>CM057459.1:1297682500-1298882500 GCA_016271365.2 Neoceratodus forsteri | reverse complement strand
TCAGTGATGCACATAATAACACTAACTCTGAAGGAAATCCAGGAAGCTCTGAAAATACACTGAGGGGCACACCACCAGAGCATCCCCAAGGAAATATGAATATTGAGAACTCATGTACAACCTATACTGGGCTATTTCACAAGCCAGTAGATTTAGCTAAAAGAAGAAATGTGATTCATTTACACTATATGGGAGGAATGGAGGAGGCACCATATAGGTTTCATGTGGGTAGAGTTCTGATGAAAAAAATCTTTAGGATTTACTCCATCAGAAATATATGCCTTCATACATGCACTGGGAGAAACAACCTACAAAATCAGTTTTAGGATGCCAGAGTTGCTGGAAAGGTTCTGGTGTAAATATGCACTATTGAAAACCAACCCCTTATGGACTCCTTTCTTAGTCATCCCCTGATCAAACAACCATTTAGAGTTATAATGGTACTTCTTAGAAACAAGGGTGTAAATATTACAGATGTACTTTTTTGTTGGAAAAAAATGCTCTATTCAGGGAAATCCAGAGCCGATAATGGATGATGGGGGGTTTTGGAATGGTGGGCGGAAGATTAAAATAAGACTGAACAAGACAATGAATGATGTGATACATTTGCCAAACTGTTTATCAGCTGGGATAAAGGCTTCATTATCCAGGCCAGCCAAGAACATGTTTTAAATGTGGCTCAAAAAGGCACATCAGCAACAATTGTGAAGTGCTAAAATGTACCCACTGTGGGGAGATAGGGCATCCCAGTGTGTACTGTGCAAAAACACCCTGTTTAACCTGTGTGTGAGGAGGAAGGCCATGTTTTCACAGACTGCTCTTGGACCTCATGAAATAGCGAAAATGCAGATTTTGGAGTACAGAACATTTATATTAGGAAAGCAAACAAAAAAAAATCTGCAGCCCCTCCACAGGCAGAAATACAAAATGGGCAGGGTGGGTCTAAGCAACCAGAGCCACAACCCTGCTCTCCACAGATACCTGAAAATCTTGAACCAAATAAGTACTGTGAGGCTGAAAATCTACAACCTGAAATGCCCCCCGCCCCAAGCTGGGAAAAATTCTGAATACAAAGAAGTGGTAAAAAAAAAAAAGCTGGGAGAAAGAAAGGGAAGCCCTCCCCCACAAACAGAGCCTATTCCCCTTGAACTTCAAAACAAATATACTGTTTTGCAATGGGCAGAGGTTGAAGAGGACATTGAATCTGACAATACAGTATGTCTGGTATTTCATCACAACTAGAAACAATGTCTGACTTAGAAAATCCTCCTGAGGAACAGCCTAAAACCTGCATGAGAAGGATGGGCACTAGGGCTTCTCTTAAGAAACCACCTTGATTGAGACTTTTTACCATATGTTTTAAATGTGGCATCCTAATGCCAATAGTTTGCAGTTTGATAGAAAACATTTAAGCACATATGCTGTGTTAAATAATTTTACATTAGACATCATTTTCTTTTCAGGACATATGTCTACAAACAGAACTGTGTATACAGAAAGTGAGGACAGGATGGATTTGGGGCCCCACTTGTTGGTCAACGGGGAGGGACTGTGCACAGAGGTGGGAATGTTTTTTTTTCTCATAATTTACAGGTGACACATATTGCAGATATATCCCTGGGAAGAGCACTGCTCCTGGATATAAAAATACAAGAAACAGAATTTCGAATGATTAATGTATATGCCCCCCAGTTAAAATCAGAGAGGGTGGATCTTTTTAAAAAAATTAGGCCCTGCCTTTTCTCCACAAAATATGCACTCTTAGGGGGTAATTTTAATTGTAGTATGGCACAAACACATAGAGGATTAAAAACATCAAAAATTTCTGCGATGCTAATTTTTTAAAACAACTGTTAGAGCAAGCAGGTTTAATTGATGCCTTTTGTAAATTACATGAAATCTCACCCCGTACGTACTTTTGTGGAACAAGATCTACAAGAATAGATTATTTTTTTCTATCTCCTAATTTACATTTAAAAGAAGCAACAATGCTCCCAGTAGCAACCTCAAACCATGGACTAGTAAAATAGGTTTGAGAGTAGTCCAGAACAAAAAGAAGGCCATGAATCTGGAAAATGAATTTAAGTTTATTAGAGAATGAAACTATAGCACAGGGTTTTAAACATGTATTGGAGCTCAAAATCTGGTCTTTTCTTATATGACTCTAAGCATATCTGGTGGGAGGATACAAAAATGGATATTTTGAACTATTTCAAAACTATGGGAAAAATAAATGGAAAAATAAGGACAGACAAATATAAAGATTTAAGGGAAGAATTATTTAGGTACTTTTCTTTACAAAAAGAAGGGCTAGGGATTTTACAGCACAAATTAAGGAAATTAAAATAGAAATGAGCAAAGTACAATATGCTAGACAAAAAACATTAGAAAAAGAACAAAGTTGTGATACACAAGGGAAGAAGTCCCACACAAACCCGTTTGACAACAATATAAACTTAAAATAAAACCATTTCATACCCAAGACTGAATCAGGATCCACAATAACTCAGACTAAAATTTTACAGGAAATAACTAAATACATACCCAGATGTTTTCAAAAACAGATTTAAATACAGAAAAATTAAAAAAGAATAGTTACTGTCTTGTAATTTGACTATGGTTCCTAATGATTTATAGAAATTATTAATGACAAAAATCAAAAAGCAAGAACTACAAACAGTCATTTTGTCCCTAAATAAAGGGGTAGCACCAGGAGCAGATGGCATCCCGAGTAAACTATATAAACAGATTTTTTAAATACTAGGGGAAGAATTAGTATTATTTTATAATGAGACTCTGAAAATAGGCAAATTACCTGAGACAATGTATGAAGGTTCTCTTATTACTATATAAATCAGGAGAAAGAGGAATTAAAGAACTGGAGACCCATTACACTCCTAAACACAGATTGTAAAATGTTGACAAAATTACTGTGTAATAGAATTTATATTGTATTGGGAAGTATTATACACCCTACACAATTTTGTGGGATCCCCACAAGGAAAATATCAGATGCTTTGATTCTCCTAAGAGAAATCTTTTTGAAAGGACAAGAGGGAGAACTAATGGGATTCCTACCGAGTATTGACCAAAACAAAGCATTAGACAGAATTGAACATTCATATCTGTGGGCAGTATTAGAAGCATACAAGTTTCCTAAAACTTTTATCTCCTAGATTACAACTTGTTAATTGAATGCATCAATAGTTCCCTATGTGGAAAGACTGACTGAGAATAAATGTCCAGTTCAGAGAGAGGTGTGCCAGGTATGCCCCCTCAGCCTTCTATTATATATACTGTCTTTGGAGCCTTTAATTAAGAAGATATCCTATAGGCCTTTCAGTAGGTTGTGACAATCTCCTGATATGTTCCATAGCTTATGCAGATGACTTATTCCTGATTTTCACAGACAATCAAGCATATCAACTGGTAAAATATTATTAGAATTCTCAGTAAATACAGGGTCAAAAATTAATTTTGAAAAAAGTTGTTGCTTGCCTATCAGGCAACCAGGGGATTTAACCATTGATATTTTAGGAATCCCTATAAGTCAGGAATATCATAAAATATTGGGATTTTTTTTTTTGTCTCTACAGAGTTACAAATGTATAATTGGAAGTATACCTTAAAGAAGCTTCATAGAAAATAATGGAATAAATGATGAATGTCAAAAAAAAAGAATTTAAATGATTAAGACATATTTAATTCCTATGCTGCTATATCTAACATCACCCCCAAGAAATTAGAAACTAGTTTATTTAGTGTGGGTTTTTTCAGTGCTTGTGGAGAAGCAGTCTCAACCCAGTGAAAAGGGGAATTACTTACTTGCCAATAACACAGGGAGGATTAGGGATGATAACTCCACTGGTATTTTTTTTCACTGCATATTTATATATCATAACATTGTACCACTTTTGTCTCCAACAATAAAAATTGGTCTTGTTGAGTATTAGATATTTTAAATCCATTATTGTTATCATGGGAATTAGAACACCCAATATTTAGACAGAAACCCATATCGGGAGTATCAGAAGTATTTCAAAGTTCCATTAGGAAAATCAAATTGTGGAAAACAACCAAGTTGCAATTGAAAACTTTACCTAGAAAAGACATGTATAATTGGATACTAGAGGAACATTACTATGAAACACCCCTGTTCGGGGACAGACCACAAACTGACATTAATATGATTTCCAGTATATTGAATTGTAAAAGAACCCCTGTTCACATGTGGGACACGTTGTGGTTAGGTGTGCATGGGAAATTAGGCATGAAAAATAATATGAAACATAAGTTCAAGTTCAATTAGTTTATTGTTCAATCTAAAAAGATCTTTACAAGAACAGAATATAAAACAGACATGTACATAGGACCTTTACAAAAAAGGACATACAAAATTATAAATATCGATTACACATATACATATACTAACTCAAGACAATCCATAATATAATAACTTAGTTCCTCCCTATATTTCAATCTTTTTAGGGTTTTATAATCATTGTCCTAATATTACTACCCTTATTTCCTTATATTAATTAAAAAATTGCTGTTTTCCTTATTATATATTCATCATTTGTTGTAGATAGAATATCTGCCAGCCATTTATTTCTGGCTTTCTCATTCCACAAACACTTTAATATCATATGCAACAAGTTTTCTGTCTCTAGAGCTCCATATAAGCAATGAGAATATACTGGATCTACTTCTATTGAATCTAGCAGTCAATTTATTTGACTCCTGGGACTCAATTCTAAATCTGGCATAAACTTTTCTTAGTTCAGGTTTTCTAACACATTCAAGTAATATTTATAGTTATGATTTAGAATATTGTTACTATACCACAGCAAATAATGGGACATTTTAATATTTTTCCATATCTATATTGTTAAACTTCTTAATTAACAGTTTTTAATGTGTTTCTTATATTGAACAGAAATCACCACATTCTGAAATGTCAAGTCCAGTAATTGTTCTAATTCTACTGTCTTTAAAATCCTTCTAACTTTCTGCAATCATGGTGACTTTATACCATTCATAATCCAGTATTTCTTTTCTTCCAAACATTTCTTGGACATTCTGCCATCCTCTTGAGTGTTTAATCTCATCCAGAAATTAATATTTGACTTGGCTAGTGCCTTCAGATTTGTTATTCCTGTTTCTGCACGTACCTATGAAGCTGGTGCAGATAAAGGAAAACCCAGGGTAGACCTTAGCAGCCGCATTACTGGTTTTTCCATATTTTTTAAATACTTATGTTCACTTATTTCTGTTCCATATAATATTTGGGAATTGTATTTTGCTTCAATAGCTTTTAATAATGGTTTTATAGTATAACCCCAAACTTTAGGTTAAACCTTTTCAATGCCAGTACTGAGTTTGCCAACTTGTTGTAGATTGTGGTATGTGTCTTCCAGCATAAATTTTTTGAGAAGACCATCCCTAAATAAGTATATTCACTTATAATTTACAATTGTTGTAGATTTATATATCATTTCCCATAATAATTTTTTTCCCAAACAACATTATGTTAGATTTGGACATATTCACTTTTAAATTCCTGTCCTTAGCAAATATTTCAAGGAGATTCAACTTATCCTGAAGAGCTTCCTCTGTTAATGAAAATAATATCAGGTCAACAGCATATGTAAGTCCTGGACAATAATCTGCTCTAATTTTAGGAGAGTCTGTATTGGGCATTTGCAAAATTCTCAGCAGTGGATCTAAATAAATTGCAAACAAAGTTGGGGTGAGTATACACCCCTGTCTTACTCCCATGTTTATTGGAAATTGTGGAGAAAAATTACCTCTCATATCCAGTCTAACCTGTGCCCATGTATAAGAATACAATAATCTTATATTATTTACCAGTACTGGATTAATACCAATGCTGTACATTGTATCCCATAACTTGGTTCTAGCAAATGTATTGAATGCAGTAGAAAAATCTGTATATGCTGCATATAATCTATGTGCCCTTATCTTAACATATTTCTCACAAAAGTGATGTAGTATAAAACAATTATCCATAGTAGAGTATATCCTACGAAAACCATCTTGAAGAGGCTATAACCCCCATATTTTTCTAAACTTATCATAATACGATCCAGTAGCATTCTAGCAAAAATCTTTCCTACAATATCCAACAAGCTAATTGCTCTATAATTTTGGATCATATTTATTACCTTTTTTATAAATGGCACTATTACTGCTCCCCTCAAGACTCAGGAATACAATTATTATGTATACATTTATTAAACAATGAAGCTAAGAACCCTGCCCAATGAGTATCCTTAACTTTAAATAACTCACCAGGCATCATATCAGGTCCTGGCACCTTATTAAACTTAAGTATTCCTATTGCCAAGCTAACTTCAGCATTTGTAATTGGAATAAAATTCATACTTATCACACTCCTTTCCATAACTGGCCATGAATTCTTCTCAGTCATATTATACATTACAGTTGAAAAATACTTCATCCGACCATCACCATCTATATAATTTAGATTTTCTACCAAGAGTTCCTTACAACCTCTGGCTACTAGTGTCCAAAATGCCTTATTATCCTTTGCTTCTATTATTTATATCATGTGTTTCCACTGCTCAGCATACAATTCTTTTTTCCTAAATGGCAATAATTTCCTATGTTCTTTCCTTACCACTTTTAAGGTTATCATATGCTTCTTTTCTACCATTTGTCTATATACTCAGACATTTCATAAGTCTTTTTCACTTAGTCTACAGTCTTTATCAAACCATCCCCCAGCCTGCATATTGGGTATAAAACCACCTTCTTTATATAATTTAGGCTGAATTTCTTTGAAAAAAGTTTTCAATCTACCATAAAATGCAATAATATCTAGCTCATTTAATTGTAATTTAATCTCATCAAAAAATGCCTCTAGTTGTCCTATAATTTGCATTTCTAAAGTCACTGTCCACCTAATCCGTTTCTTATATCTAATTTCCACTTGAGTAGGTCTTGTTTTATTATTTGCTATAACCATTCCCTCCTCCAGTTGATCAGTATAAACTATTACTGGTAGATGATCACTTTCAAGTCTTAATGGTATAGTTAGTGACTTCCACCAATCACTAGGACCGCTCCAGCATATTAAATCAAGTACTGTGTTTCCATGTTTTGAAATATAAGTTGTTGCTCCATCTTCATCCCCCTTTAATCTCCCATTCAAAACATAAAATCCATTATTTCTGAATATTTCACAAAGTTTTCTCCCGTTTAAATTAGTTTTTTCATCCTTTGTTTTTCTCTTAAAATTTTCAGTGTCTGGATATATCCATTACATAACTGTATTGTAATATATGGATAATCAAAATAATAGTACTGAAAACTATTCAAAAAAATCCTTGTAATTCATACCACAGAATACTCCACTCCCAATAATACCACACTTCACTGCCAATAATACTATCGTTGCAAGAAACGATAGTATTGTCACTAAAATGCCACAGCACATGTGCAGCTCTGCCTGGCAAGAAACCCAGTTGCCATGGAGCCACATCCCTTCCTGTATGTCTGAAGTCACGCCATGCATTCTAATTGGTCACTGGTCTGTGGGCAGGCACACTCATTCTGAAAACATGGCGGCTCGTTACTCTTGCTTAGCGAGCCAAATGTGTCCGCTTCGTTTCTTCGTTTTTTTTTCTTTAATTGGATTATCTGGTTAATCCTGCATTACCCGAAGGATCAGAAATGAAAAGGTAGGACTTCACAAAATACAGACACCAACAGAGTGGCGATTAGGAGTGGGGATGTGGGCTAGTGAGGCTGTCTCTAGTGTGAAGGTCAGCTGACTGCAAGTGTGCCTTCAGTGCTGCGACTGGCTTCACAGCTCACAGACAATAAACAAAAGCTACATCTATATATTACAAAAAATAACAAATAAAAAAATATCTATTTCACAGCAGTAAGTCCATCTCGAGGTTTTGGGGACTTTGGGAACCTCTCGAGCTTCGCTCCCGAGGTTCCAAGTCCCCAAAACCTCTCGATGGTCTTACTGCCTTGTAATAGATACTTTTCTATCTATTATTCTATTTATCTGTTAGGCAATCAAACCTTCCAACTGTGGCATTAAGGTCTCCAAGTAGTATTAGAGGATCCTCTGGATATTCCAGGGAAACCTCAGAGAAACACTACTTTCTAACCTTTGCCATACCGATTCTTTATAATATTTAGACCTAGCTGGTGGTATATAACAACTGACTAATATTATGGATATTTTATTTGAAACCAATCAGAGGATCATATAATAGTCATCTTTAGACAATCCTTTAATAAGCTTAAATATTCCATGTCTTACATGCGTAATTAAACCACCAGCTCTTCTTCCTAATTTAGTATCTTTATAACTTGGGCATTGCAAGGTTTGGTACCCATTTAAATTTATATTTGTTTTAATATCATGCCATGTCTCTTGTAGACAAATGACTGAACTTTCTTTAATCAATGTTAACCAATCCTGATTATATAATCTTGTACCATAACTTGCTATATTCCAAGTCATAAAGCTGATCAGGGTTTGCTCTTTCTTAATCACATCATGTCCTTCAATTGTTATATCATTACTATCTTTTCCAAAGTCACTATTTAGAATTTTCTCTTCTGGTCAACTTTCTTCTTCTTCTAACAATTGATACCTATTATAGGTCTCAATTGATTCATTTATAACAAAATGTTCACTACAACTCTCTTTCTTTCTTTCTTTCTATCTCCTTCCTTGGTACCTGATCACTTTCTTTATAGAGGGCATTCATATCCTCTACATAAATTCCCATTTTATCCAGCTTCCCATAAATTCCAGTATTCTCTGAGCTACTTCTTCATTTTTACATACTATATCCACCTGACTATCTCCACTAAAGCTTTCATGCCTGTAAGTGCTCATGATACCCATTTTTCCTAATCTGATCTGAAAAACATTGGAAATCAGGTTACAAATAGACCATGTCAGCTTCTTGATGTCTCATTATAAATTCCTGGATAACCAAACATTGTTATTATCACAGGTTTCTCTTGCTGATTTACTATCACATTCTCTTCTTTATATACAAATTCTGACTCCAATTCCATACTTAATTTCAGACTGTTCAATAAATGACCATTTCTCCACAGATATTGTGCCACTGTCTTATGAGTAACCCTTATCCATACTAGATTAGCAAAGCCGGGATTTAATGGCCTAATCACTTCAAGAATATCTCCTTCTTCAACTGCCATTTCAAGTACTTCACTAAATATTTTCATTACCTGATCCTTCAAAGTTGTTTCTGATTCATCCAATCTCTTTAAACCATATAATTTTAAATAACAATCTTTTCCACTTTTCACATCTTTCCCATTCTTCTTCATTTTTACTAATTACATTTTGATCCTTCTTTAACTTTTCCTCCATATTTTTTATTTTGTGTTTTAGGCCATTCATCTCCTGCCCATGCTTTACAATATCAACATCTGTAATCTTTAGCACTGGTCCAACTCCTATCCTATGCATATCTTCATGTTCCTCCAGCCCTCTTTCTCCCTTTTGTCCCCCTTTCACATCTTTATTACTCTGTAGACAACTCCTATCACTCTTTAGCTTGATCTTATTCTGGTCCTTCCCCTTATTTTCTCTTTTCTTCATCTGAGTTATATGTTCATTGTTCTTAATATCATTTATTAATAGCAAGGAGGCTAAATCTGGTCTTATTCTTTTTCTTTATTTTCTGTCTCATCATCCATCACCATAATTGATGATTATTCCTTTGGGGCTGAATTTATTCAAAACACCCAATAGCTCATCAATTCTATATTCATTAATGGCTATATTCTCCTTAAGTGTGTCAATTTTGTTTATTATTGCTATCAATTGCTCCATTAATATCAAATTTGCAGCATATTGATTCTTCATGATTACAATTATCTCTTCACTAATTACCGTATGATAATACATCATGGACTCTTTCACTATCTCTCTCTCTTTTCCAGTCCTGTCATCCTGTTCACACCTAGGTGTCAGACTCTCAATTACAACCTTTGTATCAACACAACTATTTATTTTTTGATGATCATCCAACATTTTAAGACCTTGTATAGTATTTTGCAATTCTTCAAGAATTTCCATTTTTTTCTACCTTTACTATATGATTTATCATTTGTCAGATTCCTGGTTACTATTGGAGCATATAAAGTGACATCTCCAGTTAATTTCTCCAAATCACTCCCCTCTATCAGTTCTAAGCTATGTACTCTGGAGGAAAATTAAATCATTGTCATATTCATATATTTCTCTACTGTAGGAGTAGACATTGAAATGCTCTGATTTTTTGTTTCTTTAATTCCTTTAATTACTGGGGTTTGGTTTATACAACCTTTTTTTCACACACCTCAGACTTTAATAAGGCCCTCATAGTAGTATTTCTCCTTAACAATGGGGAGATCTTAGTTTGTGTCACATCCTTACATTCCATTTTTTCCCCTTTCCTACCATCTCTGCCTTTTCCATTATCTCTCTTAAAATTTTTTACATCCTTATCTCCAATTCCTTCTCTTCCTTTTCCACTTTTTTCTTCTTTTCCTCCTGTTTTTCCAACTTTCTTTGCCATTTTCTTTCTCGCATTCCATTCTTCTGACATTTCTAACCCTTTCTGTTCTTTATCTATTATCTCACTAACTGTCTCAACAGGTACACCTATTAACATATTGCTAACACCAGATGACATATTATTTTGATACATATTCAGCATTCCTTCTATGACCTTTTGGGCTTTAGGAACATCCTGTATCTTATCTGTTGTTAGCTTATGCTCTTGTAATTACATAATTACTAAATATTTTAAGAAGATAGGACACCAGTAAGGAGCAGTCAGACACTATTGATTTAAGCTTTTTCAATCTCAATCTCAAGTATCAAATGTATAAAAATATATGCAGGAAACAGGTGTATTAACAAATGCAACAATTGCATATGCAACAGAATATAGGACAATCCCAAGCTTTCAGCTTACAGCTCAGTTTTCTTCTATATTCTTTTTGTGTAGTACACAGAAATTGTATGCTTGCAGCGAACCCTATAATCTTCTCTTCTCTTCAATAGATTCTGTAGTGGGCCTTCTTCTCCTCTTAGCCTTTTTACTTGATCTTTAAGCTATTAACAGCCTTAGTTCATAAGTTCATCAGTCCATCTTGAGATCTTTAAAAAGAGTCAGTAGAAGCATAAGATGGGGGGGGCTGCTAATTTTCCTTGCTTTACACTGTGTATGTTTTCTACCTTTTCCTCTAGTGCCACCAGAGTAGAAAATCTAGGGTCACAGATGGTTTAGATGGTATAGATAACTGGGGAGTTAGCCTAGGCAAAAATACAAAAATATAAAATAAGAATAAATGAAAAGTGCTATATTAAAACTTTAAATCTTAATTAATTATTCTAGGCCCCCCTAAAATCTCACTAAGGCTCTGGACACACTGGGGAACTTAAAATGGTTTAAGTGCCTTAAAACTGTTTAAATCCCCCTAGCACTGTTTGCAGACAGACTACAAGCCCCTTAAAATGTTTTAACAAAAGTGTTTTTAAACCCAGCTAGATACCTAGTCTTAAAACCATTTTTAAAAACATTTTAGAGCTAGCATGGTTTTACTTACAGGTCTGTCCAGGAGTAAAAGTGTTTTAAGCTGTAATGATTTAACTAAAACAGTTCTAGCTGCAGTGTGTCCAAGCAAGCACAGTTCTGTGTGTTGGACTTCACACAAAATAGTTACAAGGAGAACAGGTTTAACACTAGCAGTGTGGCCACACTAACCCATTTTCAAAAATGGTTACTGAGTAGTGTGGCTGCACTGAAATGGTTTAGCTAAACTGATTTTAAAAATGGTTTTCAAAAACAGTTCTGTAGTGCACCTGTGCAGCTGACCAAGGGTTCCAGGAGGCCGGGAGAAGCAGGCAGAAAGAAGGCGCAGCCCTCGAGGTCCAGGGAGCGGAGGGCTCGAGCCGCCAGCGGTCGGCGGCACCTGTGCAGCTGACCAAGGGTTCCAGGAGGCCGGGAGAAGCAGGCAGAAAGAAGGCGCAGCCCTCGAGGTCCAGGGAGCGGAGGGCTCGAGCCGCCAGCGGGTCAGCGGCACCTGTGCAGCCGACCAAGGGTTCCAGGAGGCCGGGAGAAGCAGGCAGAAAGGTACGGGCAAATGCAGAACCAATCGGAAAGCGACCGCAGTCTGTGCCTTGCTTCCGATTGGTGCGCCTTCCCAATAGACTTAAACTGGGGTTTGCTGCACTATTCTGGCCGGGATTTCTGCTATTCTTTAAATTATTTGGAATTCCTCATAAAAAGTGCTGTTTTCTCTTACTTTGTGCCTGATTTATGGGCTGTTTTTCTGTATTTTAAAATAAGTGTTACAGTCTTTTGAAATGATGTGTGGGCTAGACGCTTAGGCGCCTAACCCCCATACCCTCCCAGTCTATTGTTGTGCAAATCTTAAGTTTTAGCACCTTATTGCAGATTACTGCAATAAAGGTACCCTGCTGACTGCCTTCTCCTCTGTCCCCCACCTTGTAGAAGGCGCAGCCCTCGAGGTCCAGGGAGCGGAGGGGCTCCGAGCCGCCAGCGGGTCGGCGGCACCTGTGCAGCCGACCAAGGGTTCCAGGAGGCCGGGAGAAGCAGGCAGAAAGGTACGGGCAAAGCCGCAAAATTTTTGCCCGCCTCCCCCCTCCTGGTTGATTCCTTTTATACACTTTCTCCTGCCATTTCTTAATCCACGCCCACATCCCTTTCCCTTCCTCCCTTAACCCATACCTAACCTCCACAATGCTACTTTGCTTCCTTTTGCTCCTGAGCCTCGCATCTCACCCAATCCCTTATGATATTAATGTTATGCCCAGTGTCAAGATAAATAACTCAGTTAATATGACCTGCCCACTTCTGCCATCCACAATGGCCAACCACGGATTCCTTATTCACCCCGAACCACGTTTACAATGCAACCTCTGGGATATCCACATAAGGCCACCCTAACAATTCAGCACAGCCCTGGCACCTTACTTGTATTATGGCTTTTATTAACCCACTATGCCTGTCCATTAAATTATTATGCTATGATAAAATTCGCACCTATACCAG
Organism: Neoceratodus forsteri; assembly: GCA_016271365.2. Classification (NCBI taxonomy): domain Eukaryota; kingdom Metazoa; phylum Chordata; order Ceratodontiformes; family Ceratodontidae; genus Neoceratodus; species Neoceratodus forsteri. Next base: position 1,298,869,388 of record CM057459.1, on the reverse strand, counting down.
GACCATCACTCATCTCACAGCAGGCACCCAGGATTAGGAGGAAACGCTCTGACCACTCACTATCCCTGTCCCTTGGTGCCCTCCTCAAATTAATCTTCTACCTTCTGATCTGTTTTGGTACCATTGAAATAAATCCTGGCCCCATTGAAAGTTTATTTTCCCCTGCTGATCTATCCTCTATAAATGGCCTAAGCTTCCTACACTTCAATGCCTGCAGCCTCTTAAAAAAATTCTCCGTAATACAGGCCTGGGTGGCACATACCCTGCCTGACTTTCTGGTCATCTCTGAATCTTGGCTCAGACCTTCGACCAAAGACAGTGTTGTAAACCTTACCAACTATCAGCTCTTCAGAGCAGATCGCCCTTCCAGGGGTGGTGGGGTGGCCATATACATTAAGGACACCATCTCTACTACCTGCCTCATCAACACATCGAACCAAAGGAATTTGAATGTTTGTCAATCAAAATATCCCTTCCTAACTTGTCCTCATTTAAATTGATTGGCTGCTATAGGCCCCCCTCAGCAGGCCTCAAATTACTATCTCACCTGGGGTCAATAACCAATCTAGGCCCTGAAGATACCATCATCCTTGGTGATTTGAATTTAAACTGGCTATCTAATGCATCTACACCATTGGTAACCTTTTGTGACACCTATGGCTTTACACAGCTAATTAAAGACCCAACCAGGGTTAACCTAAAAAATTCTAGCAACAGCTCACTCCTGGATATTATGTTGGTAAACAAGCCTCACTTATATACATGCAGGAGTACTACCGAATGATGTAAGTGACCATTGTCCCATAGCTGGCATAAGATCTTCACTCAAACCACCCAACCCTGCTGAATTTGTCCTCAAAGGTCAAAAAAGTTCAACATACCAGGATACCTCATGATCTGAGCAACACAATATATTGGCAAGATTTTTACCTTACAACCTCAGTGAAACAGCTCTCCAGATCTTAAAGGACATTATCACTAATGCTCTCAATATTCATGCACCATTCACCAATATCAGAACTAAAGGCAGGTCCTGCCCTGGTTCACCACTGATCTTAAAACAGCCTTGCTAGCCAGAGACAAACTGTGGAAAAAGGCAAGAAAAACTAAGAATTCCAGAGACTGGCTAAATTTCAGAAAAGCAAGAAATTCATGTACAACACAAATAAGATCTGCCAAAGCTGCCTATTATAGAGCTGAATTGGATGCCTCCTATAATAACCCAACCAGGCTCTGGGGAACTATAAAGGGTATCTTGGGCCAAAACTCTACTCCTGCCTTAACCTGCAAACTGCTACTAAATAACACAGAAATTACGGACAAACAAGAAATCCTAAATACCTTCAATGACCACTTCACCACAGCTGGACTAGCATTTGACTCTTCACCTGCAAATCTCCTGAGATCTTCCTTGAACCTTCAATCCACCGTGGGTCAAAAGGCTACATCAACCTTCTCCTTCAACCCAATATCCTTGAAAGAAGTGGAAGATCTCCTCTCCAATTTAGATACTTCAAAAAGTGCAGGTACAGACTCCCTGGACCCCTACTTCCTCAAGATTGCATCTCAAGTCTTATCTGCCCCCTCACTCATCTCTTCAATCTTTCCCTCACCACTGGATCCATTCCCTCCACTTGGAAAACAGCTCAAGTAGTTCCTTTACTCAAATCTGGTGATCCCATGGACCTCAATAATTACAGGCCCATTTCCATCCTATCAGTTCTATCCAAGATGCTCGAAAAGTTAGTAAACTCACAATTAAGGGACTACCTGGATAACAATAACCTCCTAAATACAGCTCAATCAGGATTTAGATCAGGGCATAGCACCATTTCAGCCCTAGCCAAAGTAACCAACGACTGGCAGATTGCTATGGATAAGAAGAACAGTACCTGTGCTGTGTTCCTGGATTTGAGCAAAGCATTTGACACAGTGGATCATGAATCATTAATCACCTCCTTGGCTCACTAGGGTTGGATTCCCTTCACTCAATTGGTTCAAGTGCTATCTATCAGATAGGTCACAACTGGTAAAAATGGAAACTACCTATCCACCTTAAAACCACTGTTAAGAGGTGTACCGCAAGGCTCTGTTCTTGGCCCCATCCTCTTTGCCATCTATATTAATAATATTGATGCCAACCTCACTCAATCCAACATCCATCTGTTTGCTGATGATACTGTATTATATGTTAGCAATCCTTCATTATCTAAAGCCTGTGAACTGCTACAATCTGAATTTTCCATCCTACAACACAACCTACTAGATAAAAACTACTTCTAAATGCCAAAAAAACAAAGCTATGTTCTTTACCTCAAAGAGTTGCTCTGCCTCTACCCCACCATCCACCACCCTACAACTAACCACCTTACTTGGGAGAAGCTGGAATCGTTGATAACTTTAAATACCTTGGAGTCTGGATTGATAACAAGCTTGACTATTCTGTCCATATTGAGGAGCTACTAAAGAAACTGAGACAAAGGCTTGGTTTATTTTTAGAATAAAGCACTACCTCAACAGAGACTCCAAAAAGATTAATCCAGGCTTCATTCCTATCCTCATTGACTATGCTGACTTTCTGTATGGACATTGTTCACTCCCCTCTTAAATAAACTGGACACCCTATACCACAGGTCCATCAGATTCATTACTGACCTTCCCTTCAGCACCCATCATTGCTCCTTTATAAGGCAGTTAACTGGACATCATTACAACACAGAAGAAATAGGAATGCTGCAATTTGGATAGTCAAAGCCTTATCAGGCAAGCTACCTACCTATATCTCAGACTGTTTTACTCAAATTACTTCTAGGCCATACAACCTAAGGATCAGCAAAATTATCATTCTTAAGGTCCCCAATGTCTGCACCCAGTTTGGGAGGGCTGCTATCAGCTACTCACTAGCAATTGTTTGGAATTCACTCCAAAAAACCATGAAGCTAAATAACCTCCTACCCTTAATATCCTTCAAAAGATTATTCACCACCCTATTCCCAGAACTCTGCAACTGCTTCCACAAGGCCTAAACCCCGGCCCTACCTACCCCCCTTTCTTTTTTCGTGTTCCTATATGCTGATAAAACTCCCGTTTCCAGTCCCAAGATTCACCCTCAAAATACCTGCTAGGTCCTATAATCTACATATTACTCCTGATGTGTCCATTGCCTTCTGTCTCACAGATTAATAGTTTTAATGTGCGTGTACATATGTATATTGTTATATATTAGCACTTATGTCATTGTATTACTGTTTATGTTACCACTGTCATTGTATTACTGTTTATGCTACCCTTGTCAATGTAACACTTGCACTTCTTGACCACTCAGGTCCATCTTGTAAATGAGCTATGCTCAATGATGTTCGCCTGATTAAATAAAGATTTTGATTGACTGATTGATTGATAGTGTGTCCAGGGCCTAAATGCATCCTTACAAGCTGAAGTGGAGTAGCCAACACCCTAAAGTAGAACTGTAAGCAAAGAAAACCATAAAAAACAACACACAATCTGCAAAGTCCAAAAATCCCAAAAAACAAAGACTAATCTTTCCTAAAATAGGAACAAATAAACTTCGATATAAACCCAGCAACTCACTTGTGCATCATTAACCATTCTTTGCTCTGTCCTTATCAGCTGTTAGAACCACTGCTCTTTCACTCTTGGCACACTTCCAAGTAAAAACCTGCTACCCGAAGATTTCAAGTGTTTATCAGGTAAACAAGAGTACTATAACTTTTTAGCTTAGACAGGACACAAACTCCTTAAAGAGAAGAATCATCATTTAGTCATTTGGTCATTAGGTCAGAGAGCCTCACTCACTATCTCACTGCTGGGAGGCGTTAATCAAATGAATCTGGAATCTGTAATGGCTACTCTGCACCTGTGCTTTATGTGCAAGACCCAGGTGTCCTCCTTTATCCAATCCCCACTGTGAACGGGGAGGAGGAAATATTATTATTTTATCATTATTTAAAGTATAAAAATAATGCATATTTAAGGAAAAAAAAAAATCACAGTCAGCTAGATAATATAAAAGAGGGAACTCTCACATTACATTGGTACGTGGCTCTGAATAAGTATAAGATCAATTTCCGGGTTGCTAAAAGTTAAAATCAGTACTACACACTTTGCAATAAAATCTGCAGAATAATCTTGCTAAAAAAAATGTTTTTTTTTTTAATTCTCTCCTCTCCTCTCCTAGGAAGAAAACATAGATCTTTAACCTTATCCTTTTCAATGCATTTTCTCTACCACCAGCGCTTTCCGACTCAACACCTGGGGGGGCTCGGCTACATTCGCATGCCTCTGGCACACCACTCAGTTCCCCAAACTCCCCAAACCCACACAGACACCAGTCGAGAATACCAAGGCAACACCAAGATAAGGATTTAAGAATACAAATAGCACGTTAACAAATTAGTTTCAGACAACAGAAGCGGAGAGTGAGAGGGAAAAAAACAAAACAGTCTGTCCCCTTTAGTTTTTATTCATTGCCTTTGAGCTCGTTGAGTTCATTAAATCATATTCTTCTTCTCCTCTAGGGCCTTTGTAAAACAACTGACATCAGACTCAGGTTTAGGCCTTTCCAAAGGGCCCCTCCGGCTCCCTCTGTCTCACCTCCACCTCCAGTGATCCTCCTAAGGGGCAAGAGAACACCTGAGACCATACACCAGAAAACTGTCTTGCTCACACAAGATTAACTGGAAAGCTCTATTTTACTGCTACCAGTGGCATACCTGTTATAGGTAGAAAAAAAGCAAAAAACAGAGCCTGCTTCCCGAGCTCTCCTCTCCACGATGGTAGCATGCAGCATGCAGATAGCCAGGCGGAACAGTCCCAACATGCATCTATGAAACATAAGGAAATAACCAATAAATGTTGCCCAAGACTAGATTCCTGTGTAGGAACACCCAAGACAATGGAACACTTGTTTTTTGAATGCCCCTTTGCAGTCTTCTTCTGGGCTTATTTAAGAAAACAGTGGATATTTTCTCCTTTTAAAATAATAACACCCTGCATATTATGGGTATCCTCCCTCCTGCATGGGCTAAATATGACCAGAATACAATACAATTGATTTTACTATGTATAAAGTTCCAAATGTGGCAGGCCAGATGTGCTCGAAACAGATTATTTCAATAAAACAGATATTTTATTGAGTAATGCAAGATATCAAGAAAATACAAAAAGTAGACAGACAGTCCAGTTATGGTAATATAAATCATGGTGGAGATTAATAGATTGGTTAGACACAGGTTAATAGAAAATGAATTTCTCAGAGGAAGTATATCGGAAGGTAGCATAACAGAAAAATTAAAAGACTGCTGCCAAAGGCTGTAATTTTTTTGATGATGAGAAAAATCTGCAAACTGTGTATTTTTTTGTTACATAATTATGAGAGAGTAAGAAATGTTTAATTTTCCTGGAAAAAGGGTATCAGTTTGTATAAGATTTTACAGTTTATAACAAAATTTCCCTTTCATTTAAATGGGGGGGGGAGACAAGGTAATACATATCTTTATGAAATCATATAAGGAATGTGAAAAAGAAAGTTGTATGACTAAAATGCTTAATGAAATTCTTTCATTATTATTTTTTTTTTACCAGGAGAGACACACTAAGTTGAAAACTTGTTTTACAGGTGTGACCTGGGAGCACAAGTGAATTGCTCAGGGTCGCATAGTATGCAAGTGGAGGCTGTGGGATTCAAACCCAGGTCTCCAGGTTTGCAGCTCAGAGCCTTGAACCACTGCGCTATACTGCCTCCTTTTATAACTAACTTGATGGGAACTCAAGTTGCGTGATTTTTGATAATTATTATAGGAACATTTAATTTCCTTTACTAGTCAAGCAAGGGAGGGGGAGTGGTGTTATTTACTTTCTTTTCTCTTATTTTTGGAATATAAAAAGGAATGGAGGGATATGATTAAAACATTTATAAATTGTTTTCCCTTTTGATTTATTTATGATAATTGTGTGTGAATTAACACTGTTAAATTTTTGTTCAAGTCCCAGGAAGTCTTGCTGCATTCTGACAAATGCAGTATGGTCTCACCATAGGGCTGCCCCAGAGCCGAAATGGTTAATAGAACCTATGCAAATAGTGGAATGCTAGGATTGAGCTCGGTTTTCAAACCACTGTTCCTGGTTGCACTTTCTGCAACCGTCAGATTCTTTACTGTGCTTGCCTTAATAAGACATCTACGGAGAGCTCTCCTTCACTTGCTTAAAGAAAAGTTCTTTTCTCGATTTTTCGAAGTTCCGTTTATTTCTTTCAGTTTTTAAAGCACTGTCCTTGGTCACAAGTAGACTTAGTCTAGATTAGTGTTGATCGGGTTATTTTTTTTGGTCCCTTATCAGTTCTTATCAACTGTGAAGGAACTGATATTTCTTTTCAATTTCTGAAGTAATTCTCAATATTTCTGCTTTTTTTCAACTTACAAGGTAAGTCGGTTTAACTTTGGTTAAATTTTACCAGGGTAACTCTCGGTTGTCTGGTTTTAACCAACCAAAAAAAAGAGATATAGGGTGTTTTGGCTAAATGTCACAGACCAAGAAAAGAACAGGCCCTACAGGTTTCCAGCGTTGTACCAAGTGTGGGGATTCGGAACTGTTCGAAAAAGTTGATCCTCATATAATTTGTGTTTTTTGTTTGGGGTTTGATCACCTCAAGGAGGACTGTGACATTTGTAAAAACTTTCCACAGTCGACGCTTGAGAGGCGACTTAAACGACTGCAGGAAAAGATGTCTGAAAAAGCCACTGACCTGGCCATAGACAAACCAGCTCCTAGCCATAAGAAACTGGAGGAACAGCCCTCTGACAAGGGCGACGGTTCATCAGGTAAAAAGTGGGCTGCAGATACTGCCACTGAACCGGCAACTGCAGGTAAATGAAAGAAAAAGGACAAACATACAGTGCACGAACAGCAACTGAAAAAGACTCCTGTTCCAACTGCTGAAGAGATAGCAAACGCTATAAAAATTATACAATTGCTTCAACCAAGTACCCTGGTTACAGTTGAGAGATGGTTGCAGTCACAAACCTCTGGTTTTTCCTCAGTTCCCGGTTCACTGGAACAGGGTGCAGAACCTTTTGGAGAGGATGAGGATGAGGACTATGGAGAGCCAATTGAACCAGATATCTTTCCTGATTCCCCTGACAAGGGATCCGAGGACTACACATCCCACTTTGCTTTTGTGAAGCAGGTGGCTCAAACACTGGACCTCCCCACTCAGGAGTCCACTGATGAGGAGGAAGAACAGGACTACATGGAGATGATGGACGTCCCAGTCTCCAAAAGACTATTGTTGCCCATCCATAAGTCCTTGAAAAAACAGGTAAATAAAATTTTGCAGACACCTACGTCTGTGCCACCGGTTGATAGAAAGCTGGACAAAAAATATTGGGTAGCTAAAGGAGGTGCAGAATTCCTTTTTGGGCACCCAAGTATTAAAGGGGTGGTGCAGGCTGCAGCTTGTGTTAAGGCTGGCATACTGTAAAGGGGGTATGACAAAGATACTTATTCAATTTCTTATCCTTATTTTTGTGTATTATTATTTGTGTGACTTAACACTGTTTGTAAATATTTGTTTTTTTGGAAGTTGTAATAAAAAATTCCCCATTTCTCCTGCAGGGGGAAGTGCTGGTCTTTGGTATGATGGCGGGTCCCGGTGAGGAACTGAAGAGAATGGACATGCAGGAGGCTGGAGAGTGGGTCTTCTCCCCTGCCTTGGCTATACTGGAGATCGAAGAATTTTATGATGCAGAGGGCATCGCGAACAACAACGTATGGAATGACTCTGAGATGCAAGTGGATGGTCTTTCTACCTCTGATACTACAGCATAGGAAACAGCAAAAGTGTTAAATATTACAGAAATTACAACAAACTCAACCACATTACCAGAAAAGGATACAGTAGAACTTCAAGCCTTACTGCAGAATGAGAAGATAACTGAGACACTCTCAGCAGCAATCAACAGGATTTGAACCAAGGGAAAGAAGTCACAGACAATGGGCCCTCTTGATGACCAAGCCTCATGTACAGCAATGCCCATAGCAACCAACAAAATACCTGGCTCCCAAGTAAATGACTCAGCACAGAACAAAACGATTTTCCAGACAAATGCCTTTGGTCAATTAAACGCTACTATTTTTATGTTTTTGACTGCACCTAAATCTTTTGCAGGGAAGACATTGAAGGGCAATGCACAGACAGTTTTTAAACAAACTACTGTACAGGGGAAGAAAATGGTGATTCAATCAGATGCTGCACCCTGGTCCGTATACTCCGTGCTGTGGGCAGTGGGCTGGGAGGGTTCTCAAGCCACAGGAGAATGGGTCTCAGGGATGTCACCTGTGAGAATACAGGCATCAGAGCAATATACCAGTAATAGAGGAATAGAGCAATCAGGTGAAACTAATACTTTACATGCTACAGGGCAAGAGTTACTTAGGACAGACAATATGTAAACTGAAAACAGTCATCCAGCAGATAATTCCCCCTTGGCTTTATTGTCAGATTTTAGTCTTACACAAAACCCAGTTTTGCATTTTTCTGAGAATAATTCGGCTATCCTTTCCCGAACTAATGAAACTGAGCAAATTAATATTGATGATGGGTCAAATTCTTTTATGAAGCAGGCTTCTAGACACTACATTTCTGACAGTGCTACTGCTACCACGGATCCTGCACCTACTACAAATAGACTTACTCCTAGATCTTTTGCCTCTCTTGTTCATGCTCCCTCATTTCCATCCAAGCGGCATAACGTTGTATGTTTGTTATACAAAGGGGGTATGGATACTTTTCTGGATCATCTCTTTGTAGCCAGATCTCTACTAAAAGAAAGCATGCACTTTCACACTACAGAAATATGCTTTTTAATTCACGTCTCTGGAGAGACATTTAACATCAGCTTTAAACTTAGTAGCAGCTTACAAAAATTCTGGACCCAAATTCACAAGCTCAAGTATACACCTCTTTGGTCCTCCTTTGAAGCCATACCCCTCACCAGACCAGCTCACAAAACAATAACTGTACTGTTTTGTAATGAAGGGGTGAGTGTCACGGACCTTCTCTGCTGGTTAAAACAATGTTGCAATGTTTTGGGAAACCCAGAAGCAAATTTTGACACAGAAAATATCTGGACTGGGGGATGGAGAAATAGAGTGGTATTGCACTCTAATGACTTGGGTTTACAGCATTTACCCAACTGCTTTTTGGGGGGAGGGACAGAGGTGTGTTGTTTTATGCAGGCCAGCCTAAGGCCTGCTATAAATGTGGATCCACAGGGCATTTGAGCAGTATCTGTGATCAATTGAAATGTACGTTATGTAATACCCTAGGCCACATTAGTGGTCATTGTAGGAATGAACCAGTGTGCAATCTCTGTGAATCTAGGGGTCACTCTTACCAAGATTGCAAATGGGCAGCTCATAATCAGCCTGATCCATTTGGCAGAGAGGAACAGCAGCTACTAGTTACTGTAGCACAGAGGGCTCAGGGCCGCAGTAATGGGGGAGTAAGTGGGGAAGTTGTCCGGGGCCCCGAGCTCAGAAGGGGCCCTCCTGAGGAGCTGGCATTACCTCTGTCATTAGCTGGTTTGGGAAGGGGGCCCATTCCAAGTGACTTGTCCGGGGCCCCAGGATTCATAGCTGCAGCCCTGAGAGGGCTAACTCTACATCTGCCACACTTGCAGCCCCCCCCAACTAAACATAGAAGCATGGAAACATAGAAGTTGACAGCAGATAAGGACCGCAAGGCTCATCCAGTCTGCTCATTTCTTTTTCTACCTTATAAATGTGCCTTCTGCCTTTGCTCTGTCAATGGCCTATCTCTTCATACTCATCTGTATTGCTCCCTTATGCCTATCCAATGCCTGTTTGAAGCCCTGCACTGTATTCATATCCACCACTTCCTGAGGTAGGCCATTCCATGCATCCACCACCCTTTCTGTGAAAAAGAACTTCCTCACATTACCCCTTAATCGGCCTCCCCTAATCTCATGATGTCTCCTCTTGTCCTGCTATTTTTCTTATATTGAAAGATGTTAGACTCTTTCACCTTGTTAATGCCCTTAAGGTGTTTGAATGTTTCGATCATATCATCTCTCTCCCTCCTTTGCTCTAGTCTAGGGTAAACATATTAAGCTCCGTTAATCTGTCCTAATATGTTTTCTGATGCAGTCCCTGTACCATTTTGGTTGCCCTTCTCTGGACTGCCTCAATTTGGTTAATGTCCTTGTAAAGGTGTGGCCTCCAGATGGGGCCTAACCAGTGTCTTGTAAAGAGGGATTATTACTTCCTTTTCTGACTTGTGATACCTCTCTAATACACCCCAACATCCCCTAACCTTACCTACTGCTTTAGTGGTCTGCTTGGATGATTTCAGGTCATCGGTGATGATGATGCCCAAGTATCTTTCTTCCCTTGTGACTGCCAGCAACTCCCCTCCCAGCCTATAGGTGGCTTCAGGGTTTCTCTTCCCTATGTGCATAATCTTGCACTTCTTTGCATTAAACCCCAGTTGCCACTCTTCTGACCATTTTGCTAGTTTATCCAGATCTCTTCTCCTTCTGCCCACCCCATCTGGATCATCTACTCTGTTGTAGATCTTGGTGTCATCTGCAAACAGACAAACCTTACCCTGCAGTCCATCTGCAATGTCAGTAATGAAGATATTGAAGAGGACTGGTCCCAGGACTGATCCCTGAGGTACCCAACTTGTGACTTGCATCTCTTCTGACTGTATACCGTTTACCACCACTCTCTGTTTTCTGCCTGCCTACCAGTTTGCCACCCAGTTGACCAACTTCTGACCCACCCCAAGCCTACCCAGCTTATTAATCAATCTTCTATGTGGAACAGTATCAAAAGCTTTGCTGAAGTCAAGGTAGGCGACATCAACTGCTCCTCCTTGGTCCACCACTCTGGTTACCCAGTTAAAGAAATCTATGAGATTAGTTTGACAGGACCTTCCTTTTGTAAACCCATGTTGTCTTGGATCCTGTGCTCCTATGGATTCTAGGTGTTGCACTATCCTTTCCTTAAGGAGTACCTCCATAATCTTGCCCACTACTGAGGTAAGACTGACTAGTCTGTAGTTCCCTGCCTCCTCCCTGCTAATACTCTTGTGGAGCAAGATCACATGAGCCCTTCTCCGGTCTTTTGGGACCTCTCATGTGCTCAGAGATTCACTAAACAGTTCTGATAATGGCTCTGCTAGTTCCACCCTTAGCTCCTTTAGTACTCTGGGATGTATGCCATCAGATCCCACTGCCTTGTCCACCCTGAGCTTATTGAGCTCTTGTAGGAACCTTTCTTTTGTGAAGGGCCTAGTGCACACCTCCCTCCCCCTTGTGTCCATGGTGCTGAACTGTGGGCCCTGCCCTACCTTCTCTTCAGTAAATACTGAGCAGAAGTATCTATTTAGGATAGATGCTTTTACATGGTCCTCCTCCTCACACGCCCCTTATCTCCTTTGATCTTAGCAATACCCCCTCTGGACTTTCTTCTTTCACTAATGTATCTATAGAAAGTCTTGTCACCTTCTTTTACTATCCGTGCTAGCGTTTCCTTGGTTTGGGCCTTTGCCTGCCTTATTATCATCCCTGCTTCCCTTAGGGAAGTTTGGCATGCCTCCCTTTCTTCATCCCACTGAGTTCCCTTATATTTCCTGAAGGCCAGCCTTTTGGCTCTGACCTTTTCTGCTACTGTTTTTGAGAACCAAAGTGGTTTCCTTCTTCTTTTGCACTTCATTTTCTCTCTAACACAGTGGGATGTTGCTTCAAAAATTGCATCCTTTATGCTTGCCCTCTTTGCCTGCACCCCGTCACCTGTATTTCTTTTTGCCAGGGCTAGCTTAACTCTGTTGGCCATCTTATCAAAGTCAGCTCCTATGAAGTCCCATATTTTTGCCTTGGAATGGGATGATTTAGTTGTAGTGGCCAAATTGAACCATACCATGTGATGGTCACTGGTCCCCAGGTGACCTTCTACCTGGAGATCTGTGATCCTTTCCCTGTTAGTCAGCACTAGAGCTAGGATAGCGGTGTCTCTTGTGGGTTGTTGTACCAATTGTTTGAGGCCCTCCCCCTGCAGGGACTCCACCATGTGTCTCGTTCTGGCAGATGTTCCTGCTGGTATTGGCCAATCTGTATCTGGCATGTTGAAGTCTCCCATTATCAGAACCTCCCCTTTAGCTAACATGTTTTGTATATCTTCTAACAGTAATGTGTCTATGTCCTCCCCCTGGTGTGGGGGCCTGTAGAAAACCCCAGTTCTTATGGCTGTCCCATTTTCTGTTTCCAGGGTGACCCACAGTTCTTCTGGCTCCTTATGTGTATTCTGAATTTCTGTAACTTTGATATTTGATAGCAAGAACATAGTGATCCACAACCCAGTAGGGATGAGCTAGAAAAGTCTGTTGTGGGAGAAACCATGTTACCCAGGGACTTCCGGTGACATCATGAGCCGAATGACAGCTCCGTACTCCAACTCCTTTTAATTAGAAAATACACAGACTTAAACCTCCGATCCGAGGAATAAATTGCCACAGAAGTCTTGCTGAATGTCTGGATGTAATAACAAGGGGAGTGCGGGAACCCCGGCGAGTAAACTGAAGCAACTAATGTCGGAAGGAGAAAAATCAGCCTCAAGGGTGTCCTGGCCTCGGACGTCCCTTTCTAGATCCCCAACTTCAATTTCTTCAATAGAACCTGAAGGAGACTATGATGAGGAAGGGGATGCTATTACAGCTATGGAAGCTACCATACATAAAGTAATTAGCACCATCCAAACTATCGAGTCAGCATTGGCAGATTCCAAAATGCACTTAAAGAATGATTAAAAAATTGTGAGCACTCAGAAGCAAGTGGGGGAACTCTCAGACAACTTAGGGGCCCATGGCAGACTTCTGCTGTACCTTCTGCAGTGGGACTGTGATGTACAAAACTGCATGGAAGGTGCGGAGAGCCGAGCCCACTGTAACAACTTCAGGATAATTCAGTTCGGGAGAGGTCTGAAGACATGTTCGTCTCCATGAACAACTTTATAGAACATTTGCTACACAAGGTCTTGAAGCTACCTGTAGAAGTACTGACCACAATTGAAAGAGCTCACAGGTCACTGGGACAAAAACCGAAGGACCCTGCTGTATGCCCCAGATCAATAATTGTAAAAATGTTGCATTTCCAGACTAAAAGGTTAATTTTGTCTACAGCATGGAAACAGCAGAAGGTGGTGTTTAATGGGAAACAGATATACTTCTATCAAGATTTCTCTCCAGCTCTGCAGGCGAGAAGGCAGCAAGCAAGATGGCTAGTGAAGCAGATAAAAGAAAAAAAGAATTTATCGGCTCAAGTGCTGTACCCAGCTAGACTGAAAATCTTCATGGACAGTGGCCTGCAGAGTTTTGAAAATATTCTAAAGGCGACACACTTAATGAAGGAGTGGGGAGTGAGCTGCCCAGACATTGGGATGGCTGAGCTGGAAGAAGCTCCAGAGAGCAGGTTGACACCAGGCGGGAGGAAGCAGAAAGAGGCAACGACCAGATGAAGACTTTCCCAGGCAGCTCAATACTAACATCCATTGCCTCTTACAGAACAGAGCAGACACTGTGAAATCAGATGGAAGGAGGAAGGCAGGATGAAAAATCAGAAAAGACTGTGATCACTTAATGGACTGGATGCCCGTTTTGGGGTATACCAATTCTCTGTAAGTGGTTGCGGTGAGGAGAATGCGACTCATCAGTAAATTCATCAGGTATTCTCTTAATTCATTGTTAAATATGAGGGAAAGGGGGAGAGTATCAGACTTTAATGAGTAAGTAGGTGGAGGGTGAGGAAAATAAGTAGTCAGTAGAGGTGGGAGGAAAACAGAGAAATCGAGGGGCTCGAAGAGTGAAAAAGCTCTTAAGATCAATTATTAAGATGGCATCTAAGCATGGCAATCTAAATGGAAGCGGGGGAAAAAAGCGGGGGAAGAAGGGAGAAGGGTGGCAATTAATGGCAGCCATGATCAAAATAGATACCACAAGTTGGGGGGTAGGGAGATGTCCTTAAAAATGATTGAATGACAAGGACAGCTCTGGAATGCGAGGGAACGATTACCTCCTTGCAGGAAGGAACTGGGAAAAAGGATGAGAACACTGAGCAGCAAAGGTAAAAGAAGGAGAGCGAGGGGATTTGAAATAAAGTTAGCGGTGGGGGGGGGTCAGACTGAAAAGTTTAAAATATTGGGGAAAGGGAGAATTAATTGAAAATATAACAGCAGCACTTGGTACCTGAGAAAGCTGCATAGAAATAAGTAGGATGGCAGAAAAATGCTAGCGACTGCTGTGAAACAGCGTGACTGGCAGCTGTCAGGTAGGTCTATAATTTACAAATGAAACTGACATAAAAGCAGCCACAGCAGGGGAAAATAGAATAGAGCTCAGAGGGGACTAAACAAAAGCAGTGGAACAAACAAAAGGTGCATGGTACTGTGAGAGGGCATACCACTGTAAAGCAATATGGGGGGAGATGATGCCTATGACAAAATACTTCTGCATCCAAAGACAGGGAGAAGTAGAACAGGATAGGAACGTTAATTCTAGAAATTTACAAGAAACTGAGAAAAGTCATTAAAACAATAAAGAAAGGTATGAAGAAGAATCCTTCTGGGAGAACACTGGAAGCAGGAGGGCCTAGAAACCTTAGTTTATCACTGCTAACAGAAATCTTTATCTGTCAAAGAGTGTCAGGCTGTCCTGAGAAGAATGGCACGTATAGTCCTCTGCTCACTGTTGCTACCTAAACCATTTAACGGCACTCAGCTTCATATCAGTGTTCATCTCTTGGCACTGCTCAGAGCTCATTGTTGGGGCAGTTTTCGACCACACATAGAAGAGGAAGGAAGGGAGTGTCATGTATCTAACTGGCGGCCATTGTAAAAAAAATTGTGTTATTAATAGATAGTTAGCGCCGGCCCAGTGGTGCTGAGGGTTGAGGCACTGGATGCCACACCTCACACCACGCCGGTGACCCAGGTTCGGGATTGGACTCTGGCCACCGTGGGTCAGTCAGGGGGAGAAAGGCAGAGTGTCTGATGACAGCTTGTCTTCTCTGGGGGAGGGGTTCTAACCCGGTGAGCAGTGACCCTGGTGGAGGCTGGGGCACATCGGCACCTCAGGGGTCTGATTGGTCGCGGGCGGAGGCCTGTGGACCAATCACCTCTAGGGGCTGCACCATTGAGGGGGAGGACATTGAGGACATCAATGCTCATGCCTTGACATCAGGGCATGCAACATCCTCACAGAACAGGGAAAACCCCCTCCAGAGCCAGGAAGATGGAGTGCCGAGCCTGGTCCCAATTTGCCAATGTCTGCCTGCAGTCTAGAGGACCTGACGAAACTACGAGATGTGGGGTGTCCTGCCCCACCCTTACCCCACCTGGGAGGTAATCCACTGCCAGATGGAGGAACCCGGGCTGACAGGTAGGACGTTGGCAGGGGTGGGCTTCATTGGTGGCTCCTGAGGGGGCGGCTCTGGCTGGGACGTAGGAGGGATAAACAGAAATATATAAAAAAAAAATTAGATAGTCAGAAGTTGACTTATAGGAGGAGGCTTAATGAGAGTATTTTCCTATTAGTAGTATGTGTTAAAAACTTTACATATGGTGTATGCTGTGGCTCCCTGGATACCGTTGACTATTCATGTGACTCCTGAGCATGTAATGACTGAGTAGCATTGGTATAAATCAAACAACAAATAAAGGGGGCTTACAAATCCTGTGACAAAATATCTCAACATATTGCAGTCCCACGAATGTTCTGTCCAGGGTCTGTTGAAAGGAGTAAGCTAAGTCCTAACAGGATCATGGAGAGTACAGGCAATCCCTCACAGCCTAATGATGTTACATAACACGGGGTAGTCCATTACAGACCTTGGAATCCTGAAGGGGCACATTAAGGGGGGGGGAGAAAAGAGGAAGATTTTGTCACTTCTGTCGGATAATTGTGTGTGGGACCCTGGGGAGGGGGGGGGGCCAAAACAGCTACAACAGTGAAATTGTCCTGCCCCCCCTTCTAGAGGTGTAAATCTGAAGGGAGGAAGAGGTGGACTGTCCACAGATTGTCTGCTGTTCTTTCTTGTGGGGGGTAATCTGACATTTCTCTCATTAGAGAAGTCACACCTCACACAATCAATGTGAGGGATCGCCTTGGGTTTGGAAGTTCCACCCGGGGTAATGATAGCTACTGTAGGTCTGGGGGCTCCTGAGCTAGTTTTAACCTTAGTCACATTGAAGATCCAAGTAGAAAACATGTTGAACGGGGAGTCTGAATTTACCAGCATACATGTGCGTTGTAAATAGTTTTTGTGTTAAAAGTTACTTGTTATGTTATGACTTAGTTAAGAACAGCAAAGTATGAGGAATGTCATTAGCAGATACCAGGCTCAGAAGGGAGGATATAGGAAACAACAATGCCAGTTATCGCAAAAAACAAAAATGGGGTCACTTAATATTACTTCCTTCAGTGTGAAAGGAATCAGTTCGGTAGTCAGAAAGTGAAGGTTTTGTTAGAACTTAAAAACTATAGCTGTGGTATAGCACTCTTGCAAGGGACACACCTCTCAGCAAAGGAGCACCAAAAATTGGGAAGAAATTGGTTAAGCCAGGTGGTAGCCTCATCACACCCAGCCACCAAAGAAATCGGGTAGCAATATTAATCTGCAAGGGCTTGGGCTTTGTGGTGCAACATACAAAATCGGACTCAGAGGGAAGATGGGTTTTGGTGTCAGGGTAGCTACATGGTCAAGAGATACCCCTCATGAATGTATATGCCCCTAACAATAGGGCCTCAGCTTTCTTGAGAGACGTCTTTGGGGAAGTGGCGAAACTATCCAGGGATTATGCAATTGTGGGGGCTGATTTTAATTGTGTCTTAAATCCAGAATACTACAGAGCATCCCAAAACAAGTATACAAACAGAGAAGCTAGTAAAACACTCAGAGATCATTTACATGAACTGGGGATGAAGGACATCTGGAAAGAACAACGCAAGTGGGAAAGGGACTATACATTCTACTCTCACTCACAGAACGAATTCTCCAACATAGATATGTTATTCACTCACACAACGGAAATGCACAGAATGACACAAGGTAAAATACATCAAATTATCACATCAGACCATGCCTGTATCACAGTTGAGGTCACACTAAATCAAGTAAAAAAAACAGTCACTCTGGAGGTTTAATACCGCTTTATTAAATTACAAATTGTTCAAGGCACAGTTAACAGAGCATATTAAAACATACAGGGAACTCAATGAAGGGAGAGAAGTGGGAGAACTTTGCATCTGGAAAGCTATGAATGCAGTCTTGAGAGGTAACATTATCAGTTGGTCCTCACTGCATAAAAAACAGAGACAAAACCAGCAGGAAAACCTAGAAAAGAAATTACAAGAATTAGAAAAGACCCACAAACAAACACTAAGTAAAAAAGTTGGAAAGAAATTGCAGTAGTTAGGAAAGAATTACAGGACTTAAATACAAGAGTAATAGTGGGGAAATTAAGATGCACAGCTCAAAAATACTACAAAGTGGGGGAAAAGCAGCCGCATTGCTAGCATTTTGGTTGAAAAAGGTGGCAGCAGACAGAGCAGTAGCCAAAATTAAAAAGAACAAAGATTCTCCTGAGACGGTGACATACCCAGAGAAGATAGTTCAAGCATTTGAACAATTCTACATAGAATGTTACAGAAAAGAACCAGTATTGCATAGACCAGAAAAAATACAGGCCTTCTTACAAAAGTTTCAATTATAAAAACTCATCAAGGAAGAGGGAGAGATCTTGAGTGCCCCCATCACTGAGGCAGAAATTAGTAACACAATTAGAAACCGCCCCACTAACAAATCACCAGGCCCAGATGGATTTAATTCAGACTTCTTTATTTATTTATTTATTTTTTAATTCTTCTTTTTATTAAGATTTCAACATATATACACATAAGTCACCAAAATTTAGTCATCTGAAGAATCTTCTGAGAATTCATACTTTACAGTCAGACAATAGTGATGCTGTAATATTCAGTATACTTTATCCCCTGCGTGGTTCCTTTATCTAATTTGCAGTTACGTTCTTAAATCATTGTGCTAATACAGCCAGTCGCATCCCCAAACTCAAGGCCCGGACATCTAGTGATAGCAGGGCGGTCTTACCCTAGACCCGGGGGTTAGGGGGTATTCCCCACATCACCCTTCTGTTAAAGATCTCAAGCATATAGGTATCCGCCCCTAGGCATAGCTCACTCCTGCAATAAGTCATTCCGTCCTAATGGAATGACGTGCGAATCAACCCCAGACAGTCTCCCCTAGAAAAAAAAAAAAAAAAGGTTGGGCATTCTATGAAGCCTTAGTTTGACCTAACTCGCGTTTCAGTTACATGCTAGCTATACTGGGCGCCTGATCCACCCTTAGGTCTTTTGTCACTAATTTGTTCCTTCAGGAGTCTCTGCCTACCTAGTCCAGTTCCAGGGCATCTCCTTTATGCAGGCGTCGCTGCTCCACAGGGGACCAGGAAGGCCAGGAAGAGTGCAGCAGGATGCAATCTGCCGCCATCCCCACCCAAAAATCCCAACCAGCTAACACATTTAGGTTCCCTAGGGTGTAAAGGTAGAGTCCTTCAGCATATAGTATATCTGCCAGCGTGTCCATCTAGCCCTAAATTTCTCCCCCTGTTCGTTTAAGTTATGTGTGATTTTCTCCATGTTGTAAATTTGCAGTGTGATATCCCACCAGTCTTGGACTGTGGGAATTTTCGCAGTTAACCACCGCCTGGTGATTGCTTTCTTTGCCGCTGTTAAGAGTAAAACAAGCAAATATCTGGTGTTGGGGTTTCTATATGCTCTAGGAAGGTCTAGAAATAAAAACATCTCCAAGGTCAGCCAGAATTGTGTGTCAATTAGTTCTTGTAGCTGGGCCTCGAGCTGTACAAGGAAGCCTCGGAGAGCCAGGCACACTCACAGAACATGGGACAAGGTGGCATGTGGCTCCCCACACTGCCTCCAGCATTCCGCTGTATTACTTGAGGAATAATGCCGTGTAACCACCGGGGGGCGAAAGTATCGGACCAAGACCTTCCAGGAGAATTCTCGCCACTGGTGTGAGCTAGTGACTCGGCCCGACAGAATACACGCCTGTCTCCAATCCTCCAAGGAGAGCTGATGTCCTGTCTCTTGCGACCATTGTGAGTGAATGCCCTCAGTGATGGCATTTCCTTGGGAGTTAAGTGCCTGATAATACCGCGAGATCAGGTGTTCTCGTGTCTTTGTGCCATTTAACTGTATCTGGCAGTGAATCAATGCCAGATATCCCTCAGGATCCCACATTGTTCGTGGGAGGCCCTCTATATAGTGTCGCAGCTGAAGATAGCGAAAAAAATCCCCATGTGGCAGGTGAAACTTCCTCTGAATCTCAGCGTACGACCAGATATTGCCCTATGTCATTATTTGTACCAGGTATTTTAATCCCTGTCTCTCCCAGTGAGTGAAACCATTATCCATGCTGTTAGGGGCAAAGTCCGTTAAGCATGCAATCGGGCAGATGAGTGCCTGATAGGGCGCCAAGTGATGTGCTTTTTTTAGTGTGTGCCAGTTTCTAAACTGCGCCTCCAGCCAGGGATCAGGACTTCGTGGAGCTCTCTCCCCGGTCCTGTTGATATAGGGTCCTGAGGTATGCCTGATCGTTAATAAGGGTCCTTTCTATCTCCAGCCAATGTGGTGCTTGGACCCCACACTGCCGGGTCATAATATGTGTGAGAGTAGTTGCCTGTTGGTAAAGCCTCAAGTCCGGGAGAGCTATACCCCCTTCTTGTCGGGGGAAGGAAAGTATCTCCGACCGAATTCGAGGTTTTTGAGAAGCCCATATAAAGTTCCGTATGAGACGGTTTATGTCCTTAAAAGTTTTTAATGGCATGTGGATGGGAATATTTTGGAATAGATACAGAGCTCTCGGTAGGATTGTCATTCTGACTAGGTCCACTCTCCTAGAAAGACTAAGGGGCAGGGTGGCCCAAGCCTGCAGATCTTGTTTAAGTTGGGAAATAAAGGGTGTGTAGTTTTGTTTATAATGTTTCGTGGGATCTTTTGGGATGTATATACCGAGGTATTTCAGTTTCTGCAGGTCCCACCTACCTGGAAGGGAGTCTCGGATGCCCTGCATGGGGGTATAGTTAAATGTAAGGATCTCCGTTTTAGCAAAGTTAAGCTTGTATCCTGAGACTGCCCCATAGGCGTCTAATATCTGTCTCACAGCTGGAATTGTGAGATCGGGGTCCCGAAGGTACAAAAGTATATCGTCCGCGTATAATGCCACACGGTGCTCGGTGTCTCCTATTCTAATCCCTCGAATTCGTTGGGATTCTCTGATATGTTGCGCCAAAGGCTCAATAACTATGGCAAACAACAAGGGCGATAATGGACATCCCTAACGGTACCCTTTGAAGTTGAAAAATCCAGAGTGGTGCCCATTCACTTTGACACAAGCCCTGGGGGCTGAAATATATGTTCTGAAGGGTTTGGATGAACAGAGAATCCAAATTTGCTCAGAGTCTGGTACAGAGTAAGGCCAAGCGACCCTATCAAAACCTTCTCTGCATCAAGACTTATTAAGACTCCGGATACTGTACACACCACAAAGGTGGTATAAGTAATATGCACTGGCACACCACTGTGAATAGATGCCACTAAGCCATACACAGAGCCACATACATGCAATGCGTGGACCCAGTACAGACATATGGATGTGCAGGGGCGTTGCTGCATGTGTGAGTGCTTCCGTGAGGCAACAGCATCTAGTGATGCGCATGCCAGCGTGTCACACACACCACAGCACATGTGATGAGGACAACATATGTGAATGATAATGAAGTAGCTGACAGGCACAGGCACAGATGGGCGTAGACAGCAGCCGCAGTGAGATCACCGAACTGTGGCACGATGCACATGTCCCGTGCTACAGTGGAGTGCCATAGGGACCCATGTAGTGTACCACATGTAACTGTACAATGTCACAATGCATTGAATGTAATGTCTTAGGAAGGATGGACACAACCATGGTCAGGTCATAATGTATATGTTGTTGTACACCTACAGGGATATTGGGAGACCAGTAGAAAAAGCCCAGACCAACCAGGTGACAGCCGGTCACAGCAACAGGTGTACACCAGCAGACCTCAGCAACCAACCCACACGCAGCAGGGCATTCAACGAGAGCCACAGACAATGGATGGTAATGGTGGCAGAAACAGACACACAGCTGCAGGGAAGAGCATGCGAACAGTGTACCCGCCGAGAACATTGCCGAGGACATCCACCATCCACCACCACCAGTCCCTGAGAATGGACACATGTCCGGACTGTCAATAGGTGACTTTGGGTGGGGACACCCACATCATTACACACTCAGCAACAGTCTGAGGTGATGCCGATGATGCACAGAGGACCGTAGTCACTATGCAGGATGCATCCTGAAATGCAGAGCTGCAGATCAGTGTAGCCATAGGAAACTTGCAGGACACCCTGTCACAACAACGCGACAGTACCCTCACGAACATACCCATCAGCTCATAGATGCTGTGCAGGTCAGTAGCAACAGCGGTGCAGCAAAACAAGCAGACACAGTGTCAATTGAGTGCAGATATAGTGGGTCACCTACATGCAGCTCCGTGCCACAGCCAGGCAAAACACCGCAACCAGCAGCACTGAACTGTTGCATGCCATTCAAAGAGACACAGATGTCCTTCAGAGGGAGATGAGTCAGATGCTGGCAGGGCATGCAAACACAGGTGGAACATGTGGCGGCACTCAACAGACAGATTGGTGCAGCGCAACAGTTATCCACTACACGCACACAGCAATGGCGCACCCCATGTGGGCATGGCTGAGCCAGCAGCCAGTACAACAATACCTGAGGTGTCCAGCACCGGGCAATCTCAAGTCGGCACCCATAGCCCACCACATGCACGTGGACCCACACATGTACAGACACGCAACAGGGCACACTATGCAGTCACATGATGTGATAGCACGCACCATAGACAGCTGCAGGTGTGAATATGGATGAGGATGGGCAACACCGCTGCACCCACCTGAGCGTGCAATATGGGAGGCAGAGCCACTGCACAGTACAAGAGCACACGCATGTGTGATGGCAGCTATGGTGGAAACACCACAGACAATGCAGGTAGGGGACAACAGCAGTACAAGTATGAGCCCATGTCACAGTTGCAACATACCAGGACAGTGGAAGCAGACAGGAACATTCAGTCACAGGGAGGCATGTACTACAGGTGACAGACACGTCACCAACAAAACTGCACAGAGCAAAGCAAAGAAAGATGCACAACACTGTGCAAGGCCTTGGTGCAAGATGATGGGACACAGACCTCACAAAAACAGGGACAGAAGAGACAGCTGAGGTGCCCATCAAGCAGAAGCAGCACAAACAGACATCACTCAAGGCACCCAGGAACACAGGGTGTGCCCACAGCTGAGCAAGCTACCAACAACAGCAAAGCTGACAGAGCCCTAGCTGGGACACACAGACACAGACAATGCCTAAGGAGGGGAAGGGCAGAAACAGTGAAACGTGTTGGCAGGATGTCACCAAAGAAGCGGTGAACACTGCGATGTCATGTGGCACACCACACCCCGGAGGCAAAGCTGCACTGCCAAGAGACAGGCATACATAAGACAAACATGGATCACACAGATGTAGGCCTTTGCTGAGATCTCAAGGCTGCTTGGACAGGCATGGTGAGCAGTTATATCATGCTGAGGCAATGAGCCCCAGTCCACAGCCCTGAATGTCTGATGCATGTTGAGCACCGTGCGATGGTGTATGTAACTGGTGATGCAAACATGGACGATCTAGAAGTGCATGGCACCATGGACAGTGCAGTGTTCTGGCGGGACATAGCTCATGCTGGTATGTGATACAATGTAATAAGATCACTGATGGCATCATGCTTTAATGATGTTGCAGATGGCAAAAGAGCCTGATTGATATGTTGTCACCAGCTACATTATGTGTACAATATGGAATGTGACAATGTAGTGATTGGTGGACAGTGTTGTTCCAGTACATATAATAAGGTGTGTCAATCATTACTATGTGTGTGAAACTCTGTTATATCCCATAAGGTGTAATGGCTATGTGTAGTTGTGCAGCCCATGCCAGTCTCTGGCACACTGCTGACACAGCCATGTGTTATGTGAGACTCAAGAGTGTGTGATAGCATGAACATATACAGCATGCACAGCACCAGTGCCACTGTGCACATCAGATGTGTTTCCAGCAGGCTGTATGAGCAACACATGTGCAATACCATACAGGAAATAGACAGTCACTGGACCAGGCATCGCCAGCCTACAGGTGTGTGTGTGTCTGAGGGAGTGATGGCTGCTGGGATGTGGAGGGTGTGTATGTAGGCCCATGAGGTCTGTTGCCACATGAATACTGTCTAGACATGTAGAGGTCACTGACATCACTGTGCCAATACAAGGCAGCATGGATACAACGCATCAGGACCCAGCATCATGACATATAGTCATGGTCAAAGGTGTCACCATCCCTGCAGAGCTGCCTCTCCATGACACCATGCCCATTGGACATGTTGGCCACACCACCACCAGCACATTGGGTGGACCATCGGTCATGCATAATGAATGTGCATGCTCATGGTGATGTGCACGTGTGGATATGTACCACACGGTCTGGGAACCACACACCAAATACACTCCATGCTGCACCTGTTCACAGGCCATACAGTATGTCAGGGGCCCAGACGGGACATGAATTGCCGAACAGCAACAGCAACGAGGAACACTGTCATGCCTGTATGGACTGTGAACATGTGCCCATGCAGCCTGACAGTGCCCAGTCCACATGCCATGTCAATCATACAGTGCCAGGACATTGTGGCTGATGTGTCAATACCATGCCATGGTGGTCCTGAATGGGCTGGCCAGAATACTGGAGACTGACAGACTAGAGGATGTGACCACTGCTCCTGACAGGTATGGCTACATGGTGCAAAAGTAATGTCAGGACCAAGACAAGGTTTGTGAATTGTGTTTACTGACTGTTGCACTGTACACTGTTTGATACAGGTGGAGCATTCTACTATACCGTGACGCGTACACACCAGGTGAGCGATGTCTGACATGCATGTCCAGAACCCTGCAACCATTCACATGGCAGGTATTATGTGGTCCATGGGTACATCACACCCAGGTGATGTATCTGCACTGGTCAGTCATAGAGATCACAATAGGCTACCAGAGAAGCCCCCCAGCAACTACACAGTTGACCCATCATGGTGCTGACCAACGTACACACACACCCAGTCCGAGCCAGCCATGTCCACAGCACACCCAGCATGCAAGGGGTGTCAGTGCACCACTAGCTGAGACACTGCTGGCTGCATCACTGGTAATGTTCCTAGAAGCAATGTCTGATGAGCCTATCCCATGCCTGGCATGCCAATGTTGCCCGACTGGACCGGCACCTTCCTGGTGATGGTGGTGACAGTGGCACTGGCATTCGCAACCAACACATCATCATCAGTCAGTTGCAGGTCCTCAGGTGCTGGGATCCAGGGGACAGGGCAATGTTGTGCAGTATGCAACATACAGCGATCATCCTGCATGCCTTCTCTGGCGTATATTTCCAGCCACACCTGAGGTTGAGAGACAGTGAACCGCATCTTCAGTAGCCCAAAGATACGTTCAATCACAGAACGTGTCCATGCATGTGCAGCATTGTACCTCTCCTCCTGCTGCGTCTGTGGAGCTGTCACTGGTGTCATGAGCCAAGTCATGAGTGGATATCTGCTGTCACCTGCAAAGAGATGGATACAGATCACATGAGACTTATAATGGGCTGTGACACCTGCATAAGTGCACTAGATTGATGTCTGTACATCCACACCCCACCACGACAACAATGGGATGGCACACACATGCAACACAACACTATGTGGCCCTCACTACTCTTGTAGTGTTCATATTGCAGGGTACAGGCACACATGTCACTGGTGCCATAGAACACTGCATGACCCATCATACAACATGGGCTAGGTATGGGTAGCACACAATACACACCAATCCATCATGCTACTACTGGTTGACTGATGCGCCCTATGGTAGGTGCAATGCCATGATGGCGACCTTGCTGAGCTGTCTGACCACTGTCATGTATGCATGGGCACCAGGTATAGAGGCAATACCACCCTGCAGTGAGGCAGTGTTGATGTGATGTCACCTGGCCCTGGTCTACCAGCCCCCGCCAGGCAGTCGCTCCACCTCAGGAACTGTGCTGCCACCCCAAACCACATACTATGCGAAAGAACAAACAGCTGTGATGCAACTAATCCCGTTGTGTGTGGCAGTGGCCCGATGGTCAGGGACAGATCAACACCTGCTGCCATCCACTGTGGCGCATGTCCACATATACAGTGATGTGATGGGATAATGTCCACTGCCAGTGTCACACCTGCATGTCAGCACACCCAGCTGGTGGCTGCAGGCCCAGGGGATTGTGTCATTGCCTGTCATGGTGTACAGTGCACCAGACATGCACAATGGCCACGCAGTTGCTGTGCATGTATCATACCTTGGAGTGTGGCATGAACACGTGCACCACTGCATGCACATGTGTCCATGTTGCTAAGGCTGACACCACACACATGTTGCCACGGGATGGGGTTGCTGACACGGGCACCTGCAGGACAATGCCTCATCACAGGCCAGTGCTACTGTTGATGATAGGCTAAGGACCTGCAGCCATATCTCTCAACCCACCACACAACAATGAACGTTCCCCAATGTACTACAAATACACACTGTCACACACTGTGACATATGCTACAAACAGTATTGACGTGTCAGAGTGGCCATATTAAAAAAGGTGATGCTGATGTAACATTGTTCGAATGATAACATACTCTCTGCATCCATATGAACCCATTATACCTATGAGCGTACCTCCTAAGAACAGATGGATCAGTGATATACATCTTTCTCATCTAAGCCACACTGTGAAGGCAGTGTAACACATTTGTAGGGAACACAAAGGTTGAGAGCATGCCAACAGCCGTACATGACAAAACAATGGGATTACATGCGTGCGTGAGAATGGCAGACACGTAACGCTGCGACTGCGAGAATCTTGATGCTTTTCACGCATGTGCATGGTTTCACCGGAAATTGCATGTGCATGCAGAAATACAGGCACGTGTCTGCGTGCAGGAACATAATGCAAGTGCTGCACAGAGTTACACTGGGATGTGTGAAGCCTGCTGAAGGTGTGTCAGTCTGTGCCAATCCAGCCTTGCAGTCACAGATACAAACATCAGACCACCCAGAGGGAAGGCGGGGCACAAACTTCAGTGATGCAGAGACAGCAGCATTGCTGGATCTCGATTAGGATCATGCAGCCATCTGCTCACCTGGGAGGACTCTGCATTCACCAAGAAAGGGGGGCAGGGTCTGGCGTGCGATTGCCAGGAATCTGTACATGTCCAGTGGTGTGCAGAGGACTGTCAATCAGCTGAAGCATAAGTGGAACGATGTGGAGTGGAGGGAGCCACACTTGTGCCAGCTGGTGGCACCCGGACGCCAGGAGTCACAGGGGACAGCGGAAGGTGAGTACATGGCTGTGATAGGTGTGATGTCACTAACTGCATGGTACTAGACGCCACACCCACATCGATATGGTGACTGTCTCACTAACAGAGTGGCACAGACAGCTGACTATAGCCATGCTTGGTTTGGTGAGGACATTCCTGGGCGTAGTCCATGGTCAGCGTGTAGCCATGACCTGCATGGCACAGCACATCATGTCTGCATGGGCCCTGTTCAGTGTGTAATGCACTCCTCACACTGTGTTCCACTGTACTGTCACATCCAAGACATGCCCACGGGGCCGTGACATCCCCAACCAACAGTCACAGGACTGCGTGTGTAGTGTGTGGTGTCACCTGTGCCATGATCAGGGGAGGTGCACACCAGTGCTGTGGTGTGTACT
This sequence comes from Neoceratodus forsteri, assembly GCA_016271365.2. Taxonomy (NCBI): domain Eukaryota; kingdom Metazoa; phylum Chordata; order Ceratodontiformes; family Ceratodontidae; genus Neoceratodus; species Neoceratodus forsteri. Next base: position 1,298,842,320 of record CM057459.1, on the reverse strand, counting down.
ACATACAGTGGTGCTGGCCTGTGTCAATGGGTGTCTTGGATGTCACTGTGTGCAACATGCATCAGGCACAGGCAAACTATCCTGGTGATGCGCTACATGGGCCACCCCCATGCCCAGGACCATGCCGTGGTATGGATGTTGACCAGACATGCACCCACCATGCTGCCTATGGACACACCATGCATGCCGCTGAGCCCATGTCTTGTACATTGCTCACAGACACTGTAGTACTCTGTACATGCAAGACAGCTGGGACTGGCCTGTCAGTGTGTCACAGCTCACCCGCAGTCGCATAATGAGGCACACATGATGGGTGGTGGGTGGAAAGCATTACTACATGGTGCACTGCCCATCACTGTCAGAGCAAACACCAGGTTGGCTGGCGCAAACAGCTGTGTCATGGCTATGGCCAGTCAGGATCGCATGTTCTGGCAGTGTGAGTGTCACAGCTCCACGACGCCTTGATGTGGTATGGTGTGGTGCAGTGGACAACTGTGATCATCTGAACTACACTGCAGTGCCCATCCCACGTAATGATTGCTCCCTCACCGTCGTTACTTTAACCCATGCTCACGAAATGAGCAGGATGGATGATTGGAAATAAGCATTACAAATGAAGATATAAGTACCAAGTGATTTAAACATTATGTTCAGAAAAGGCACCTTCTAGGAAGCCAGTTTTAGTTGTTGAAATGTATGGGATATGGGCTCAAGGGACTACAATACAGGAGTATGGTTATGGATAAGAGGTTACCTGTCTCACGTGTGAGTATTCTTGGGCCCCCCATTCTTTGAAGGAGAGGGACTGATATGCTGGACACATCGGGAGAGCACATAAAAGGAGTTGAAACTAGGTTACCTTACCCATGGACTATCAGGAGTTATTCCGAACATTTTTTTAACCATCTACAGTGTGCAGGCATGCATAGCCATATGTGTCCTGTAGCACATACCCTACACTGTGCTACTATGCAGTTAACATTCAGTCTCACATCCAGGGTACACAAAGGGTCAAGTGGTGGCGTCACCCATCATACATAAAGGCTCGCGCCTGCCAGCACGGGCTGTGAGGCTACACTGCGTGTCACCCACCCATGTCCTATGCACATACCTGTGATGTGAGGCACAGTCAGCACCCAGCAGTGCCAGCTATGTATCAGGTTGTAGCAGTGTACCACACCAGCATCAGTCACTGTTGTGGGCGTGAGGTAGGAGTACCAGATTTTGGGATGCCAGGGAGGACACTTAGTCCCTCACCCGATAAGCCCCTGTGCCAGACCCCCGAGTAGATAGGTTTATTGTCACCACGGCTCTCACAGCTCATTTACAAGGTGGTCCTGGGTAGGAGAAAGTAATGTGTTAGTGGATATTAAATATTGATCACTCAACAGGATAGAGAGGGTACATAAAGAATATATGGCAGCTGGAAAAGAGTGCATGTCCTCGTAAAAGTGGACATCTAATAATCCTAGGTGTAGGAATGTAGTGCAGCATAGAGCTCTGTGGACATGGTGTGACCTGCAATGCTTTCCCCACACAGGTGTGTCCAGTGTCAGGGTGACACGCGCAAGCCAGAGGCAGGTTGCAGCAGGAGGTGCCGCACAACAACCACAGCCAGTGACCGCTGCAGTTCAACCCCGTGAGTAGCATCTACCTTGCATTATAACATTGGGTGGGGTTATCAGGCAGTCCCAGTCATGCCTGCCTGTTGTGGAGGCACCCTGGGTCACAATCACACCATGTGCAATGTGTATAGGTGCACATCGTACTGTGTGGTGGGGTGTCACCGTGAAGGGGGGGCTGACCACTGGCAGTGGGACTGGTGCCATTCCACTGGGCATGTGTTATGCATGTGCAGAGGTCCACAGTTGTGTGGTACAGCGACATGCACAGAGGCCATGCTCTGTTGGGGCAGACATGGGGGGGGCTGTTCCTGTATGGGTACTGTGCTACAGGGTGACACGTGGATATACACCTATGGTGTCAGTGTATAGACCTTGCTGGTAGGCAGGGGTTACACTGTAATATGCTGCACATGTCCCCTCCACCCAACAGGTGTATGCCCCAGTGTGGGAGCACTGGTGTGGCATGTGTGTGGGTTGCACAGGACCGGTTCTGGCTCACTGTTGCCACAACTGTCAGTGGGGGGGGCATGCATATCCACAGCAAAGCCGCAGCCACTCTGTGCAGGTGTGAGGTGGACCTTTGTGCACATAGCACATAGTATGCATGCACATCACTGGACGTGTGAAGTGCCATCTATTGTGGGCTGCCACCTGGTACATGGTGACAGCTGCCAGAAAGTGGAAGTGCACCATAGGTGCTGACTGTCCGTACATGTTGCTCAGAGGTTTGTGGGATGCCAGTATGGGCCATATGGGACCATTGCCATGGATCCGTGTGTTGTCTAGAGTGCATGTGGCCCACCCTCTGGCACTGACACAGTGGAACGGGACGGGTGACATGTGTAACAGGTCACAGTGACAGGTGTTGCGGGACAGTGGATACAGTGACTGTGAGTGTGGTGGGACTGGCTGTGTTGGATTGTGTCACGACGTGCAACACACGGGCATGTCTGCAGGCCATGGTGGTGATGTGGTGGTATGGTACCCAGTGCCACTGTGCTGTGCAGCAACTTGGTACAGATGTGCCAGTACACATACCCTGGTTGTGTGATGATGTGAGGACATGCCTATGTCCTGTCACCTGCAGGAGTGTGCATCCTCACCTCCTGGGTGTGTCACAGCCCCAACCACTGCCCCCTACCGTCCCATGTCCCTGTACACCGACTAGGAGCCATGGTTCAACATCATGAGTGTTGGTCAGCTGGAACAGCACTGTAGGGCAACCTAAGGAATTGCTCCATATGTTGCTGAACAGTACACACCCTTGCGGGGATATGCCACTGGGACGTGTACCTGGGATGGAGTGTATGTCATGATGGCGCAGTCGGCCATTCAGCTGTGCTTTTAAATTGACTGGGGTATGTGGACCGGCAGGTGGGATTTACACTGCATCCAGGGATCTATCACATTGGTCATGCCATATGGTGTACCATGACGGTGGTCATGGTGGTACAGGGTATGGGACCAGCACAGTGGCATCAGGATCGCTGTGCCATGGACCATGCTTTGGGGGGTGGGTGTATTGGGACGGCTGATTGATTGTTAGAATGGGATGTATGCACATGTACAGAGGTGTGTGGGCATACGTAGGGGTGTGTGCATGGATGTTGGGGGGATCGACAGCACACACAGCATGTGTCCACTACACCTGTACCCAGGGTTGTGTGGCCCTCACACGTCGCATGTGTCAAGAGGGGCACCCTGCATGGGTTATTGCATGATAGTCTGTTGTCCTACAGGGGACATGACTCTAACATGGCATGGGCTGCATGTGTGGACACATGTCCAGGTGACATCTGTGTTCCCCTGCAGTTGGGCAGGTCACTGTCAGCATGCCTCTCAGGATCAGTGTCTGTCTTGTGCAGCACAGCCCTGCACATGGTGTGTGTCCTTGTCTGTACACCTACACCATGTGATGACAACTCACATGTGGGCTGCCTAGTATTGCAGGTGCATCCAGGAAACTGCTCCACACTTGTTACCTGTGGTGCCTCATGGACAGCAACCTGTACAGTGATACAGTGCCATTGTGTACGTGTCAGTGGATCCCAGGACAGGTGGTGACATAGGTTCCTCCATGATGAATGTGCATTGTCAGACAGGGGTGTGTGCTGTGCTGTAGCGCAGGCACATGGGCTGTCCATGCAGTACACATCCAAAACATAGTGTGTGGGTGCACTGTGCCTGTGCTCCATGTGATTCCAGGACCTTGCTAGTATATTGCTTGTTGGATGCTTGGATGGTCACGTGTTACAGTGATTTGCCACAGGGCATACGCACAGAGCTGCTGGTGTGGGGTGTGGCATATCGCCATGATATTATCGTCTGTCACCACACAGTATGTGGATGAGGCGTGGGCGAAGTGATGCTGACTGTGGCGGCCCGGACATTGATCGTGAGAGGTGGTACACCAGGCTGCATGTGACCACTGTATGTGGGCTGTGGTGTCAGACATGGAGTGAGACAGGTGTCCCCATTGTGGCCAACATCAGCCACTGGTATGTGTCACCCCTATCCCTGTTTGGCCGATTGAAAGGTGCTGCATTGAGCTATGGCTCATAGCCTGTACCCAGTGTATCTGCTAGCTCTGTGTTGCTGTATGGTTATAGTGTATACAGGCAGTACAAGACACAGTGGTGTCCACATACCAACCAAGTGCCAGCCCACACAGTAGCAGTGTAGGCCCCTTGGTCTACCATGTCTGCTCCTGACTCCCCACCCTGAATGTCTACCATGGCTATCAGGCTGACAGACGCCACTATGCCCTAGTCCACTTCACCCATCCACCAGGTGACCTTCCACATGGTATCCGATTACCTATCCCCATCCAGCAGACAATCAGGCTCAGCCACAGTAGCATCCGACACCAGCACCCTGTGCAGTGCATCACATGGATCCTCCACTCCCTGTGTGCTGTACCCCAACCCCCTTCCCCTGTGTTCCCCATGATCCTACATCCAGCTGTATCGTATGGTTTGCAATTCAACCTGTAGCCACATCACCGCCTACCATTATGACTCCATTGTGTGTGGCCATGTACCTCCATCATGTCTCCCCCGGCCCTGCTCCCCTGCTGTGTAGGTGGGTTGTGCTTCTGTAGGTGCTCCACACATGTCAGCTTACCCCTGCCCTGGGCCATGTGTTGTGCACTCCCCTGGACCCATGCAGGGGGCAGGTTGCCCCCACACAGGTCCGGCATCCACCACTGCACACTGTACTCCTGTGTGTGTGGTCTGATCAGGCTGGTGTATGGCAACGGATACCCCTGATGCTCATAACAGTGCTACCCCTGTCAAGGCAGGCTGCCATCTGTGCACTCCTCAGTGCTGCCCCAACCCATTCCTGTCAGTGTCCACCAGGCCACCAGGGTGCCTTTGACCTTTAGTGATTGCACCCTCTTCAGCACCAGGGTGTACACATGGATTGGGCTTCCACGCCTAGGTGTGGCACCATACACCTGGACGGGTTGCATGCCACTACACTGCTGTGGGATGTCCTGTCCAGGGCATCCAGCCCCTGTTGCAGGGCCTGTCTTCCCCTTCCCCCTCTGCCACTGCTGCCAGATGTGGGTCATCTGCATTGTGTCTCTGTGTGCCCCTGATTCCCACGCTGCTGACGTACTTGTGGGCATTGTACAGGGATGGTCACCATACATATGTGCTGTCTGTGAACTGTGTCCTCCCCCCATGGCTATGTGTGTGCAACCAGGCTGCACATGTCCAGTATGCAGCACCATCAGCAGGCCTGGCACCATCCATCTCAGATCTCTTAGCATGCCACTGTGCTGGCTGGCTGCAGATGCTTGTCTGCATGCCTAGTGCTGGGCACCCATGGCCCCCCCTCATGATTGCTGATGGCATCCACCCATGGCATTGTGCATGGCTGGTCTGCACAGTGCACATTGCAAATGCAAGTGCTGGCAGGCATCCAGGTTCCCCCTGCCCTCCATGGCACCTGACATCCCCAGCCTTGGTGTGCCCACCATCATCCTCCCCAGCATCTCTGTCTACCTGTTGGGCACATGGTTGCCTGTCACACCCCTCACTCTCCCACACTGGAGTGGCACCACAAGCACCTGCCTTCAGTCATTGCCACCATCCCCATCTGCAGTGACCTGTGCTGGTTTGCCACCAGTGTCGTCAGCCTGAGCGTCAGCCATCCGTCCAGCACCATAGCACGCAATAGCGCGCTCACCAGAGAGTGGATCCTGATGCTGTACCTTGAGACCTCCCTCACAACTAATGTTGCTCCCTGTGGCATCCCCCGTGCCGTCTAGGCCATATACCCCCATTGGTGTCAACATCCACAGCACTGTGCACACCAGTTGGAGCCCCACTGGGCAGCTCTGCTTCCCCAGACATGTCCTGTATCACCAACACTATTCTGCCGCCAGCCTCTTTTGTAGTGTGCGGCAATGTGTTGAACCCATTCAGCATCTCTGGCTGTGCCCTAGCCCTTTCCAGCCACACCCCATATGGCCTGCACCTACCAAACTAGTGTTGCACCTTCATCCACACCCCAATGTACCTCATGTAGCCTGGTACCATGCACCATAACCCCTGTACCCTCCCCATCCCCATCCATGCCTCCTCCCCTAACAGTGGCCTTGTGGGCAGCCTAGTTGTACATGATTGGATTGGCCTATCCCTCCACCCCATGTATCTGTGTCCACAACAGTGGGTAGCCTACTGCCCCTTAGTGCCTCTTGGTTCACACTCCTCCCTGCATGCCCTGCATGTCCCTCACCCACTGTGGCCCATCCTTGCAGGTCCTTGTACTACCTCTATTCCCTGCTGTGTGTTGTCCCAGCTGCCGTCATGATCCAGAGCTGTGCCTGGCCTCTTCGGATGAGCCTTAGGTTTGTCACACATGACTTCCCAGGTCTCCCCCTTCTGCACTGTCACATTGTCCCTGCACATTCTCCCCCCCATCATGCGAACTGCAGTGTGTCACAGTGTCATGCAGCCATGGCTGCTGTCACTACCATGTTCTGCACACAGTCCCCATCCACTAGGGACAGGTTGTGGTTGGCCCTCATGAGGTATGTCAGTAGCTGCTTGTGGAACACAGCCAAACAGACAGCCAGGCAGCCTCTGCTCATGGGTTTCTATTGATATCAGGGTTCCGCACTGTGCCACCTACATATTGTGGTACCCCATCAACAACACTACAACCACCTCACATCCATTTTGCCCCTACAGGTTGCCAGCACTCAGTCCTGTTGGTTCTGTGCCATGCTCTGATGCCTATGCACCACCCCCAGCAGTATCCTCCCACCTGCATGTGCTCTCACAGTGGCCCACAGGGCCTACATGCTGCCCTCTGCTGCCTGTGCCCTGCCACCTTCACTGTGCTGCACGCTGTGGCCCTACCATACACAATTGTCATCCCAGCTCCTGACAGGTGGACACTGTGTGCACCTACATGATATCCTCCAGTAGCACATTGTCAGTGTCCTGCATTGTCTCCCCGAGTTGTGTGACATCCACCAGCTGGTTGCACACTGTCCATCATACTGGTGTGTTACATCCTACATTGTGTGCACTCAGTCATTGGCACACCTCCGCGTAACCCTCTTGGTCCCTTTCATATATCATTGCCACACCTGGGTCCATGCACCCCACCATGTTCTAGGGTGTGTTTGTCGTAGTGCCACGGTGCCTATCCCACATACCTTTGTCATGCTGCATCACTGTCATTTACATAGCTTTGCTGTATCACCTCTGCAGTATGTGACTGGGCATGTCACCTTTGTTCACTGTTCCCACACCTAGCCATTCTGTGTGTGTGTGTGCGTGTGTTGGCATGCCTCATTTGTCATGTTGCATGTAGATGCCGTCACCCTCCCTCTGTCACTTGTGCCCCCACATTGCTAGGCATCACGGCACTGTATATCCAGTGGTCGTCAATTGCATTTGGCGGACTGTCTATGTGTGGTCACTGTGGGTGTGTGGGAGTGCCAGGGTCCCACTGTCTGTGTATTCATACCACTGTGTTGATTGGTGTTGCTTCCATCCCAACCTGCCATGGGTGGACATCTGTGTCTGGACTGTGCTCAGGGGCCATCCACTTGCCCTGTGTTGTGGCCCACATCACCTGTCACATTGTGCCCATCATTAGGCAATGCCTATGCCATACATGTGCTACATTTATGCAATAATGCCCAACAGGGTGTGTGTCATGCTGGGATGACGTTACGCCTCAGATGGTTGGGTATGAGGCCGCAGGCCAAGTGCGTCCAATAACTGAGGCATGACATTATCCCAAATGACACACACCCTGGAGGACATTATTGCTATTGTACAATGGCTCCTTTTTATACAGACTGAAAATAATCATTTTAAGAATGTTACTGTGTGGGAATTTATCTATTGTTTTTTGAGAGATGATGAAACAATCAAGGACAAGCTCAATCAAATGCTCCTCTACATGTTCACAGTGAGGCTGAGACTAGCCCAGTGATGTTGTGCTGGGATAACATCACGGGTCCAGCCCATGACTGACCAATCGGAGTCCAGTGTATTTCTTGCCATTGTATGATATGTGTTCTACACAGGTTGTGTCACGTGTCTGGTGGCACCTTGCTTCTCTATGTTGCGTACTGAGGGTGTGTTGGGGTGACACAGCACACACCGGCTAGTACTTGCACTGCCCAGACTGTTACAGTTCCAGGTGATGTGGGGCAATGGCATGAGGAAACACCTTCAGTCATGCAAGCAGTGCACATGGCACCATCTGTGTGGGCATACATTCCATGCCACACTCGTTACATACACAGGGATGGCCCACTGTGCTGGGCATCATGTTGGCATGCACATGCCCTGTGTTTTCTGCACTGCTGGCGTGCCTGCCACCATTGGGTTGTGCATTTCAAACAACATGAAGTCTTGCTGTATTCTGACTATGTGCAGTGATCTCCAACCTTTGAACTGCCCCGGAGAGGAAAGAGTTAACTTTCCATGCAAGGCATGGAACGCTGAGCTCAAGCTCGGTTGAGCCTCTGTCTGTTGTTGTTTGAACCCAAACCGCCAGATTCTTTACTCCGCCTCACTGAACAGTCGCTCCAGAGATTTCTCCTTCGCTCGGTTCAATTTAGTCGGTTAAAGTGTCGTTTTTCTCTCAGTTTCAACCAAATTTCTACAATCTAACCTGTCGGTTCAGTCTCTGTCTGTGGTACCGTGAGTACTAGATAGGTTTATTATTATTAGTTTTCTGTGTGGAACTTGTAAACATCGGATCGGTTCGGTTTAGACGATCAGGTTTAATGAAAAGTTTTTCTGTTTTTAGAGTGTGGTAACCTGTCCGTATCGGTTCTAAAAAATGGATTTCATTACGTTTTTTCCAGGACCTGTATACGGTCAGTAACCGATAAGAAGTGTCTTGCCTGGCGGATTGCCAAAAAGGAGTAAGTTTAGTTAGGACTAGCCATGTCCCAGGAAATCCAAGAAAAAATGGGCCCTGGGTTTCAGCACTGTAATGTGTGGGGAAGCCTTTGCTAAGGCTGACCCCCCACCTGTGTTATTGTCTGGGGGTTTGACCACCTGCGATTCAGACTACCAGATTTGCAAAATTTTCCCTCAGCTACCCTGGACAAGAGTAGAGTAGACTGAGGAAGAGGAGGCCAAAGTCCGTGACCGGATGGCTGGCCGGTTGGTTCCGGCGAACCAGAAGATGCCCTCTGACCAAGTGATGTACTTGACAAAGGAAGAACAGAACTCTGAGGTCAGTTCGATTAAAGAAAAGAAGGATAAGTCAGTCGGTTCGGATCCACAAGTTCTTTCTCCGACGCTGATGAAATAATAAGCGATAAGGATTGTTCAATCGCTAACTTCGGTTCCGACCGAGAACCCGGCACCATCGGTTGGGGCTCGGTTCAGTCAGTTCACCCAGTTCGGATTATAATTTAGAAGTTTTTATGAACCGGAGGAGGAGGGAGAGTATGAGGATAGTGATGGTGATTATGAAAGTCTGGATGTGCCCATTGACCGGACATCTCCCCAGACAGACCTTCAGGTGTTCCCTCCTAAGACTTTCTGAGTCCCTTCCCTTTATGTTTTACAAAAGTGGTGAAACTCTCCAGCTTCCTATGGAGGAAGCAGTAGAGGATCAGGAGGAGCCTGATTCGTTGAGATGATGGACATCCCAGAGTCCAGGAGATTTGTCTATTCCCCTCCATAAGTCCTTTGGGAAACAGACATTCAGATTTTGAAACTCCTAAATTCCATACCTCCTGTGTGGACAGAAGAATGGACAAGAGGTATACCCTCGGCAGGCTCAGATGAATGCCAACTGACCTTGAACCAGATTAAGCTGTTGGTGGTATTTTTACTGAATTTGACTGGATGCCAACCACAACCTCTCTTAGCAAGAGAGCTTGATGCCTTGCAATTGAAGTATAGAAGCAAAACTTACTTTCATATAAAAAAAAAACATATTTACTTATATTGTGAGGGCAAATATTTTTGTCATGGCTAAAACATTTCATAGTTAGGCTGAAAACAAGTGTCATAACATGTCCTTTATAGTGTGGGAACATCTCTTTTATAGTATCAGTTTTACAGTTTTATTTTTTATGAGGAAACACATCACATATGAATACACTGCATAATGAGTATACAAATACCTAATTAATTGCCTGGTATTGCATAACACACTACAGTGGTACCAGACAATTAATTATTTACATAACCACGATGCAGTGCTTTCACATGGAGAGTCTTTCCTCAAAAAAAAAATTCATTAAATTAAAATATAAAACTGTACAACTGATACTATAAAATAGATGTCCCTACACATACAAGGGATGTTCCAACACTTGTTCTCTGCCTAATAGCCATCTACACGTGCTCATTTGTGTCCCCACAATATTAATAAATAAGAGCCATTGTATAATAGCAATAATGCACACCAGAGTGTGCGTTATGCTGGGATGATCTTACTTTTGGGGTGTTGGATGCACTTGGCCTTTAGTCTCATGCCCAACCACCCCAGGCGTGAGGTTATCCCAGCACAACCCACACCCTGTCGTGCATCATTGCTCAGTCAGAACATTTGTTACCTTCATTCTGCTGAATCTCATGTAAAATAAATTGTAACAATTCTTCTGTTGTTAATACAGTTTGCTGTAGAACCAATCTGCATCTTACCTGCTATATCCAGAATTTAAAACATGCTAAAGCCACTCTTAAATAACTTTTATTGCGCTTATTCCATTCTAATGGAAAGATGTTCAAAAAAAAGGGTTTCCGGAGTAATTTCTGAAAGGAAAGTCCCCCCCCCCATCTACTATCCAACTTTGGCCAAAAGTCAATAATAAATGGGCACTGAAAATACAGGTGCTCCATTGTCTCTATAGTTAAATGGCATGACATTCTGTGACAATAACTTTCCTCTAAACCTTTGTGGTGTAGATTTCCCTTAACATTTAACTTGCTGTGGGCACACAGCCTGACTACATCCCACATTTTATTCGGGAGTCTAGTTTCCGTTAACATCGCCTCTACCTGTTTGTTCTCTGCATATATCCTTTGTGTAAATTCATGGTATACAAAATATTGGGTTGCTACTATGTCCTCATACACCTTTTTCAGGGTGGATGTACTCAGGATGTTGGGAGTTATTTGCCATTTTTTGAAATAATCAAAACATTATGAAAAGGATGTATTAATTTAATTTTCCTTTTATTTGCATGTACAAAGACTCCGGAATTCAATTCCAGCAGAATTTCCTGTAGGGCTGGTTTCAGCCATCCTGTCCATATTTTATTAGGTTGAACCAGTATTGGGAGTATGTTTGCAAAAATAAATATGGTTTGGAAAAAAAATACTGGGTGGACCATCCCTAAACCCCCTTGTTTATGTGGGAGAAAAAAAAATTCCTCTTTTTATAGGATTGAGTCTGCTCCCCATATACACTAAAAAAACAACTCAACAGGTCAGTTTCTAATTGTTTTTTTTTTTTTGGGGGGGGGAGACGTAGCTTAAAAAAGAAAAATTGGATTTAGATATGTTTTTATCATATAAATTCTTTTTAATTTCCCCATTCTCCACTGATTCCATGCTACCACTTTTTGTTTACCTATTAAGATTTGTTTTTTCTCAGTTAAACGATGCCAAATCACCTTTCCCATAATAAATACCTAATATTTTTATTGGATCTTATTCAACCTGTATGTTGGCCACAAAGCATCTATGTCCGATAGGGTTGCCTATTTTTATACACCAGCTTTTTGTCACATTAATATTTGCCCCTGTGTTTGTTGTATAAGCCAGAATTATATTGTTAGCTATATCCTGTACCAGTATACACAAAGCATCTGCATATGAAATATTTTGATCTCAAAGAGATTTTGGCTGTGTATTCCTATAATTTTTGGAGATTTATTCAAGATACATATCAAAGAGTCCATAGTCAAAATATATAAGATTGGACTTAAGGGACACCCGTGTCAGAGGCCCCTCTTTAGGAATCACTTTTCTCCTAATCTATCATTAATGTATGGTCGAAATTATGCATCCTGGTAGAGGAGTTTTATCCATGATATAAATGGGGGAGGGAAGTCATACGATTTTAAAATTAACCATAAAAAATCTGGGAAAGTTTATCGAATGCCTTAGCCTGATCATAATTAATAAAAAAACACTAGTTTGCCCCAAATTACCTTTATCAAATATTTCTCTGAGGAGAATTAAAGAATCAGAAATCTTTAGGGATGGAACAGAATTGTGTCTGATGTATAATATCTGGTAATGTTTCGCTAATTATTTTGCATAATAATTTTGTTATGTAACCCCCCCCATTACCCGGGGTTACAAGAATCCCAATTAGCCCTAGTGGCAGGCAGGGAAGGCAGCTGGTGAAATTCCAGTTAAATGGATTTCACACTGTCTCACTCTGTTTTCAGTCTCAGCTGAGACTGAGGGATGACACCATTATAGAACTGTTGCAGCTGCATAAGCCACTTTTGAATGTTGCAGCTAGGGAAGTTAGGATAGAATGTTGGGGAATTTGAAGTCATTCTGTAGTAGAGTGCTGAATAGTGAGGAGGTGTGCTGCAGCTGCAGGCACTCAGAGCCCTCAGCTCTGACAAAGTGCTATATATTTGTTTGAGGTGTGTGTTCTCACCTGAAGAGGAATACAAGAAGAGCCAAGTGAAGAGGTAGAGACCGCTTACAAAGGTTCAGGGCCCCATCCCTGTGGGGATAGGGGGAAGGATTTTACCTACTTCCAGGGGCAATTCTCCTGACCCAGCTAGAGGAAGAAGAAGCTGCCTAAATCTAGGTTCGTGCTGAGGCACCATAAGTTTTGTTGAGATTTCTTTGAAGAGAAAAAGTCTGTGGGGCACCTGCAACCAAGGGGTGAGTTTGCTCTGCTAAAGGGCCAATGTGTTTTCATCTGGGACAAGATGAATTTAAGGACTGTTACTGTGGGGTCAAGAAAAGACAGCCAAGTACAGTTTTAAAAGTTGTGGGAATTGGACTGCTTAACTCTGTGGGGATCTAAAGAAATGGATACAGCCACACATTAAGTATGTTTCAAGTTCAGCACATATGGGATGGAAGAAACAGCAGATTAAATGTGACATACATTTAAAGAGAGTCTACACAGTAAAGTGTTTTCAGAGATGAGGTGTTAAAGTTCAGAGAAATGGCTGAGTATAAATTATGGGAGCAAGAGGTGGGAGACCCCCCCCCCATCAGTAGTAACCAAATTCACCTCTATGGGTTTGCTTTGGGACACTATTTAGCCTTCTCGGGTACTTGGCCAGTGCTCGAGGAAAATACCCAGATGTGGGATTGTTGAAGAAGATTCCTAGTGGAGCCAGAAGTGCTCGAGGTGGTATAGGGAGCCACCGAGAAATGTTCCATGCCATATGGAAAGTGGTCAAGTTGCTGGCGGATGTATGCTTACATAGAGAAGAAGTCAAGAGCTGGTTGGATGTGCCAGGCCAGGGAAATCAGAGAAGAGTACAAGTTCAGGCTGAGTGCCCAGAGTGTTTCTAAACCTAAGGGTTTCAGTGTAAAGAGGATGTGTTCTAATCTCCATAAATCTGCATTACCAGGAGTGTAGCCCCATGGGGGTTCATCTATGCTTTATTGTTCCTTTTTGTTGTGAATAAAAGCCACACTCTAGAATCCCACTTCTGGTTTGGACATTACAGTTATTGCTTCCTGTATCTGGAGTTACTTGGGTGCCTCTGACTAGAAGTCAAACCTAGCCAAAATACCGAGCAACAGTTTTCTCCCCGAACCCAGGTCCCAGGTAGGGGGTTACATATGGAGACACTACACAGCACTAATAACACAAAAATACCATCAACCCGACCCCTGGGGTTACAGTTAAAATGTTAAAATCTGTGTTTAACAGAGTTATTGTTCGCTAGTTCATCCAATCAGCTCTTTCTCCTTTTTTTTTTCATATATACTTTATGGTATTTCGGTTTTCTCCTCCCCAGGCCACAGCATACACATTTTACTTGTGTGGATGTTCCGTTTGTGCTGAATGTTTGCTCATATTCCAGAGATTTGAACTGGTTGTATTAATATTCACACATTTCTGTTTTTAATGTACTAATCTGTGAAAAAAGGTCCTCGCCTGAAGAGTGCTGTAAAGCAATTAGGTGTTGTAATTGCTCTCGAAGTGTTTTATATCAGTCATTTATGTTTGTTGCCTTTTGTGTAGCTTTAACTTTAAAAAAATCCTGAAAACAGATTTTTACTGTCTTGCCTCCGATCGAGGATGGTGTCATAGAAACACAGCACAGATCATCTATCTTGTATAATAATGTTAAACTCTGTCACTATTTCTTCATTTTCCAAAGACCAGTATTCATTCTCCATATGCCAGAGCCTATAAAATTGTAATTATGCATATTTAGCTGAACTCCAACTAGGCAATGATCTGAAGATTCTGTTGGACATACAAGGGAATTTAAAAATTTGACCCTAGGAGAGATAAAGAAAAAATCTATTCTAGAAGATCGGGACCCTTTGTGAAATGTGTGTTTCAGTTTTTTGACTAATGTTGCATGGCATCCACTAAACCTGTTGTTTTACCATGTTACATAATAAAGCTGTATTACAATAAGTTTTAAGGAAGGATTAACCCATGACAGGGTATGGGTTTTCTGAGTATTAATCCAAGCTGGGGGGATTGGAGTCATGAGGTGAAGCTGAGTGACTTCAACCACCCAGGCATGGATTAATGCACAGTAAACTCACACCCTGGAGTGGGTTAATCCTTTTATAATATGGGCAATGTTTTGTTAGAGTTTTACCTAAAGAAACAATGAAATAAAGCCCTGTGAACATGCAACTCTGGGTATATCAGGGATTAATTAATGGTCAGATGGCCTGTTTGGATGAATCAGAAGACAGTATTTTAGGAACCCATGTTATAATAGTATTTACACTCTTATCTGAGGGCAGTATTGTTATATTAAAGTCCCCTTCCATTACTACCATTTTGGCAGTATAGCGATACAGCAGAACCAACTTCAAAAGATTAATTTTGTTTGCCTTTGTTTGGAAAGCATAGACATTTATTAAACGATATGTTTGGGAGTGATGGGAAATGTCTAAAAGTAGAGCTCTGCCGGGGCATATGTCTACCATTTTGTGAATTTTGATTTCAGAGGTTTTAAATCCAATTTTTAGACCACTGCAAAGCTTTTCCCGTATTGACCAAACCAATTCATCCCATAACCAACAGACTTTGGCTTTTTATATTTCATGTAGGGTAGTCAGTCTGGCATCCTGTAAGAAAAAGACATCCTGCCTGAACTGTTCTAGCACTGAAAAAGTAGTGGTACATTTCAGTTCTGATTTCAGACTGTTCACATTCAGAGTAACAAAGGATAAATTGGACTCAGGAGTTAAGTGTTGTTATTGTTTTTTCCTGACCACTGCCCTAGTCTTCCATTTTTTTCACAGTGGAGGCCTTGGCAGGACTGTCATTTTCTCTGTCTGAGCTTTGGTCTTCCTGTGAAGAGGAGGCCAAAATATCTGAGTCCTCCTCATCCATCATTTCTCCCCAAACTTTGCAGAACTTCAAATCTGTTTTCTGTTGGAAATTCAGGGTTAATAATCTCTTTTTTCCTAGTGTTCCACACTATTTTCCCTTTGCCTTTCCTTTTTATACTCATCTTGTCCTGCTTGGGGGGGAGGGGGGCATGTCCCCTTCCGTTTGATCTTGATCTTCCACTGTCTTAGGTTCCCTGTGTTGTTCAGCTGGCCTTGTATGAGTTGCTGGCACTCCGTTCTTCCCCTGTATGTTGATTACCTGTTGCATACTGGGGGGCGGTTTGCGGCCTGTTTCCATGCTTGAGCCTCCTGGGCTCTGAATGGTTTGGTTGCTGTATGTATATAAAAGTCCTGCTCCCCATAGTCCGATGAATTGTATGCAGCCCATGGACATATGCTGAATGCATGCTCTGTAGAATCACAGAGGTTACATTTCTGGGGACTTTTGCAAAAGGCACTGGTATGTCCCACCTCTTCACATTGGATACACTTTCTTTTGTCACATTTGTGATTTAAATGACCTTCTGAACCACATCGGTAGCATGTCTTGGGTTGGCCCAGGTAGAAAAGAATACCCCGGTCTCGACCCATAAAAAAACAGCTGGGGAGGTGCTCAATGCCAAAATCATTTTGTCTCAGCTGTACATGAAAATTCCACACACACACACGTCCAGAATCCTTCATCATTGATTATAGGTTCTGGGTTCTCCAGCAGTTCTCAACGTTGTTTCAGCAAATAACAAATATTAGTAACATTTACCCTCTCATTGCAGAATAAGACCGTCACTGTCTTAAAGTGGGTTTAGTGAGGGGTATTGCAAAGAAGGGGGCCCATAGTGGAGTGTCCCATACTTTAGGGTACAAAGCCCAGAATTTATCCAACTTCCATTGAGATAAAAAGCTATGTCGAAGTTAAAGTCTCCTGGGGCATGGATAAATGCAAAGACATCAGCTGGGCTAAATTGTAAGGAATTTTTAATTCATTCTTTCCCCACATAGTGTTTGTCTGGGAACAGCTGTAACCCCCCCCACCCACCTTATATCTTATCCAGACAGCAAACCTTTGTTTTGCAGCTTCTGCTGGTTTTTAAAATAAACTGGCATAACTTACTTGTTCTGTGGGTGCTGTATCTGGGGTTACTGCATCTTCCATTGCCAGCATAGTTTCAGTATTAATGACAGTGCGCCAAGTGATTCGGCTCTATGTTGAAGGTTTCCAAAAGGTCTATCAGTGGTAGGGGTTCTTTCTGGCAGTTCGGTTTTTGTTTGTGTCACCCTTTGTGACCATGGCTGTGGGGCTGGTGAAGGTAAAGTTTGTTCACTGTAAAGTTCATTGGGGGGTGCTACTGTCAGTTGTTCATCAGCATCCATTGCTTCCACTCTTACTGCACGTGTAGTGCCAGAATGTTGCACAGCTGTACCAACTGCTGTTCCATTGACTGTTTCTCTATTCGGCTGGTGTAGTGTCTTTGGGTATCTCCGCCTCTGGCTCCTCAGCTCGTGTAGTGCCAGGATATTCTAACATTATTTTGTCTTGTGGCTCGGGAAAAGGCCCATACTCAATACTGTCCTCTACTATTTTGGTGGAAATATGATGGAAGACCTGGTGTCTAGGCCACACTGTGGTTCCTGGCAAGGGATTTGAAGGGACTGGGATCCAGGTCCCGTTCGGAGATTCAGTTCAACCCACTCCATGCAGTGCAAATTCCAGAGACCAGTCCTGTTTCTTATTTTGTAAGGAGGTAGTCTCTGTACTTGGCCCATCCTTATTGCATCCAGAAATTCTGTATTGCTGTCCAGGTCAGTTTGTTGGAATTTTTTACCTGATAATACCTCTGAGCTAGTTGATTGGCATTTTCTTTTCTTGTCTTCCTCTAATTTTTGTTTTTCTAGTACAAATTGCTGTTCTGCTTCATTCATCATTTTATAAAACTGTTCTTTTTCCAATTCCATTGTAATTGCTGTTCCTCTTCCAAAAGGTCTTCATCTCTATAGTCACTGAAACTAGAAACGCTATTTTGGGTACTGGAAGACTCCTGCTCTGTCTGTATCAGAGCTCTTTTCCCTTCGGTGGACCCTTCTGGCTGGGACCCTCCATCCTGCGTGCAGGTGGGACAGTGCCCCCTGCTGCAGAGCAGGGGAATTTCATAGATACATAGATACATAGACAGTGTCGGCAGATAAGGGCTTATGGCCCACCCAGTCTGCCTATTTGAGCTTGTAAGTTCAGCTTATGTTCTCCTAGAAGTCTGTTGCCCCTTACCCCTGACCTCCAGAATTCCTTTATGTCTATCCCATGCATTCTTAAATCCTGTGATTGTTTCAGCCCCCACTACTTCTTCTGGCAGGGTGTTCCACTTGTCCACCACCCGTTCTGTGAAGAAATTCTTCCTCACATTTCTTCTGAATCGTCCTCCTTCCAACTTCATCCAATGCCCTCTAGTCAATTTCCCCGGTGTCCTGGCCAACTTTCCCCCATTCACTAAAAATACCACCAATAGCTTAATCTGGTTCAATGCCAGTGGGCATCCATCTGTATCCCCTTCCCCAGGACGAGGCTGAATATAGGCAGAATTGTCTAGTCCTCCTTTCCCGATCAACAAAAACGAAATAAATAAATAAAATAATTAGCAGAGTGCAGGTTGCATGGTAGTTGGGTGGTTGGTAATGTGAAAAACAAACACAAAACAAAAAAAAACAAGGTTTGCAAAATTAAAGTGGTACCTATGTTGTCACACAGGCACAACTTCTGAACATTGCTGGACAATAATTTTTTTAAGTACTTCCCATTGCTATGAACTATTGCCTGTTGCCAGGGTTTGTCAGGGCAACAACATTATCTGTTTCTGGCCATGTGACCAGGTTATAGCCAGTGACAAAGCAGCATTAGGATCAAATTTATTTATTTAGAAATTGGTGACTAGGACAGGCATATAGTGCTGAGGTATGTTTCCAGGTTCGACCTGGGGAAGGGTACATGGAAGAATTCATCATAGGTTGGCAAAAACAAGATAACAGTATAAATACAGTGTCAACAAATATAAGCTTGTGAAAGAGGAAAACAGTACATACCGAAATGGTGAACAACAACAATGGTGCCATGGTACATACTAATAACTTATGTGATAAACAAGGCACAAATTAACTAGGGTAGGCAAAAATCTGCACTCTAGTATAAGCAGAATACTGGGTGGGTAGAGCAGGGTACACAACCCAGCAGCCCCTAACAAGAGCATTTGGTGAGAGAAGAACTAGGAGAAGGAACAGGAGGGAGTTAAGTGAGTGATAGGAGCTGTTTAAGTGAGCAGTAAGAGGAGAAGGCAGAGCTGAGGACATATATTATTCCAAAGGGAGGGAAGGCAGAAGGAGAACACAGTTTGGCCAAGAGTAATTTTGCAGGGTGACAGTGAACGATTGAGAGTTAGCAGATTAGAGTAGGTAGGTGGATGGGAGCAAGGGGGGAGAAGGGTGGATAAATACAGAGGAAGGGAGGAAAACCAGAATTTGGAGAGGAAAGAGGAGCAATGAGAGAGGCACCCAGATACAAGCAGTGGGAGAAGCAGGTTAGTGTAGATCGAGCAGTGGTGAAGGAGAGGAGGAGCGTTAGTAGCAAAACAGCAGAAAACATGAAAAAGAGGGTCCAGTTTAGCAATGGAGAAATTTGGGGCAACACCATAGAACACAGCTGCGTAGTCAAATGCTGGAATAATTATCTTAAAGAGGATCTTACAGTGGACAGAGTGGGGTAGGCAAGCCTTGTAGTGATAAAGGGTGCTGAGTTTAGGGTGGAACTTTTGCATAAATATGAATAGAAAAGTCCAAGGCCCTGTTCACACTAAGGTGTTTAAAATGATTTAAGGAGCTGAAACTGTTTTAAAGTGCCCTAGCACGGTTTGTGTTTGCACTTAACACACTTTGAAATCCATTTTTAAAACCATGCTTAAACCCTGATAAGACCTAGGCCTAAACACGGTTTTAAAAAGTCCAGAGGAGGGCAACTAAAATGGTGCGGGGTCTGCAGCAGAAACCATACGAAGAGAGACTGAGAGAGCTTAATATGTATACTCTTGATGAAAGGAGGGACGGGGTGACATGATAGAAACTTTCAAGTACCTCAAAGGAATCAACAAAGTCCAGGAGGGTAGCAGCTTTCAGAAAAAGAGATGTGTAAGAACAAGAGGGCACAATTTAAAGATAGAGGGCAACAGCTCAGGGGTAATGTAAGACATTTTTTTCACGGAAAGAGTGGTGGATACATGGAACCACCTTCCTGAGGAGGCCGTTGGGTCTAAAACAGTGGGGGAATTCAAACATGCATGGGACAGACATAAGGCAATTATAGTGGGGGGGTTGCAGGAAGTAGGCTTTTGGTTAACTAGAATCTGCAGCTTATCCAGTAGGTAGGGGAAATGGGCAGACTGGGTGGGCCAAGTGGTCCTTATCTGCCATCAAAATCTATGTTTAAAATGTTTCAGAAGTCAAATTGGATTTACCTACAGTGTGGACGGTCAAGCACGATTCCCCTTCAAGAAACTGGATGTGCCCCAATGTAAACCGACTGATAGTTAATTCGATACAGAGACAGTAGTGCAGATGCTGTAAACCATTTTTAATAATGGTTTACAACACGCTGGCGGCAGTGTGGATGCTATAACATGGATGCTACAGCACGGTAAATAAAAAACGTTTTCTGTTACAGTGCTGTAGGGTGAAAAGGGCCTAAGTGTCGATCCAGTTACACACTGAGGTACTTGAAATGAGAAATCTCAAGTGGGGTATCATCCAGTGTTTTAAAAATTAAAGTGGCAGTGCTCCAGAACATTTTGGCAGGCAAGAGTAATTTAATTCCCATTTTTTAAACTAGCTGAGTAAATTTCAAACTTGAAAGAAAAGTACTCATTTTGAAGCAACAGTAGTGTTACAACGCGCCTTTTTGCTGTGTGGAGCATTTTTAGGTAGGAATGAGTATTTGTGCTCATTAAAAATGTTTGAAGAGTATTTTCTTCAATGTGGTGAGTAAAATAGGATGGCACCCACCTTATCTAGATCACTGAGGGCAGATGAGGAGATGAGACTTAAAGCTTTTCACTATTATCAAAGGACATGGAAACTGTCATTTTGACATTAACTGCTAGCTGATTTGACTGGAACCAGTGTTGGATATTGTTAAAGTCAATGTCAGTGACTCATGTTAAAGTCAATGTCAATGGCTCAGTAGGTAGCACACTCAACTCTGGGGCTAGAAAATCAGAAGATCCTAGGTTCTAGTCCTACACCAGGCACTTGGGGTAATACACATAACTGACACTGTCATGCAGAAGGTGGGGTACTGCACTGTAGAGGTGTCATCCTTTGATAATATGTTAAACCAAGGTTCTTTCTGCCCATCTCTGATCACTGTTCAGGTGGTAGTAAAAGATCTCATTGCACTTATCGAAGAAGAAAAGGGGAATTTTTATTGAGTGAAAAACAAAAGCATAGAATCAGACATAAGTGAAACACTAATCAAGGAAAAGAGCAACTATTACAACTATTTACAAAAGAACATCAACCTAAATAATAAAACAAAAAATTTAGCAGGAAACAAGCAAATAAAAAAAATCACATCCTCCAAAATGTAAACCAAAAAAATGTAAAGAAAAAACAGAAAAAAGGTGCCTTTTACCATACCAGTATAAATAACATCAGAGAGTACATAGGAAAGTAGAGGTAGATGAAGTGTAGGGGAATTTTTACTGCATAATGAAAATGACATACAGCATCGTGCATACATTCAAAATGACTGTACAAAACTCATAGTGATAACAACCCCGAAAAAAACACACCAGGTAACCCCTTCCTTGTAAGATTGCAACACGTAGCAATTTACTCTATGGCATAACATAAAAGAAAAGAGAATTTATACATTATTTCTGGAAGTACAGTATAGTACTTGTAAGAGTCGATGTATCATGTGAGATTACTGGTCCATGTACAGTGCCTGCATAGCTGAGAAAACTAGTATGGTGGTAGAGTGCCTCTTTCATTCCTGCATGTTTTTCATAGTGTACTGTTCACTACTGAAAATATTTCCCTAGCTGGCATCACTTTTGATATAAGATGAAGACACATCTTGCCTGCCAGAGATAGTATTTGCACATGGCAAAAATCAGGCGCACTGTACTCTTATTAAATTTGAACATTCTTAGGGGGAAATAGTCCTAGCACCACCATTTCATAAGTGATTGGTGGAATGCATTCATCACCCCATTCCAGAAGTAGTGCATTCCATACTTCTAATGTGGTAGAGCATGCCAAAAAAGAGGTGCTCCTGTGTTTCCACTTCCATAAGGCAGGTCGGTCTAGGGCAGGGGTGGCCAACCCATAGCCACATGTTGCTCGCAAAGCAGTTTGATGTGGCTCGTGAGGGGTTTGTCAATTAGGTGCCAACTAAACCTCACAGTCTTTGCCAGTGTTATCTTTGATGTTCGTCCAGTCTGTAATTACCTTGAAATTGCGAGTCACAGTCCCCCAATGGTGCTGGCTCTGTAGTAATTTGCCAATTATGCTTCTTGTTTGTTGAGTGATATGTGAATTGTCTCTCAGCTGTTCTGCTGTTCAGCCTATCAAGAGAATAAGCTCAGCTGCTGCCTGTTCTGAGCAAAGCTATGTGCTGGATCCACGGCTGAAATCAGAGCTGCCTACATTAGCTTTGCTTCCCTGTCACAGTTTTCCTGGGTGTTGCTGCCTGTTTGCTTTTGTAAAGTGTTGCAGCACGAGACCCAACTTGCTTCCAGGGCTGACTAGACTGAATTTGGCAGTTGCTGACAATCGCTTCGCTGTGATAATCTCCCCAGCTGCTGAGGCCTATTTTATTTCTTCAGTGAGGACATTTGGTGCATGAGACATGACTACTGAGCAATGCCATTGACTATGCTTATGTTATTATTTTAACTCCTAAATATGGCTAAATATGGGTATGGTAAGTGCCGCATGTTGGGTGTGGTATGGACTACACGTTGTTGTGGCTCATGTCTTACTCAGAAATTTAAATATGGCTCATGGCCCTGAAAAGGTTGAGCACCCCTGATCTAAGGCGTTCTTGTTTCTCAATTGTCTAATGTTTCAGTAAATTCCTGACACCAAGTTTACCATGGCAAGACAGCCAGTTAACATCCCACATGTGAATGGGAATTCTTTTATCAGTTAACTGATGAAATGCTTCCTGTTCTAAGCCTACTGGGCAGAAAGAAAGCTGCAGAGGGGGTCTAAAACTTGGGTTAATTGTAGAAGAATATATTCATTTCCTTGTTTGAGACATGTCTTGTGCGGTTGAGATCTTCCACCTCCTAATTCTGCACGCAACTGATTTAACACTTTATGGGGACATGCTCTGTGCCGGATATCTATGATATTCTCAAGCATCCTTAGTCCAATTTTTCCTTCAGGGGAAGTAAACATTCAATAGTTAGAGAGCTGCATAGCTTAGAATGACCTCTTAATACTGGGCCAAGGTTAAATACTAAAAACATGCAGTGAAATAACACTGTGGTTGATCATTCGAATCCCAGCTTCACAATAATTCAACACAATAATTCAATACCCAAGGGCAGTGTCGAGCGGTGTTCCACAGGGCTCAGTATTGGGACCAGTGTTGTTTGGGATATTCATTGCAGACATATCATGGGACATCAAGAGCAAGATCAGTCTGTTTGCTGATGATACCAAGGTAGGCGCGGTGGTGGATGACCTAGGGGATGGCAGGGGTTGCAGGATGATCTGGCAAAGCTTGAAACCTGGTCAGACACCTGGCAACTGGGCTTTAATGCCAAAAGTGCAAGGTGCTGCATTTTGGGATGAAGAACCCAAGGAGAAGTTACCAGTTAGGGGAGTGCAGCTAGCCCAGACAGAGGAGGAGAAGGATCTGGGTGTGCTCATTACAGGGTCAATGAACAACTCGCACAATGTAGGAAGGCAGCTGCAAAGGCCAACAAAATGCTGGGTTGTATTGCAAGGTATATCCTCGAGGAGGGAGGAGGTGATTCTGCCACTGTATAGGTCATTAGTTAGACCACACTTGGAGTACTGTGTGCAGTACTGGCATCCGTATCTGAAGAGGGACATTAAGTTACTGGAGGGTGTAGCGCAGAAGCGACAAAGATGATCAAGGCTGGGGACTTATCATACAGAGGAGGTTGAAGGAGTTGAACATGTACTCACTGGAGGAGAGGGCGACAGGGGTGACATGATTGAAACCTTTAAATACATGAAAGGAATAAACAAGACGGGTACAGAGGGTTGTTCAAAGTAAGGAGAGGAGGGCCACCAGGGCCATGATATGAGACTGGAGTGAGGAAGGTTCAGGAGGAGATGAGGAGACACTTTTCACAGAGAGGTGGTGGCTGGGTGGAATCGTTACCTGCTGAAGTGGTATGCAGTAGAACAGTGGACTGCTTCAAATGAGGTGGGACAGGACAAGGGGAGGGTTAATGAAGGGAAGGGTGGGATGGAGGGGCAGCTGCAGAATAAGGGTGCTAGTTGCATTCGAGCAGACTTGATCAGACCGCTAGGCCTTTATCTGCTGGCAAATTTCGTATGTTCATATGTTCGTAGGTACATGTAGTCTCTTTTAAGGGGATTCAAGCGACTGTCCCATAATCCCTGGAAGAACACACTATATATGCTAGAGTCAAGCAGAACTGGTAGTGAAAAAAATATGTGCATCCCCCTCTTCTTTTTGCTTCATACCTAGAACCCTTAGCTGTACATATTCAAAATGCACCGTTGGTATCGGGGATCCCTCTAGGTGGCCAGGAATATAAAATTTCACTATTTGCAGATGACTTGCTCCTCATAATCACATCACCCGTAGACTAGATCCCTGGAGTTTGGGACATTTTTCGTACTTACGGGAGGCTATCGGGTTATAAGCTTAACGCCTCTAAAACATTGGTCATATTATACAACTTTTCCCCATCATCACATTTCAAACGTGCCTTTCCTTTTAAATGGTATAAAACAGCTTTTACTGTAGACACCTGGGGATTAAAATTACTCAGAACTTGGAACGTCTTGAGCTGCTTAATTTTGACCCCTTAACACAGCAAATTATGGAAGACCTCTCCAAATGGTCACAGCTTTACTTAGGTTTTATTAGTGCGTTGAAGCTGTTTGTCATAATATTCTTCCTTGAATTTTATATTACTACAAATTCTACTCTTGATGCAAGATAAATTGTATTTTAGAGCCTGGGCCAAACTCATCTCTCACTTTATCTGGAATGGAAGGGCCCCTGGATTTGACTCTCAATTCTACAATTATCATGGTAGAAAGGAGGTATAAATCTTCCCAACCTTAGGTATACTCTAGCAGCCCATGTACAGACTATTTGCACATGGATTGCTCCCTCCTTCACCCTTATTAGAAGCAGATTGAATTTACATTAAACAATTTACATGACTGTGATTCATATCCATTTGGTAATCCCCATCCTGCCTTTAACTAAATTTTATCAATATAGTGACCACCTTACGTCAATGGCTAGTGATTTCCAAAACATACCTCCTGATGGTCCACTGATTTTATCTCTGAGGTTTTGCACATGATGCCGACTACCTGCCAGATTTATTAAATGGGTGCTACGGAGTTGAGCTCACTTGGGATTTCATTTTTTTATTTCAATTACTAGATTCTCAGGGGACTCTTCCCTTCTGTACCTTGCAAACAGCTTATCATCTTCGCACAACAGATCATTTTCGTTATTTACAGCTGAGATCATACCTAGGAGATAAGCCTGTAGACTATCACTGCCTGCTAGCTAAGCTCCCTATACTCACACAACTTCTAATTTCTGACTTGCAAGGCAACACATGGGATCATATAATTGGATATGTCATAAAGCACTCCAGGAGGCCTTCACGGATTCCACCATCTCAATTCTACAATGGTGGAACTCAGAATTACATTCCATATACACAATTGATATATAGAACAAATTTGCTATTTCTGCATACCAACTCATTTCTTCAACCTATTGGAGACAGTTCTCATGGAGATGCCTCTCTAGATTTTTTAGATCACCCGACATTGTGGCTATGTTTGCAGGTGAGGACCTGGCTGCATGCTGAAGGGGGTGTGGTCAGCCCTCAGTAAACACAACTCATATCTTATGGGCTTGCCCATCTCTCCAGCCCTTCTGGCAAGATGTCATATGAGAATTGGAGGCCATATTTGATTGCCCAGGGGCTACTACCCCCTCCCTACTTTTGTTAGCAATTCCATCAGAAGGACCTGATTTAGACCCCACAAGTCTCTGCTTATTACTCATATCTGCTATAGCCACTGAAAAGCGATCACATGGCTCTGGTGCCCTATTTCCTCCCAAATTCCTACGTTGGAGGGGTGGAGAGCTATAATGATTGATAGTTATACTATGGAACGTGTGATATACAGCTAAATGGATAAACTGCCCCAATTTGAGATTCAATAGAGGAAATGGGTTCTATATTAAACAGTCCACTATTGGCCGGTCCATTGGCACAGTGGTGGAGCCACCGCCTGTGGTGCTAGCAACCCGGGTTTGGGAATAAGCCCGGGAGGCTGGAGGGTCAGCTGGGGGGAGGAGATGGATTGAGCGGCAGTTGCATGCTCTCCAGCTCCAGGGGAGGGAGGGGGCATGCCTCCTGGTGTAGCACCCCTGGGTGACCATTGGGGCAGCTTGCTGGGGGGCCGAGGTTGAGGCTGGGATGTGTGCGAATGCTAGGCAGGGCTCCGCACTTGTGTCATCACACACCACGCCTCCTGATTCCAGAAAAACTGAAAAACTAAGCATAGCCCTGACCAGTCTTCTTGCTGCCATCTAAGGCCCGCCCAACACCTGGATGTGTAGGGGGGACATAGCCAGTAACTCCTTGCCCCTGCCTATAGGGTAAACCATGCTCCATGGGGGTGGGTCGGCAGTGGTGGGCTGGAGGGCTGGCTGGAGATTCTGGAGGGATTCGCAAAAAGTTAAATTTTAAAAAATAAAAATGTCCACTATTCTGATTTTGTACCATGGTGGGGGTGGAGGGCACAGTTTCATACTGTAGTTCTTCTTGCTGTACACATTTTTTCTTTCTCCTTCCCATTCTCTCTTTCTTTACTTTCTACTCTCTTCTTGAATTTGTGTCCAGCAGATATTTATGCATTTTATAATGTCTATATATATATATATATATATATATATATATATATATATACGTAATTTTTTTAATGCTTTTTGTTATAGTACCCATGGATAGCTCTTGGTTTTCACTCGGGGTTGTCACAATGGTCATACTTGTTTTTATATCAGTTTGATGCATATTAGATAGTGGAGAAACATCATTATAGCTTCATTAGCACTTGAGTGGGCCTTTTACATTATTGGAATACCTTGGATTATCTGGACTCATACTTGTGACCATGGACTTAGATACATAGATACTGTCAGAAGATAAGGGCCTATGGTCCACCCAGTCTGCCCATTTGAGCTTGTAAGATCACTTTAAGGTTTTCTAGAAGTCTAACACTTACTTACTGGAGATAAGAGGGCTTCAATAAACTGTCATATCATTTCATATGTGTGACACTGTATTTGTTATTGGACTTGGTTTTTATAATGTTTGATATACCACTATGCTCTGTTTTTACCACCTATCTAAAGCACAATAACAATGAAGTTTAAAAAAAAATATGTGCTACATGTAAGAAATTGGCATAGTTAAGGTTTTCATTAGAAACACTCTTGCATTTTGAAAGCACCGTATTCTTCCATATATTCACTTTATACGTGCTATGGCTAGTGTGGATTCCCAGATGTGGATGGCATCACTCTCATACCAAACATACCAGTACCTTCTATGGTTCTGCAGAGACAGGTGTCTTGACTAGAGAAGTCATTTCTTCCTCTTATTTCTTTAAGCCAATGAGCATTCCTCGACTTTTAGTATAGTTTAATTTTGCCCCAGACACATTTACAAGTTGGTTTATCATTCTGACCACTTCCTGTTCAGATGCTTCATCCAGCAAACAGAGACAAATATCATCAACGTATGCCAATATTTTCATTTCCCCCTGTTTCTGCATGAGCTTAAATTACCTGTATCAATGGGTTTCTCTGAAACTTCCTGACAAGTGGATCCAACAGAAACACATATAATAGAGGGCTCACTGACACCCTTACCTTACACCTTTGCATACCCTAAAGCCCTCCTCTAACCATCCATTTATGAGTGGAGTGATATTAGCTGTTTTATATAATACCATGATCCATGTTACAGAAGTGGCTGGTATCCCATTTGCCGTTAACAGTTTAAAAATGTAATTAAGACACTCTCAGTCATAAGCTTTTTTCTTGGTCAAGGGATAATAAAAACCTGACACCATGTGTTGATTACCTCTGTCTAATAATTCAGTATAGCCTAGAGGTTAGAGTAATGAGCTACAAATGAGCTAGCTGCATCCAGCAGACCAGATCTGGGTTTGATTCTCACAACCTCCACTTGCATATTGTGTGACTCTGAGCAAGTCACTTAACCACCAAATGCTCCCAGGACACCCCTGAAAACAGGCAGTTGTGCCTAGTGAGACTTACCCGGTTACCAAAGACTAAACAAAATAAAAATAAATCAGGTTATAAAATGGGCAAAGGCTTTTCAGTAATCTGATTGGTTGTTAGCCATGCGTAAGAAACATCTAATGCATGGCTAAAACTAGAAACCCCCATGTATAATACACAGACTTACTTTATAAGTGCAGTAAGCCACTCCGGGGATGTGTGTTAGACAGTTCTAACGCATGGCTAGGGGACTGAATGCACTCTGCCTGTGGCCTCGTGCCTCACTACACCCCATAGCCATGTGTTAGAACTAAGGCACACCCCGTCTTGTCTTATTACTTACTTGTCAAACATGAAGCGAGTTCGGGACAGCACAAGTCTGTGCTGGGGCTACTAAGATGCTAGCCACTTTTTGCTAATTTCCTGCCAGAATTCTAAGAGCTTTAAAGTCTGCATTCAGAAGACTAACAAGTCTTCAGTTTTCTAGTTTATGTTTGCCTGTTTTTAGAAAGAAGTATCAGGATTTGGGACATAGTGCTTGGCATAGAGTCTTGTGCAAAACGTTCATTGAAAAGAGTAGCTTGGGGGCAGGGGGTTCTAGAAGATCCTAAATGTTATAAAATTTACCTGTAAGTCCATCTACCCCCAGAGTGGTGTTATTGCTTACATTTTTAATAGCCTGTTGGACTTCATGAGCTGTTATGGAGGTAATAACCCTGCCTTAAGGTTGTGAGCTACTTACGGAATGTCATTATCCTCAATAAAGGATCGATCCCACTGGGCCTTGGAAGGAGATCCAAATGTAGCTTTGACATACTTATGAACAACAGTCATTATGTTCTTTGGGTCTGTGTATGTTATTCCATGATTTCTGGTAGCTAAAACTATGATCTGTCTTTTCACTACTCTATCATCACAGTCTTAGAAAATATCTAAGCCCTGCATGCGGCCTTGTGTGCCAAAGTGCCGCTCCTGTTTTAGGGACGTGGCTCTGTTACAGTATATTGATATCTGAACATCCCAGCTTTTGTGTCCTGTACTTGTTGCTTCAGATTACATTTTTCTTCATAAGCATTTGAGACGAGCCTTTGTAGTTTGGCCCATAAGTTTAAATATTGGAAATAATTGCCTTGTTTTACTTTAACTGCTTGTTTGATAAAAAAAAAATCCTTGAAATCAAGTTTTGAGTCAGTCCACCAGTCTACCACCGAATCGCAGACACATAAGATGGACAGATGTGCTTGAAATAAGGATTTCCATTTTGCTATAATTTTGGTGTCTGCTATCAAGTGCTTATTTGATTTCCATACTGAACTTTTTTCCGTTTAACGGGAGTACCAGGAGTACAACTACAGGACACAGCTACATGATCAGATGTTTCTATTGGCACTGCACATGCAACCTGTTCCTTTATGTTTTGTGACAAAATTAAAAAGTCAATACAGGTAGTCAGTACTGTATATCTCTATAATAAGTCTTAGCCTAATCAGGTTACTCTAGACCTAGTTCTCCTATCTTTATTTATTTATTTATTTATTTTATTAAACTCCTGGATTACAAATACCTTTGAGCAATTACTGCTCATTTACAAAGGTTCCACGTCAAAGGATGGAGGGGAACATGCATACAGACATAGATCATGGTTACAGGATTAACACAGCGAAGGCAAGGCTATAAATTTACAGTACATAATGGAGAGACATAATGAGCCAGTCAATGAGAAAAGATGTTTCATAGCAGACAGTACATTATATAGAACAGATAGTGAATATGGGATAGCAGGGTTAAAGAGAGGGTGGGCAGGCTTAGGGGCCATTGTCAGAAGGTGATGGACAGGTAGCGAGAGTGCAGAGTAGGTAGGGGTTGGGGGACCCAAGATATGTAAGTGTCTACGAGAGGGGAGGTGGAGGGTAGGGCAGGGCGTAGGTGGGGAAGGGTAGGGGTGGGAGGAGGAAGCAGGTGACAGGGAGAAAGCTGGGGGGGGTAAACAGACCACCTTATACTGAGGTGAGGGAGTAGGTGTGCTGTCCAGATCATTAGCTTCAGATAATTAAAGTCACTATATACTTTGGTTGTTATGCCTCCCCTATCCTCTACAGTGAGTGCAGAATTAAAATCTCTCCCCAAAATTACCATTCTATCAGTATGTAAATATTGCTGGATTTGTTTGAATAATTCTACTCTGGTAGAGATTTCAAGGGGTGCATAAAGATTAATAATGTATTACCTCAGGTTACCACACATGGTGTCAAGCAATAGAGCTCTACTGGGGGAGATAGCCACCAATCTTTGTATAGACTATTCCCTTTCAATAAAATAGCCACTTCGTCACAGACATCTTCTCCCTGAGACCAGAATGAACTTCCCAAAGCCCACAATTTTTTTGCCTTGGATGCTTCATATACAGATTTTAATCTGGTATCTGTATAAGCATATTACCCAGCAAGCTGTTTAAAATGCATAAAGTTTTGAGTTGTTTTTATGATCTTAATGCTGCTAACATCAAGGGTCATGGGCAGAACGCACTGGAAAATTGGAAAAATTATACCCAAAATGCGGGGACTTTCTTGCAAAAATTAGGGAAAATTACAGGTTCACGATACATCCCACTGCCCACAATAAATGTTATTGTTTACTGCAGCTTGTATTAATCACAAATTGTTAGACAAATGTATTGTCACTTGTAAATGCTTTTAATATGAAGAAATGTGTTTTTGAAATGCACTGCAAATTAATCATTATGTAGCATATCTTCTAAAAATCAAGACATCTAAATCATGCAGTGCTAACTAGATTTTATTCAGTAATTTACAGTTAGTCTGTACTGAATGCATCCTGAAACAACATATTTCGCCAGTTTATAGATGTTAAATAATGAAGTCTGTTTAAACTACTTTCTTTGGTGCAAGGAAAAAAATAAATAGATAACTGGGGTGCCTAATAAAGGTCTAGTAAGAAAAATGCTTATTTTGTTAAAATAATTACTGTTCTTAATCAGCACTCTAAGTACATTTTAAAATCACATGATAAAGGTATCAAATCATACCAGTAGGATTTCTTTACATCATACAATAGTTTTCAATACATTGCACTTTTGTTCTACTCGGTTTGCAGTGATTTTACTTGGGTTGCAATTATTTTATCTATTTGAAGGTAACTGTTTAACTATACTTAACCTGCTCAGCATGTTTTCAGAAATGTTTGGTTTTGTGTTTTGTATTCGAGTATGCAGTTGTGGCAGATTGACATTTAAGGAGTCACTGTCACCAACCCCTCAGAAGCACATTCAAGTTTATAATTAGCAAGGCCATCCAAACTCTTGACACATTTGAATCAAAATCCTTTCAGACTGATAGTATTCATACAAGGAAAATTTACCTACCATTCAAAAACAAGCATTGTGGTCAAGGCTTCATTTAGGTGAATGGGGCACTTTGCACCTCTTCTCACAACTTTTGTTTCAGTCTCTGTGTCAGCAAAAAGTACTCTGATAGTCTGCTTTAACACATATTTTAAGAGTTCAAGTCTACATATGCATGACCAGAGGATTTTGAAACCAAAGCAGGAAAGTGCATCACATGAAAGCAGAGTCACATTTGACCCCTTCTCACCTCACACTGTACTGTTTTGGTCAAATTCAAGTCTGTGTACTAAATTGTTAGCATTTCTGAGTAGATTTCCTTGAGAATTAAAATATCTTTGTACAATTTTAGTCGAAAATTCCATAAATGTAAGAAATTGCAAGAAATTGCGGATTTTTTGTGGAGAAGGGTGAAAATTACGGAAATTGCGGAAAAATTGCGCCCGCAATTTTCCAGTGGCCCTGGTCATGGGGTTTAAAATGGGCCCTCTACACATTGGGAGGCATTATTGTTTATCAGGTTACTCTAGACCTAGTTCTCCATTACAGTCTTTCAGCTTGGAATACATCTGATTGGGAGTCAGAAGAATAATCCAAGCCCCAGGGGGACGCCACATGCTGGCACAACTGTGGGGAAAAGGTGACACAGTGGTCATAACAGTCTTACAGGACTTCCTAAAACAAGTACAGTGGGAGCTTAGAGAAATACTGGGTGAGAGCCTGAACCTTACAGATAGATTAACCTTCCTGGTACCTCCTGGGAATACTGATTACGGGAGCAAAAAAAAAAACAATCACTAAAGCTTGACTCACCCCAGAATACCCACTGTGCAGGACTGAGAGCGGTAGTAAACCAGGTTTACTACATGGAGTAATACACATAATGAAATGATCAAAAGAAAAATGCACATCCAGGTGGACCAGATGGATAATGAACATCATGCTCAAAGACCCTTCCTCTATACCTTGACCTCAAAGAATGGAGGGTCAAAGGGAAGTGGAAGAGTGATAACAAGACACTACATAGGAGAGTACAGGGCAAAGGGCGGATGGGAGAGATGGGGAAGACGAGATATGACACGTTCCTGGTAAACATGACATGACACGAGGAGTAGCAACTGTGAAGACAAGCAACTAGGCAATGGATGGTCCCCAGTAGGAAGGATCAGCCTCCACCAAGGTAGGTTAGATCGCAAGCCACCAACAACTATCAGCACCCATGTTTAATAACATAAGATAGCCAGCCCAATCCCCCATTCGCTGATAAAAATGGGAAGGGCCAGCTATGAAATACATGGGGAGATGAACAGAATTAATGATGTATGCTGAAATGAAGGCCGATGGCCCCAGTTAGGCATTGAACCATTGTATGTAACATGCTCTTCTAGTAACAAGAACAAAATCACTGCATAGAATGTATTGACTGTCTGTAAAAAAATGCCTTTGTTGTCAATAAAAATGAAAAAAAAAAAATAATAATAATCATCATAGACAAGGCCTTGGAAGATGAACAGTCCCTGTCCTCTTCCTCCATATGCCCCCATTGCTTTCGCTTACTTAGAGCACTATGCCTATTACTTGTAGAAACTGGTTCTGGCTTGTCATGCATCACAAATTTCCTCCTGAACTGGCCCTTTCTTTGTGTTAGCATTCTGACAACACTGTTTTACTAAGGGGGCAGTGGTGGGGGAGTGCATTCGCTCTTCTGATTCAGGTTGGCCTACAGGAGAATGTGTTTCTTCCTGAGAAGGACCACTGATGTGAGGGACAGACGCAGTGGGCACTGCAGTACCTCTCTCTGGGATTCAGCAGCTGGCTCCGCATACCCTGAAGGAGCCTGCATAGGGATTACCTTTTCTCTTTATCAGGGCAATGGAGACTGCAGGACTGAAGGTTCAGCACTTGGCTTCAGGGACAGGGACCTATTCCTGGACTCAGATGAGAGAGTTGGATGCTCCTTTGAGCCTTAAGTATGTGCCTGGGATTAAGTAATCATCTGCTCCTGGCCTTGTACCATCCTATCCAGGCAGTTATATGCTTCCTAGGGGCATTGCCTTAGGAAAGTCTTGTCTCCTTACATAAGTTACACCTAAATGGGTTTGGACATTGCAAACTGATGTGCCCATAATCCATACATAGGTTGCAGTGGGGTTTACCACACACCAGTCTCAGGTTAGTTCATGACCCACACTTGTGACAGATTCTCAGCTGTCCTGGGTAAAAACAAATTCCATGGTACTGACCTATTTAAAAACTGCTTGAGAGGTGACTTATCCTCGTGTTTGTCTATTTCAGTTGAACTCTGATTTTTCACCCTCCAGTCGAAACGCAGTCAGTGTCTAAAATTAGGGTGGGCCAGTCCAGAACCTCACATCTCTGTCATAACCAACATACAATATTCATGATGTTCACCACTTTATTCCTGAACAACAAAGAGATGGTTTTTACCATGGGTTAAATAAACGGGACAGAGAAAAAAGGCATCCACACAGGAGAGTCCATAACTTGCTCATATTTCTGCCAAAATCTCTCCAATGCCTGTACTTGTTTAAAATTGACATCAAATACAGATTCTCCCCCACATGCATTAAAGCATATAACTTTCCTGCTTCAAACCCTTAGAGGTTTTAAGTAGTTGTTGAATTACAAGTTGTCTATCAGGGATCATTGCCATGCCACCTTTATATTTAAGGCGGACCACGTTTCGCCTCTGTGCATGCTCCCCTAACTGTTGTAAACAAATCAGGCATTCTAAATCCCCTCTGTTCCTGCTGGTTTTCATTCTCCTTATCAGTGTTTGGGCCCAGGATTCTGTGTATCATCTGCAACATGAACTGATCCAGTGTTAGTACTGCTAGGGGTTTTGTGTGTTGCACTCTTTAAAGGTGCCCTGTCCTGCACAGTCACTGTGTTCAGAATTTGCATCCTACTGTTTCAGATCAGGGCCAGTGCTGTTAGGAGGGACAGTGTTCATTTGGAGAATTCTGGTGTCTTCTGACTACACATCGCTTTTTGATGCTGCCTGGGATCCATAGATCACTTCCGGCTATGGTTGTGCAAGCATGGATTGTGCTGGAATTGAGGCAGTTTGTTAGGATCCAGCAGGTGGGTCCCATTTCCCGTCAGTGATACCAACACTGGTAAGCTTTGTTGTCAGAACTGTCAGCCGGTGGTTTTACCAGCATTCTGTTACCTACCCCCAAATGCTTTTTACCAGTCCCAGCTCAACAGCCAGCAGGAGAGGAAGATCCAGGCGTTGTGTATTGTCTTACCCATGGTCAGTCCTTCTCCACTTCCACTATGATCTCCGCCACCGTAACTGCACCAGGTGATGTCCAGCCCTTCCCATTTTCTGCACGTCTCCATCCTGTGGCATGCAGTGCTGCTTCGGGACTCCACAACAATTCTTTCTCTATGTTGGGTGTGGGGGTCAGGCTGATCATGGAATAACCCCAGGCTTGCAGGATGTGACGGTTCAGCTTGGCAGCTTTCCCTGTCAGAACTCGTCGCTGTCACTCTACTAGCTGACAGCCATGTTCAGGCCACAGGTTCAGGTGTTTGCTCAGTCACTGCACATTGGGGAGAAGCTATTTGGAAGGAGCTGAAAGGTTGCTCCACACTGTATGTCCTTTATCCTGGCCACAGACAGAACAAGACCTAACAGTATTCTCCTCCTTTTCAGCCAGTAGTTGTAGCAAATGGGCTTTCCTCTCAGACACTGCCTCTTCCAGAACTTTGCCCACTTTCTCCGTTGGCTCCTCAGCTGATCCATTGTCCTCCACACTTTCAAATTCTGCTTCTGAGGTGGTCATGGCTGTGTCTGGAATCTGGGCAGGAAGCTTTACTTCCTCAACAGGCACAAGTAAGAAGTACGTTTTTTCCCATATCCCTAGCTTTACTCCTTCAGGTGTCAGAGACTGTATCAGGAACAACAGTCATATTGTGTTTCCCCAGTTGAGCATTAGAGGGCTCCATCCTCCTGTACCTCCATCCACCTCATCTGCCATCTTGGCTGGAAGCCAGGCTACTGACAAAGAGTACATATAATTTTATTTAAAATAAGTGAAGTGTAAACATACTCATATTACAGAAAAAATATAATGAATCATAAATAATTACAGTTCACTAAGGAGTAACTAGCAAAAGAAGGCGTTAGCCCATATTCAGCTCTGTGTATCACATATAATACTGTAACTTGGTCCCATCAGAAATATGTTTGTTCAATCTATTTTTGAACTCAGACTTATTATTACTTCGAATAATGTCAAGAGGTAATTTGTTCCATGGATTTATTACCCATTGTGTGTGTAAACACCCCCCCACAAATGGGGGTTCCCAAAATGTCTTCCTTGAGCTTGCCTAAATGCTCACTGCCAGGCTGGTGTCCTGCGTTTTTAGCAGTTTAAATGTGATTACCAGAGTTTGTATAGCCTCTGTGTACTGTCTCTTTAATAGCTGCCTAATTGCAGTTTAAGTAATCTGAGAGGGAGCTCTGTTGAAAGATGTAACTATTTACTGAAAATCATTTAGAATGATAATGATAATGTAGTTTGTCTAACCTGCTTTCTTTGTAGCAAGGACTGTTTTGTTTGTCTTCACTATCTTGGTCCCGACTGCAAATTGGACCAAACAGTACTGGTGGGACCTAAAATGTAGCGGACTACAGGAGCTGTCTGAATTCAAAATCTGTAGGAACTTTAGTTTGGAGCTTTTTACTTTTTGCAACTGAAGGGGGAGCTCTTGTTTTGACTGACAGCCAAATTAGCCAACCAAATGTTTTGGATCTTGGGGAAGTCCCGGGCTGCTTGCAGTTTTCAGTTAGAACTAATCTGGAAGCTGAGCAAGAAGGAGCTGAAGTGTTTCTGAGCAGCAATCCTTAGTGGATTCACATGGGAGAACTCTGCTAAGTTTTTGGCCTGCATGCCAATGTGC
Organism: Neoceratodus forsteri; assembly: GCA_016271365.2. NCBI lineage: Eukaryota > Metazoa > Chordata > Ceratodontiformes > Ceratodontidae > Neoceratodus > Neoceratodus forsteri. The sequence goes on along the minus strand of CM057459.1, from coordinate 1,298,805,825 downwards.
TGCTCCTGAGAGGGAGAAAAGAGAATTATTTTGGACTAAATCCAAGTTTGTGTGACTAAAGTAAGCTACTGAAGTGGGCCAGGCTCAACCTGAAGAAGACCGAATATTTTTGCTGAATGCGAATGGCCTGTCAGGAGTTCCAGCTACCCCTAAGCTCCCGGAGTGTGCAGAGACTTTGCAATTGTGCCCGGGGAGCACTTTGCCTGGTACAGTAGAATTCCCGTAAATGTGCTTTGAGCTGCTAGTGGGTTGTGAGTTAGTTCCCCATTGTGTGAACTGTGTTCTGCTTGCTGGAAGCTATATCTAGCCCAAAACGGACTGCTTCAGACTTGTCTCCATGTAGTCTGGACTTTGCCACACTGGCCCAGCCAGACTACACTGCACAGAGAAGCTGTCGATTTAGAGACCTGCCTGGGATCAGCCCCTGCTCCACGCTTGCACAGGAATGACGCCTGCACACTGTGTGGGTCCTGCTTCTCCTGGCATGCCAGATCAACCACCTGCAGTCTTGATTTTCGTCCAGCCTGTGTCCAGTCTTAGGTATCGTGAGTAAATACCAGGGTGGATCCCTGCAACAACAGCTTAATCTGAGTGTGTCATCTGATTGTCTTGTTGTTTTGTTTCCTTTACGAACTGAGCCCTCTGGTTCCAGATTACAAATATTGTGTACTGCACATGTTGTGTTTTCCATCACAGGGCCCCAACCAGCTGCAACTCCAGGCAACTGTCCTGGCTAGCTCATCTCTTCTCTACCTGGGTACCCAGAGGTGGACTGTGTGGGGGGACTCAAAACACATGCATAACTGCTTGATTGATATAACCTTTAAGCTAAGTAACCTGATTTTGCCTCTCCCTTGTTCAAGTCCCCTGAATAAATCAGATCTAACTTTTTCTGCATGTAATCTGACTGTGGTTCCAGTTTGTGCTCAAAGTACTGTACTGTTGCTATTTGCTGTGCTTAACCTTATTTTACAGGGGGTCCCCAGGGTCTAGCCAGAGGAACCAGCCCTGGTGGTAGATGCAAACAGTGTGGGTACTTGTATGGTGTACCAGGCGTATTGTTAAAGTGATTATTGTACAGTGTTCAGGCCACTAGAGGGGAAAGAGGGGGGTTACAGTGTCCCAGAGAGCTGTGCCCAGGTTAGCTTGACCACTACCAACCCTGACCTCCAGGTGGAGCCACCCGTTTCAGAACTCAGGCCCCTTTACCTGCTACTAGCCAAGCAGGCAGGGGTAGTAGCCCTTGGGATAGCGCCACCTAGAGGTTACATGTGTAATAAAACGTCCTGCTGTTTGTACTGAAGTTTCTCCTTTGTAGTTGCAGGGGATGGCCTCTAGTTCTCATTTCAATATTTTTAAACTCCAACTGTAACCCACTGATCAAAAAGGGGTCTTTGCGATGTCGTAGATGAGCATTAAATCACCCCTAAGTCTGCTATATTCCAGTGACATTAATTTTAAATCGTTAGGACAATTTTCACAGCTGCTATTAACCTTCCTCGTACACCAGTTATGTAGCATTATGCTGTACACTTTCTATTTTTTTTTTTAACATCTCTTTTTTTTAGGGAAACCATAGCTGATTTACATAATCTAGAATTGGTCATACATAAGCCCCATAAAGGAGCATCACCAGCTCTTTTTTTCTGCTGTTAAAGTTTTTCGTTATAGTACCTAAAACTCTGTTGGCTGTAGCAGTGACAGACATATGCTGGTTGTTGAAGTCTAGGTTACTATCTATTAGGACACCCAGATCCTTTTCTTTGTCTTACGCTTTTCAGTATTGTGTTGCATAATGTGTAGGAGTGAGGGATAGATTGCCGACCACAGTGTATCACACAACATTTGTCCATGTTAAATGGCATCCCCCATCATAAGAACATAAGAAATTAGCCAGCAGAAGTAAACCTTTGACTGTCTGAATGATGTCTTCGTTTGCTGTAAGTGTAATGACCAAGTTGTCTGTAATCAGAGAAGCATTGCTATATTTGTTATGAACTTGTTCTTTTTTTTTTTTAGATATGATGTTTATGTATTACTGTTTCTGATTTTAACTGTACCCACTGTATTATAACTTGTACCTATTGTCTGTGCCACTGTATGGCCCAGGTCACAAATGAAAATGGTCCTTTGAATCAGTTTGCTTACCCGGTTACCAAAAATATACATACATACATACATTCATAAATAAACAAGGAGACCATGTGGTCTATCTTGTCTGTCTGAATTGTTGAAGGGTCCTTATGCTACTCCTTCCATCAGTGTCCCTGGCCCCTCCCCTTACCCTTCCGCTTCTTTGATCCCATGATTTCCCTCTGTGTATGTCCCAGGCTGTTTTGAAATATCCCACTGTCTTAGCTGCCACCACCTCCTCCGGCAGCTCATTCCAGGCCGACACTACCCTTTCTGTAAAGAAGTGCTTCCTCACATCTCTCCTGTATCTCCCCCCCCCCCATCAGCTTTAGGCTGTGTCCTCTGGTGGTGGTGATGTCTCTTTTATTGAAGAGATCACCACACTCCACTCTACTTTGTTTACCCCTTCAAGTACTTGAAGGTCTCTATCATATCCCCCCTTTGCCTCCTCTTATCCAGAGAGTACATCCTTAGGGCTCCCAGCCCTCTTCGCATGACCTATCCTGCTGTCCCCTGATCATTTTAGTTGCTCTCTCTGAACCCCTCTATCATTTTTAATGTCCATTTTAGGTATAGGTGCCAATACTCACTCCATATTCAAATGCTGGCCTTACCAGTGACCTATACAAAGGCAAAATAACTTTGCTGTGCCTACTACTAAATCCCCTTGCAATATAGCCCAGCATCCTGTTCGTTTGCCACTGACTTTTGCATTAGTGGACTGTTTCAGATCACTGGTAATTACCACCCTAGGTTATTTTCCTCTTCAGAAGCAGCCACTTGAACATTTCCTATGTAGTTCTTGGGTTCTTTGCCCGATATGCATCACTTTTTTTGCATTGAACCTAAGCTGCCACCTCCTGACCATCTCTCCAGTCTGACTAGGTCCTCCCAATTCCTGTATCCCTTCCTGGGTGTCCACCCTGCCACAGAGCTTGGTGTCATCTGCAAATAGGTACATTTTGCCCTTAATGCCATCCCCAATGTTGCTTGTAAAGATATTAAACAATACTGGGCCCAACATCGACCCCTGTGGAACCCCGCTGGTGACCTCCTTTATACTGGGGAACCCCCCCAACACCTGCTGTGTCCTGCCCCTCAATCAGTTTTCAACCCGTCTTACTAATCTCTCCCCTACCCCTAGACTCCTTAGTTTTGCTATCAGCCTCCTGTGCAGGACTGAATCGAAGGCCTTACTAAAGTCCAGGTAAATGATGTCCACTGCCTGGCCATTGTTCACCACCTTCGTGACCCAATCAAAGAACTCAACCAAGTTTGTTTGACATGATCTGCCTGCCACAAACCCATGCTGCTTTCTATCCTGCAGACCATTTTCCTCCATGTACCTCACCGGCCCGTCCTTCAGTATGGTCTCGATAAGTTTACATACTATTGAGGTCAGGCTGACTGGCCTATAATGCCCAGTCCTCCTTGGGCCCACTCTTGTGGAGTGACATTACATGTACTGTTCTCCATTCCTTTGACACTACTCCTGAAACTAGAGATCTATTGAATAAATTTGTCAGTGGGCCTGCTAATTCCTTGAGTACCCTGGGGTGTACCTCATCTGGCCCTGGGGATTTATATACCCACAATGCCATCAGCCCCTCTGTCACTCTTTTGATCCAAATGACCCTTATGGGGTCTACCCCAGCTCCCGCCTTTTCTATTCCCACTTGTGGTATTGGTTCCTCCTTCTCCTTTGTAAACACAGAGCAGAAGTATTCATTTAATACTTCTGCCTTTGACCCGTCTTCTATGACCCATTCCCCCCCCCTTCTTAGAAACATAGAAACATAGAATTTGATGGCAGATAAGGACCGCTTGGCCCACCCAGTCTGCCTATTTCCTTTACCTAATGGATAAGCTGCAGATCCTAGTTAACCAGCAGCCTACTCCTTCCTACCCCACCCCTAGAATTGCCTTATGACTGTCCCATGAATGCTTGAATTCCACCAGTTTTTGACTCCACAACCTCCTCCAGAAGGCTGTTCCATGCATCCACAACCTCTCTGTGAAAAATACTTCCTTAAATTACCTCTACAACCCCCCCTCTATCTTCAAATTGTACTCCTTGTTCTTGCACACCTCTTTTTTTTGAAAGATGCTGCCCTCTTGACTTTGTTGATTCCCTTGAGGTACTTGAAAGTTTCTATCATGTCCCCTCTCCTCCTTTCCTCGAGGCTATACATATTAAGCCCTCAAGTCTCTCTTCATATGTCTTCCGTGCAGACCCTGCACCATTTTAGTTGCCCTCCTCTGGACAGCTTCCATCCTGTCTATGTCTTTTCTTGAGTCTGACTATACCATCCTTCTTGTCTCTCTTTTTTGTTATGTAGCTAAAGAAGGCCTTCACCCTTCTTTATCCCTCACCTATTTGGAACTCCTTTATGCCGTTGACCTGCTGTACTCTTCTTTCTTCTGCTAGCTTGGCCAGCCTCTGGAATTCCTCCTCCTCTTCCACTTTAGATGTTCTTTTTTGCTTTCTTATTGGCAGCCCTCTTTTCTTTCACTATTCTAGCTACCTCCCTGTTGAACCAGCTTGGTGGTCTAGCTCCTCTTTTCTTGCCCCTCATTTTTATGCAACTGCATGTTGCTTTTTGAATGGCCCCCCTAATGGTTTCCCATAATCTTTTCACCTCCATATCTTCTACTATACTCCCCAGGTCCTCCCTAGACATTTCTCTCATCGTTTTAAAGTTTGCTTTTTTGAAATTCGATGTCCTAGTCTTTGTTGGGATACCCTCCTTACCCATGTCTAGCCTGAACCACAATGTACTATGATCACTCCCACCCAGGGGCTCCCTAATGTCAATCTCCTGTACATGCTCCTCATTAGTGAGCACTAGGACCAGGACTGCTTCCCCTCTGGTGGGACCCTTCACATACTGTGTCATGAACTCATCCTGTATCGCGTTGAGATTTCCTGACTCCTGGCACAGGATGTGGCAGGAATGTCCCAGTCATATCTTGGAGGTTAAATCCCTGTCACTACTACCTCCCCTCCCTGCTGCATTCCTCAACTGTGAACACAGTTCCTCGTCCATCTCCTCTCCCGGTTAGGTGGTCTGTATCGACCCCTAACCTGAACTTTCTGCTCCTGTTGTTCTGGAGCTGCAGCCTGGCGTTACAATATTTCCCTTTTCAATTGCTTCTTCCTTGTGTACACTATTCCTCCCCTGATGTAGCCCCCCCTTTCCTGCCTGCCTGTCTCTTCTGTATAGCTTATATCCTGGGATTGAGACATCCCAGTCATGGTGTGCTGTGGCCTAGGTCTCTGTAATGGCCATTATGTTCACTTTACCATCTGCTAAGAGGGCGTGCAATTCTGCTATCTTGTTTCCAAGACTGCATACATTCAGTGACACCGCCGTCCACCTTGTTCCTGGTGTACCCTTATTTTTCGGTTTACTTAGCCTGTCCAGGTCTGTCCTCCCTCCCTCCCTCTACTCTTCTCCCATTTTTTATTTTGTTACCTTTCTCCCCCTCCTTGTAGCTACCTCTGCCTTTGTTGGGAGTACTTTCTGGCATCCCCTTCTCTGCTCCCTTCCCCCTTAGCAGTTTAAACCCAGTTCCCTTGTCATGTACTCTCCCAGCCTATCTTTTGGTGTTATTTTCCCCTCCAAGTTTAGGTGTAGTCTGTCATGCTGTATAGCCTTTGTCAGACCATGTATCGCCACCCCATAAAGCCATACCTCCTTCCTTGCACCAGCCCACCAGCCACTCGTTAAAATCGGCAGTCCTCCTTTTTCTTGCTGTGCTGGCCCTGGGGACCGGGATTATTTCCGAAAATACCAACCAGGTCACAGACTCCCCGCATGACTTTGCTGTGTCTCTAAATCTATGCTGCACCACCTCCACTTCCGCCCCAGCTAAGTCGTAGGTTCCAGTGTGTAAAACCAAGTTGGGTTTTTCCCCCTGCCTTGCCCATGAGCTCCTTGACACTAGGTGGTGCTTCCCCTGCCTCCATTCCTGGCCTGCAAGCTACTATTGTCCTATTGTGTGGGTCCTCCCTCTGTCCCCATTTATATACTTTTAATAACTGAGTCTCTGAAGACTATTATTTTTCTTCTCTTAGAATGTCCATCCCCTGCTACCCTTTCCTTCCTTTTGAAACTATTACCCATTGCTCTTGTTTCTTCTTGTTCCTGTACATCAGTTGTTATGCATGTTTCAGTTCCCCCTCTCTTGTTTCCTTATCCCCATCTAAGACCCATCTAATTGCATAGATTTTGTCTCAGTTATGCTACTTACGGTACCTCCTACTCTAGCGTCATCTGCATATTTAATGATCCAATTTGTAATGTTATTAAACATATCCAAAACAATGATCAGAAAAATTATAGGTCAGCATGGACCCCTATGGAACACCACTTGTCACATTTTATTTATTTATTTAGCTTTTGTTGACCGGGTAGTGCACTAGACAAATCCTGCTATTTGCAGGCACGACCGAGGAGGGGGATACAGATGAATGCCAACTGACCTTGAACCAGATTAAGCTGTTGGTGGTATTTTTAGTGAATGAGAGAAATTTGGCCAGGACACCGGGGAAATTCCCCTACTCTTTTCGATAAGTGCCACGGGATCTTTAACATCCACCTGAACTACCACCAATCCAGGCAGATGGGACCTCGGTTTAACGTCTCATCCGAAAGACATGCCCAATCTTGGAGAGGTATACCTGAATACAAACTCTTTGGGTTCTACCCAGTAGCCACAACCTTATCCAGTTGATGATATGTTTGTTTAGACTAAAGTTTTTTTTTTCAATTATTGCCCAGTGTGGGACAGTGTCAAAAGCTTTTGTGAAGTCCAAGAATATGCAGTCTACAGGTATATGCCTATCAAGGTTATCTGATACTTTTTCGGAAAAACTCAACAGGTTCATAATACAGGATCTCCCCGCAGTGAAACCATGTTGGTCCATATCAATCCTGCCTGTATTACTGAGTTGCTCCTGTATCTTTTCCTTTAATATGGATTCTAAGATCTTTACTGGAATTGAGGTTAAAGAGCAGGTTCCTACCCTGCATGGTGCTGCTGTCCCCTAGCCTGATCGATGACTTACCTCCTCAGTAGCATTGTCACCAAGTGTGGCATAAAAACTCCTTGTGTTTTAAAAGATACATCCCTCGTAAAATTGAAATCGGCAGCCACGGCCAAAAATGGACCGACTTCCCGGTCCTGAAAACTTGCCCCCACGTCAGCCCTCACAGCCCTGTTTTGTGATGTCACAAAATGAAGGCTGTATGAGCATGCCCCATTTACTTGTATGGGGCAAGTATTTTCTAATAGTTTTATAACCTTTAGTATCGGGATTTTATTCAGTTAAAGCGATTGATCAATATTAGTCGATTGATCGCTTTGATTGAATAAAATCCCAACATCAAAGGGTATAAATTATTAGAAAATACCGCCCCATACAAGTAAATGGGGCACGCTCATGCAGCCTTTGTTTTGTGATATCACAAAACAGGACTGTGTGGGCCGACGTGGGGGCCTGTTTTCAGGACCGGGAAGACAGTCTGTTTTTGGCCCTGGCTGCCGATTTCAATTTTACGAGGGATGTATCTTTTAAAATACAAGGAGTTTTTATGCCACACCTGGTGACAACACTACTGAGGGGGTAAGTCATTGATTAGGCTGGGGCAGGTATCTACCCAGAAGCTATTGTTTAAATTCACTGGTCTGTAATTACAGTAGTCACTTTTATTGCCCTTCTTATGGTTAACTATGACCAAAGCAATAATCCAATCATCAGGTAAGATCCCCAGTTCTAGCAATCCAGCCTATGCTCCAATGGGCGGGACTTATGTGTCTGAGGCACATATCCCACCAGAGCTCCGCACCTGCAGACAGGTGTGCACTGCCAGTATTCTCCAATGGCCACAACCTGTCTGCTGGCACTCCCCCCAATGCACAGCAGTCTGCGAGGCAGCTGGGGTGGAGTCGCAGACACGGGCGGGCATCCTATCGGATGCCTGTCCCGGGACCAACAGTAGACACCTTGCGCAGTGTGCAGTGTGTTGGCTGTGCTCCCTTGTGGATGTCTGCATGGCTGACAGCCGTAGAAGTGAAAGGCGGGTTGTGCCACCGGCCGTGCCTTGCCCCCAACTGGACGGAGTGGAACTGGGGTTGGGGGCGTTGGCACAAGGGTATGTGTGTGTGTGTGTGTGGGCGGGATCACGCTGCCCACTACACCAGCGGGGGGAGGGGACATGAGATGGGCAGGAGGTGTGTTGTGGGGGTGGGTCTGCAGTCCAGGGGCCAGTGCCCCCGTGTGTGTGTGTGTGAGGTGGTGGCATGCGGGGAGGTGTGGGGCATGGGTGGGTGGCTCTGGGCTGCCGATCACTGCTTGTTTGTAGTGTCCCTTGTTGAGGGACTGGGGCATGTAGTGGGCTTATGGAAGGTTTCCCTGGTGTACAGGCTGACCCCCACGTGCCCGGGTGCGCAGCTTTACGTGGCTATAAGCATGATGTGTAGTGCTTTCACGACTCTCCTCTGCCTTCCTCCTGTGTGTTGCGATCTGTGCATGTGGGGGATCATGTACATAGGGGCTGCGCACCCCATTTAGTGAATGCCACGTGGGAGGCGCAGTGGGTGTGGAATGTCTCCATGCCTCACATACATGGCATGGTGACGCTCTGCTCCTTCGAGCATAGGGCCTGATATTGTTTGAAACAGGATTTTTAACGGATGTGCTGTTCTGTGTTTTATTAATTTAAGAATATGTGTTAAAATGCCATCAGGACCAATAGAGTTTTGTTTTTTAAGTAAGTGATCTTGTTTATGATTTGTTCTTCAGTTATTGACGGGGTTCAGTCTTCGTGAAACACATGTACTGTATTATAAGCTGCAGGGCAATCAAAGTATTTATTGTAAACTGAGCTAAAATAATTATTAAAGATATTAGCTATTTACTCTGGGTTTGTTATCTTTTTTTCTTTTTGAACTTGTAAACTTTACTGAAATTAGTAGACTGGGATCATTGCCATAAAAAAGTAAAGACATGCAGAATTGATAGATCAACTCCAGACTCTGCTGTCTCCCTCCCTGGCTTTACCCTCTTTAGAGAAGATCGTGTGGGTAAGCATGGCAGCGGATGCGCAGTTTACCTAAGTAACTCCCTCCTGGGTCATGTTCTACCCGCCCCCAAGCTCGACCATGGGGCCCACGCCATCACCCTAAAAATGACCCCTGACCCAGACCGCGGCCCTCTTTATTTCATAACTGCCTCCGTACCCCCACGTGAACAAAGTCAAGCTATTCGTTCCCTCACTGACTATCTCACTACCCAGCCACACAAGGCTGAACAGCTCATCCTAGGAGACCTCAACATCAACTGGCTTGGCTCCACTTCAACACAAATTAAGGACAACTTCACAGCCCTTGACCTATCTCAATTAGTGACTCAGCCCACCAGATTTAACCAGTCAAGTCGGACCAGCTTCCTACTAGACATCGTGCTCTCAAGCCGCCCACACAAAGTAAAGGATGTTAACGTCCTAGCCAACTCCCTCAGTGACCACTCACCTATTCTCTGCTTCTGGTCCTCCCCCATGCTCAAACCTGCATACAAAGCAAACCCCCGTCAATGCTTCTGCCCCGGGGGACTAAACAAGCTAAAGCAGCACCTTGCCCAGCTTGCTGGTCCCGATCTCCTTACAACGGATATAGATCTGCTCTAGCCTTCCTCACCAGTGCCTTTGCAAGGCCTGTGACATCTTTGCCCTGTCACCAACACCCGTTCTAAGAGACAGACTGCTGCCTGGATTTTCCCCTCCCTGATCCAACAACTGAAGCAACGTGATAACCTATGGCACATTGCTGTCGAGACTGGCAGGTTAGCAGACAGGCAAGCCTATAATGCAGCTCGCAACCAGTGCACCTGGGCCATAAGACAAGCCAAAGCCAACTACTATCAAACCACCTTGACCTTCTCCTGGGGCTCTGCCCGAGCCTTCTGGGATAACATAAAGGAATTAAATGGGAAAACCCGCTCCCCTCCTCCCTCACAGATGGTTATTAATGGCAAGATTAATACAGACCTATCCCGTGTTGCTGACTGCCTTAACACAACTTTTTCACCTAAATGCAATCCTTCCTGCCACTTCTTTGACCCCATCCGGTAACCAACCACCCAACTATTCTCGTCCCCTTTTCTCTTCAGGGCTGTTTCGTCCCCTTTTTCTCTTCAGGGCTATCTCCCCACAATGCTAAACGCTCCTCCCTAAAAGCCCTCTCTCCCCACAACCGAGCCACCGCCCCCTTGATTCCAGGACACCTACCAACAATGGATGTCATGCTAGCCCCCCTCACTGACCTTCTTAATCGTTCCCTGTGCCTCGGCCAATTCCCGAGTGCATGGAAACAGGCTGAAATCACCCCTATCCATAAAAACGGAGACCGCACAGTACCAAACAACTACAGACCTATCTCTATCCCCCCCCCCAAGGCTCTTGAGAAAATGCTGTAGTATCCACGCAACTCGTGGATTATCTATCCAACTACAACATACTGTGCCCAGAACAGCATGGCTTCCACCCTGGTCACAGCACCACCACAGCCCTACTGGAGTTTTCCCACCAAATACACTCGGCACTTGACACCGGCGAGATTGCTAGGGCAGTGTTCATTGACCTATCCAAGGCCTTCGACACTGTGAGTCACCCATTAATGTGCTTGACACCTCCATCAGCTGGGATTCTCTTCTGGCCCTCTGGCGCGGTTCTCCAGCTACCTCTAGGATAGATCCCAGAGTCAAGTTAAATGGAATCCTATCTACCTGCACTGCCTGTACGCTCTGGGGTCCCACAAGGCTCCATTCTGGGCCCTACATTATTCAGTCTCTTTTTAAACACCCTTCCCAGCTCTTGCACAGGCAAACTGCTACTATATGCCGACGATGCAGTCCTAGTTGCCGCACACCCTGACCCACTCACACTCCAGAGCTCCCTGCAACTCTCCTTCAGCCAAGCTGAAAAATGGTTCCTCGACCATCGCCTGGTTCTGAACCTCAAGAAAACAAAATCTATGATCTTTGCACACCGACAAAGTAACTCCAAAAAATGTTCCCCTTTGCATCATTCCCAGCACCCTCCACCCCCTTGAGCAGGTATCAACATAAAAATACTTGGGCATCACCTTCGACTCGGCTTTCTCCTTCCATGCCCATGTCAGTGCTTTGTCCTCTGCCATGAATGCCTGGATTGGACTCCTCTACCGTCACAAAGACTGCCTCCTCGAGTTCGCCCTATGGCTGGCTATCACTTCCTCCATCCTGTCATTGGTTGACTATGGACTCCCCACCTATGCAGCCGCTGGCCCCACTGCCCTCACCAAAGTCCAGACCTCTATCAACAAAGCCTTCAGGCTCCTGACCAGTGCCCCTAACAGAACTCACACGTGCCAGCTGTACTCCACCTCTAACATACTCAATCTTGAAGAACACCTGCAATATCTCACCTGCATACTGGCTAAAAAGGCTCTACTTGGGCTATGTCCCCCAGGAGTTGCAGCACCACTTCTACGGGCCTCCCACTCGGTCGCCACCCGTAATACTACCAAAGCCACCTTCCAGGTGCCTAGAGCCAGGACCTCACTCGCCCAAAGGTCCTTTCACCACAGAGCACCGTTCTGGTATAACTCCCTCCCCACGCACATCACAAACACCTCCAAAATTGGCCACGTGATGACAGAAAAGGGCCTTCCTGGCCCAACGAGTCTGCCCATTCTCTCCCTCTACCTGTCACCCCCCCCCAAGATTCCCCTCTTCCTCCCCTTTATAACCCTCTGTGTTTGTCCCAGGCCGTCTTGAATCCCTCCACTGTACTAGCACTCACCACCTCCTCCGGCTCAACAACTCTCTCTGTGAAGTAATGCTTCCTAACATTTCCCCTAAACCTTCCCCCTCCACCTTCAGTCAATGCCCCCTAGTTCTTGTATCTACTTCTCTGTAAATAAGCTCTTCCCCACTTTATTGATCCCCTTCACATACTTTAATGCTTCAATCATGTCCCCTCTTTCACTTCTTATCTCCAGAGGATACAAATCCAGTTGCCTCAGCCTCTCCTCATATGCCATCCCTCTTAGCCCATGCACTATTTTAGTGGTCCTTCTCTGCACCCTTTCCAGGCCATCTATGTCCTTTCTTAGACGGGCCTCCAGAACTGTACCCCATGCTCCAGGTGTGGCCTCACCATGGAGCTGTAAATGCATCATCACCTCCCTCCTTCTGCTGGATATCCTGTTCCTCATGCATGCCAGCATCCTGTTAGCCTTGCCCACTGCTTTGCTGCACTGGGTCCCCACCTTAAGGCCATTTGAGATTATAATCCCTAGATTCTTCTGCCTGGTTGCTGCCATTTTCCCCACCCCCCCTCAGTGTGTATGTGGTATTTGGATTCCTCCTTCCCAAGTGCATCAGTTTGCACTTCCTGGCATTGAATTTCAGCTGCCATGTTTCCGACCACTCTTCCAGTAACCTTATATCATTCTTCATTACCTCCACGCCCCCGGGCTTCCACCCTGTTACTAAGTTTTGTGTCATCTGCAAATAGGCAGACCATCCTCTGAAGCCCCTCTGCTATGTTGCCAATGTAGATGTTAAACAGAATGGGCCCCAGCACCGACCCCTGAGAGACCACGCTCGACACTCCAGTCTCCCCAGAGTGCACCCCATTGACCACCACCCTCTGGCTTCTCCCCATCAGCCAGCTCTCCACCCATCTTACTATTTTCTGCCCCACCCCTAGACTCCCCAACTTATTAACCAGCCTTCTGTGGGGCACCGTGTCAAAGGCCTTCCCGAAGTATAGGTAGGCCACGTCCATTGCCCCACCCTGATCAACCACCCTCATCACCTCATCGAAGAATTCGATCACGTTTGTCTGACATGACCATCCCTGAGTGAAGCCATGCTGCTGGAATGTCTTGCAGCCCCTTTTCCAAATATCTAACCATTCTTTGTTTCAATATTGCCTCCATTATAATACGTTATTACATGTATATAAGACTTCTTACGAGGACCAGTTCTAGTTTCTCTAAGGATTCCCATAGTTTAAGTCACCTAGAAATACCATATTACCATATTCAGTAGCTTTTGCAATCTCCATACTTATATTATGATTCATATCTGAATCAGCACTTGGAGAGCGATAACACAGGCCTAAAATTTTGCTTTTAGATGTTTGCATTGTTAACTTCAACCATTAGGTTTCAGTGTTTGATGAAGAATCTTTAATCTTATCTGAGATGTTTGATATACATAGATGATTTGAGACATATACTGCTATACCACCTCCTTTTGGTACTTTACTTTCTGTCTAACCTAAATAGCTGATATCCGTCTATATTTTTCTCCCAAGTGTCATCTGGCTCCACCAAGTTTCTGTTATTAATATCAGATGCGGGCTATCACTGATTCATTTAAACCCATTAACTCGGTCCATTTATGCTTATTTCAGCTTCTTGCATTATTCAACATACACCTAAATGAATTTTTCATTTTAGTGGGTTTAGTTTCTAATGGGGGTATTTATAACTTTTACTCATTGCCCCTCCCCCGACTTACTCAGTTTAAAAGTATACTATTTATTTAGGAATTGAATAGAACACCCAATTTATCAGCCCCTAACTAGGTTAGGTGTAGACCATCTTTTGTGTAAACATAGAAACATAGAAATTGGCAGCAGATTAGGACCGCTTGGCCCGCCTAATCTGTCCATTTTCCCTACCTTCTGCAAAACCACAGATCCTACTTGATCTCCGACTTTTACCCTCTCTTTCCTATTGCTAGGGTTCCCTTGTAGCTATCCCATGCATTCTTGAATTCCCCTATCGTTTTTACCCGCACCACCTCTGTTGAGAGGTTGTTCCATGCACTCACCACACTTTCTGTGAAAAAAATACTTCCTCACGCTACCTATGAGTCTACCCCTCCTCCAGCCTCATATCATTACCCCTTGTTCTTGAACATCTTTTTTTGTGAAAGATGCTACCCTCTTGTACCTTATTTATGCCCTTGAGGTATTTGAAAATCTCTAGCATCTCCCACCTCTCTCTCCTCTCCTCTCTTCCAGGGCATACATATTGAGGTCTGTAAAGATTCGTCTTGCCAATAAATGTGTACCAAGAATCCAGATAACCTCCCTTCTACACCAATTTTGCAGTCTAGCATTGATTCTGGAAATTGTGTTGTTTTTTCAGGGTGACCTTATACAGAGGTAGAATCCCTGGGATTATGGCTGTAGCACTCACAGTTTTATTTCCTTCCCAACCTCTATTATCTCTTCACAAATGTCCTTTTCGTGGTATCGTCCAACATTGTTTACCCCCACATGGACAGGGACAATTTCCGGAGGTCTCTTAGTTCTCAGTAAAGCAGGAAGTCGTTTTTTTTTATATAATTTATTTTTGTACCTGGAAAGCAAGACACTGTCCTGGTAAGTTTGTTTTTGTCACAACTGTTTCAGTCACAACATCTGATAATGGAGTCCCTGACCACTAGGATTTGTTTATTTTGATCTGTGAGTTCTGCATTCATCTTATTTGTATTTACTTGATTTACTACTGGCGTATCAGCATCGGATAATGTTGAAAATCTGTCAGCAGGATTTCCTTACTGTTTGCTAAGCTAATTTTCCTTTTCTCGTCTTTTTTTGGTATTGCACCTGGTACCGTTCCCCATCTAAACTTTTAGAGTCTGTTCTACCCCTTTTTTAGAACTCTCTTCAACATCATCCCCTTCTGTGATGCTGTCAAGAAGAGGGAAAGAAAAGGTATATAAACTAAAAGTTCAAAGGAGAGCCGGCCCGGTGGTGCTGAGAGTTGAGGAGCTGGATGCCACACCTTGCACCACGCTGGCGACCCGAGTTCAAGAATGAGCTCGGGCTGCTGGGGGTTGGCTGGGGGGAGAAGGCTAGAGCATCCAACTACAGCTCACCTTCTCCAGGGGTAGGGTGGGTCCTCTAGATTGGCAAGCAGTGACTTCTGGTGGAGGCTGGGGGCGAGACAGCTGCTGGTGTCATTGGGGCATTATTGGTTGGGGGCGTAGGCCTTGGACCAGTCAGCTTCAGGGATGGATCCTTAGGAAGGGGGGGGACTTTGCGGGTGTCGGCACGTATGCCTTGACACCAGGGCACGCAGTTTGTCCCATCCTAGAAAAACAGAAAAGCCCCTCTGGAGTCGTGTAGACAGAGTACCAAGCCGGGTGCCAATCTACTGCTGCCTGCCCAGCTGAGTCGGGGACCTGACGAGATCTGAAGGTTCGGGGGGTGGTCCCCACCCCAGCCCCACGCGGGGGGCAAACAGTAGCAAGATGGAGGACCCCGATCAGTCAGGTAGGATGGTGTAGGGACAAGATTAATTAGCATCTCCCAAAGAGGTGACTCTGGAGGGGAAGGGGGAGTATTAAAAAAGCTCAAAGGAAAATAAGAAGCATACAATGCATATGACAAGAAAAGGAAACAAAAGCAAGCCAGTCGACATAAAGAAGTAAACCCAAGAAAAAACAGAACAAATCAGGGTTAGGTGTGTATCATAACAGAAAACAATCATTAATAAACTGGTTGGGAAGATTCGGCTGTGCAGTCATGTTCTGTACCAGTTTCCAAAAGACACAGAACCGGGTCACAAAGGTCGGCGCAAGCTACACTGAACACCAGGGACCCTGCACCTGATTCACTGTTGGGTAGGGACCCAGCGTCATAGTCTCACAGCTTGCAGCAGCCAGGGCTCTGTGTGCCATGGATGGCACATCTGAAGGTGTGCCACAAAAGCCAAGGACGGCCATCGACAATAGCAACATGAACAGCAATCCCTGGTGGTTTAGTGGATGCCCCGATCCCGTGTATTGAAAAAACTCACGTTCCTGGTGGTCTACTGGATCCTCCTCCCAATACCTGTTTATTACAAATAACCTCACATCCCTGGTGATCTAGCGGACCCCCCTCCAGTGCCAATCCCCTGTCATTAAAATAATTGTATTCCTGGTGGTCTAGTGGACCCTCATTCCCTGCTATTATAAGTATATCCTTGGTGGTTTAGTGGCCCTCCAGCCCTGATCCCCTTTTAGTTAAATACACTCATTCCTAGTGGTCTGGCAGACCCCCAGCCCATCCCCTGTTACTATGATAATATCCCTAGTGGTTTAGCGCCCTCCCCAATCCCTTAAGTTACATTATACAATGGCAAGACACTTCCTGGTCTCTGATTGGTCAATCTTGGGCTGGACCCGTGATGTTATCCCAGCACAACATCATGGGTCTAGTCTCAGCCTCACTGTGAACCAATGCAGATGAGCTATATGAGCTAGATGTCCTCTTTTTTTGCATCTCCTCTTAAGAAACAAAAATATTTTTCCACACTAATAAAAACATTCTTTAACATTATTTTTTCTATTTTATATATAACAACGAGCCATTGTATAATAGCAATAATGCCCTCCAGGGTGTGTGTCGTTTGGGATAACGTCACGTCTCAGGTACTGGACCCAACCACCTGAGGTGTGACGTTATCCCAGCACAACACACACCCTTTTGGGCATTATTGCTTAATATACACATTTCTATGGTCTAGGAAACCCTCCTCCCTATCCCCAATCAGCCTATATAATAAAATATATAATCCTGGTGATCTAGTGGACCCCCCCACCCCAGCAGGCAGTGCCCACCACTCCGTTCCCCTTGTCTCATCCCCGAGCGGTGACTGGCACAACTCTGCACTCCACCATGGTCAGCCCCTAACTGAACTGTCAAGGAGCACATACTGTATACAGTACGTGTTCATTGATTAACAGAGCTGTCAGTCAATGACTGCTTACCGTACACAGTCTGCTCTCTTTGACATTTCATTCAGTGGCTGGCCATGTTGGAGTGTGGAGGGCTGTGCCAGTTGCCAGCTTGGGGATGGAATGGAGGAAGTGGTGTGGTGTGTGTGGCACTGCCTGGGGCTCTAGACCACCAGGGAAATATATATTTCTGTTATGAGAGCTGATTGGGGATAGGGAGGGGGGTTCACTAGACCACCAGAAATGTGTATTTAACTAAAAGGAAAGAGGCAGGGGGCCACTAAACCACCAGGGATATTATTATCATAGTAACAGGGATGGGTCTGGTTCTGCTAGCCTGCCAGGGATATAATTACTTTAATGACAGGAGATCAGGGCTGGGATGGTTCACTTGACCACCAGGTATATACTTATGTTAGTGACAGGGATCAGGGCTGGGAGGTGGGACCATGGCACATTGGCACAGGGTTTGAAACCCTCCCAGAAGACACACTTCTAAGTACCCTCAGACCAGCGCTGCCTGGTCTAAGGGTAATTAGAATTTTGCCTTCTGGGAGGGTTTCTTGAATCCTGATTTAGGGGATATGGCAGCTTGTGTCTGCCACAAGCCGCCTACGCCATGCTGCAGACCATTTTGTGCCGCAAGGATGGTGCAAGCCCCCTTTGGCATACGCATCTTGCACTGTTTCTTGTGGCTCAAGTCCTTTGTGCAGTTCCGGGAGGCTTTGGGAATCAGTGTTTCTATAAATATCTAACCTGGGATCTAGCAAAAACCTTTTCATCCTGATCTCTGACCTTCTGTAAGGAAAGAACAGCATTGTTCAATATCTCTTGATGTGGTGGTGCTTTTTGTTGCATGACTCAGGAGCAATGTGCCTGCGAAATATAATATTTCAAAACTGCAGATATAACCTGCAGGGTACGTGGATTGGTACTTAGCCCAGGGACCTACAAAAAGACCTAAAACCAGTTCCTGGCATGTGAGTGTCAAGTATAATGGTTCCTTCTGTTTCCTAGCAACCTTACCTCAAAAAGCAGAGATATGTAAACACTCAAAATAAAGGTGTTCTTGGGTTTCCAGTACATCTGTACAAGTAGTCCTTGAGCAGATTCTGTCCTCCTTGTTTGTGCTTTTGGGTGTTCTTATCGCCCAACCTTCCATGGCTGCTAAGGCAAGCATGTCACATATCAATCTAGTAAAGCTGCCAACAGTCCCTATTTTCCCAGGACAGTCCCTATTTTGGACAGTATGTCCCAGTGTCCCCACAAGTTTTGCAAAACGTCACTTTTGTCCCTTTTTTGGCTTACTTGTCCCAGTTTTGTCCCCTTTTTTTTTGCTGACTGCTACTCCATGAGTGACAGTTATTTCTGCACCACTGTGGTGCTGTTTGGGCTGGACAGCAGTTTGCAACTTCAACCCCCTGCGCCTGTGTTGCACTGCAGGCATGTCAGTGGGAGCACAGTAAAGCATGTTTCTTCCTGTTAGATTAGACTGGGTAGTAGTGCAGACAAGAGCATGTGGATGTCTGCCTGCCAGCAGCTGAGAGGAACTCCAGACAGAGAAGAGACTGGCAGCAGGGAACTAAGGTACCAAAACCTGATCAGCAGTAGGGAAGTGTATGAAATCCATCTGGTGTGGTGGTGGGAGTCACTGAAGTGAAGTTTGCTCAGCAAGTGAGGTGAGTGTAGGCGGGTTGGATGGGACTGTCAGGTGGAGCAATACATGCAGCTCGAACGTCTGATCACAATTTAATGCAGGTTTGATTCTGATGAATTTTCTGTACATCATGGTTTGGAACTTGCTGCGGCAGAATGATGTATTGTTTTAATCTGGATGTTTGCTGCTGGTGTTACTGTGGGGTAGCATAACCAGAGCAAGTAGCAAAATGTAATTGCATGCAGTGTTGTCTGTAGCGGTGCCCGTGGGAGTGACACGGTGTCGGGGGGTCATGGTCAGGATGGACCGTCCCAGTTTTCAGCCTTGGAAAGCTGGTAGTTTTAAAATATAGGTATCCTAGAGTTAGTGAGTTGTGACAGGGCAACATCTGTGCTACCTGCTGGACACTGAGGGAAATAGAAATCCCCAGAAAAAAGATTTTCTGTAATCAAACTGTAAACTCCATTCCTAGTAAAGATTAATGCCTGGCCACATGGGATCCTCCACTTTATGATTTTCTGAAAGGCAGATTTTTCCATACTCAGGCAAGTTTTGAATCTTAGTTTTCTAGGGCTGGATGTAAGCCAAGTGTCTGTGCATGGTGTCAATCAATCAGTTAATACTGCCTTCAAAATATGCCCCAGGGCCTCAGAACCAAACAAAAATTATGAAACATAAACATGCAATAAAAAATAATTTATCATATTTACATCCTCCATTCCTCTGGTCTGTATATAATTTCTGCTTTATCGGGTTCAGACAATTGCCCTAAAAGACCAAAAATACTATATAATCTTGCTTCCTGTTTCTAGAAAAATATTACTGTAAGCCCCCATTCCCGTTGTTTAGGGTATGCCTGATGGTAAAAGTTGGGAGGGCACTCACAGCAGCGAAACACCGTTTTATTTTCTTACTGGGATGGCTGGCGTGAAAGGATCCAGTGACTGGAGGTGGTGCCATCTTCTGGTGCTGGAATTAAATAAATCTGATAGTTAACTAGCAAACATTCTTAAACAAAATAAATGAGATCCACTACAGAAGTAACATTCAAACGAGGGGGGGGGCCCCACTTAACTGATAATCAGAACTTTATGGTGCCATTTTAAGTCTATTTACAGTTTGGACCCTGAGGGTCCCATTGCAGAAGATGGTGGTTAGACATGGCCGAGATGGCCCCTGCCAATATTCTGGGCACAAATCTTAGAAGAAATGGCCACTAAACAGTTCTGAGCAGCATTACTTCGGGGTCGATATGACCCTTTCAAAGGCAGCAGCAGAAACTAGTTATCCATCTCTCCCTCTCTCTCTTTATCACTAAGTTTGAGATGTGATCACCAAAATAGCTGTCTCAACTCAGGGCTACTCCTCTTCTAACTCCTTCCCTTCAGGACGCAGAACAGGACTTAGGCAGGTGATTCCCCTCTGCCACTGAGGCGGACATCCCCCCACTCACGGCCACAACTGGGTTGGCCTTCCTCTTCACTGGGTGCCATTTCTCTCCCTCTCTTTTACTTCTGCTCATTTCCTGCAAGCACCAGTGGAGCTGCCTCAACCGGATTGTCATTACCGCTCTGAAACCGGCACTTGTCTCACAGTCCCTAAGCTCCATCCTCTCCCACAGGCATCTCATTCTTAAAGACACCTGCAGCTCATTCTCCCACTGCACTGCCCTGTCTCAAATGTCTCTTCTTTTTTCCTCCAGCATGGTATTGAATATAGTACCACCAGAGGTGACACGGAAAGGGGAAACAGTGGGACAGCCACCTGACCCATCAAGTGGCTGCCGCCATGTCACTCGCCACCTGTGCTGCTTCTGCCACCCAGGGAACTCATGGATCTTTCCAAGAGTAGGCAATCACCTATGCTCTCTCTCCCTCCTCCCGTGCCACTACTCACACCCCGTGCAGGCTTTCTTACTTGGCGCTAGACCCTAGATTTTATACCCTGCTACCTGCAGTGACCTCCAACCCGTGGAGTCCCCAGATTAACTATTTAATTATGGGCACAAAAAGGAACCTAACAGTGTACAGGGCATGTATACACCCCGGGGTATGTAACTTAAATATAAACACACAGGCAGGAGCAATGTTTTGATCAACAGAGCACTTTTTTGTTTGGAAATGAGTTCCCATTTTCAGCTAGCCAAATTCATAGATTTCTTTTTACCTTTTTTTTTACCAGGAGAGACACACTTAGCTGAAAGTTTACAGGTGCAACCTGGGAGCACAAAGAAGTTAAGTGACTTGCTTAGGGTCACACGTATGCAAGTAGGGGCTGTGGGATTCAAACCCAGGTCTCAGGTTTGCTGCTCAGAGCCTTAAACCACTGCACTATACTGCCTCCTAAATGAAGTTTGTAAACATACATCCCAGTTCTGGGATACCATGCCCCTTCCCAAAATCAATACTCAGAATTTTAAGATTGCCCTCTGATATTGGTACATTTGCCCACTTCCCACCTACCAGAATAGTCTCAGTACCTAGAGTAGTACCTTTACACTCATTAGAATTAATTCTCAAGCCTGACACTGATGAGAACATACATATCGGACATCAGGGAGGGTATAGGGTGTGAAATGAGTCTCTTCGCGGATGACTCCAAGATGGGAGCAGTAGTTGATGGAGAAGAGGGGAGGTTGGCCCTGCAAGGGGACCCGGACACCCAGTGCAAGGTGTTGCATCTTGGTCGGGAAACCCTAAACACAGGTACACCCTGGGGGGAGGCGCTGGAGGCCCCAAATAGGGGAAAAGACCTAGGGGTCATGGTGGATACATGTATGAATAACTCTGAGCAGTGCAGGAAAGCAGCTAGCAAGGCAAACAGGATGTTGGGATGCATCATAAGGGGGATCACCTCTAGGAGCAAGGAAGTGATTCTGCCGCTGTACAATGGACTGGTTAGACCACACCTTGAGTACTGTGTACAGTACTGGAGACCACACTTGAAGAGAGACATACAGCTCCTGGAGAGGGTACAGAGGAGGGCAACAAAGATGACACGAGGGCTAGGGGATTTGACTTATGAGGACAGACTTGAGGAGCTCTGCCTGTTTTCATTGGAGGAGAGGAGAGACAGGGGAACATGATTGAGGTCTTCAAGTACCTCAAGGGAATACATAGGGTAAACATGGAGGGGATCTTTAGACTAAAGCAGAGAGGTATCACCAGAGGGCATGGTTTGAAGTTGGAAGGTGGAAGGGTGAGGGGGGAAGAGGAGGAGGTTTTTCTCTGAGAGGGTGGTGGACCCTTGGAATGCACTGCCTGGTGAGTTGGTTCAGAGATCCAACCACAGTGGAGGGCTTCAAGAGAGGGTGGGACAGACACAGAAAGTGGATGTGTCAGATGATGGCCTGTCCCGGGGGGGGGGGGATGGATGATAGGGGTTTCTGGAGCACAAGGAAGGGAAGGGGAGGGTCTCGGCACCCAACTAAGGATCTAGGTTCGAGCAGACTCGATAGACCGTAAGGCCTAATCTGCTGGAAAATAGTATGTTAGTATGTTAGAACCTGCACAAATTTTAAAATATGGCCTGCTCAGAAGCAGCATCGGATAGCATAAAACTTAACTTTAAGGGGTGGGAGTTCCAAAGAAAAAGATGCACCTGAAATCCTCTGGTCCAGGGCCATGTGTCGTTAAAAAAGGTCTAAGCTAAAAACATACACAGGAAAGCCCTCTTAAATCCCTTTGTTAACGTGGCTTTTTTTCACCTTCACCCATTCACATTTGATATTACAACCGCCCCTGCATAAGCAGTTTGAACCCATTTCACAACATTTTCTAGAATCCCATAGGTCCTAAGTGAGAAAAACATATTCTCATGTGAGAGCTGATTAAACAGCTTTCCTTGATGAAGACTCATCACAAATCCACTTAATTGTTCCATATTCCCTTTCAAAAAAATCTCTCATAACAGAATTAAACTATCCTAGTCTATTCTATTCCAAAATTTGGTACAGAGCATGACTGATAAGGACTAATGAGATGTTCCACAAGTTTAGACAACCTAGTAGCCAAAATTTTCACCAAGATTTAAAAATCTGATTTAAAATTTAAGTCTTCATCTATATTCAGCTAGTTCAGATTTTTTCCCATTTTACATATCATAACTAAAATAGCCTTGCACATGGTTGCAGGTAGGAGTTCATGTCCAACATGAAGTTAAACAGTTCCACAAAACTGGTACAAGCTCTCGCTAAAATGTCTTATAAAATTCAGCAACCAGGCCATCAGTTCGGGTTCAGTGTCATTTTCATAGAACAGCAGCAGTTTTAACTTCAGCAGGTGTTACATGGCCAATTAAATCTGCAGTGTCTTGTGTAGAGGGCTGGGTAAATTGGGAAAAAGGCCAAATCAGGAGTTGCTATTGATTGTGTTCCAAAAGATGGTGTCACAAAGTTTTCAACCTTCTAACACTGCAGCAGAACTAGACACCTTCAGTCCCTCCATGGTAATAATAGATAGAAAAATTCTATTTTTCAACCATTTTTTCTGCAATATTTTAAAGGGTTGTAGATCTGCCTCTTATTTTGAGTGCTAAACCTCATTTCCTGATTCAAAGACTTGGCTCTATCTTACTGCAGCTTGCACATTTTTTTAATCATCCTAATTTGTGAGCTGTAGTCCAATTTTTTCAGTTTCGACTTAGAAATCAGTTTCTACAGCTGTGTCCTAAGGCTCGGATAGCTTGAATAGTCTTTAGTGGCTGCTTGCCCAGAGAAGTCTTGCAAAATTTATGAAAACTTGTTTAGAGTCTTCCCACCAGGGAATGATACTATCATATAAACAGACAATTGAGTCTCAGGCTGCCCATACAGTGTGCCATTTTTTAACCCTTAGGCTGCGAAAGATTTCAAACGTAAAGGTTTTAGGACGTGTATACATGTCCATGGCACAGCAAGGGTTAAGACTTCATCATTAGAAAATAATGAGCTATTTAGCCTCCACCCACCATTTTTACATGCTGGTGCATTATCCCAGTCAGTATGTGTTTGGACAGCCTTGTGGTCAGAGAATTCAACACCCACAGTTTTTGCTGATGTATCAGAAGCTGTGAAACAAAAACAATCTATAGGAGTAGAATAAATCCCTAAAAAGTCCTGTAGGTGTTACTTCCTGTGGCATACTTCATCTATATGAATCTAGCAGTCTTGCAGTATCTGCTATATCTTTTAAAGTGTTGGAATCACAAAACATATTTTCAGTTTGTAATCCCCAAATGTCCTGAGTCATGCTGCAGTTAAACTCTACCCCCTATATCCTTTACTCACCTAGCCCCTGAATCATGGAACAATCTCCCCAGCCATCTTCAGGAGGCACCCACCCAGCCATATTTCAAAGGGACTGCGTGCTCACCTCCTCAAACTTAGTCCCTGCCCCTGCACCAATGGCTGTCAAACACACATCGCGTCAATTTGTGCTGGCTCTAAACTGCTCCCTACAAGGATAACAACTAATGACTGCACCAGCTGGTACTCTATCCTATATGGAACTTCCTGTTTGCATTTAAAGCACTCATCAACCTCACCTCTATCTGTCTGCCTTCACTGCTGTACAATGTATAGTAATGTATTTACTGCCCTCTTCTACAGAAACTGTCTACTGTCCTTATAACTCCGTATTATATGTACTACACTGTTCTGCTGTACTCATTAATGTAATGTACCTCCTGTATTAGATGTACTGTACTGTACTGCTGTATTAGATGTACTACTGTAATAGACGTACTGCACTGTACTGCTGTATTCACTAATGTCCTGTACCTCTTGCCCTCTTCCACAAAAACTGTGAAACTGTATACTGTCCTTGTAATCCTGTACAGTATGTCTGACACTGTACTACCTGACTGTATGTACAAAATTATATGTAACTAACTCCGGGTTGCCCCTGAAAAAGGGACCTTTGGGGTGCAGTGGGCTTACCCGGTTAACAAAATTTAATAAATAAATAAATATTACAATGTGGGAGGTACGCAAGTATGGTTGTACTTCCCTGAATAATGCTGCATGTTGGGCCTTCGTTTGAGGAGCATAAATATTTATTATGCGTAATCTGGTGGCATTGCATAGTACACCCAATAGCAAGGCTCTGGTTGGATTTATGCCAACAGCCTTGTCCTTAATGCAGAATTATTCAGAAGTATACCAGCTCCATCACAGGTATCTACACCTGATGACCGAGAGGTAATAACTTTATGCCACAAGTGAGTAGCCTGAATCGGCTCATAAGAGGCTTTGAGCCTGGTGTCTTGTAAAAATATATCTATATATCTAAATATCTGTCATCATGTTTACTAGATTGTAAGGCAGAGAATACAGTGAACCATTTTTTGAAACTCTTCATACTATTAACATTTATGGAGGTGATCTCCAGTACAGGAATCGTTACTATAATATAGAGAAGATACCAGAATTTACCATTCTAAGAAATTTATTTTCTCTAGGACTGTGTTTTCTACTTCTTAAGTTTGGCTGCTGACTTTTCTGACAGTGATTCTTGCTGATCAGAGGAGAATTCCTTAAAGGAGGACACACTGAGGATGCCTCTGAGTCCTCATCCTGGGCAGGGGACATAGAGTTTTTACCCCATGGAGCTTTTGGTTATTTTCCTTTGAGCTGCCCTTTTCTAGACCTCTTCTTTTTGCTAATAATCTGGAACGGGGTCAGCTCCGGCGGAGGGGGAGGGGGCATGACAGGGGTATCAGAGGATGCTCAACCCTGTCTTGCAGAATACCAGAGGAAGCCCAGTACCTGGACTGGTATGGAAATACACGATTTCTGGAGGGATGTGGGGAGAATCAGCTTCCACCATTACAGCTGGCTCGGGAGGTGCAGGCTCCATTCCTTCCATGACAGAAAGTTGAGTTGTCTCAGGGCAGACTGGGTCTATATTTTCATTCTGCTCCTTTTGTAAAGATGCCATGCATCGTTCTGAGGCTTGTGCTGCCCCCTGCTATTGTGACCTGGTTATCAGGATTTCTTGTCAGCATCCATCATCTCTATTATGAGCAGCCTAGGGGCAACACACATAAGACTGTCCCTTTCCTTCATACAGGTTGCAGTGACCTATATTTGTACAAGCCTCAACCAAATGACCATATTTCAGTGACTGCATCTGGAGGTGTCACACACGTTTTTAAGGTACATTTGGGACCCACACTTATGACAGAACTTAGTCTGCCCCTGGTAAAATAGGGTCCCACTATCATTACCAAGAAAGAAGCTGCTGGATAAATGAATCACCCCAGCACTGAACAAATACAATTTCACTTTACTTCTCCACCCCCAGTCTGTATTTGTTTACTGTCAAGCAACAGGTACTGATTTATCCATTACTTCACAGCATTGTTTCAGACAAGGTAAAATGTGAGAAATATGTATGCCTTTGTTCTTAAAGAACACAGTTACAGTCCTGATCACCAGCTTGGTAAGGGGAATCACCACAAAGCTCTCAGATGCAAAAAAATGTAATGAACCTTTCAACAGTACTCTGGCCACATATACTCTGTCCAGAGGGATCTCTAATCTGTCCTTGTAGAGTAGTATAACAGCATTCTTATGTAGGGCAAGTTCTTCCTTATTTGGGAAGAGATCAGACAGCTTTAAAAGGGGTTTTAAAGATTCCCTCTGTGAAGGATACTGTATATCAGACCAAGCAGGGCCAGCTGTCAGTGGACTTTGAGTCCTGAGTGAGACAAAACACCAGATGGCCCTTCCTTAGGCGAGGCAAGAGGAGACAGAGATGGGACCTCACTCACACCAGCTGTATTAGGACATGTACAGATTTCTGTGAAGGAGCTACCACCTCCCCAGAATCCGCAGCAGGACATGGTGCAGATTTCTCATCCCCATGTTTACCATCAGGCACAACCGCCACGCTATTTTCCACCTCCATGGTCTCAGCATGTAAGTTTGTATTGTTACTGGCAGAAGTTTGCCCAGACCCTCCCTCTGACAAAATCTGCTTCTCCATTAAGCTATTACTCACTGAGTGTGCTGTCTGGGCTGCAGCTGACTCTGCCAGTTCTTTCACAGGTGCAGTCACGGTAGTTGTGTCAGGGAACTCCTGTCTGTATTATTGGGACTTTATGATCAAGTGGGTCGGGGGATCCACTTTTCTTTCTCACCCAGCTTCCATCCAGCATTTTGTAGAGCTCATTCCAGATATTACACAGAGTTCTCCAAGGCTCTAGAACATGCAGGTATGTCGGGCTTCTCTGTTTGGGCAGTATGCAAATCGCACGTATCTGGCATCACTATCTGGGACTTTGTAATGCAAATACTGTAGCTGGACTTTTCATACTTTAAGGGATTTCCTGGGCCCTCTAGATGACTCAGCATGAACAGTTGAGTTTGACATGGCAGCATCTGTCAGTGACTCAGTTGACACTTCGGTGGCCTTTGATGTCTGCTGCCTGCTGAGGCGGCAATCACTTTCATGAAGATACTGGGCTTCCTCCTGAGCTATCATATCCATATGTTTCTTCACCCTCTCTTCCATTGCTTTCTTTAACACTTGTTCTTCAGCACACATGGCAGCATTTCCCAGGTCAGTATCTGCAAGCAGTTCTACCTGCTCCATTTCCTCCTCACCCTCAGCATTAACTTCAGTAGCATTTTCTACATCAAGCATCATGGATTCAGGGACCTCATTGAATTAATGGCAGGGATGGAGGTCAGTTACCCTGCCACGTCACCAGACTCTCCTCCTTGTCCACCTGGGTCGGCCATCTTGGCTGAGAGCCAAACTGGACAGCAGCTCCCCCTACCAAAGAGTAATGGAATTTCTCCAGTGTCATGGCCAACATTCCCCATGTCAAAAAAACAGGTTCGTGCAACCCACCCCCTGGGATGCATGTGGAAACAAGCTATCATAACTTACTGAGCCTTTCCTGGTCAAAAATTACAAATATATATTAAAACTAAAAAGTCACCATGGAATATTACTGACTGGGGCACCAGCAACAAAGAGCTTAGTGTTGCCATATAAGTGGATATTTGCTTCAAAACAGACAGAGGGTAGATCATGTAAAATGATGGAGAAGAGGATGGGGCCCAAGACAGAGCTTTGGGGAACTCCAGAGAGGATGGTGGGACAATGGGGTTGCCAACAGGGACTGACTGTAGCCAGAAAGACGTAGCAGTGGAGCTAATCTAATGATGAGGTAGATAGTCCTGATTCCTTCATCGTGTCAAGGAGAAATGGGTAGGCTACCATGTTAAAACATTGTGCCAGGCCAATGAAAATGGCAACAATGATGTGACCATAGTCAGTCCCCTAAGGAAAGGGTCAGTGACTTGGAGGAGGGAGGAGATGGTAGAATGTAATTTCCAGAAACTGTCCTTACTGAAAAATGTAGAAAAAGTTAGAAGTGTCACAAGAAAGCAGAAAGCTGTGTAAAACGTTCTAGGGGCTTGGCAAGGACAAGGAACAGGAAAATAGGATGGTAGTTCCACGGGTGGAAGAGTCATCATTTTTGTAGAGGAGAATTTAGCCTTTTTCACACTTGAGGGATGCCCTGAGAGGGGCAGAGGGGATAAGTGGAGAAAGTAGGGAGAAGTAAAAGGGCAAAGGTGATAAGAATTTGTTGAAACAAGAGGTGACTTGGGAGAGGTTAGTAATGAGGGTGCTTCCATCCAGGAGGGCAGGTATAGTCGACTGGGGTCAAAAAGAGAATGAATTTCCTTCCAGAATGTTTCAGGGGCATTGAGGTTATTCTGGAGGTTTCTTGCAAAATACTTTTATTTGGTCTCCCTGGTGGCCCTTGTGAATGAATTTCTAAGCCACTTATAGCTCAACAAGTCATTAGGTAAACACAAAGCTATGTAGAGGTATTAGGCAGAGTCAAAGGCTTTACAAAGCTTGATGAGCCCTGCAGAGACCCATAGAAGGTGGTATCCTCGGGCATGGAGCCTTTTAAAAGGGGTGCGTCTATCCTAGGTAGAAATTAATTTCGATTAGAAAGGAGGGAACCTCATTGATGTCAGTGGCACTAGAGAGCGGGTGAGTCATTGTTACTTTTTCATTCCTTCATTCATTCATTCTGCTTAAGGCAGAGTCTGCCTTTCTTGGTTACTGACAGGAATTGAAGAGGCTTTTTCTGAGACAATGTAGGTGCATTGAGTTGTGGGGAAACTGATTAAATTATTTCTTAATCACTGTCTTAGGGTAAATGCGAGCAGCCACAGTAGCCCATATTTAAGGGCCGTATTTAAGAGCTGTGTCTTGTTCTTTATTTTGGGAGCTGGGTGAGAATGGTTTGACCTGGGGCCTTGGCTAGACGATAATTGTAGGAGGGATGGCAGGAAGTAAGGGCTGAGTCATATTCAAACCTGCCCAAGTGTCCCATTGTGTGGGTGTTCCATCGCATGAGTGCTCCAGAGCAGGAGTGTGATATGTGCATAAGGAAGGTCTACAGGGCATCCACAAATGCAAGTAACCGGACTGCAAGGGGCTCTGCCAGTGCAAGTATCTGGTAGCTACAGTGTGTGAGTAGATTGTTCATGTCGTTTATGGGATCCTAGTAAATCTCTAACTACAGTAGATTGTATTTGCAATTAATGAGTGTGTAAACTGTACATTAGTGGAACTGTATACATTAGCAGTCATAGCTTTTCTCATTCAAATTTTATTGATTTTCAAAGCAGTAATACTTGTACAAGTGTATAACATATTTATACCATAAATGTAATAACAAAATAAACAGAGTTCAACAAGGACACAGCCTTAGATAAGTTAATTTTGAAATGTAATCCCCTTGCAAATAGGGTTCCTAAAATGCCAGTCTGGGCTTATCTTAGCCCTGTCCGTCTGTTCTTTTCCGCTGTCTCCCGAGCTTCACCATCTGACTCCTGTTTTTCTGGTCTCCTCAGGTCTGTTTGTTTCTCCGATGCCCTGCCATGCTGACCAACTCAAAAGTCCAGCCCCTCGGGGCTTGAATTGCCGACCGCAAGCTCCCACTGTAAAAGTGCTGCCTCCAGGGCAGCAGGAGTTGTGGTGATGCTCAAGGCACCTTTGATGTACAGCCGTGCGGTTTGCGGTCGCCCAAGGGACTGTGCCGTGAGTCCCAGGATCCTTTCCACCTAATTGGGACCCGGTGACCACAGGCAGCCTTTTGGAGGGCCGCTCCTGTGCAAATTGAGTGAGTCTGACCGGGGATGATAGCAAGTATGCCTGAGCAGGGCCCCGGTCATCTGAATAATAACTCAGTGTCTGGCTACCTCCAGGGTAGCCCTAAACAGCTTTTAAATAATGGAACTTGTTGCTGCATATTGGGGATTGATTGTGCATGTGGGGGAGAGTGTTAATAAATTAAATAGATGCTTTTCCCTGGATTTCCCAGCATTTTGGGACTCTTGTATGTCAGCCTGTCAGATGCTGCAGGGGAAGCTTGCATAAATGCTGTAGTGACAGGAAGACAATCAGAGCCACATTCGTCAACTGTGTAGTGACAGAAAGACCAACATCTGAGCTGCAAAACTGTGGGGCATTTGGGGCAAATAATTATTTCTTTCTGGCTGCACCAGGACATTTTTCAGGACTGTATGTAATCTGCTATAAGGGACAGTGGGTTAAGTAGCCATTGCCAGCAGTCACAGCCAATTGGAAAGCCAGAAATAGAAAGCCAGGACTTGTGGGACATTCTATCTTCCTTCATGGTAAACACTCAAGTGCTCATGAGAACTTGCAGGGACATTATTTTAGGCACCAATTCTACATCCCAATTGTGCCGTGAGTGTTCTGATTGACAGGTCCCTCATCCATTCAGAGACCTGTCACCCCATCTCTGCTGCCATTCAGAGTCGAGCTAAGAGCCCAATAAGAAACAGTGCTGCCAGTTTTTCTTCAGATCAGCCAGAGTGAGAAGAAGGAGAGCAGGTTCAGTCTGCTGGGAGCCTCCAACAGGGTGTGGGGGCTCAGGCCCTGCCATGCCACCAGGCCTGGGCCATAAGCTATGCCCCTCCAGTCATCAGGGGCATTTATTATCTTTTGTTAACGTACCAGTTAAAGTAATTTTAGTTTCTAACAACTAGTCTGGGGTTGCCAGGAATGTCCTCCAGAGGCTAGCCTTCCCTCCCACCCACCCACGTCGGGGAAAGATGTGGAAAAGAAGAACATCTGCCATGCCTCAGCAGTGAGAGAGCTGAAGAGACTTCAGGACGCCTTTGAGTGTGGATGAGACTGGTGGAGGACCTGAGTGAGTACTCTCGTACCCCCTGGTTCGAGGGAGAAGCTATACAAGTAATTTTGGGGGCCTCAAGCCCCGCTCCAGATATTTCCTGCTGGTGATAAGATCTCTGAGTTATCAGTCTAAGATGAAAAGCCCCTACAGAGACTGTCTAGTGAAAGTTAGGACGGATGCATCTTGTCTGTGGCCCAATTGGCTAAATCACAGGTGCAGCAAGATGCCTGGCCAGTGAATCAAATAAATGTGTTGTAAGTTGTGTAGCTATGGGTTAGAGTCCTGTCTGCCAATCCGTGTCTGCCACTTCATAGGACAGGAGGCCCTAGAGCTTACTGAGTTTGAGTTGTTCTGAAGAAGAATTTACTCTTCTTACCTGGATTTTGTCTAAGAGCAATAAGTGTACAATGTCTAGATGTGCTGGATAAGACTTTGCCTGTGAATAACGTTTTGGTATATAGAAGTACTGGATGTGACTTCATGTAACTAAAGTATTGGATGCTTGATAAAGTGTCGCTGTCAGCTTATACTGGATGGTTGCCTTTTTGGCGTGTAAATGTACTGGATGTGACCTCGTTTCAAAGAAATATTGGATGCTTGACAAAAGTAACACTCTCATTGCATTGAATGGGACTTTCAAATATTGTGCTGAATGTTCTGGATGTAAAATCCAGATACAGTAGCTTGTCCTGGAATGTTCAGAAGTCTGCAAGTGCAGGGCAATCCCTGCCATTTCTGCTAAAATGCGGGGCAGTCCCTGCCATGGTTGTAAATAGTAATCTGCAGCTTTACAAGAATCTGTTTCCAAGTTGCCCCCACCCTCAAATCATAAGCCAGCTACCTTGACCAGCTGCAATGTCCACCAGGCCTGCAACATCTAGGACTGTGGTATCTGGGATTCCAGTATGGTATGAGATTGCGAGGTTTCTGCTGTATCTGGGATCGGTACCAGTGTGGGCAATAATGCTGATCATTTATGTAACATCTGATTTGTCAGCAGCTAGATAGCCAGGGCTCTGGGTATCGTGGGTCGAATGGAGAAATGCGATTATCTGTAGTCTGTTAGTATGTAACTACCCAGCTGGAGGGTTCACCAGCAAAACACCCAATTAAACCTGTACAAATGTAAACAGTAATCGAATAACCTCTACTCCACATCCCCATTCCTAAATCCTTGTCCCCAAATAAATCTCTTGTTATTGTTTTAAAATTCCGTGTGACCATATTAGAGAGAGACTTTAAATCAAAATGTGGGAACTGTGTATTGGGGCATGTCTGGGGAAGGTAACTGGTCAGCGTGGGTGGTGTAGCATCTCAGGGGCTACACCCATTACCATCTCACCCACGTAAAGCACCCTGAGTGGAGGTACTGTGCAAAGGTTAAACCATATGGTTATCAGTTAACAAACCCAACCACCTCAGCCTATGTCCAGGGTAGTAGGCAGGGGTGTAACACTGAGGATAGCGCCACCCAGGGGTTACAGTTACATTAAGCAGGTTTTCTAAAATGTTGAGTATCAATATCACTGCTAATGTAAATTAAATTATTGAAACAAAGTAGTGGAAAAAGAAATGTCATAGTTAAAGGGTGCAGATGCTTTCTTTCCCGCTAGATGTTTCATCCCTCTTTCTTTTTTTTTCATAAAATAGCTCTGACAGCTAACTGTCTATCTAGGCTAGGGGTGTAAGGAAGCATCCAAAGGGGGCCAGGCAGGTAGCCATGTATATCAATATCTTTGGCAAAACTCCCTATAAAGGGTAGGGCAGTTATGGCCTAAGTAAAAGGGTAATAGACAAGCATAAGGAAAAAGGTTAATACCAGGGGCTCGATTCTCAAAGGTTTATGCATCAAACCCTGTGCTGCGCTGAACACATCAACGCACCTTGCACCCCATTCTCGAAGATCATGTGCATTTATGACACTGTACCCTTTTTACCCCGGCTTGTGCCAAACATTTGGTGCAAACCCGCTAAAAAGGTCCCAGGAATGGCACAAAGTTAGACCAGCAAAACCTTGTCCAACTTGTGGCATGCAATGCATGGGATCGAGAATCCCAATTGCTGGTCAGGGAATACCGCAAGTTCCATGCGTCATGTGTTCGGTGCACCCTGGGCTTGCAGCATTTCAGATGTTTTGAGAATTGAGCCCCAGGAGTCCAGCAGTTACTGTGTATAAGGTGACAGCTGACAGTATGGAGCACAGGTACAGTGGGGAGGTAGTCAGCTGCAGGGACTGTGGGGCGCTTGTCTTCAAGGTTATGCTCTGGAGAAAGTGACACTGCCCCATATGTAGGACCACTGGGGAGTACTAAGCACAATTGGTAGCAAGAGAGAGATATCTCAGCTATGACACCAGCTGAGCTGGTGCCCACATCCAACATTCCCACTTCCCCAGAGGCCCACTGGCCCATGAGGCTGGAGGGTGGTGGAGAGGGGGAAGAGAGAGGGGTACTGACAAAGTAGTCAACCAAACTCATGAAATCCCAACAGCAAATCACTTTGCACCCCTGAAGGAGGTGCAGGTGCCTGACTCAGTCAGGGAGGACTCAGAGCCAGTTGGGAAGAGTGGTCAGAATGACTTGGTGACACACGGGGGTGAACGCAGGAGGACGATTGTGAGGAGTATCTTTTTTGTAGGGTCTCAATGATTAAAGGGGTAGAGAAGGTGGTGGGCAGAGGGAGAAATGGGACTGGGGTGGGCAGCTTCCCTCCTGGTGCATCAGCCATCCGGAATATGGATATATTAGGGTGGATAATAGAGGAGGGGAGGGGGAGATGGGGGTGCTGGTAAACTTGTGTACCAACAATCTGTCAGTCTGTCAGACTAGCATATGGAGACAATGGAGCACAACTTTTGAAGGCTGGGGGACAGACTGATGACACACTTGGTTTCCCTGGCCTTTTCAAGACCCTCCCTGTGTGGGATAGGGAGAATGGGAAGGCTAGATTGAGGAAGCAGGAGTTGGAGGAGTTTAACAGCTGATTGAAGGGATGGTGTCAGTAGGAGTGGTACCACTTTTTGGGAGACTGAATGGACATCTGGGACAGGAGGCTCTTCAAGGGTGATGGCCTTCACCTAAGAAGAGAGGGGACCAGTGCACTGGGGCAGGAGTTTGACATCTACATTTGTAGACAGTTAAACTGACTATGAGGGAGGCTGAGGCTAGTGGAATCACTGAGAAGGGAGGGAACGTGGGTAAGCTAGTTCGAGCTCCCTCTGAAATGGGGGCTAGAAACATTGGGGAAAGACAGGAGTTCATAAACAGTTAGGGGAAGATGCCAGGGAGGGTTGCACACTAAGCCAGCAAGAAATGCAGAAAAACAATAAATTAAGGTGGTTAGGGGATAATGAAAGGAGAAGATCTGTAAAAAAAATGGGAGGGGATTGGGCACAAAATGGAAAGCAGGCTGCCTTAATTCCAGGAGCCTGGGAAACAAAATCACTGAGCTGCAGGCGATGGTGGCAGATGCAGGATTAGAACTCATAGCCATTACAGAAACTTGGGCCACAGAGAATAATGTCTGGGGACTGGTGCTCCAAGGCTAAATCGTATATAGGTGAGATAGGCAGAGGAGTAGCTGTCTTTGCCATGGAAGAGATTGAGGCAGTGGAGGATGGGTACATCAGGGGATGCAGTGGGAAAATAGAATCACTGTGGGTTTAGCTCATGATGGCATTATGCAAAATTGTGTTTAGTGGTGGTCTGTAGAACTCTATGATGGGGGTATAAGAGCGATAGAGAAATAGGAGCAAAAATGGAGAGGGTGTCACAAAGGGGGAGGTGGTAGTAATGGGGGATATTAATTTGCCAGGCACTTATTGGGACATTCCAACAGCTAGGAGCATCAGAGGTCAGGCCCTACTAGATACATTGCAGGACTGCCTTAGTGCAGCTGGTCAAGGAACCAATAGGGAAGGCTGACATTCTCAATGTGGTGCTTACCAACTTGGAAATGGTAGGTAGAGTGTGGGTTGGGGAACCACTGGGGTCCAGCAACTATAACACATTATGGTTTGAGATGGCTCTCAGTACCAGTAAGCTCTCATTAAAGGCTGAAGTTCTGGATTTCTGAACAGCGGACTTCAACCAGGTAAGGGGAATTAGTCCAGGACAGGTTAGTTGGAGTGGACAGAATCAGGAATGGAGGAAAGATGGGGAGAAATAAAAGGGGCCATTCTTTTTTTTGTTTTTCAACTCTGTTTCTGCACCATCCTCAGGGAACTCTCTCGGCATCCTTCACCACCTCTGGGCTCTACCTCTACCTGAGACACCTCCTTCTCTCACACCAGCCTGATGGACCCCCAGGCTCTGAACCCCCATGGTGGAGCTGCCCCATCTGCCCAGGGTGCTCTATCTATAACCTAGAAACCAGGCTAGGCACTTGGCTTTGGAGAGGAGAGTGCCTGTATTGGGAGTGTGGCCTGGCAGGACAGAGGTGCCTTCACCTATCCCCGAGGATGAGGATTTTCTCATGTAGTTTCCCCCGAAGTGCAGATGTGCAATGACGTCCGCACGATCCAGGTCGCTGACGTCCTCCACCACTCTGCCTCTTTGTACAGCCCAGCACTTGTGGTACCTCTGGTCTCCACCAGGGGTCCCTGCTGCACCAAGCAAGCCCCAGATCCCCCCTTCCGGGAGAGGAGAGCAATCCTTTGGACGATCAATCCTCTCCCTCCTCTGCTGACTCTCAATGACCCAGGCTCATTCCCGAACCCGCGTCTCCAGCGTGGCGCCCAGCACCTCAACCCTCAGCGCCACTGGGCCGGCTAACGTGGCCATTCTTGAGGCAATGAAATCATGTCTGAGGACAGTTAGCAACAGAAACAGGAACAAGAGACTAATATGGTTCTCTGAAAAGATTAGAAAGGGAGGTAGGACCCATATAATTCCTTCATCAGGTGAGAAAAGCAAGAGGAAAAAAATATGGTAGTACCAAGTACAGTGCTCCCTTGCTATACTGAACCCCGTATAATGAAAACACGGATATTACAAATAGGATACTATTGCCCGACAAGAATCAGCTTCCATTACTCTTAGGCACTGTAAAACAGCAGCGCCACCTGTTAGACTTTATGTTCGAGAACTGCTACTTCAGCACGCTATAGCACATACATGCAGGGCACCTTTACCTTTATAAAATTTACTACATTTATTTTAAATAGATTAAATTGAAAGTGGCACTTCAATGAAAACATCTATAGAGATTGACTGACCAGCATCCAGGTAGTATTAAATCTCCCATACCCGGCACCATAAAAACAACCTACTACTATAACTATTGCAATGAAATTAAAACACAAAAAGCAAACAAAAGAACTAATCCTAAGAGAAAATTGCAAAAACATTAGAAGAAAACTTATACAACACAGCCAAAAGTATGCAATTGAAATGGGCACAGAAAACTAAGCAACTACTAAGCAAAATACCTTAAACAAACAACAAACCAACTTCAACAACATGAAATTAAAATTCTATTTAAGCAATATATATATAAACACAATCAAGAAAAACACAAGTAAAAACAA
Organism: Neoceratodus forsteri; assembly: GCA_016271365.2. Classification (NCBI taxonomy): domain Eukaryota; kingdom Metazoa; phylum Chordata; order Ceratodontiformes; family Ceratodontidae; genus Neoceratodus; species Neoceratodus forsteri. Next base: position 1,298,769,540 of record CM057459.1, on the reverse strand, counting down.
CTAAAGAAACAGCATTAATAATTTTAAAATATTTAAAAATATAATAAAAATACAATGAAAAAGGTAGAAAACCACACTTCAAAGTAAAGAAAAACACATTATTAAACAAAAGTACTATTTAATACACCAACTATAATGTACTATATTACCCCTAACTATTTTCAATGTCCCTTATAACAACAAAATTACCTATATAATTACAGCCATGAAAACTCTATAAAACTACAAAAGCCAAAAACCCATAACCACAAAGGCTTACAAAAGCATAAACATATACTGCAAAAAACCCATAGTAAGAAAAAACAATTTCCCACATATAGCCAAGAAAAAGCAAAACTAGGCAAAACATAAACTAACAAAAGCACAAAAGCCAACAAAATATACAAACACCATTCTAACAACTACCTACTCTGAAATTCCACAAGAAAAACAATACACTTGCTAAATAGCATAAAAACTACTAAACCAAAATCAACATGTAGCAATACTCAATAAAAAAACCCAAAAACTTTTAACCTAAAATAAACTCAAGGTAAAACCCAAATAGAATACATCCCTAAGTACTCAAAAACAATATAAAAATAGCACAAACTCCTACTAGAAACTATTCAATAACTCCAACACAAAACAAAGTAATTCAAAAACTATAATGTAGTAGACATAGTACACTTCACAAGTAAGAACAAAAAACAACAGTAACTGCATACCTGTCCAATGCCACCTCTATTAGCAAGCCAAGCAATAGAAACAACAAGTAAAAAGAACCTAATGAACTACAGAAAAAACAAACTCCAAGAAACAGCCAAAAACAAAAATTCATAGCAAGAGAAATAGCCTTAAACCCAATAGTAGCAATATTCTTAACTTCAAGCCAACTAAAACGTAAACAAAAATCATACAGTACATTACTCTACACCAACTTCAACAAAACATTCAACTCTACACATCACTAACACTTTACAAACCACTAAAAATTTACGTACAATAAAAAATAATTAAACAAGTAGAAATTGTTAAAAGAAACAGCAAATAATGTAATAACAAGCAAATCCAAGAAAAAAAAATCACAATGGCCAGAATCAATCTAGATCCAATCCTTCTCAACCATATTTATCAACAACATAAAAAATTCCAGCAAAATACTTATCTCTTCACAAATAACACTAAATTCTATAGTAAAATACAAAATAAAAACTACATAAAACATATGAAAAACCCAGCAGAAAAACCATTTAATCCTAATCAATCTATACCATGCAATCCCACAACAACTACTATACCCCACCTCCATCACTTCCCTACCATAATGTTACCTTCCCCATACCCTAGCCTACTCTTAAAGCTACCCACTATCTTCAATCAGACCACCTCTTCTGCACATGATTCCAAGCTATCCACCATGCACTCTGTGAAAAAGTGCCTCCTGACCTCCCTCCTAAACCTCCCCCCCAGCTTAAGACTGTGCCCCCTCATGTTATGATTGCCACTCAGCTTAGAGACCCTCCTTATCCACCTTATTTATTCCTTCAAGTACTTGAAGGTGCCAATCATGTTCTCTCTTTCTCCTTTCCTCCGGTTAGAATTTTATGGTAAAGTAAATCAGGCATTGGACAGGGGTGATGCAGTGGATGTGGTATTCCTGGACTTTGCCAAGGCATTCGACAAGGTACCTCACATTAAAACACTGGAAACTCTAGTAAATATGGGAGTCAAACAAAGTGTTGTTTGTTGGATAAAATCTTGGTTGATGGATAGGTCACAGAGAGTATGTATAAAAGGAGAACTCTCTAATTGGCAAAAGGTAACTAGTGGAGTCCCACAGGGTTCCGTGTTGGGTCCCTGCCTGTTCAATGCCTATATAGGAATAATGAGAGCCACCCCGGATATCTGGTGTTCAAAATTTGCAGATGATACCAGAATAGGAAGGGTGGTTAACATGAATAAAGATGCAGACTTATTACAGACAGCCCTAAGAGAATTAGAAATTTGGGCAGACAGTCATGGTTCGTCGTATAATGTGGATAAGTGCGGAGTGATGTATTTGGGTAAGAATAATATAATGCACAATTAGAAAATGGGAGGTAGAGATCTTAAAGAGACCTCTGAGGAAAGCGACTTGGGGTAAGGATTGGTAATAAATTAAACTTTACACCTCATTATAATCAAATTATTAAAAATGCTGGTAGTATTCAATATTGTATCAACAAACATATAAAGAGTAGAGACAAGGGTGTGCTGTTGCCACTGTATACATCTTTGGTACGGCCCCATTTGGAATGCTGTTTACAGTTGTGGTCACCATATAAGGTAGGGGACATTGCATCGATAGAGAGGGTACAGAGACGAGCCACCCGCAGAATAAAAGAGGTACAGGGGATGGATTATGATCAAAGACTAGAGTCGTTAGGATTATACTCATTGGAGTTTAGAAGATTGAGAGGGGACATGTGTATGATATGTAGGGCCCTGAATGACCCAGTATTAAGGGATCAGCTTGCCCTGGATGTTATGGTTCATAATCATAACACCAGGGCACACACAATACAGATAAAAATGAAGAGATTTAAAACAAATAAAAGAAAGTACTGGCTAACAGTTAGAGCACCAAGGATCTGGAACAGACTACCAGCTGAAGTGAGCCTTGCACCCTCACCAAGGGCATGGAACTGGGCAGTGAGTCCCCGCAGATGATGCTATATCCTTGACCATGGTGTTGTAACAGTGCCCAACAGTGATCTGCAGTCACAGCTGCCTCCCAGCATCCCCTCAGACACCACCATGGCACTGGCAGCCACCACTGGCACCAGTGCAGCAACATCCTCTGCTGCCACTGGCATTGGTCTGACTCAGGGACAGGGTCCAGGTCAATAACATCCTCCAGAATGCTCCCATACATTGTCCTGAACAGTAGCATCATCAGACTCCAATTCTGACTGGGGACACATGCTGCTGGGCCCTGTGCTGCTCCACAGTGCGTGGTATGTGGTGTCTGGAAGTCTGCTGGAATGGTAGACTGCAGGCACATTGTGGTGATGGTGGAGCCAACACCTTTGCACACCTGGTTGACAGCATCCTCCGAGCTGCAAGGACACGACGCAGCTTATCCCGCTCCCAGCGGTCAATCAGGTGACCTGCAATGTCAAAGAAAACAGAAGGTTAACATGGCCAACATAACAACAGGCCAACTCACAAACAGGAAAAGCACAGAACTGTGAACAGCAATACACAGGCCTGTGATGTCAGGAGCATCAACACAGTACATGCAGTAAGACACAGGTCACCTCAGGAACATGGGTAACACTATGCAGATACACCTGAGGAAGTACACTGTCACATGCACCAAAATATGGTGCATATGCGAGGCAACCCCAGTGCAAGAGGCATGTGGCACTCATGAGGCACAGTACAAACAACGTCCAGGACAGTATGTGGGCCTGCAGGAACACAGGACTTAGTGTGGACTGCAGGTAAACAACAGGTGCATGCCACATGTGCACATACAGGCAAACCAACATAACATCCAGTGAATATGCAGAATGTACCAGAGCAGAATGCTTGAAACAGAAAACAAGCAATACAATTCTAACATAGCACACACTTAATGTGTGGTGTATGGCTCACAGTCACAGACCAGCAATGCAAACAAACAGCATGTGTAATGGCTGTGTGTATGGAGTGCAGAGCATGCACGACTTCATGAGATGCTGTACAAATACTGCTAGCATACCACCATGTGCAGATAATGCACAACCTGATGGATGGCAGGCACACCACCATGAACTGGAAGAAAAAATTACTCACCTTAGTAGTGTTGTTTCTTCTAATGGAGTCTTGCTGTATTCTGACTATGTGCAGTGATCTCCAACCTTTGAACTGCCACGGAGAGAAAGAGTTAACTTTCCATGCAAGGCATGGAACGCTGAGCTCGAGCCGGTTGAGCTCTGTCTGTTGTTGTTTGAACCCAAACCGCCAGATCTTATGAGCTAAACTCACTGTGCGTCCTGTGGGAACTGTAAACCTGCACACTAGCCAACTGGCAACTAAATTTGACAAAAAGGTTTTTGTCTCCAAAGCAAAGACTCCAAGTCAGGGAAACCCAAAAAACAAAACACAACACACACCCAAAATTAAAGAGGGTGAGAAAGGAGGCACCTCTAGGGTGCCAACACTGCTCCTGCCCACCCACATCCCAAAACCCAGGTTCTGAGAGGGGAGGCAGGGGGGAGGTCAGAATGCAGCAAGACTTCATTAGAAGAAACAACATTACTAAGGTGAGTAATTTTTTCTTCAAACAACATGAAGTCTTGCTGTATTCTGACTATGTGCAGACTACCAAGCAGTACCTCCATGGAGGAGGGACAGAACCTACTTTGGGAACAAGCTCTGAAGCACTGCTGTGCCAAACCGAGCATCATTCCTAGCCTGGATATCCAGAGAGTAATGCTTGGTAAAAGTATGGACTGTTTTCCAGGTGGCTGCTTGAGAAATCTCTAAGATAGGAATATCCCCGGCAGCAGCCAGGGAAGCAGCTGTACCTCTAGTAGAGTGAGCCCTCAGGCCTGAGGGTGGAATTCTACCCAATTTTTCATAGCAGAATTGTATACAAGAGACAATCCACCTGGCAACAGATCTTTTAGTGGCAGGTTTTCCCTTACCAACCTAACCATAAGTGAGGAACAATTGAGGAGTCAAACCTGTGACCCTTGGTGCGCCTCTATGTAGTAGCTAAGGGCCCTTTACATCCAGGCTGTGCAACTCCTCTCCCCAGAGGAGGAATGGTCAGTGAAGAAAACAGGAAGAGACATAGACTGATTAAGGTAGAAATCTGAAACCACCTTAGGCAAAAACTTCCTATTAGTCCTGAGGACCACCTTATCTCTATGGAAAGAGATAAAATCAGGCTCCACTGACAGGGCCTGTAACTCACTGATGCATCTGGCAGAAGTAATGGCTACCAAGAACACAGTTTTCCAAGTCAAGTACTTAAGCTCTGCTGAGGACAAAGGCTCAAAAGGGGTTTGCATAAGCTGAGCAATGCAAACATTAAGGTCCCAAGCAGGAGCAGGGTCCCTAAAGGGAGGATTGGCATGCAGCAATCCCTTGAAGAATTTACAGAATACAGGATGAGCTGAAAGGGAAGAGGGCTTGCCTACTGACAAGAAGGCAGAAACAGCTGCCAGATGCACTTTAAGTGTAGCTGGTCTGAGTCCCAAGCCATTGAGATGAACCATATAGTCCAGGACTGGTAGGCAACCCAGCAGACTCTGAGAAATATGTTTACCAGAGCACCAAATAGTGAACCTTTCCATTTGGAGTTGTAAGTCTTTCAGGAAGGCTTTTAAGGAGCCTTTAAAATATCCAGAACACCTTGAGAGAGATGCAAATCAGCAACTCTAACTCTTCAAGAGCCAGGCCTTGAGACAGAGATTTGAGATTTGGATACCAAACTCCCCTGAGAGCATGTTAACAGGTTGTAATTCCTGGGAAGAGACAGTGGAAGGTGGACTGCTAAGGACAGTAAGAGAGGGTACCAGGGCTGTCTGGCCCAGTCTGGAGCAATCAGAATCACTTTGCAGGGTTGAGTCCTGATTTTGACTAGTACCTTGAACAGGAGAGGGAAGGGGGGAAAAGCATACAAAAACTTCCCTTCCCAATTGAGAACTAGAGCATCCGGGGGACTGAGCCCAACACTGGGGGTCTGCAGCAAAAAAGAGGAAGTTGGTGATTGTCTGGGGCTGCAAAAAGATCTATCTGTGGAGTGCCCCATCTGGAGAAGATCACCTTCAAAATTAGGGAGTCTAGGGACCATTCGTGATGGCCCTGAGATATCCTGCTGAGAGCATTTGCCAGGACATTGTCCTTCCCTAGGAGGTGCACTGCTATCAGAGAGGTGTTCAGGGAATAGGCCAGAGACCACAACTTCATCACTGCTGTGCACAGGGCTGTAGACCGAGTGCCCCCTTGCATGTTGATGTACCACATTGTGGTGGTATTGTCTGTTCTGATCTGAACAACTTTGATTCTGAACAGACTTGAAAAACTTGCAGTGCCAGAAACACTGCCCTGAGTTCCAAGAGATTGATGTGAAGCAGAGATTCTTGAGGTGGCCACAACCCTTGGGTGGTCAGATCCCCCAAGTGGGCTCCCAGCCCAAGAGGGGGAGGCATCTGTGGTAAGGATTAGAGAATGAGATTGAGTGAAGCAAGGGAACTCCTGGGTTTTAGGATTGCTCCTGATCCTGCCACCACTGCAAAGCCTGGACTCAGGGTCTGAGTCACTGGGATTAGTTTGGTCAGAGAATCTTTTCTCTGGGACCAGAAGGCTCTTAAGTGGGAACTGAATGTCCCTCATCTCGAAATCTTGCTCCCTGGACCACTGCCAGAGGCAGCCATGTGGCCCAGGAGCTGCAGAAAGTGCCTTGCTGGTCGAGACACCTGAAGGGTAAAATGAAGAGGCTAGGTTTCACAAGGGTTCCTGTTCCCTGTCCAGGGAAGGAAGGCTCTTGCCTCTTATTGTATCCAGTTCTGCCTTCTATAAAGGTGAGGAGCTGTACTGTTCCAGAACTGACTTTAAAAGATTTGGAGGAATCCAAAGAAGTGAGCAGTTGCTGAGTTATCTGGAGATGTGGATTTGATTCTTGTCTGGAGACTGACCCACTATGAGTCAGTCGTCCAGGTATGGAAAGATGGAGATCTTTTTTTCTCCTTAGAAAGCAAACTACTACTGCTGTGGCATTTTGTGGAATCATTCTTGAGCTGGATGTTAGCCAAAGGACATTGCTCTGAATTGATAGTGGCCTGAGGGCAACTCTGAACCTGAGGTACTTTCTGTGGGAGAACCCTGATCGGAGATGCGGAAATAGGGCATCCTTTGGAGGTCCAGGGAGACTAGCCAGTCCCTGGCCTTAGAAAGGGTAGAATTATTCCCAGAGTCACCATTTTGAATTTTGAATTTTGGTTTAAAGGGTGCTTGTTTAAATATCTTAGATCCAGGATGGGCTGCCATTCTCCTGTCTTTTAGGGGTTAGGAAGTACCTGGAGTACAATCCTTTCCCTGTGTAGGGATGGAACCCTTTCTATGGTCTCCTGAGAGCCAAGAGGGAAGAGACCTCTGACTCTAGGGCAAGGGCCTCTGAAGGATTTGCAGGTGAAGGATCTGGTTCTCATCTTGGGAAATTTTTTGAAGCTGAGAATCAGTCCCTGGCTCTACTGCTTCCAGGACCCATTTGTCTGATGTTAAGACTTCCAGTCCTGACAAAGTAAGCCAGCCTGCCCCTACAGGTAGTGAGAGAATCAGCCCGGCAAACCCCATCAGGGTGCCTGCTGGCAGGGGCTTTTGGCTGAGGGGTGGTAGCAGGCCCTGCTTGCACCTGCCTGCCTCTCCCTCTGAAGAACCCTCTGAGCAAAGGCAGAAGAGGGAGGCCTGGCTTGGTAAAAAGACCTATGAAAAGGCCTGCCCTGCCCCTGAATGCTGATTCTGGGGAGTGGCTTGCCTTTTTTGGCCTGAGCACTCCTATAGGGTGGTCCTGTATTCCATCCATTTTCTTCATGTAGTTCTCTGTCTGCTCCCCAAACAGAGAATTACCAATGACAGGAAAATCCATGGCCTTAGTCTGGGTATCCCAGACAGGCTAGTACATCTGAGCCAAGCCATCCTACGAAGGGGCACAGATGTCTCTGCTGACTTAGATGAAACACTCATTGACCCTACTGCATGAAATTGCACATTGGATGCCTCTAATACCATCTGCAGCCACCCGCTCCAGCTCCTAGCAAGTTGGTCAGGGACCTGTTTAGCTAGAGCTATCACAGTGTCCCATCTAGACTTCTGGTATCTAGCTGTAGGCCATGTGGTTTGCTTGCCTGAGTCTCAAAGATGCTGCCATGTACTGTTTCTTTGCCATGGTATCAATCCTCCTGGAGTCCTTATCTGGGGTGTGAAGCCAAGGGATATTTGTCTTATCACAGGCAGTGCAGTCTGCACTACCACAACATGGCTGCATTGTTGGAAAGGAACCCGTAGATTCTGAGCTCGAAAGGGTATACCTTGTCCATTTCTTCTGTCCACAGGAGTATGGAATTAGGGAGTTTTCAAAATTTTAAATGTCTGTTTCTCAAAGGACTTATGGAGGGGAATAGACAACTCTCCTGGACTCTGGGATGTCCATCATCTCAACGTAATCAGGTCCTCCTGATCCTCTACTGCCTCCATAGGAGCTGGAGAGTTTTGTCACTTTTTGTAAAACATGCAGGGAAGGGACTCAGAAAGCCTAGAGGGAAACATCTGGAAGGTCTCGTCTGGGAGATGTCCGGGTCAATGGGCACATCCAGACTTCTTTGCAATCACCATCACTATCCTCACTCTTCCTCCTCCTCCTCCGTCTATATAAAAACTTCTAAATTATAATCTGAACTGGGTGAACTGACTGAACTGAGCCCTCAACCGGTGTTGGTGCCGGGTTCGGTCGGAACCTAAGTTCATGCGCATCGAACAATCCTTATCGCTATTATTTTATCAGCGTCGGAGAGAACTTGTGATCCCAACCGACTGACTTATCCTCTTTTCTTTAATTGGAACCCATCATCGGTTCCTTTGTCTCGAAGAGCATCGCCTCTGGTCAGAGGGCACTCTGGTCTGCTGGAACCGGAACTGGCTGGCCATCCGGTCATGGACTTTGGCTTCCCCTTTCCCTTCGCCCACTTTACTCTCTTGTCCAGGGTAGCTGAGGGAAAATTTTTGCAAATCTGGCAGTCTGAATCGAGGTGGTCAAACCCCAGACCACAACACAGGTTGGGGGTCAGCTTAGCAAAGCGCTTCCACACATTACAGTGTTGAAACCCAGTGTCCCATTTTTTTCTTGTTTCTTTCAGACATGGCCAGTCCTAACCAAACTTACTCCTTTTTTGGCAATCCACCAGGCAAGACATCTTATCGTTACTGACCGTGTTTCAGGTCCTGAAAACGAAATCCATTTTTTTAGAACCTTATACGGACAGGTTACCACACACTTCCAAAAAACAGAAAAACTTTTTCATTAAACCTGACTGGCTCAAACCAACCGATCCGATGTTTACAAGTTCCAATAGAAAACTAATAATAATAAACCTATCTAGTACTACGGTACCACAGACAGAGACTGGAACCGACAGGTTAGATTGTAGAAATTTGGTTGAAACTGAGAGAAAACGACACTTTTAACCGGACTAAATTGGAACGGAGCGAAGAGAAATCTCTGGAGCGACTGTTCAGTGAGGCGGAGTAAAGAATCTGGCGGTTGGGTTAACAACAACAGACAGAGGCTCAACCGAGCTTGAGCTCATGCTCCATGCCTTGCATGGAAAGTTAACTCTTTCCTCCTCCGGGCAGTTCAAAAAGGTTGAGATCACTGCACATAGTCAGAATACAGCAAGACTTCATGTTGTTTGAAATGCACAACCTAATGGTGGCAGGCACGCCAGCAGTGCAGAAAACACAGGGCATGTGCATGCCAACATGATGCCCAGCACAGTGGGCCATCCTTAGTATGTAACGAGTGTGGCATGGAATGTATGCCCACACAGATGGTGCCATGTGCACTGCTTCTACACTGAAGGTGTTTCCTCATGCCATTGCCCCACATCACCTGGAACTGTAACAGTCTGGGCAGTGCAAGTACTAGCGGTGTGTGCTGTCATCTCAACACACCCTCAGTACGCAACATAGAAGCAGGTGCCACCAGACACGTGACACAACCTGTGTAGAAACACATATCATACTGTGTCAGAAATACACTGACTCCGATTGGTCAGTCATGGGCTGGACCCGTGATGTTATCCCAGCACAACATCACTGGGCTAGTCTCAGCCTCACTGTGAACATGTAGAGGAGCATTTGATTGAGCTTGTGCCTTGATTGTTTCATCATCTCTCAAAAACAATAGATAAATTCCCACACAGTAACATTCTTAAAATGATTATTTTCAGTCTGTATAAAAGGGAGCCATTAGTTAATAGTAATATTACCCCTAGGTGTGTGTGTCATTTGGGATACTGTCATGCCTCAGTTATTGACGACTTTGCTTAGCGGCCTCATACCCAACCATCTGAGGCGAACGTCATCCCAGCATGAAGACACACCGTTGGGCATTATTGCATAAATGTAGCACATGTATGGTAATAGGCATTGCCTAATGATGGGCACAATGTGACAGGTGATGTAAATACAACACAGGGCAAGTGGATGGCCCTGAGCACAGTCCAGACACAGATGTCCACCATGGCAGGTTGGGATGGAAGCCAACACTAATCAACACAGTGGTATGAATACACAGACAGTGGGACCCCTGCACTCCGCACACACCCATAAGTGACCACACATAGACAGTCAGCCAAATGCACCGGCGACCACTGGATATACAGTGCCGTGATGCCTAGCAGCAATGGGTGGGGCAATGTGACAGAGGGAGGGTGACGTATCGCACATGCAACATGACAATGAGGCACATCACACGCACGCACACACACAGAATGCATATGTGGTGAACAGTGAACAAAGGTGATTATGCCCAGTCACATACTGCAGAGGTGACACTAGCAGCTATGTGTAAATGACAGTGATGCAGCATGACAAAGGTATGTGGGGATAGAGCACCGCGTGCATTACGACACAACACACCCAGAACATGGTGTGGGTGTATGGACCCAGGTGTGGCAATGATATGGGTGAAAGGGACCAAGAGGGTTGCTCGTGGAGGTGTGCAATGACTGAGTGCACACAATGTGGCGATGTAACACACCAGTATGATGGACAGTGTGCCAACCAGCTGGTGGATGTCGCGCACAACCTGGGGAGACAATGCAGGACACTGACAATGTGTCTACTGGAGATATCATGTAGTGCACACAGTGTCCACCTGTCAGGAGCTGGGATGACAATTGTGTTGTGAGGCCTGCGCGTGCAGCACAGTGAATGTGGCAGGGCACAGGCAGCAGAGGGCAGCATGTAGGCCCTGTGGCCACTGTGAGAGCACATGCAGGTGGGAGGATACTGCTGGGGGGTGGTGCATAGCATGAGGTGTGGCACAGAACCAACAGGACTGAGGCTGGCAGCCCTGTAGGGCAAAATGGATGTGAGGTGGTTGTAGTGTTGTTGATGGGGTACAACAATATGGTAGGTGGCACAGTCAGCGGAACCCTGATATCGTAGAAACCTATGAGCAGAGGCTGCCTGGCTGTCTGTTTGCTGTGTTCCAAGCAGCTACTGACATACCTCATGAGGGCTAACCACAACCTGTCCCTTTGTGGATGGGGACTGTGTGCAGAACATGTAGTGACAGCAGCCATGGCTGCTATGACACTGTGACACTGCCAGTTCGCTGATGATGGGGGGGGGAGAATGTGCAGGGACAATGTGACAGTGCAGAAGGGGGAGACCTGGGAAGTCATGTGTGACAACCCAAGGCTCATCCTAAGAGGCCAGGCATTGGTCTCTGGATCATGGCAGCTGGGACAACACACAGCAGGGAATAGGTAGGCACAAGGACCTGTGCAGGATGGGCCACAAGGTGAGGACATGCAGGCATGGGAGGGTGGTCAGAACCAAGAGGCTCAGGGGGCAGTGGGCTACCGTTGTGAGACAGACATGGGTGGGAGGATAACAATCCAATCATGCAGCTAGGCTGCCCAGGCCACTGTTTGGGAGGAGGCATGGATGGGGATGGGAGGTACAGGGTTTGGTGCATGGTACCAGGCTACATTAGGTACATTGGGGTGTGGATGAAGGTGCAACACTAGTTTGGTAGGTGCAGGCCATATGGGTGTGGCTGAAAGGGCTAGGCACAGCCAGATGCTGAATGGGTTCAACATATTGCCGCACACTACAAAGAGGCTGGCGGCAGAATGGTGGCGTGATACAGGACATGTCTGGGGGTGGGGCGCTCAGTGGGGCTCCAACTGGTGTACAGTGCTGTGGATGTTGGCACCAATGGGGGTTCTATGGCCCAGACGGCACGGGGATGCCCCAGGAGCAATATTAGTGAGGAGGTCCCGGTAGCATCAGGATCCACTCTCTGGTGGCGGCTATGGCGTGGCGGTGCTGGCGGATGGGGCGGTCAGGTTATGACACGGTGGCAAATAGCGGAGTCACTGCTGATGGGGATGGTGGCAATGACTGAAGCTGGTGCTTGTGCCACCAGTGTGGGAGAGGAGGGGTGTGACAGGCAACCTGTGCCCAACAGGGAACAGAGATGTTGGGAGGATGATGGTGGGCACCAAGGTTGGGATGTCAGGTGCCATGGAGGCAGGGAACCTGGATGCCTCGTGTACTTGCATTGCAATGTCACGTGCAGACCAGCCATGCATGCCATGGTGGATGCCATCAGCAATCATGAGGGGGCATGGTGCCCAGCACTAGCATGCAGACAAGATCTGCAGCCAGCCAGCACAGTGGCATGCTAAAGTTGAGATGTGGTGTTAGCCTGCTGATGGTGCTGTATACGGACATGTAGCCTGGTTGCACACATAGTGGGGGAGGACACAGTTCACAGACAGCATGTATGAGGGCCCACCCGTACAGTGCTTACAAGTCGCTGCAGCGTGGGAATCAGGGGCACACAGAGCCTGATGCAGTGACCCACATCTGGCAGCAGTGGCAGAGGGGAGGGAAGACGGGCCCTGCAGCAGGGCGGATGCCCTGGTGGGACATCCCACAGCAGTGTGGTGGCATGCCCCGTCAGGTGTGGTGCCACACTGGGCGTGAAGCCAATCCATGTACACCCTGTGAAGAGGTGCAATCACTAAAGGTCAGAAACCCTGGTGGCCTGGTGGACACTGACAGAATGGGTTGGGGCAGCGCTGGGTGCAGATGGCAGCCTGCTTGGCGGGGGTAGCACTGGTGAGCATCAGGGTATCCGTTGCCAGCCTGATCAGACCACACACAGGAGTACCGTGCAGTGGTGGATGCGGACCTGTGGGCAACCTGCCTCTGCATGGGTTCGGGGTGCACAACACATGGCCCAGGGCAGGGTTGTTGACGTGTGGAGCACCTGCAGAAGCACAACCCACCCACGGCGGGGCAGGGCTGGGGGCATGATGGAGTACATGGCCACACAATGGAGTCATAATGGTAGGCGTGATGTGGCTAAGGTGTAGCAACCATATGATACAGCTGGATGTAGGATCATGGGAACCAGGGAAGGGGTGGGGCATGCACAGGAGTTGAGATCATGTGATGCACTGCACAGGGTGCTGGTGCGATACTGTGGCTGAGCTGATTGTCTCTGGATGGGGATAGGTAATGGATGCCATGGAAGGTCCTTGTGATGGGTGAGTGACTGGGCATAGTGGCGTCTGTCAGCCTGATAGCCATGGTGAATTGGGTGGGGAGTCAGGAGCAGACATGAGACCAAGGGGCCTACACTGCTACTGTGTGGGCTGGCACTTGGTTGGTATGTGGACACCACTGTGTCTGTGCTGCCTGTGTCTGCACTATAGCCACAGCAACACAGAGCTAGCAGACACTGGTACAGGCTATGAGCCATGGCTCAGTGCAGCACCTTTCAATCGGCCAAACAGGGATAGGGTGACACATACCAGTGGCTGATGTTGGGCCACAATGGGGCCGCCTGTCTCACCTTCCGCTGACCACGGCCACATACAGTGGTCACATGCAGCCTGGTGTATACCTCTACGCTCAATGCCCAGCCACAGTCAGCATCACTAGCGCACGCCTCATCCACATACTGTGTGGTGACGACATAATATCATGGGGATATGCCACACCCACACCAGCAGCTGTGCCGTATGCCCTGTGGCAAATCACGTTTCGCGTGACCATCCAAGCATCCAACAAGCAATATACTAGCAAGGTCCTGAATCGCTTTATCTGGGCACATGCACCACACACACTATGTTTTGATGTGTACTGCATGGACAGCCCGCTGTCCTGCTGGCCACAGCATGTACACACCCTGTCTGACAATGCATTTCATCATGGAGGAACCTGTGTCACCTGTCCTGGGATCCACTGACGCGTACACTGGCACTGATCACTGTTTGGTTGCTGTCCATGAGGCACCACAGGTAGCAAGTGTGGAGCAGTTTCCTGGATGCCTGCAATACTAGGCAGCCCGTTGCTGTTGTCATCACATGGTAGGTGTACTGACAAGGACACACCATGCAGGGCTGTGCTGGGGTCAGGCACTGGTCCTGAGAGGCATGCTGACATGACCTTCCTTTGCAGGGAACACAGATGTTACCTGACTGTGTCCAATATGCAGCTCCCATGTTAGAGTCATGTCCCTGTAGGACAACAGACTATCATGCAATAACCTGCAGGGTGCCCTCTTGACACATCACGTGTGAGGCCATACAACCCTGGGTACAGGTGGTGGACACATGCTGTGTGCTGTCGATCCCCAACATCCACACACCCCTACGTATGCCACACACCTCTGTACATGTGTGTCATCCCATTCTAACAATCAATCAGTCATTCCCCACCCCCAAAGCATGGTCCGGCTTTGTGATCCTGATGCCCGCTGCAGTCCCATACCCTGTACCATGACCCCGTCATGGTACACCATATCTTGATAATGTGATAGATCCTTGATGTGTAAATCCCACCTGCTGTCCACATACCCAGTCAATTTAGCACAGCTGAATGGCCGATCATGGGCCATCATGACATACACCCATCCCAGGTACATGTCCCAGTGGCATATCCCTGCAAGAGTTGTGCTGTTCAGCAACATATGGAGCAATTCCTTAGGTTGGTCTTGCAGCAGCTGTTCCAGCTGACCAACACTCATGATGTTGAACCATGGCCCCTAGTCGGTGTACAGGGACATGGGACAGTAGGGGCAAAGGTTGAGTACTGTGACACACCCAGGAGGTGAGGATGGCCACCCTGTAGGTGGACAGGACATAGGCATGTCCTCACATCATCACACAACCAGGGTATGTGTACAGGTACATCGTGCCAAGTTGCTGCACAGCACAGTGGCACTGGGTACCATACCACCACATCACCACCATGGCCTGCAGAATGCCCGTGTTGCACGTCGTGACACAATCCAACACAGCCAGTCCCACCACACTCACAGTCACTGTATCCACTGTCCATGAATACCTGTCACTGTGACCTGTTACACATGTCACCCGTCCCGTCTCCACTGTGCTCGAAAAAGCAGAGGGTGGGCCACATGCATCTAGACAACACACACGGATCCATGGCAATGGTCCCATATGGCCTACATACTGGCATCCCACAAACCTCTGAGCAACATGTACGGACAGTCAGCACCTATGGTGCACTTCCACCCTTGGCAGCTGCTCACCATGTACCAGGTGGCAGCCCACAATAGATGGCACTTCACACGTCCAGTGATGTGCATGCATACTATGTGCTATGTGCACAAAGGTCCACCTCACACCTGCACAGAGTGGCTGCGGCTTTGCTGTGGATATGCATGCCCCCCCCACTGACAGTTGTGCAACAGTGAGCGCAGGAACCGGTCCGAGCACACACATGCCACACCAGTGCTCCCACACTGGGGCATACACCTGTTGGGTGGAGGGACATGTGCAGCATATTGCAGTGTAACCTCTGCCTACCAGCAAGGTCTCATACACTGACACCATAGGTGTGTATCCACGTGTCACCCTGTAGCACACGTACCCATACAGGAACAGCCTCCCATGTCCTGTCTCTAACAGAGCATGGGCTCTGTATGTCGCTGTACCACACAACTGTGGACCTCTGCACATGCATAACACATGCCCAGTGGAATGGCACCAGTCCCACTGCCAGTGGTCAGCCCCCCCTTCACGAGACACCCCACCACACAGTACGATGTGCACCTATACACATGCACATGGTGTGATTGTGACCCAGGGTGCCTCCACAACAGGCAGGCATGACTGGGACTGCCTGATAACCCCACCCAATGTTATAATGCAAGGTAGATGCTACTCACGGGGTTGAACTGCAGCGGTCACTGGCTGTGGTTGTTGTGCGGCACCTCCTGCTGCAACCTGCCTCTGGCTTGCGCGTGTCACCCTGACACTGGACACACCTGTGTGGGGAAGCGTACAGTGTCACACCATGTCCACAGAGCCTCTATGCTGCACCACATTCCCTACACCTAGGATTATTAGATGTCCACTTTTACGAGGACATGCACTCTTTCCAGCTGCCATATTCTTTATGTACCTCTCTATCCTGTTGAGTGATCAATATTTAATATCCACTAACACATTACTTTCTCCTACCCAGGACCACTAATTTGTAAATGAGCTGTGAGAGCCGGGTGACAATAAACCCATCTACTCTGGGGTCTGCTACATTGCGGGGCTTATCGTGGGTGAGGGACTAAGTGTCCTTCTCTAGCATCCCTAAATCTGGTACCCTACCACACTCACAACAGTGACTGATGTTGGTGGTACACTGTACAACCTGATACATAGCTGGCACTGCTGGGTGCTGACTGTTGCCCACACATCACACAGGTATGTGCATAGGACATGGGTGGGTGACACACCAGTGTAGCCTCACAACCCGTGTGCTGGCAGCGCAGGCAACACATGTATGATGGGTGACCGCCACCATGACCCTTGTGTACCCTGGATGTGAGACTGAATGTTAACTGCATAGGTAGCACAGTGTGTAGGTCTGTGCACAGGACACATATGGCTATGCATGCCTGCACTGTAGATGGTTAAAAAAAATGTTCAAGAATAACTCCTGATAGTCCATGGGTAAGGTAACCCTAGTTTCAACTCCTTTTATGTGCTGCTCTCCGATGTGTCCAGCATATCAGTCCCTCTCCTTCAAAGAATGGGGGGGCCCAAGAATACTCACACACGAGACAGGTAACCTCTTATCCATAACCATACTCCATTGTAGTCCCTCAGGCCCATATCCCCCATTTCAACAACTAAAACTGGCTTCCTCAGAAGGTGCCTTTTCTGGAACATAATGTTTAAATCACTTGGTACTTATATCTTTCATTTGTAATGCTTATTTCCAATATCCATCCTGCTCATTTCGAGCATGGGTTAAACACGAACGACAGTGAGGAGCAACCAATACGTGGGATGCAGCACGTGTAGTGTACCAGATGATCACAGTTGTCCACTTGCACCACACCATACCACATCAAGGCATGTGTGGAAAGCCGTGACACCAACACACTGCCAGAACATACATCCTGACTGGCCATAGCCATGACACAGCTGTTTGGTGCCAGCCAACCTGGTGTTTGCCTGTGACAGTGATGGGCAGTGCACCATGTAGTAATGCTTTCCCACCCACCACCCATCATGTGTGCCCTTATTACATGCACTGTGGGGTGAGCCGTGACACACTGACAGGCCAGTCCCAGCTGTCTTGCATGTACAGAGTACTACAGTGTCTGTGAGCAATGTACAAGACATGGGCTCAGCGGCATGCATGGTGTGTCCATAGGCAGCATGGTGGGTGCATGTCTGTCAACATCCATACCACGGCATGGTCCTGGCATGGGGTGGCCAGGCGCATCACCAGGATAGTTTGCCTGTGCCTGATGGCTGTACACAGTGACATCCAAGACACCCATTGACACAGGCCAGCACCACTGTATGTAGTACACACCACAGCACTGGTGTGCACCTCCCTGATCATGGCACAGGTGACACTTAACACACTCAAGCACACACTGCAAGTAGTCCTGTGACTGTTGGTTGGGATGTCACGCCCTGGTAAGGCATGTCTTGGATGTGACAGTACAGTGGAACACAGTGTGAGGAGTGCATTACACACTGAACAGGGCCCATGCAGACATGATGTGCTGTGCCATGCAGGTCATGGCCACACGCACCATGGACTACGTCCAGGAATGTCCCCACCAACCAAGCATGGCTATAGTCAGCTGTCTGTGCCACTCTGTTATGAGGACAGTCACCATATCATGTGGATGTGGCATGTGCTAGTACCATGCAGTTATGACATCACACCCATCACAGCCATGCTCACCTCCGCTGTCCCCTGCCCGATTCCTGGCGTTGGTGCCACCAGCTGGCACAAGTGTGCTCCCTCCACTCCACATCGTTCCACTTATGCTTCAGCTGATTGTGACAGTCCTCTGCGCACCACTGGAATGTACAGATTCCTGGTAACTGCATCGCCAGACCCCTCCCTTCTTGGTGAATGCAGAGAGTCCTCCCAGGTAGGGGTGCAGGATGGCCGTATTACGATCCCTTGCACGAGATCCAGCAATGTTGCTGTCTCTGCATCACTGAAGTTTGGTGCCCGCCTCTCCCTCGCCATGGTCTGATGCTTTGTATCTGTGACTGTGCAAGGCTGGATGTGGCACAGACTGACACCTCTTCAGCAGGCTTCACACATCCCAGTGTAACTCTGTGCAGCACTTGCACATGTTCCCTGCACGTATTATGTGCCTGTACTTCAGCACTGTGCAATTTCAAGGTGAAACCATGCACATGCGTGAAAAGCACGGCTCATTCCACGCGTCTTGCGCCGGTCATGTCTGCCATTCTCACGCACGTGCGGTAATCCCATTGTTTTGTCATGTACGGGCTGTAGGCATGCCTCTCAACCTTTTGTCCCCACAAATGTGTTACACTGCCTCTCACAGTGTGGCGCAGATGAGAAAGATGTATATCACTGATTCATCTGTTCCTAGGAGGTACGACCATAGGTATAATGGGTGCATATGGATGCAGAGAGTATGTTATCATTCGAACAATGTTACATCAGCATCACCTTTTTTTTTAATATGGCCACTCTGACACTGTCAATACTGCCTGTAGCACATGTCCTCACAGTGTGGGACAGGGTGTATTTGTGCAGTACATTGGGGAACGTTCATTGTTGTGTGGTAAGGCTGAGAGATATGGCTGCAGGTCCTCATAGCCTATCATCAACAGCAGCACTGGCCTGTGATGAGGCATTGTCCTGCAGGCATGCCCATGTCAGCAACCCCCATCCCGTGGCAACATGTGTGTGGTGTCAGCCTTAGCAACATGGACACATGTGCATGCAGTGGTGCACGTGTCCATGCCACACCCAAGGTATGACATGCACAGCAACTGCGTGGCCATTGTGCATGTCTGGTGCACTGTACACCATGACAGGCAATGACACAATCCCCTGGGCCTGCAGCCACCAGCTGGGTGTGCTGACATGCAGGTGTGACACTGGCAGTGGACATTATCCCATCACATCACTGTATATGTGGACATGCGCCACAGTGGGATGGCAGCAGGTGTTGATCTGTCCCTGACCCATCGGGCCACTGCCACACGTCACAACACGGGATTAGTTGCATCACACAGTGTAATTCTTGTCGTACAGTATGTGGTTTGGGTTGGCAGCACAGTTCCCAGAGGGGGTGGAGACGACTGCTCAAGGGGGCTGCAGGACCAGGGCCAGGGGCTGGGATACATCACATTCAACACTGCCCTTCACTGCAGGGGTGGCATTGCCCCCATACCTGGTGCCCATGCATACATGACAGTGGTCAGACAGCTCAGCAAGGTCGCCATCATGGCATTGCACCCACCATAGGGCGCATCAGTCAACCAGCATAGCATGATGGACTGGTGTGTATTGTGTGCTACCCATACCTAGCCCATGTTGTATGATGGGTCATGCAGTGTTCTATGGCACCAGTGACATGTGTGCCTGTACCCTGCAATATGAACACTACAAGAGTAGTGAGGGCCACATAGTGTTGTGTTGCATGTGTGTGCCATCCCATTGTTGTCGTGGTGGGGTGTGGATGTACAGACATCAATCTAGTGCACTTATGCAGGTGTTCACAGCCCATTACAAGTCTCATGTGATCTGTATCCATCTCCTTTGCAGGTGACAGCAGATATCCACTAAGGACATGGCTCATGACACCAGTGACAGCTCCACAGACGCAGCAGGAGGAGAGGTACAATGCTGCACATGCATGGACACGTTCTGTGATTGAACGTACCTTTGGGCTACTGAAGATGCGGTTCCACTGTCTCTCAACCTCAGGGGGTGTGCTGAAATATACACCAGAGAAGGCATGCAGGATGATCGTTGCATGTTGCATACTGCACAACATTGCCCTGTCCCACTGGATCCCAGCACCTGAGGACCTGCAACTGACTGATGATGATGTTGCCCATGGAATGCCAGTGCCACCGTCACCACCATCACCAGGAAGGTGCCGGTCCAGTCAGGCAACATTGGCATGCCAGGCATGGGATAGGCTCATCAGACATTGCTTCTAGGAACATTACCAGTGATGCAGCCAACAGTGTCTCAGCCAGTAGTGCCAGCACTGGACACCCCTTGCATGCTGCGGTGTGCTATGGACATGGCTGGCTTGGACTGAGTGTGTGTGTACATTGGTCAGCACCCATGATGGGTCAACTGTGTAGTTGCTGGGGGGGCCTTCTCTGGTAGCCTATTGTGATCTCTATGACTGACCAGTGTACAGATACATCACCTGGGGTGTGATGTACCCATGGACCACATAATACCTGCCATGTGAATGGTTGCAGGGTTCTACACATGCATGTCAAGACATCGTTCTCACCTGGTGTGGCACGTCACAGTATAGTATGAATGCTCCCACATGTGTATCAAACAGTGTACAGTGCAACAGTCAGTAAACACAATTCACAAACCTTGTCTTGGTCCTGACATTACTTTGTGCACCATGTAGCCATACCTGTCAGGAGCAGTGGTCACAGCCTCTCCAGTCTGTCAGTCCTGCAATTCACTGGCCAGCCCATTCAGGACCACCATGGCATGGTATTGCACACATCAGCCACAATGTCCTGGCACTGTATGATTGACATGGCATGTGGACTGGGCACTGTCAGGCTGCATGGGGCACATGTTCACAGTCCATACAGGCATGACAGTGTTCCTCGGTTGCTGTTGCTGTTCGGGCAATTCATGTCCTGTCTGTGCCCCTGACATACTGTATGGCCTGTGAACAGGTGCAGCACATGGAGCGTTATTTCGTATGTGGTTCCCAGACCGGGTGTGGTACATATCCACACGTGCACATCACCATGAGCATGCACATCTACGTATGCATGACCGATGGTCCACCCAATGTGCTGTTTGGGGTGGTGTGGCCAACATGTCCAATGGGGCATGGTGTCATGGAGAGGCAGCTCTGCAGGGATGGTGACACCTTGACCATGACTATATGTCATGATGCTGGGTCCTGATGCGTTGTATCCATGCTGCCCCTTGTATTGGCACAGTGATGTCAGTGACCTACATGTCTAGACAGTATTCATGTGGCAACAGACCTCATGGGCCTACATACACACCCCTCCACATCCCAGCAGCCATCACCTCCCTCAGACACACACACACCTGTAGGCTGGCGCATGCCGCAGTCCAGTGACTGTCTATTTCCCCTGTATGGTATTGCACATGTGTTGTCACTCATACAGCCTGCTGGAAACACATCTGGGATGTGCACAGTGGCACTGGTGCTGTGCATGCCGTACATGTCTATGCTATCACACACTTTTGAGTCCTGCTACATAACACATGGCTGTGTGTCAGCAGTGTGCCAGAGACTGGCATGGGCTGCACAACTACACATAGCCATTACACCCTTATGGGATATAACAGAGTTTCACACACACATAGTAATGATTGACACACCTTTATTACATGTACCGGGGAACAACACTGTCCACCAATCACTACACAGTCACATTCCATATTGTACACACATAATGTAGCTGGTGAACATATCAATCAGGCTCCTTGCCATCTGCAACATCATTAAAGCATGATGCCATCAGTGGTCTTGTCATACTGTATCACATACCAGCATGAGCTATGTCCTGCCAGAACACTGCACTGTCCATGGTGCCATGCACTACTAGACTGTCCATGTTTGCATCACCAGTTACATACACCATCATACGGTGCTCAACATGCATCAGACATTCAGGGCTGTGGACTGGGGGCTGCATTGACTCCAGCATGATATAACTGCTCTACCATGCCTGTCCAAGCAGCTTCCTGAGATCCAGCAAAGGCCTACATCTGTGTGATCCATGTTGTCTTATGTATGCCTGTCCTTGGCAGTGCAGCACAGCACTCAGGGGTGTGGTGTGCCACATGACATCACAGTGTCTACCGCTTCTTTGGTGGACATCCCCTGCCAACACGTTTCACTGTTTCCTGCCCTTCCCCCTCTCAGGCATTGTCTGTGTCTGTGTGGTCCCAGCTAGGGGCTCTGTCACTGTTGCTGTTGGTGTTGGTGCCTGCTCAGCTGTGGGCACACCCTGTGTGTCCTGGGTGCCCTGAGTGATGTCTGTTTGTGCTGCCTTCTGTGCCTGATGGGCACTCAGCTGTCTCTTCTGTCCCTGTTGTTGTGAGGCCTGTGTCCCATCACTGCCACCAAGGCCCTTGCCAGTGTTGTGCATCTTTCTCTTTTGCTTTGCTCGTGCAGTTTTAGTTGGTGACGTGTCTGTCACCTGTGCAGTACATGCCTCCCCTGTGACTGAATGTTCCTGTCTGCTTCCACTGTCCCTGGTATGTTGCAACTGTGACATGGGCTCATACTGTGTACTGCTGCTGTCCCCTACCTGCATTGTCTGTGGTGTTTCCACCATAGTTGCCATCACACATGCGTGGTAAGTGCCTTGGTACTGTGCAGTGGCCTCTTGGGCCTCCCCATGTTGCACGCTCAGTGTGGGTGCACGGTGTTGCCCATCCCTATCCATATCCACACCTGCAGCTGGTTCACAGTGTGCTATCACATCATGTGACTGCATAGTGTGCCCTGTTGTGTGTCTGTACATGTGTGGGTCCACGTGCATGTGGTGGGCTATGGGTGCCGACTTGGGCAGAGACTTGCCCCTGGTGCTGGACACCTCAGGCATTGTTGTATGCATGGCTGCTGGCTCAGCCATGCCCACATGGGGTGCGCCCATTGCTGTCAGTGTAGTGGATAACTGTTGCGTTGCACCAATCTGTCTGTTGAGTGCCGCCACATGTTCCACCTGTGTTGCATGCTGCCCTGCCAGCATCTGACTCATCTCCCTCATGAAGGACATCTGTGTCTCTTGAATGGCATGCAACAGTTCAGTGTGCTGCTGGATTATGGTGTTTTGCCTGGCTGTGGCACCGGAGATTGCATGTAGTGCACCCACTATATCTGCACTCAATTGACACTGTGTCTGCTTGTTTTGCTGCACTGCTGCTGCTACTGACTGCACAGCATCTATGAGCTGATGGGTATGTTCTGAGGTACTGTCATGTTGTTGTGACAGGGTGTCCTGCAGGTTTCCTATGGCTACACTGATCTGCAGCTCTGCATTCAGGATGGCATCCCCATAGCGACTACGGTCACTCTGTGCATCATCGGCATCACCCTCAGACTGTTGCTGAGTGTGCAATGATGTGGGTGTCCCCAACCCAAAGTCACCTATTGACAGTCCAGACATGTGTCCATTCTCAGGGGACCCATGCAGGGTGGATGGTGGGATGTCCTCGGCAATGTTCTCGATGGGTACACTGTCCGCATGCTCCTCCTCATGCAGCTGTGTGTCTGGTTCTGCCACACCATTACCATCCATTGTCTGTGGCTCTGTTGAATGCCCTGCTGCAGTGTGTAGGTTGGTTGCTGAGGTCTGTTGGGTGTACACCTGTTGCTGTGACCGGCTGTCACCTGGTTGTGGTCATGGGCTTTGTTCCACTGGTCTCCCAATATCACCTGTAGGTGTACAACAACATACACATTATGACCTGACCATGGTTGTGTCCATCCCTTCCTAAGACATACATTCAATGCATTGTGACATTGTACAGTTACATGTGGTACACTACAGGGTCCCTATGGCACACTACTGTAGCACATTGGACAGTGTGCATCGTGCCACAGTTCGGTGATCTCACCGGCGCTGTCACACATGCCCATCTGTGCCTGTGCTCTGTCAGCTACTCCATTATCATTCACATATGTTGTCCTATCATCACATGTGCTGTGGTGTGTATGTGGACACTGCTGGCATGCGCATCACAGATGCTGTTGCCCACATGGAAGCACTCACACATGCAGCAACGCCCCTGCACATCCATATGTCTGTACTGGGTCCACGCATTGCATGTATGTGGCTCTGTGTATGGCTTAGTGGCATCTATTCACAGTGGTGTGCACCAGTGCACATTACTTACATACCACCTTTGTGGTGTGTACAGTGTTGTTGCACTGCACATGTACTAAGGGACATGTGTCCAGTACACATCACGACCACTGTGCATCACAGTTCCAGCCATGTTCCACTGGACTGACATGTGTGAGGGTGGCTCGGTGGGCTGGCATTTGTCCTCTGCATGATGGTGGCAGTTTGCTGAATGAATGGGCCCTGGAGTGTCCTTCACTGTTGTGGGTATTTGGAGGATTGGCAGCATTGCTGTGGCGCAGACTGTATGTGTTGTACTACCCTTATCTACATCTGTGTGTGTGCACCAAAGACCCAGTACTGGGATTGCGTTTGGGGGACCACCACTTTCCGTGCATCAGCATGCAATTCAGTGTGTGCGCCACAATGGCCTGCTTGCTACACTGACAGATATGGGGTTGGGGCGGGTGGTGTTCAGTGAAGTGGTGTAGGCACTGTGAGCATACTCACAGTGTGGTGTTGGCAGGCAGGGCTTATCCCCAGAGTGTGTCATTACTGTGTTTGCTCAGGAGCCAGTGCTGTGACAACACTAGTCACACCTATGTTTCAGTCATGGGACCGGTGCACGGGTGTGGATGGTGTCTATTTGCAGATGACTCAGGGCTAGGTGTCATGGTGGGTGTGTGGTGTTGGTAGCCTTGCATGCGACTATTGTGCCTCTGACAGAGTTGTCCAGTATCAGGGCACTGTGGGTTCATGCAGGTCGCTGCACATATCTGCACCTGTGAGACGGTTTACCCGCCATGGTTGTACACTGGGTGGGTATGTCATTTCCATGCTGGTGTGTGTGAGGGTCATGGGGGTATTGGTATTTATCATGCTACACTGGCCAGACATGTACATGGGAAATGGCAAGGGCAACTAGGATGCTGGTCTGTATCACCATGAGGACCACCCCTGGAGGGGTGGCACTGTTCCTACCCTTGTACTACGGTTTGGTACTGTGACACCACAGGATATGTGTGCAGCCTTGGTGACAGTTCTAGATGGATGTCACATTCCTAGGGAGGGTTCAGTGGAGAGCAACTGGCATGGTCCAGAGAGCAGGGTGTGGATCCATGTGTAGTGGCCCAGGGTGCTCAGCTGTACTCACTGGGGGAGTGGTCATGGATAACATGCCAGAGGATCTCCAGGATGTGAGAGGGATCATTACAGGGGCACAATCAGGGTGCCATGAGGAGGCTGGTGGCTGACAGCTGCTCACCCATCACTTGCCTCAGGGCAGGCACAGAGGGGCATGGGTGGTGTGTTCTGTCACTGGAATGGGGTTTGCACCATGGTGTGTGCTGTCGAGGGTGCTGATATGGGTGGGTACTGTGGTTGGGTTGGGTGTGGTTGGGACAGGTGTGGTACATTTGACTTTGTCGCAACTGCAGCTGCTGCATCTGCGACTGGGGACATCATTCCACATGTGGGGGGTGTGCAGACATATCTGCTCTCTGTGCAGCTGATGGCATTCACACGGACTGGTCTGACCATTCTGCCTCTGCTGCAGGCATTGCTGGTGGTCTGTGTGTTGCTGCATGTACACAGTGCATTGTGCAGTGTGTGCATGGCAGACCATGGCCAATCGTTGACTGTGTTGCCCTACACACATGTACACACTAACCCCACTGTGTATGTGTTGCTCATGTGTTGGCAATGCCCTTGCAGCTCTTCACATCTAGGATCAGTGTGCCAGGCACATGTGTAGCTGCAGTGCTCACCATGCAGTTGTGTCTTCACATGTGTTGCTGTGTGCTGTGTTTGTTGTACCTCTACATGTATTACCACACACATTCTGTCTCCACATTCCACATGCCATACATACAGCATGTCTGCAGTTGCATTATTCACTCTGTTGTGTCTGGATGTCTACTGTTATTGTCCCTTTGCTGGGTTTGCTCAGTGGGCCAGCGGATCATGCCACACATGTCACTATATGCCCCACCCTCTGTGGGTGTGGCCATTTTGATTCACAGTCCTGTCCACTCAGCCCTGTGCACACACATGGACACCATGGTGTAGCACCATTGCACATCCCCTGCTATGCACATCGTGGCCCTGATATCATTCCAGTTTGTACTGTCCCTATGGGCTCTGTGTGTTTGCCTTCCATGTATCCTGCCACTGCTGAATATGCCTGTGTCAGGCATGTTTTGCTGGGTCCAGGTGTCCATCACGGCAGGCCAGTGCACCTTCTCAGGGTCCACCCCCCATTTGGATGCTGTTGTTTTCACACCTGAGTGATTCCACCTCAGCCAGTGTCATGTATGTGTACAGTGTTGCCATGTGTGGTGTGACACATTGCTGTGCAGTTCTGCAGTGCTGTTTGTCCAGCACACACTGCATAGCACATGCCACCACCTCCTTTGGTCATGTTCCAGTCACATGTGACAGTGCAGCTCATTCTGCATACTGCACTGTACTGTGCATCACAGTGCATTCACAGTGGAGACCCATGTGTGACAGTGACATGTACATCCACAGTATGTGCTTGCACAATTTTCCACAGGCCAACATCACACTGTTGTGCAATGGACTCTTGTCCATGCACCATGTGTGCCATTCATTATCTGTGCTTTGAACCTTCATCATTGTACAGGTACAGTATTCGCCAGTCTGCATGCAGTCCTCCTGCTTGTGCAGTGGAGTATGCCATTCCCTGTTCTACATTTCAGCATTCACCTTGCAGCAGAGGTGGAACACTCATACCACCTGGGTCATGGTTGGGTTGCAGATACTACTGACACACAGCGCTTCAGATAAGTCATTTTTGGACGTATTTTACGTCCAAAAATCAGCTAAAAATGTCCAAAAATGCACTGTCTGGAGTCAATTGATGTCAGTAATATTCATGTAGTTTAATGCTGATGCCTGGTTTTTATAGTGTGGACGTCACGTCATCATTTGTTTTACTCAGCTAAACTCCGGAGTAGTCTAGCCCACAGTGGAGACGACAAATGTATTTTTTTTCCTGTCCATCTGCTGCACACGCACCATCCAAAATGGGCCAATAATGCTCCTTCTGGCTCCTGCGATGGCATAGTGCCAAGTACACGCACCAATAATGATGACTGATTGAGTAAGGAAGAGGAGTTGGGAGCTGCTTTGCTGGTGGTGCTTGCTAAGTTTAACTGTGATGCAATGTACCACGAGTTGGTGGGGAGAGTGTGCCAGTCCATTGCAGAGGAGGCAAGGAAGCTGTGGCTGCACAGAGATCGTCAACCGTATTCGTGTGGATGTTGTCCCATAAACGGCTGCATTCTAAAAAAAAAGTTCAATTTCATTATCAGACAGAGATCTGATCTGTCTGTGTCATCCCTGTCCACTTAGTGTAGAGACAGTAGAGTAGAGGCCAAGAGAAGGAGACCCCGTATGGTGCCCATCCCATTGTCCCTAAGTGGCCTCGGGTCCCGGCCGGGCATTTATCATTCTAGGCCAGGCAGCTGAGACTAGACCGTGAGACAGGGTTCGGTCTCGGTTTTGGGTTGCAACTTGTGCCGTGTCCGGTCTGGTGGGTCGCAGTTTCCCAGACGAGTCCAACAAGAGCATTGCCTGCCTGCAGGAGCCAGTTAAAAATATATCAGAAGAAGTTAGAAAGAACCACTCCTGGCTGTGCAGTGCTGCGAAGCCTGCGATTCTTCTGGTGGTGTGCGCCGGTGCCAGTGGGGTGAGCGGGCCGGGGCCACAGCTGCTGCGTTGCATGGTAAAGCCAAGGGGTACTGACTGTACGGTGTACCAGTACCACACAAATGAACTTCCAGCAACTGAAGCCGGACCAACAGTGAGGCCCCTGGAGCTGAGGAGGAGAAGGCTTGTAGCCATCTGAGGGGACAGCCAGCCGGGAACAGCAGCCTGGAGGATCGAGATCAGACAAGTGCACTGTGCGCATAAAGAAAATGGCCAGAGTAGCTCAGCCTGGGGGTGAGGCCTAGCTTGGAGCCACGAGTGCCGTAGTGAGTGGAGGGAAAATGGGACCGACCGACCCTAGTCCGAACGCCTGCCATCACAGCAGCAGCCAGTCAGTCCTCAGAGGTGGGTGCCAATTTAAAAGCTTTTAAGTTAAGCTAAAGGACTGGGTGGGTGGGAGTGTATTTAGATTAGGATGGGGTCGGGGAGGGGCACACATACCACCAGGCAGCAAGCAAGCAAGTAGGTTGCAAGGGGAAGGCCTGCAGGCTGAGCAGCAGACTAATGGTGCTGCTGTAGAGGGGATTGGGGAGTGGAGCAAGTGGTGGGTTGGGCGATTCGAGCACACTGGGTGGGATTAGGGAGGGAGGTTGGTTTAGGCAGGCGGCAGGCCTACAAGTGGCCGGATTCTCCGGGTGGTGGTTGGTAAAGTGTCCTCTTCGGTCTGGACAGCCGGCAGCACAGCAAAGCACCATGCAGCAGAGTAGCTAGCAGGTCAGTTGGAGCCTCAGAGGAGTGAGGTGAGTAGCAGAGGAGTTCGGTGGAGAGCGGCCATCAGAACAGCCAGCCAGCATCATCCCCAGCAAAGGTAGGCATCTGCTGGCAGGCTAGGACATTGTTTCTTGTTTGGCCTTAAGCCAGGAACACTAGTCTGCACAAATACCTCAGGATGAATTAAGGAAGACCGCCATTTTTGCAGTTACATCATGGTCTTTGTGGGTTGGGGTTTATCAGAGGGTGATTGTGAAGAGAGTCGGATCAGCCGAGGAGCTACGCTTACTGCGTAACTCATTTGCTGCGTAACTGACACAGATCATACGTCACATTACGTAGTCACATGCCACATGACGTATTTGCATAGATACGGGAAAGAAAATGCTAAGACAACGACTGCAAGTCAGCTAAAAACTTTTAATGAATCCATCCAATTAAACGCAAGGATGTAAGGATGGACAGAGCTCGAAGGGGGAGGGGGGATGCGGGGGGCACAGCACCCCCGATGAAAGCTTACATTCATTGATTGTCTGCTATTGTGTGTATTTGCTTTTTATTACTCTTTTTCATGATTATTTATTATGTTATTTGTGTTTTGTGATGTTAAGCCGAGTTCATGTATTCCCGATGGCTGGGGCACTTGGCCCACGTGTTTCGCTACGTAGGCGTGACGCTGCACCTACGTTTACAGCGGAAGGCGGTGTGCGATTCCCGTAGCCTTTTACGCTATGCAATCTGGCTGGTCCGACTTTTTTCACAATCGTCTATCAGAGCAGGTGCCCATTACCCAGCATATAATTTAAAATGCAATTTGTCAGCAATCCTACCAAGGCAACATCAGTGGGGTCAGCACCAATTCAACACTGAGTACACAGGAACTTTATAAGGGAGCTCCCTAGATTGGTTAAAAGGGAAATAAATAATGTACACTAGGAGGGGGGTTTTGTAAGTTCAGATCAGTAAGGCCACAAGTCCATCAAAATTTGCGAACAATCCTCTAGCTATGGTGCAGTTTTTTTGCCTTTTTTCCCCTCTGTTGCAGCTATGAGTGGTTTACATGTCAGGGAAGGGTGAAGGGTTAAGGGGGATCCACAAGCAGAGGGGTTTCATCTTGATGGTTTTGATTGGGGGGGCAGGCAGCCAGACCTGAACCTTTCTATGACTGATTGAGGAGATCAATAGATATGGGAACAACTATAACTGGCTATGCCATGCCATACTTGTCCCTGTAGCTGTCCTGCATGGCTGTAGGTACTACCTGCCATATTTTCAAATTCAGAAATGTGACTTGGTATGTATTCAAGAGACTAGCATGAAATCCAGTAGCATGAAGTTACTATCTGGTTTTCTAAAAAGGACCTATAGGGAAGTACATCTCGCTGGTGTCTAATAGATGTGTACAGAGATGCAATGTCGATCCCTACCCAGACATAGCTCTCCTCCAGACATGTTATTTAAAGGTGTCCACCCTGAAGCATGTTCAGGTCCCACCGGAGTCTCAACACTGCTGCAGATTTTAAGTATCATCTGCAAAATGGATACCTTCCCTGTAGCCTCTGCAATGTCACTTATGAAGACATTAAAGAGGACTGATCCCAGCACAGATCCCTGTGGCACCCTGCTGGTCACCCCCCTCTCCACGGATTGAACACCATTCACCACCACCCTCTGTGACTGTGTCCTGTCAGTCAACCAGTTTAATTTCTGATCCAGTTTGCCACCTTGGGGCCCACTCCCAGGCTGCCCAACTTATTTACCAACCTCCTATGGGACAGTTTTGAAAACCTTGTTGAAATCTAGGTAGGTCACATCCACCTCCCATCTCTGATCCACTTCCCTGGTCACCCTGTCTAAGTACTCTATCAGATTTGTTTGACAAGATCTTCCCACTATGTATCCATGCTGGTTTCATGCCCAGGTTCCTAAACTTGTGCTGTAGCCAATCACAACTGGCCGGGTATCATCACTGAACACCAGGGACTTCTGGAATGGGATGGATAAATGGAGGGGTACTCCTGGAAATCAGGGAGTGTTTGGTAGAGGATGGGTAGTCATTGGACACCACAGGGAGTGCTTTTCACTGGACAGAGAGGATGGGTGCCACTGGATGCCAGAGTGCTTGTATGGGGAAGGGAATGGGAGTGGGCCTCTGTACACCAGACAGAGTTTGGAATGGAATTGGGATGGGGCACTGGTACCAGGGGGTGCTTGTTGTGGGACAGAAAGACAGAGAGAAAAGTGTCACTGAACACCAGAATGGGCTAGGCACAGAACAGGGAAACATTGGGGGTGTGACTGGCCACCAGGGAGAGTTTGTAGTGGGACAGAGAGATGAAGTGGGATGCTGGCCACCAGAGAGTGCACGGTGCTGGATGGGGAGAGAGAGAGAGAGAGTGTGTGCCCCTGGACACATGTTTCTATGTTTTCCAGACTCAGTCAGTGCTGCACCTGTGCCCGGCCCTTTAATATGACTCCTCCATCCTCCCTGCTGCTCACATTCCTAGGGACAGAGTAATGTCTGTGTGTGCCAGTCTGGGGGAGGAGATGTTGTTGTATCACTCCAGAGATTCTTGACATGAAAATCTCTGTGGAAGCAGCACGGAGCACTGAAGGGTGTGAAACATAAGAATCTAGTGGCGCTGCATACAGTAAGGGCTGGTGCTGCTGAATACATGTTTTCTTTACTAAGAAAACAGCAGTGTTTGTGTTATATATGAGGAAGTGTGTGTGCACTTGCTTTTTGCTATATACACTTATTTCAAGTTGCACCTGAGCCGGTTCTTCATTGATTGCATGAAAAACTTTGGTTTTGAATTGTGTGTGTTTCTTAACCAAGGCTGAAAGCACATTTTGTGGTTTTGGATTGTCTGTGTGTGCTAGTTGGGGGGGGAGGGGTGGGATCACTACCAGTCTTGAAATAAAAAGTTTGGTTTTGATGCATACAATTACAATGTCAGTGCTGAAGCATCTTGATTGCAAATGTAATAGCTCATGTAGAGTAGCAGGCAGTAGTAGAGTGGTTTCTACGAGGTGGCAGTGGCACCTCCACAACCATAGAAGCACAGCACAGCACTATCTCTATAAAAACTTCATACGTTTCGTTTCCTTTTTCCCTGATGCAGGCAGCATAGCATCTGACTGGCTGGCGGTGAGCTGAGCTGACTGAAGGAGTCACATCACACACCAGTAGAAGAAGTCAAGCAGCAGGGTACCCTGGGTAGCATGTGGTGATCGTACACAGATATTATTCCAAGAGGAAGCCATCACCAGTGACAGCATTTCATCACCTTTATTTGCAAGGTACTCACCATTACTGTTACCCCTACTGTACCTCTTCAGTAGAGAAATGTTAAAATGCTTTTTTTTTGTTGGGTTTGAGGGCAGATTGCTGGGGGTAGTGGTTGGGGGGAGAAGTACTACTGTGGATGTAGGGTAGCTACCACAGATATAGAGAATAATGCATGAGCATCAGTGGTTAACCATAATGATGAAAAGGGACTTGGCAAGGTTGGACTGTTGGAGGAATGGTCAGAAGTATGGCAGCTTTGATTCAATGCAAGAAGTCCAAAATAATGCACCGGGGGAAACAAAACACAGGGGAAAGAGTACACAATTGGGGGGCAGGAGGTAGTAACAACAGCAGCTTTGGGCATGTGTACCAGGCTCAGTCTGTACAGTTGGGGTTTGTGTTTACAGAATAAGCTTTGTATTTACCACCGGGTCCAGGAGATTGATGGGGCCATGCTAGACCTATCTTCTGGAGGGAAACCCAGTAAGTCCATGCATGAAGCAATAACGTAATGTCCAGACCTGCAGATGGGATCCTACAGACTAGTGTGACTTTATTAAAACAAATTCTCTTTAGAACAACTTAGGGTTGTCTGGTCACTCAAAGCTTTACAACATAACACTTAGCAAATGTATTAACTTCCATTAACCCCATACATTATAATGGGGTTCGGTACTTGTTTTGTCACTATGTGATGACAGTCATGTGTGATTGCTGGTAAAGTAGTGTACACATGTTGAAACAACTTTTATAATTGCTTTAGATAACCTGTTGGATGACAACAACCCGAACGAACTGTGCATAAACAACACCTCGTGACATGAATTTTGAGAAGGAAACTGTCGTGACACAATCGAATATGTCAAGCCAGGTCACAGCAGTGCGAGATCCAAAAGAGAACCACCACCACTACCACAAAGTCTTTATTAGACTGCTGGTTAATAAAAAAATGTCCCGCAACTCAGTGTCTTGTGACTGACTCTGGAGGGAGTTCATCATCTGTGAATGGACCGACTGCTGATTGTTCTTCCAATTCCAATACTGAAATGGAAAGTGACAGCTGCAACCTTGCTGTAACTTCAGTTTGTTATTCTGATGACTTTCCTACACTTCAGTTATCAGATAGTGATGATTGTTCTTCTTCTTATGAGTGTATCCCACAATCTGCAGTTTCTCAGGGTCACACAAGTGACACAACAATCATCAGTTGTTCAGAAATCATGCAGTGGTGACACTAGAAATCAGAACAGTCAGTTATCAGATGCTGTGAAATCTGTTGTTATGCGTAATTACAGACATCAGTGGGAAACTGAATTTAATTGGCTAGAGGCAAGGGATGGGAAAATGTTTTGCTCTGTGTGCCGTTCAGATCGCTGTCTCACAAACAAATTTGCTACTACAGGTGCAGGTGTGTTAATGTGCATGCAGTATGTCTGACAGTAACGGTTCCGAGTAGCCTGATTGGCTGTCACAAAATGGGCTTTGGCTTCTCCAGTTCACAGTGGTGGTGGTTGTGAATTAAGTGGTAAGGCATGCCATGAGTGACATGATCATCATGACCATCTAGGAAGAGTTATGGTGTGATAACGGCCCGCCCACCTCCAGATGGTTTGAAGCACGAGGTGCATGTAGCCAAGTGCTTCCACCACCCGAGCAGGGCCCCTGTTACCCTACTCATAAAGCACCTATGAACGCTGTATTGTGCTAATGAAACGCGTCCTTTTGGAAACCATTATGAATTTTAAACAGGTTATTTCAATTGGCTAAGCTTGTGCTGTGATAACAGTCAGCAGGAGCATCTGTCTGCCAATCAGAATTCAGCATTTTTATACACATTTCATAATCTGATATTGAAATCGGTAGAAAGGATGCTGAATTCTGAGTGGCAGACAGATGCTTTTTGTATGACTGGCCCATAATCCCACCACAACAGCCCAGGTTAACCTCTTTAACAAATTAATAACATTTCAAAAAAATTACCTATTTTATTACCACAATACAGCACTTTAGGGGGTGGCAGGGGTGCTTTATGTAATCAATAAGACATGACAGGGTGTGCGTGGATGGAACATATTTTACTGCACACATGGCCAGGGGCATAATTTGGCACAAGGCCTTGGCCGAGTACCTTTAGCCCTTGACGTGCAGTAAAATCTGTTCCATGCATACCCGTCTTATTGCTTACTTCATATTCAACATAGTTCATCTAGTGAAGGCTTGCTACTTTTATTAATAATTTGTAACAGAAAAGACAATTTATGACTCAAGTATGCTGACTTTGTCACCTGTGTTTCGGGACTGCACTGTCCCTCCCCACCCAGATGCTAATTAGTTTGATAACTTGTAGCTGGACATAGCATGGTGGAGTGCAAGCAACTGATAGAATCCTGCAGTCTATCTGTACAGAGAGTGTAATACTGAGTCGCCACACCAGTATTATCTACTTTTAGAATATCACAGAACATACATAGATCTTCTTTGGGGTGATCTCACTCATCAGTAGGTATGGTACCAGTACCGCAGCAACACCGCTAACATCATAGCCATAGGAATGTCACTGTCAGTGAATGGGAATCCACATGGAAGATTCTCTGCAGTACATTGCTCACTCCTCAGTTCTTTTCCACCATCGACTTGCAAGCACATTCTCCACTGATGAGCAGCAGTGCAGTGTTGGTGGATTTAGCATCTTTTTCAAAGTAGGGCCTACTGCCACTTGGAGTACAGTAGTATCACACAGTTGTTTCACCGAGGCGAGTATTACTGTCTTGATATATTTAAGAGTCCATGCATTTTTTGAAAGGGATGTCCTGTGGACTCCTGTCTTAAATTTATGGAGTCCTGGGCAGATTCAGTTGCCAAGCTCTTCTGTCTTGAGCTTAAGAAGATCCTTGGCTTGGCCATTTGTTCCAAGTCTCCTGTCTTAAGTTTATGGAGTCATGGGTAGATTCAGTTGCCAAGGTCTTCTGTCTTGAACTTAAAAAGATTCTTGGCTTGGCCATTTGTTCCAAGTCTCCTGTCTTAAGTTTATGGAGTCACGGGCAGATTCACTTGCCAAGGTCTTTTCCAGGGCTTGCAAGTTGTGCGTTGATCTGATCCCTTCTTTACTAGAGTGATGGTGGGGAAGGACTGTGGATGGAGTGTGTGTGAATGACCAGTGCCACAACTATATCGGGCTGGTGAGGTCTTGCTGACGGTGTCACATGTGTGGCCAAAGTTGCAAACTTAATGAAAACCTGGTGTGTTTACTGTCATTCCATGATGGTGAAGAGTTCCTATGGTGCACTTGGAATCCACCTGGTGAGTGAGATCACCTCAAAGATCTACTCTTTATGGTATGTTCTACGATCTGTTATTTCCTGTGTCACTGATGTATGCATTTCATTGTGTGCTTAAAGCAGACAGCAGCTTAGCCTTTACAGTTTTATTCTCCTCTTATCCAATTCCATAGTATTTACAAGAAAATAATTTTCCTATTTTAGAAAATTGTCAGAAATCAACCCTCAGGAAGCACATTCAGACAAAGGACTGTCGTACAGCACTGGAAGCAGACATTCTTAGAAGGAGACTGTATGCAGTTAGCGACAATGATGAGGCAGAAAGTTCAGAAGATAACGATTCAGCTAATAAATTTGTAAAAGACAGTGAACGTAATCTGTTTAAAGCGGTGTACTTTGCAGCAAAGACAGATATGGCAAATTGCAGTGTCAACCAGCTTTTAGATTTCATTCGCTGGACAGGAGGTCAATGCTAAGTACATGATATAAGTGATTACACTGTTCATGATGTTCAGATAAGTATTGTGAAAGTATTAGGACTTTGCAATGCTTCTTTTATGACTTTGCTGTGTTTGGCTTGCTAGTTGATGAATCCACAGATCTTTCAGTCCACAAAACTGTAATACTGTATATTTGATATGTCAGTGAAGGAGAAATGAAAACAAAACTAATTGGCAACATCAGGGTAAAGGATGGTTCAGCACATCACTTAACTGAGGCTATTGTAAACAGATGTCAGGCCCTGTGCTTGGTCATGAGTAAACTTGTGGGGTTAGGTAGTTATGGGGCTAGTGTAATGATGGGCAAGTCCAATGGTGTTGGTGCACTTTTGACTTCACTGCATTCACCTTTTATGGTTCATGTCCACTGTTTGGCTCATAGATTGGCTTTGGCCTGTCTCACAGTCTGCTACTCACTTTAGATACCTACAAGACTTTCAGAGTAACATTAATGGTACATATGCCTATTTCAATACATCTGCTGTTAGGCAGGCAAAGCTAGAAGATATGCAAAGGGTGATTGGTACAGTAAAAGGAAATCTGAAAGAAGCAATTAACATACATTGGCTGTCAATGCAAAATGCTGTAAATGCATTACATAAATGTTACCCTGCTTTTCTCCCTATACTTAAAGAAGACAGGAATTATGCCAAAGCTCAGGGCCTTCACATGTTTCTCACTACTTATATTTCTGCAGCTGTTCTATGTATGTTCTGTGATATCCTTAAAGTAATGGGAACTCTTTGTAAATCCTTCCAAAAGCAGGATATGCTGTATGTGGATGTGAAACCACAAGTGTTCTGTGCAATTGGTGAGTCAGAAAACATGAAAAGTAAGCCAGGCCCAATCCTGACAGCGTTTCAAGAGGCATGTGAAACTGAAACTAGCGATAGTGGACAAATGACAGCATGTTGGAAAATAAAGGAATCTCAGCAAGACGACATTCAGATTGAACTCAAGTGTTCACATAAAATGAAGCACAATTCTCAAAAGTGAGGGAGGAGTATCTCAATACTCTTATAAGCAAGATGAAGTGTAGGTTGTGCCCAAATTCTAAACCAGAAGCACTTTTGGATGCCATTGCCAATCTAACTGACCCACAGTCTGTAGTAGACTGTAATACAGTCAGTGTTCAGAAAAGTTTAGAAATTGTTTGCGAAAAATTTGGTTCCAACACACAATATGACAGTGATCAAGATGATACTGAGACAAATATTCATAAATGCAAGCCTTTACTAGATGAAAATTGTCTCCGCTCAGACTGGGCAAAAGCAAAGGCAATGATGCTTGGATGCTATAGGAACCTTAGTTCTGAAAGCTTTATGAGAAGGGTAATTTCAAAGTACTCTGATACAATGCCAGTATATTCAACATTATGTAATATTGCTTTATGCATTCCACTGACATCTGTAGAATGTGAGCGAGGTTTCAGTGTGCAGAATAGGATAAAGACAACATTTCGTTGTTCACTAACAGAAGATAGCCCAGAGCTACTAATGAAACTAAACATGGGGCCTGACTTCTCCGGCTTTGAAGTTAATAAATCTGTGACGTGTTGGAAAAAAGAGAAAAAAAGGCACTATATGTCTTTGTGGCAAAAATCAAAAAGGAGGAGACTGGAGAAGCCAAAGTCCAGACAGAGACAGTCAGGTTTCATGTTTCTGGTAGCAGCAGCAGCAGCAGCAATACTGGTGGTAGCTGTGCCATATTATCCAGAGGTAGCCGCACATCAAACAATGATTATGTCAGTATGTCACCTTGTATCAGCAGCAATACCTGTTTCTGACACTGCAGATGATGGCGGTGCGGGTGCCAGTGACACTGCAGTTTATCATAGAAGCAGTAGTAACAGAAGTGCTCCTGATGGGGGGAGGGCTGAAGATAGTGAATTAGGCGATGAGGATTTCCTGGAAATAATAGAGGGCATGGATGACAACAATAGCGAATAATTACATAATTTTCAAATTGGACTTATTTGATCCAGGTTCAGGTGCACATTTTGGGCCAAATACAACTTACTGTCAGACATACTGCTGCACATTGCATCGGCAGAAGCAATTATCTGAAAACCAGTATTTTAAATAGTAAATTCACTCGAAAGCTGTGAAGAAAGCAAAATGTTTATTTTCTTTTTTGTTGCATACTGCTGTCACAGTGCTGCTGTGTACTGTACATGGATGGAGTGTATGGACAAGGCAGCGGTAGCTGATGCAGGATGCATTGTTGCAGCCTGGCTGCTGCAAAAAGTGCAGTGGTGATGGCTGGGAGAGGAGTGGGGACTGGTATGACTGTGAGTTGTTGAACACAATGGAATACGGTAGGGTATTGGATAATGAAAAGTTAGTTGCTTACTGTTAAAAGAAGACACAAAGTCTATTGTTCACATCACATGATGATGTGCTGTACCTTGGTTGGTGGCAATTTATGGTGACAGACACTAGCAGACGTAGAGGTACATACTACATCTAGTAAGTACACAACAGGATGCATTGCCTCACATTGCTTGCAAGTAATGGATGTGACACAGCAGTCACATTACATAAAGCAAGAACGGGTTATTAAATGTATCATGGGGTCGGTCATACAGGGATAGGTGCATTGTTAAGGCTACATGTTCTCTGCATTACTCTGTCTCCCCCAGATCAATTCTCCACACATAACCAAAAAACTGGTTTGCGTACCCAGCAAGACAACATCTTGCCAGGCCATTAGTCACTCACTGTTATATACTGTATTTGACAAATTTTAGCACTGACTCACACAGACTGATTTTTTTGGCCTTGATAAGCATCAAAAATGTCATCACTGCAGGAGTCACCCAATTTCTGCAGAGTGTCAAGTTCAACCAACCAAGTGCCAACACCTATGGTACCAGCAAGTTCAAATGTTTTTATGTTTCAAAGTATAATAATTGTGGCTTACCAATATGAATGTTACTATTTGAATGTTACTGTTTGAATGTATACTAAAGGAACGAATGGGGGTGTACTTGGAGGAGGTGGGAGGTCTGGATAGTCGGCAACATGGGTTTGTGCCAGGTAGATCATGTCAAACCAACCTTGTGGAGTTCTATGAATGGGTAACATCAGAACTGGACAGGGGTATGCCTGTGGATGTATTGTTCTTGGACTTCAGCAAGCCGTTTGACTCTGTCCCCCACAATGGTCTGGTGGAGAAACTGATGGGGTTAGGAGTAGGCCCTTTGATGGTCAGATGGATTGTAAACTGTCTAGCTGGACGCACTCAGAGAGTAGTGGTCTATGGGGAGCTCTCGAACTCTAGAGAGGTTGGTAGTGGGATACTGCAGGGCTTGGTCCTGGGTCCGATCCTGTTTAATGCACACATATTGGACATCAGGGAGGGTATAGGGTGTGAAATGAGTCTCTTCGCGGATGACTCCAAGATGGGAGCAGTAGTTGAGGGAGAAAAGGGAGGTTGGCCCTGCAAGAGGACCTGGACACCCTGGAAAGCTGGGCTCACACATGGAAATTAATTAATATCACCAAGTGCAAGGTGTTGCATCTTGGCGGGAAACCCTAAACACAGGTACACCCTGGGAGGGAAGGCGCTGAGGCCTCAATAGGGAAAAGACCTAGGGGTCATGGTGGATGCTATATGAATAACTCTGAGCAGTGCAGGAAGAGCAGCTAGCAAGGCAAACAGGATGCTGGGATGCATCGAAGGGGGATCACCCTAGGAGCAAGGAAGTGATTCTGCCGCTGTACAATGGACTGGTTAGACCACACCTGAGTACTGTGTACAGTACTGGAGACCACACTTGAAGAGGGACATACAGCTCCTGGAGAGGGTACAGAGGAGGGCAACAAAGATGATATGAGGGCTAGGGATTTGATTGATGAGGACAGACTTGAGGAGCTCTGCCTGTTTTCATTGGAGGAGAGGAGAGACAGGGGGGACATGATTGAGGTCTTCAAGTACCTCAAGGGAATAAATAGGGTTAACATGGAGGGAATCTTTAGACTAAAGCAGGGAGGTATCACCAGAGGGCATGGTTTGAAGTTGGAAGGTGGAAGGGTGAGGGGGAAAAGAGGAGGAGGTTTTTCACTGAGAGGTTGGTGGACCCTTGGAATGCACTGCCTGGTGAGCTGGTTCAGAGATCCACAGTGGAGGCTTCAAGAGAGGGTGGGACAGACACAGAAAGTGGATGTATCAGATGATGGCCTGGCCCAGGGGGGTGGGGATGGATGATAGGGGTTTCTGGAGCACAAGGGATGGGAGGGTCTCGGCACCCAACTAAGGATCTAAGGTTCGAGCAGACTCGATAAACCGTAAGGCCTAATCTGCTGGCAAATAGTATGTTAGTATGTTATCATTAGCACTTTTACCTTGTTAAAAAAGTTCAAGTTAGAATGGTAAGGTAGATTTTAAAACAGCTGTTCCTTGATTGAGAAAGACTGTACAGTTAAATCTCATGGACGATGCACACACAATACCCCCACCCAGGCACTGTCAGGCTGCAGCAGGCACCCATGTAGGACTTGGCTATTTGTCCATGATGTGTTATGTATTACAATACATATACACAATACCAGGCAGGGCCAGCCAAATACATTGGGTAAATACATCATGTTATTTTGGAACAATTATGTAATTTTCACTTTATACAACATCATATATTTCACTGTACTACAATTTAATTAACTTGTTATAATGTTATTTCCACTTACAATGTAGAAATGGAACAGGACAGAAAAACACACAGATAATAACAATGGGCCAGATAGGAAACTTACAATGGAAAGAAAGGCAGCTTTGAGATAATACAAGGTAAAACACAAAACTAATACAATACTGTAACAAACAGTACAGAACCATTGAAAATGGTGTTAAGGACTACCGTTTTAAGTTTATGGAGTCCTTTGCAGATTCAGTTGTCCTTTTGTCAAGATCTTCTGTCTTAAGTTTAAGAAGATCCTTGCAGGTGGCTCTATATAGCATGTGGTGGGTGTGTGGTATAGCAGGACTCCTGTCTTAAGTTTATGGAGTCCTTTGCAGATTCAGTTGTCCTTTGTTAAGATCTTCTGTCTTAAGTTTAAGAAGATCCTAGGCTTTATACATACCACCACACCATCTGTAATGATTGTTTGTGGTGTTTATCTTGTTTTACCTCAAAACTTCCTTTCTTTCCATTGGAATGTCCATATGTGGCAGGGAAGCCCATTATTCTGAGTTCAATTACCAGGCTGTAAGTGGAGAAAACATCTTGTAATACATTACTAAATCGTAATCTAAGTGAAATAAATGTATAAAGTGAGAAAAATATTTATGCAAAAAATAAGATTATTTAGCCAGTTTATTTGCATTGCCAGACAGTGCCACTGGAGTATTTATGATGCAGTGTGGCAGTCGGCAGAATAGCCCATTTTTCCAACATGAATTGTGATGGTAATAACAAATTACTAAAGATTTTACTTTTTAACTAAATAAACAATGGGTAGTAATCAGTCACTGATTACCACACTATGAATCATAATGTAGGTGGCAGCAGCCTAGCATACTGCTAACAGCAGGCATCTATCTGCAAGCAACTGAAAGAGCCGCTAACGCCAAAAGTGCTACATTGCAGATTCTGAATAAGCATACTGCCAGTAAATCTCATACCAAAAACTAGATTTTTATGTTACTTCGTTTTAAAGTCAGTAGCCATTTTGTAACCTTCACTGCACTACCTGTGCAATAAAAGCAGGTGTCGTTGAAGTGCTGTGTAGCTCTGTAACATACTAGATAATATTGTATACAGTACACAATGGCCCAGATATTCAAAAGGGTTGCGCCATGCGCAACAGGGTTGCGTGTGCACAACTCCAAAAATGCGCCATTCTGCAATATTCAGAAGGGGCCAGTAGCGCCACTGAAAACATGCTGA
Source organism: Neoceratodus forsteri (assembly GCA_016271365.2). NCBI lineage: Eukaryota > Metazoa > Chordata > Ceratodontiformes > Ceratodontidae > Neoceratodus > Neoceratodus forsteri. The sequence continues at coordinate 1,298,728,021 of CM057459.1, read as the reverse complement.
GCAACAGCGCAATGGAAATGAAGGCATGCGCAACCGAAGGGGGCGGGTCCATGCATAAAGTGCGCAATGCGATATCCGAACACTTGCGCAATGCGCAAGAGTGGCTCAGCCGGAAGTTGCGTTATACCGGATTTGAGCCAAAATAAAAGAGCCAAGGAAGCGGGCGCAAGAACTCTAGTGCAGGCCGCAAACTGGGGGAGAGACAGAGAGAGAGAGAGACAGGAGCTGGAAGGGCAGAGAGGGACAGTGGGTCCAGGAGGACAGAGAGGCCAGTGGGGGTGCCAGTGCAGTGGAAGCAGCAGTGGGGCAGCGGGGTAACAACAGGAACAGCAGCCGGGGGGAGAAGCCAAGGAGATGGACAGTGTCAGCTTCCACATGGAAGCTGTAATGAGGGGGTGAGACACCATGCTGCAGGGGACGTGGCTGCGGAGGGGCCTGCCGGCGGTATGCCCGACAGGCGGTGTCGTGCCCGCATCAGCTTCGAGCTGTACACAGACGCCGAGATTGTGGCCCGGGCACCACCTGAACAGGGCACATATTGAGACGGCCTCCGAGCTGTGCAGTGATGTGATGCAGGCACCTCACGACGGAGTCATGCTCTGTCCGTGCAGACCAAGGTGACAGCCTGCATGTGCCTGCTCACCACGGGCACCTTCCAGAGGCCGACAGGGGACACCACAGGCATTACACAGTCGGCCATGTCACGCATCCTCATCCAATTCCTCAGCGCACTGCTGCCTCATGCTGCGGAGTACATCCATTTCCCCAGCACCACGGCAGAGCATACAACAAACATGCAGGAGTTCCACAGGGTAGCACCTATGCCTGGCGTGCTAGGGGCCATGACTGCACCCATGTGGCCATGTCGCCCCACCTGGGCCCCGACGGCCAGGCTTATCGGAACCGAAGGGGCTTTTCCAGTGTCAACTGCCAGGTGGTGTGTGATGCCACTGGGGCATTATCAATGTCTGTGCCACACACCCTGGCGGAGCACATGATGCCTTCATATGGCACCAGTCTGCACTGTGCCATCGATTCGAGAGTGGGAAACATCCCCACTGGTCATCTAGTGGGTGAGTACACATGTATGGAATGCAAACCTGTGCAAGGGTGGAATGACACAGGTGCCATGGTAGTGGCACAAGGATATGGGCAATATGGACCTGACATGACACTGATCTCCACTATCTCCACACAGGTGACTGCGGATACCCACTTCGTCCCTGGCTGCTCACACCATACCGGGCGCCTCACGACCCCAGCGCAGCTAGGTTTCAATGAGGCACATGCCGCAACACGAACATCATAGAGCGGGTGTTTGGGATGCTCAAGGCACGCCCGATGCCTGGACACTCCGGCGGAGCTCCTACAGTACAGCCCCCAAAGGCCTGTGGGATATTCCTGGCCTGTTGCATCCTGCACAACATGGCCAAAGACCATGGGATAGCTGTACAGGTCCAAGAGGGGACAGCGATGGGGACGCCAGTGGCGCTGTGATGTGGGTGATGAGCCGCCCCCCCCTAGACGGAGGGACCCCCGACTGACCCGGCAGGCCCAGCTGCACCGGGACACCATTGCAGAAGAGCACTACGCCCAACACAGGTAAGTCAAGGGGACATGTGCAGGCAACACTGTCCATGCGCAAACCACAGGCACACAGGGGAACACACCTGCATGAAGGTCAGGGGAGTTGAAGGTTCCAGACATACCAACACACCATCAGAGAGGGGTGAGCACTCATATGGACACACACACACACACCAGGCAGCATACATGGGCAGCAGCACAGCACTGTGGAAATGACATTGCCAACACACAGCACCACCAACCACCCCCACCACCTGGACTGTCCATGTACGTGTGTCAGGACCTGGGCACCCTTTGCACCTTGGTGTACAGTGCAATGCAGGCATCATCATGCACATGCACCTGTGGACAGCAGTTGGGAGAGTGTGCAGGTGGTCCGTGTGTCAGCTTGGTGAGCAGAGCACCCAGCAGTGCACTGCCCACCATGACACACATTGCACACAGGGCAGCACCAGACAGGGCCTGCATTGGGAGACAGTTCAGTCAGGTAGCACTGTCCCACGGCCACCACAGATGCGGGCGGCCCGCCGTGGCCCAGCAGCACTGGCAGGCTGAGCAGGGGCCACATCGGGTGGCGCTGGTGCACCACCAGGGGTTCCACTGCGCGAACGCGACCTTGCCCGCACAGGGGTCTGCATCCTACCAAACAAACTTGCACCAGGGGTGCTCGGGATGCCCACAGCAGAACCCGGCATCGACAGGCCTGGTGTTGCATGACGCCGGAACGGGAGTGGAGAGCGCACTGTGTGGGTGTGTGACAGGGGCACCTGACAGTGTGGCCACGCGCCCATGACAGAGACCACTGCCTGGGTCAGCCTGTCAATGGCAGCAGTCACATCCGTCCGCATAAGGGATCAGCTCGGCTCGGTCCCGAGCACACTCCCTGCTATGCCGCCTCCACGGACACAGACAGTGCCTCCATGGACCTTGCAACCCGCCCCTGCAGCTGTACCGAGTCCTGCAGCAGGCGGGTGTGCGCGTCCAATGGGTACTGTGCCCCAATGGCATCGTGACCCCCAGGGTGTGGATGGTCCTGGTGCACAGCACCCCTTGAGGGTGGGCGCTGTTCACCAGGACCAGGTATGGGCGGATCAAAGGGCGGTGGACATGTGCCACTGCTTGACACTGTACCCCCAGACCTGGTGTGCAACTGCTGCTGCCGCCCCTCCAACTGCTGAGCCCCCAGGTCCACCTGTTCCACCTCCATGCTGACAACAGTGCCAGACACCTGCACAGCCACTGGTGCTGCCCCACCGGTGCTGACAGGCACAGCCTGGGACTGTGCCAGCATGCTGGTACACAGGTGTGAACCAGGAAGGCCCAGGGGCACGTGCTGGCCTGCCATGTGTCCGTCATGGGACACACACCTATCACTGCCCATTGCAGGCCTGCTATCATCAATGGTGCAGGCGCGTCACTGCCATAGGCACAGCATGCTGGCATACCTGCATGCCAGACTGCTGTGACACAGGCTGTGCACCCCCGCACCCGATCACTGACACCGAGTTGTTGGCCCAGCGGCATGCTGCTGCAGTGCCTGCAGGCTGGTGGCGGAGGTGGATGGTCCTCCTCCACGTCCAGCAGGTCTGCCTCACTGTCTGGACCCCACCACCACCGCTCTCCTGCAGACGAACAGGATCTGTAACAGAAAGAGAGTACATGTGAGTGCATGAACAACAGCCCCCAACAACATCACCATGTCATACCGTGCAGTGATGGGCTTCCACCTGTCTGGAATCCTCCGCCTGGTACGCCTGCAATGGCACTCGGCTGCATGGTCGCGACTCAGTATCTCCTCTGTAGGGGTTGCGTTGCAACACCACTGGTGGGCCCCCACCAGTGCCAGCATCGCCACCCTGAAGGCTGCCACCTTCTCCTTCAGCCTCCTGTGGTCAGTCCCCATCTTCTTCCTGCATTCCTGCACGGAGCGCTGGTGGCTTCCGTGCAGGTTGACGGCCCGAGCTACCCCCTCCCATGCAGCTGCACGCTCCTGAGGGGTGCCCCTCCGTCCATTCAATAGTGGCTCATCCTCCAGGTAGGCCTGGAAGAGGGCCTCTGTCTCTGCCGTGGTGAAGTTCGGCCTCCTTCACGCCTCGTCCCACACCCTCAGCTTGGCTCCGGGTCAGTCATGGTGATCTGTATGGGTGGAAGTGGACACCTGTCACTGTTCAGTCGACAGCATTTCCCCATGAGCATAGCTGCCGCCCCGGGGGGGATGCAGAAGCCCCCCCCCGTTTCCTCTCCGCATGGCAGATACTGATAGAAAGGGTGCCCTTTGTCCCTTTCTAAGTGCCTTTTCTCGCAGCCCCCTCAGCCTTTATCATCCTCCGCCCATGAGCATTGTCCTGAGCATCACACAGCATGTAACTCACCTCTCACCTGCAGTAACCAATCTGGCCAGCACAACCCACAGTCGCATTTTTATAGCGCAACACATGCAAATGAGGTGTGGCTCAACTTTAATGACATGCTAATCGCGCCACTGCGCCTTTGAATAGCTGATCGGATGATTTGCATATGTCGGCTGAATATCGCGATTTGGCGCTTTTGCACAATACGGAAGGTCCGCTGAGCCACTGGCGCAGGTTTGTGGCTGCGTGCCACACTGCATTGCACATGCCCAGACAGCTTACGCATGCGTCTATCATGCTGCAGACCTGATGAGCGCGATAGGCGATTCAGGCCATGGCCACCATTGTGCCAGTGGCGCTACAGCACTGGGCACTATATGGCGCTGGCACTACTGCACGATAGTCCACTGTGGCACTGGTGCTCAGCTTGGCAGTCGCCAGGATGCCTATACGTCCCATGGCGCTGTGCGTAGCCTTGCGTCATTGCCGTGACCTTGTGTATGCCCTCTGACCCCTGGCGCTGTTGGCATGCCATGTGTACGTCCCTATTGCGCTGTCTGGTGACAGCGCCATGTAAAGTAACGGCGCTGTTCGAACAGCGCGATTGGAGCCTGTGGTGGTCTATTGTGCAACAACTCCACGTGGTGTTACGGCGCAGCGGGGCGCCATATTGCCTGCTGTAAAGTTGGTGCCATGGCTAGGAGGAGGGCGGTGTCCTGGAGCCAGCTTGAAGTGGCCAACCTGGTGGCCCTGGTGGAGCCCCACTGTGAGGCACTGTATGGTGAGGCCCCCCTCACCATGCCTCGGACCCACGTGTGGCAGCAAGTGGCCACTGACCTGGTGGAGGTCACTGGCCGGGGCAGTCTGCTGAGCAGTGCCGGCACCGAACCACAGTGACCTCCGCCCGGAGGCGGAACTCTTCGGGCTGTGCTATGCTCACCACAGGCAGGCGGGTGCTCAGGCCAGGTGAGTACCATCTATGCAACTCTATATTCTGTAGGGGTGTGTGTGTGCTTGGGGTGGCTGTGCATAGGTGTGTCAGTGTGTGCAGCTGTGCGATGGATGGTTATGGCTGTGTGGGCAGGCACTCTCACTGGGGCAGGGGCACTCTGCTTTGAGTCACACTGATGTTTGTCTCAACATATGTCTCCCACAGGCCGGATTGTGAGGACACAGGGCCAGGGTGGACGTGGGCCATGCCAGGGCCCCGTGCCGGGGTGTTGTGCCCTCAACAGCAGCAGCAGCAGCCAGACCCAGCTGCTGGAGGAGTGTGAGTATCATTACTTCATGGATGCTATTGCATGCTGGGGGGGCAAGACCACCAGCCATGCGGGACACAACCAATGGGGAGGTCATAATTCCACTATACAAAACACTAGTGAGTCCCCACACTGGAGTACAGTGTACAGTTCCGGAGACCATACCTACGTATGGACATGGACTGGGTGGAGAGGGTTCAGAGGAGGGCGACATGGATGGTGCATGGATTGCATCACAAGTCCTATGCAGACAGGTTGATGAACTGAACATGTACTCCCTGGAGGGAGGAGGGTGTGGGATATGATGGGGACATACAAGTATCTTACAGGGGGAACAGAGTGCAGGAAAACAATATTTTTAGCGTAAAGGATGTTCCAGGACTAGAGGGCATGAGATGAAGTTGGAGGGGGGACGATTCAGAGGAAACATGAGAAAGTATTTCTTCACAGAATGGGTGGTGGACAAGTGGAACACCCTGCCAGAGGAAGTGGTGGGGGCTGACTTGGTCACGGGATTTATGAATGCATGGGTTGGCCATAAAGGAATTCTGGAGGTCAGGGGTAAGGGGAACGGACTTATAGGACAACAGAGTGAACTTACAAGGTCAAATGGACAGACTGGTGTCCCATAGGCCCTTATCTGCCGACACTGTCTATGTATCCATGTATGTCAGCACACACAGGTGACCTGCATCACAGTGCAGTATCACGGCACGCTGTGTATGCATCACTGGTGGTCCAGGCATGCACTGGGCACATAGCTGTGTAACTGGCATCGCACCACGTTGCCACATCACTTGCCAGCCTAGTTTGTACTGTGATTGACGTGGGCAGTGTGTGTGGGCGGTGGTGCGCATAGCTGGTGCCGCCTGTTTGTGATGGCCATGTGCATGTTCACTGTGGGTGGGTGCATGCCATCACAGGTGCGGGACATTGGGCTATATGGCTTGCAGGTTGGGTGGTGTTCAGGGTTGTGGTCAGTCACAGCCATTGACTGTGTTCCCATTTTCCTAGGCCTCGAGGTTCTCCGGGATCTGCATGACATTCTGGGCCTGACACAGGTGGCCATTGAGAACCAGGCCATCCTTCAGTCAATCAGGCGCCATGGCTCATGGAGGGAGCGCCACCGGACAGTGCAGCACCAGGCAGAGGATGACCAGCCAGCTGGGCCTTAGGGGCACATCCCCTTCACTTCTCCCATCCCTACCACCCTGCCTTCTCCTCTCCCAGTTGTTCATCCCTACCCTTGAACACCCTACCTTGTACCCATCCCCTTGTAAATAGTTGTTGTTTATGGTTTTGGTTATTTAGTATTTGAAACTTTAAATATACCTTTATATTTTGATATGAATACTGTGTTGGTCTCTGATTTGCAGCTGGCTATGGGTGCTCAGTTGCAGTGGTGTCATGCCATCTGGGGTGGTATGGTCCTGGGTGTGTGGTGTGTGTGTGTGTGTGTGCATGGGGAGGTCTCCAGCATGGAATTGACTTTCTGTTGGTCTTGCTGTCTGCTGCCACCCACTGCTGGGTGCACAGGGTGGGTCTGGCCTGTATGCTTCTCTGCAGCATGGGGTTGATGTGTGCCGGGGGGATGCATGGTGTTTCCTGCAGTGCCAGTCACTGCACATGGGTGGTGTCTTGGGGTCATGGTGCAGGGTGTGCTGTGTATACGGGGGGCTGATGTGCACTGTGGTTGTCAACCCCCTGTGTGTGGCACTCTCTGCCTGCCAGTGGTTGTGCTGGGGTGTCAGGGCTCTGCTATGCTCACGGCACAAGATAAAGTCCTGCATCTCCCTCCTCCAAATTCTTGATATTGATGGCTCTCCCCTACAGACAGTGGCCTCAGTCAAGTACCTGGGTGTCACTCTGGACCTGCAGCTCGATCTCACCCTGCATATTCGTAACGTTTGCAGGGCTACAAATTATAAGCGCGGCCTTGCCTACAAAGCTAAAAACTGCCTAACCCCTGCAGCTCATTTGGCGCTAGCCAGAGGGATCCTCCTCCCTACTCTCTGCTACAGGCTGGTTACCTTTGCCCCTGTACCCCCATCCAGCCTCCAGAAATGGGACACCACCTACAATAACATCTGCCGCTTCGCCCTTTCCGCTGTGCCCCTCACTCACTGCTCACGACCTATACTCCCGACTGGATTGGCTGCCTCCAGAAAACATTGCACCTTCGTGCTTGTAATTTCATTGACAACATTATAAGATTGGCCACTCCTCCGCCCTCACTCCCCAAACCCTGGCCCCCCCTCCTATCAGCTAAGATCAAGAGAGACCCTCGATCGGCTTGTCCCTAGAACTCACTCCCTCATGGGGGACCGGGCCTTCTCCTCCTTCACCCGAAAAATCTGGAACTCGTTCCCAGTCCTTACCCGGTCTGCCCCTCACATCCCCACTTCAAAACCTCGCTCTGGCACTTCCTGAAACCCTCCTCCGCTTGCCCCTGTACCTCCTAGATTCACCCTATCTACTCATGTACCCTGAGCTCCCAGGGTCCCACTGCACCTAACCCCTCTGAACTAGTAACACAGTTCTGACTTTACACCCTCCTCCATCCTCTCCCCTCACTCCTTCCTCCCAAATTGGCCTCACCCGTTCCACCCAGTCCCTCCCCACCCCCACCCATTTTTCCCTCCTATGCACTTACTTCTGTTAGCACTAAGTTAGCTCACCCGTGTCCCCAACCTCAATTCTGACGATGCCTTGCTTCCTCTTTCTTTCAGGTAATGTCTGTTGTTTTCTTGTTTGCTAAATTTGTACTTTACTGTTAGCCGCCTATCCATTTCCTGTTAATCCTGTTTTTTGCTCAACTGTATGTAACTGACTCCTGTATGCTACTACCTATGTAACCCTGCCGGTTCGCACCTGAAAATAGGCACTTGGTTGTCTAGTGTGCCCTACCCGGTTAACAAAAACAAACAAATAAATAAATAAATCTTGGTGCTCATTTCCCCAAGGAGGGGCAGGAACATATTACATTGGATCATGGTGTCAGCAAGGGGCCGGGGGGGGTGGCATGGACATACTATTTATGCTCAGCAGGACTGATACAATACAACTTACACTATAATAATGTCATACGGGCTGTTGGTTATTTTACGTTTATTGGTCGGGGGTGGGCCCCACAGAATATTTTGCAGGGAGGCCATTACAGTTGTTGGCACAGCCCTGCTCTTGGGCCCTCCATTCCATGCCCTGCATCATCCTGGTTCCCCTCACCTAGACCCTCTCCAGCAGTGCTACTTACCTCTTGTGGTGTGGTCTCCTGCACTGCACACAGTACTGGGGATGATGTCTGCCCAAGACGTTCTACAGTGGGTGGCTCACCTCCCTCCTCCTGGACATACTCCCCTAGCCATTTGGCCCAGAATCCTGTGTGCCTTTGGCACTATTCCTCTACACATTTCCATGTTGTCCATTGTGCCATGTATCACCCCTCCAGTTACATTACACTTGTTGTGGCTTGCAGTGTGCTCCCCCCCAGGTGCGACCATGGGCTGGGTCTCTGACCCCACCTGCTGCACCCTGCACATTCCTTGGTTTACACCTCAGTTCCATACTCCTTGTCCAACCCTCCAGGGTCTCAAGGTCCCCCTGGATGATTTCACTACATCCCCATCTGCCAGGGCCCAGCATTTTGGGCTCACCTTCATATGGGCTCATCCATCCCCTGACCCCCTCCCCTGACCACACATTGGTCAGACACAATTGTCTGAGACTGTGTTGCTCTGGTACTGCACTTTATATCTGCTTTTCTGGGTGACACCTGTCTGTTGCATTGGTCCAGCTTGTCTGCTATCCTGGTACACATCTTGTTTCAGTGGGTACTGTTTCACATTTCACTTCTTACACAGTGGACACCCTCCTCAATAGTGATTACCTTGTAGCTAACACTACATGACCATTGCTGTACAATTGGTGTGCAGCAGTTTGACTTACCAGTCTGTTGGCTTGACCTTCTTATTTGTGACATCTTGTCCTTGGCCCTTCGTCGGATGTCATCGTGCTTCTTTTTCAGGGCCTTTACATCCCTGTTTGCTGTGCTCACTGCATTCACCTTCTGGCAGATTTTGTCCCATATGTCTGCCTTGGCTGCTTTTGGTGTTGACCTGCTGTGGAGCACATCGTAGTTGGCATCGATCTCATGCACCAGCACCTCCTCCTCTCGTGGTGTCCAGTTGGCTGCCCACAAGCCTCTGCTCCCTGTGCCACTTGCTGTTTGGTGTTCCTGGCTGCTGCTTGGCCCTGGCTGCTGGCCCTGCTGTTGTGGTGCCACTGGCTGTGGCAGTGTGCTTTGTTGCTGCTGTGTTTGAGGGTGCTGTTATGGCAGCTGGGGCAGGTTCTGGTGTTGTTGCCCCTGTTGGGCATACAATACTGCCTGTTGTGCATGGGCTTGCTGCTGTATTGGCACCTGTGGCATGTATGGCAGTTGGTAATGTGCCTGTTGCACTGTGAACACACCTGGCTGTTGTTGGTGTTCATACTTGTAGTGCTGCTGCTGCTGCCATCTCTGGGCTATGGGCTGCCCTAGGTTCCCCATTCCTGGGTGCTGTTGCATGTGCTGCTGTTCTGCTGGTACTCCATGCTATTGCATGAAGTGGTAGGCATACTGCTGCTGTTCAGCTTCCTGCTGTGTGGCATGCTGCTGGCTTCTCTCTGGCTGCTGGTTAGGATTCATCCTTAATGATCTGCTGCTTCTGCTTCTTTGATCCTCAGGGTGTGAACCTTGTGTCTCCTTGAGGCTCTTTTTATGTGCTCCCGCAGCTGCGCACCCACACGTGTGTATTTTCCTCACGTGCAGAATGCCACAAGTGGGCTTATTTGTGAAATTCCACACATGTGCCTACTGCCTTTGTGAATATCCCACAGCTGCAGATCTGCAGTGCTACAGGCTTTTTTCCCACAGCTGCGGGACTTTTGGCTTTCTTTGAGAATCCTGCCCCTGGTTTGGGAATCACCGAGAGGATGGCACTGGTCCCCCAAAAAAGGGGTGTGTGAGAACCCCCTTCCTGAATTTCATGAAAAACATTAAGTAATCTGGGGATCAGAGACCCTGCAAAGGCCTAGTACCATGACACGGGGAACCCGTCAGGGCCCAGACATTTTGAAGTTTTCATTTGGGACAGAGCCCCATGAAGTTCTTCCATTCTGATTGGAGTCAAAAGTAATTCCTGATGAGTCTGGGAGAGATTTGGTATTAGTAAACTCGACAAAAAATTGGAAATATGTTTGACTGCAGGGGGATAAGGGTCCCCATACAGCTGACCATAATAAGTCTGAAATAGTTTTATTATCTCTGATGTGGCAGTCACCAAGTTACCATAGGAGGGGCATTTAAATTATGGAATGTGGGAGGCCATCTTATAACCCCACACTTCCTAGCCAACACCCGAGGTCCCCCTCATAATGAAATGTTTTCAAGACCATTAACACCATTTGTACTTTATTATCAAGAATCTTTTGTAACTCTGCTTTGACCTGCCTGATGCCGTTTTTCCTCTCAGCCTCCTCTGCATTGGAGTCCAATTCTACTAGCAAGGTTTGATAACGGGCATCCTGTTGTTCCTTTTTGTGGGATGCATAAGCAATAATTTCCCTGCAAATAACCGCCTTAAAGGTGTCCCATAAAATGCTGGGGGATATGTCAGGGGAGATGTTTTCTTTTAGAATTTGTTAAATTTTTTTCTGAAGTCATAGTCTTAAAGGGCTTCTTCTTTTAATAACGTGAGATTTAGGTGCCAACATGCAATTTTTTGGGTTTAACCCAGTCTAATTTTAAAATCAGTGGTGAATGGTCTGAAAGGAGACTAGCTCCAATGGAGATGTCTCTAAGCACATCCGAGTGTTCAACTGAGATAAAAAATAGCCTATACAGGAAGAGGAGTGGAAATCTAAGGGAATAATAAGTATAAGCCCTTAATGTCGGAAAAAAGTAGCGCCAGACATCCACAATCCCTAACTGGGTCAACTGTTACTGAAGGTATTTCTGAGAAGCTGTTGTCCGATGCCTTGCCGGACCTGAGGTACCTAAGGAGGGAGCTAGGGTAATATTAAAGTCAACACCCATTATAAGTAATCTTTGTTGCATGTCTAATAATTTATTGAAGAAACTTCAAAGTTTTGCTGAAGAGGCCTGTGGGGGAAAATAAACACTAGCAAGAGTCACCTCCTTACCAAAAAGTTGCCCCACTATAATCACAAAACTCCCTGAAGGGTCATTGTACTGTTGTTGTAATAAGAACACTGTGGTAGTGGGAATCAAGATGCCCCCCCCCCATGCTTGCCCTTCCCATATGAAGATGCAAACACCTGATATCTCACCCTTAGGGAAAGTTTTAGATGTTCCCCTGAAGATAGATGAGTTTCCTGGAGGTATAAAATATCTGCCGTTTGTTTTTTAAGGTATCGAAATGAAAAATTTGATGTCGCAGGACCCTTTTTTTGATTTCTCACCACTTGCTTCTCACTTCAGGAAGCATTTTTTTGTGCCATGACACCGACATCTTGTTTTTTCCTCAGCCTAAAAAAGGTACAAAATACATTAAAAAATGAACACCTGATCTAGCTAAATGGGATATGTTTCACTAGATTCTGGAGTTTGATTTTAACAAACAATGCCAGAAATACATTTTCTGGGCAGCCCAAAACCCAGGCTGCCCAACTTAGCAAGAGCAGCCATTAACCCACATTCTCTCTATGAGAACAGCGGGACTTTCTTGACTTCTGCAGATGCAGCTGGAACTCATGCTGTGGGCTGCAGTGAGAGGAGTGATTCGCTGTTTCCCTGGTGTCTAGTGGCACCCCCCCATTGCATCCCTGCATATGTTTAATGTTATCCTGGTGTCTAGTGGCACCCCCAACCCTCTGCTTGCTGTCCCCATAAATAATTCATTTTTCCCTGGTATCAAATGGTACATCCCACTCTCTGATCACCATTTCTGTGCTTAATTCATCTTTCCCTGGTGTTTAGTGGCACCCCCACCCTCCAGTCACCGTCCCCATAGCTAAATTATCTTTCTCTGGTACTAGTGGCATCCCCCACCATCTGATCACTGTCCCTGTTTTTTTGTTGTTTCCCTGGTGTTTAGTGGCACCCCAACCCTCCGATCGCTGTTTCCAATGTTTCTTTGTGTTTTCCTGGTGTCTTGTGGCACCCCATCCCTCTGATCGCCATTCCCGTTAGTGCTTAGTGTTTCTCTGGTGTCTAGTAGCATCCCCATCCATCTGCTCACTGTCACTGGGCTGAAATAAAGGAAACTGTCCATTGATTTTTTTTTGAACCTGCAAAAAGGAAAATGGGGTTGTGGCCTGACCACTGGCAGGAGCAGGCTTGAGGAAACTGAGCTCCATTGAGGAACTTTTAAAACAACCTGAAACAACCAATCTTTTTTACTTTTCTCTGCATAAAATGTATTCTACCACTAAACCTGTATCTCAAGACTCATTGGAGAAACTTTCAACATAAACAGCCATAGGAAAACCAAAACATCAGCAGCACACAGACTCGGACAGAGCTAAGGCCCAGAGCATGAGGAATACTCCTGGAGTGCTAGTGACTGCTGCCATTGGAGGTGAGCCTATCTTAGCATCTCTCCTAACAGCCATCCATAAGGTTTGGATAAGAAGATGGAGGATTTTAATAATCAGACAGCCTTACTGGATACTAAAATAGACTTGGCCCAAGCTAACACCACAAAAGCAGGAAAAGAGGCAGAAAAAACTCTGGTAACATGCACCAGACTAGTGAAAGAAAACACGACCCTTCGGGCTCACTTAGAACAGCTCAAGAATTTTACCAGAGCACCCAATTTCCTTATCTTAGGCCTCTCAGAATCCTACAAAGGAACAGATCTAAAAACTTTTCTGGTGGGCTGGATACCTGAAGTATTATCCATCAGTGCTGACTGGACTACTAAAAAAGCTTACCGAATTACCCCACAGCGACCGCCACGAGAGGACGGCACACTGCACACGATCCCAATGGTCCTGGGAAGCCTGGAAGAGAAGGAAGAAGTTATACTTGCAGCGAAGCATGCTGGAGGAGTTAAACTCGATGAGACTGTGATCAAATTCTTCCTGGACCTGAGTTACAACACTGTGACCAGGAGAAAGAGTTTTGATGGTGTCCGTGGTACCTTGAAGTAAATGGGATAAATCATTATCTCCTTCAACCAGCGCGACTCAAAATTCACTATGGGGTTAAAACTTTCCTATTTTCATTTCCCACGGATGTGAGTAAGCTAGCTGAAAAGATTCACAAGGAATTTGTGTCCCGATAGGAAGAGTCAGATCAGAATGAGGACTTGGACAATTAAGTAAATGCATCAATCCGGTGAAAATTTTGACCTATACTTTTTTCTGCTATTTTAGATTGCCCATTATCTTCTGACTTGTATGATACCCTTCTTTCCACAATTTGAGTCTGCTCTAGTATTTTTTTCATGTTTGAAATAATAAAAGGAGCGCTCCTTTTAATATGGCTTGGACAAGATTTTCATCAATATTTGCAGCTGTTTTTGAACACCTATTGTTTCATAATGTCAGGGAGCACTGCCTGCTGCGTGATAGTTCACTATAGTCACAGCAGAAGTGATATTTAAACAACCGATGGACAAAAACAGCTGAGAATACTAATGAAGACCAGGTCCAAGCATTATTAAAAGGAGCGCGCCTTTTATTATTTCAAATATTTATTTATTATTTATTTAGCTTTTGGATACCGGGTAAGTGCACTAGACAAGTAATATGCCTATTTTCAGGAACGACCCGGGAGAGTACAGACATTGTGATTACATAGTGGTACAGGGGTTTATACAGGAAACAACATAGCAGACAAATTGACTAGAAAGGAACAGTTTGAGGTGACATTAACAAGGTATCAACAGTGGAAAAGCATTTAAGTTAACATCCAGTTTCAGACAGTGTGAGGTAAAACAGATTCACTGGTTGATTTACATCCAGTTTCAGACAGTGTGCAGTAAAACAGAGTCACTGGTGGTTTTGTGAAATGGACAAAATTATAAATTACAAAAAGGACAAATTATAACTCGGTCAAGTGCCAGGTGTGAACAAGTAGTATCTCAATCAAGTGCCAAGAGAGGATAGGTTCGTCAGGGCTGGCCATGTGTGTGTTGCAAAGCACTAGGGCCTTGCTGAGAGAGGACATAGCTCTATGGGGGTTTGGGACAGACACACGCTGAGACCAGCTTTAGGACACCCCACAGATGTCTATGGAAACTATGGTAGGAGGGGGCCGATCTAACCTGCTCAGGAAAGGAGTTCCAGAGTCTAGGTGCGCTAGCAGCAAAGTCCCTGTCCCCCATGAGGGTGCATGTGGGAGGGACTCTTAGCAACCCGGGGACCTGTGATCTGAGTGAGTAGGAGGAGTGGTCCGCCGGCATAAGTAGCTGAGCCAATCCCGGTGGGGTGCCTGTTCTAGTCACTTTGCCCATGAGACATCCAAGCCCAAAGTCCAGGTAGCTAGATGGTGAGAGCCAGCCAAGATTTTCATAAAGGTTACAATGGTGGGTAAGCCGGGGGGCAGCCAGGGCAAAACGACAGATGTTATTGTAAGTCGTGAACCACCGGGTAAGGTGGGATTTGGCGGAGCTGGCAAAAAGGTGCAGGCCGTAGGAAAGGGAGGGAAGCAGGATACCTCTCGCAAGAGCCAGACGAGCCGCGGGTGTGAGGTTGTATTTGGCTCTGTAGGCCATGCCCAGTTTGCAGTTCACCATTCTACAGACATTCAGGATGTCATTCCCCATGTTCAGTTGGGGGTCTAGCGTTACACCAAGGTATCTGACAGAATTCACAGTTGGGAGGAAGGTACCGTCCTGGCATTTGATGACCAGGGGAGCTGGCACGGCTTTGATTTTGGGTGCTGAACCAAATAGCATAGTCTGTGTTTTTTTCAGGTTGAGAACCAGTTTATTTTTGGTTGCCCAAGCATGGATATTGTTAAAGTCATCAGATAGGCGCTGATTTAGAGACTCAATGTCCTGGAGTGGGTCATGATGACCAGGTCATCAGCAAAGAGAGTGGCATTGGAGCTGGTAACTGCTGCCGGTAAGTGATTGACAAAGAGGGAGAAGAGGAGGGGCCCCAGGACCGACCCTTGGGGGACGCCTGAGGTCACCGGTAGTGGATCAGAGAGGACTTTGTTAAATCTAGTCATCTGCATTTGACCGTGTAGGTAGCCAGTGAACCATTTCATTGCAGAGGAGGACAGACCCAGTGACCACAGCTGGGTGCAGAGCAACTCATGATCAATGAGGTCAAAGGCTTTGGACAGGTCGATAAATATGACTCCAGAGAGTTTACCCTGATCCATGGCTCCTCTGATACTGGAAGAGACAGAGACCAGGGCTGTGGTTGTGCTGTGCCCCTTCCGAAAGCCGTGCTGGGCCGGAGATAGCAGATCATGGGCCATTATGTGAATGGTGAGTTGTTCAGCCACAACGTTTTCCAGGAGTTTGCTAAGGGAGGACAGAATGGCGATCAGCCGATAATTGTCTGGGACCTTAGGATTGCCCTGCTTCAGTATAGGTACTATCCTGGCCACCTTCCATATGTCAGGAATGACCCCCATCGCAAGTGATAGGTTAAAGATGTGGGCAACTGGGGTGTCAATGTGGTGGGTGCCAAGCTTTAGGAGTTTGGGCTCCAGATTGTCAGGCCCCAGGCTTGAGTACTGGGAGAGGCCAGAAATAAGGTTAAGCATGTCTGTGACTGAGACAGCCCTAAGACAGAAAGGCAGTCGAGGGGAGGAGGTAGCCTCCAGTCCTGGTGCAACAGGGGAACCAGTGTAAATCCCTGTAGGCGGAAAGCGTGTGGCATAGGCCGACAGGTCAGTGAAGTGAGAATTTAAGGCGTTGGCAGTCGTGTGGGGGTTATTGCAGGAGGCCCCACCGATAACCATGTCAGATACCCCAGCACTGGTGGGGCCACTGACAAGCATTTTGATGTTTCTCTTGTAATAGATCAAGATACCGCCTCCCCGTTTGTTCCCAGGTCTATTCTGTCTTATGATTTCATAACCGGGGAGCGCACATGCCGCATTTGGAATGGAGGATTTCAGCCAGGTCTCAGTCACTCCAAGAATATCTGGCTTGTAGAGTGAGACCCAGGTGACTAACTCATTGAGGCTAGGTAGTAGGCTCCTAGTATTGAGGTGAGCCACTTTGAGTCCCTTACCCATGAAATAAAGTACTAAATCAGACTCAAGTGTTAGAAAGAAGGGCATAATATAAGTCAGTAGATACCTGGCAATCTAAAATAGCATAAAAAAGTATAGGTCAAAATTTTCACCGGATTGATACACTGCTGCTATATGCTATATGTACTGCCTAGCAAACAGTATATCTAAACTAAATGTGGTTTCTGTATGTCGGTAAAGGGGGCTTTAGATAATCTAGACAGAGTTGGGGATGAAGGCTTGATTTAAATCATACATACGCTGATTATTTAGTTGACCATATGGTCAAGATTGCACCATGTGCGCACCTCGTTTTCTTGCTTATGCCCCCCTGTGGTTTTATTACATGTTCCTTGAGCTAGCGCTCACAATGTTAGCTGCTATGAGCTATAGTCGGCACGTAGTGCTAGTGAGGGTGGGAACCTTAGACTTAAAAATGTATCCTAAATGCTTAGATATGTTTGAGGCATGTTTGAATGTCTGCAGATGTTCTTTGTTGGGTTGTAAATAGAGTACAGTTATACAATGGACATTATCGTATGTGCGCTTTCAGTGATGTATCAGTGGGGGATGGATGCTTGGGGATTCCTTTGTTGTAACTAGTAATCCTGCTAAGCAGAATTGTGACTTTACCTCTACAAGGTGACATTTGGATGTAGTGTACATTTAAATGCAATAAAAAGAATTTACAAAAAAAAAAAAGGAAACAGTCGCTCGCCAACTTGACCCCCTATACCCCCACCTCCCACTCAGCACCCACCATCCCACAACCCCCAGTACAACCCTACACACCCTCACTCACCTGAACAGGTCACAGGGCAAGGAGCCACTCTCCAATCGAAGACACGTCTTGCTGCTGGAACTAGTGACTGCACTATTAGAAACTAAGGTAAATGCAGTTCAATGTATTTTAGTGAGGTTTTCAACTTTGATGCACAACTTGCCCATTTTTACATATTTTGACACCAAATTTTCAACATGGCCTTTTGGGGATGCCACCTTATGAACAGTGTTACTGTTATTCCACAAATCCAGCCCAAAAGGGGATTTCATGGTTGCCTAGCAAAATCACCTTTTGGGCAGGATTTGAACATTTCACTGTCCTTGTTTGTGAGATGGGGTCATAATAAGGCTATGCTGAAAATTTGGAGTCAGAATATGCAAACATGGAAAAGTGATGCGCATACATTGAAATTTTGCTATGCTCATGTGTAACTTTGGTAATTTGCAATATGTTGACCCCAAATTTTCAACATAGTCATCTTTTACACCACCTCATGAAGGTGAAAGCTGACATTTTTCAAATCCTGGCCAAGATGTGTTTTCGTACCAGTGGCGTGGAATGATATTGCAGTGGCACAGAATGATGTTTCGGTAGGGATTTGAAAATCTCAGCATAGCGTTCATACAGTGGGATGATAACAAGGCTATGTTGGCAATTTGGTTGCTGTTTTTGGCTGAAATGCAAGCATCTTCCTTGGGGGTTGTCAACCCCATTGCTTACCCTTCCCCCCGTGGGCCCTGCTTGAAGAAAGGCGATTATGTGTGACATAGTTTGCTCATGGAATGTGGAGGGGTGACAACCCCCCAGGAAGACCCCACCACTGATTCGCCAAGACTCCGGAGACCCAAAACCCTAATGTTTTTTCCTTTTGCTGCTGGGGGGGGGGGGACATTAGGGAGAGAGACCCTAACACCACATTTCACTACTTTTGTGGCGTTAAGTTACCCTAACTGGTGCAGTAACACAGTTTATTGCAAAGAATATTTTAAACAGATGAAGTAAGCCGGCCCAGTGATGCTGAGGGTTGAGGCACTGGATGCCACACCTTGCGCCACACCAGTGACCTGGGTTTGGGAACAACCTTGCGTCGCCAGGGAGCCGGCTGAAGGGGGAGGATTGGAGCAGAATTTCCCCTCCAGGGGTAGACACCTCACTCTCTGCAGTCCCGCACCCATTGGGAGCGGTGATGCAAGTCTGAGGTGGGGTGGAAGGGGTCACCGGATCCTGGTGTGCGTGTGTGCCTCCACATGTGCAGTACGCAAGTGTACACCGTGACCCTGGGAAAGGGAGAAAAAGGTCAAAATAGAAAAACTGTATATGGGAAAAAAAACAGATTAAGTAAATCCCCCCTAATTCTCTTTTCCTCCAGTGTAAACAAACCCAGATTTGTAATCCTTTCCTCATGGTTTGCTTTTCAGTTTGGGATTAACCTAGTTGCTAAGTGCTGCACTTTTTCCAAAATTTCTCTATCCTTTTTAAATAGGGCTCCAGAAGGGACTACAATAATCTAAAATGTGGGCAAATATGAGTTTTGTATAATGGCAAAATTAACAACTCTGTTCCGTTTATAAAAGATTTTCTGATAACATCCCACTAGTCTATTATAGCCATCAAAGAGCTGGTGACACATTCAGGAGAACTTTAACAAAACCTAATATTTAGACACAGTCCAGCTTGTATTTCCCATTAGTGCTGTATTCCTCCTCCCCATTATTTATTACTGAGGTCATCTGTATGAAAACAGGATCTTTGCTTTTGAAGAGTTTATCTATTCTTACTGCTTTCTCCCTACCTGAAGTTATAGAGCACTGCTTGTGATATCACAGTTACTCCCATGGCAACATATTGTGATGTCACAACAGAGGATTATGGCTTGAAGTAGGGAGTAAGCTATAGAGGCAGATGGACTCTAAAGGAACTCTAAGGGATAAAGATCATACATTCATGCAAATTTCCTTAGTGATAAATAATAGGGAGGAGAAATATATAAAATATAAATGGATTGCAGGCAGCATTGTGCCTAATTATTATGTTTTTTAAAGTTTTCTTTGAGATGTCAGTTGCTCTTTAATGCTGCCTTCTTACAATGATTTCAACTTCTTAGGTCATTACTAATGATGATACCAGGATCTTTTTTGGTATCTGCTTCTCTCAGAAAATTGCCAGTTAATGAATACTTATTCTTTGACTCATTTTCTATCTAGGTGCAGACCAACACAGTTTACATTATATAAATACATCTTATCCCGCTTCCCAATTTTTTCTAAGTCCCTGACTAGGCACTCATATTTTGACTGTGTAACATGCTATCCTGATTTTGTGTCATTTGAAAAATTTTTGATCCAGCCAATTACAGGTTCATGCATGCCTCCTAAACAAACAAGCATTTGTCAATGCCGAATGTTTGCTTGCTGGCACTGGCATTGGTAGTGTAGAAGTTACAGAGCTGCATAATAGGAATGGCAGCGAAGTATTGAACTGAAGCCAACCCCACCACCACCCTGCAGAGAGTGGCAGGCATTGGGGTGTGCCTTTGGGTCGTCAGGCATAACGACCACACCATTTCACCACACCCTACCCTGCAGACACTGACAAGTGTCACGGTGTGCCTTGGGGTCTTTGGCCCTTATGAACACCCCATTCCATCAGGAAATACGATGAGATGGGTGCGGTATAGGAGAATGGGGTGAAGTTTGGGCCTGAAGAGTCCGAGGCACACCTTGATGCCTCTCACTGGCTGCAAGGTGTGGGTGGGGGTGTAATGGTATGAGCATGACAGGCAAGAATCCCAAGTCACACCCCTGATGCCTGTCATACTCTACAGGTTGGGGCGTTATGGTCGGAAACCCTAATGCCTCAGGCATTCGTTGGTATTTTCACTCCAAATTTTCAACATGGTTTTTTTGTGACCACCACCTCATGAACAGTGGCAATATCAGTTTGGTAGCTGAAAACTGCTTTTGCACAGTGACTATGGCATTTGGCACCACAGGTGCAAAAACACATTCCGAACAGGATGTGAAAAATGACAGCAGTACTGTTCATGAGGAGGTGTAAAAAAATTGCAATGTTGAAACTCTGCTGTGAAAATCTTAAAAAAACTGGTGAAGTCACGAGCGTGCATAGAAACTGTGCAATGCACACCCGCAATGTAACTAGTTTGGGGATTGTTTTACAGCAGATTGTTAACACAGGCATTTTGGGACCTCCGATCATGAACAGTGTCAGTGTGATTTTCTTTATCTGTCCCGAACAATGATTTCCCACAGCGACCACGCATCTCTTCACTGAAAGTGTGAAAACACATTTCGGCCATGTTGTGGAAAATGACAGCTGTACTGTTCATAAGGAGGTGTGGAAAAATGCCACTGGTGAAAATCTGGATTGAAAATATTACAAATTCATGAACCTATGAGGGTGCGTGGAAACTGCGCAATGCTCACTCGTAACACAGTCATTTTATGGAGTTTTGTCACCAAATTTTCAACATAGCCATTTTAAGACCTCTGCTCATGACCAGTGTCACTGTGATTTTCTTAATCTGTCCCAAACATTGTTTTCACACATCGACTGTACCATTGTGCGCTACATGTGCGGAAACACATTTTGGGCAAGATGTGAAAAATGGTAGCTGCACTGCTCATAAGGAAGTGCGGTAAAATGGCACTGTTGAAAATCTGGTGTGCAAATATTACAAATTCGCAAACTTGCCAGTGTGCGTAGGAACTCTGCAACGTGCGCTCCTAAAACAGTCATTTTTGGAATTTTCACTACATTTTCAACATAGCCATTTTAACAACTCTGCTCATGATCAGTGTCACTGTGATTTTCTTAACGTGTCCCATACATTGATTTCTTTTTCCCGACTATGCCATTGTGCTACATGGGCAGAAACTACGTTGTGTGAGATGTGAAAAATTACAACTATACTGCTTATAGAGGTGGTGGTAAAATGGCAATGCTGAAAATCTGGAGTGAAAATATTGAAAATTTGCGAACTTACGGTGTGCATAGAAACTCTGCAGCATGCGGCTAAGTAAAACAGTCATTTTAGGAATTTTTTCACCAAATTTTCAAAATAGCCATTTTAAGACTTCTGATCATGAACAGTGTCACTGTGATTTTCTTAATGTGTCCCATACATTGATTTCGCACACCGACTGCGCCATTGTGCACTACATGGGCGGAAACATGTTTTGGGTGAGATGTGAAAAATGACAGCTGTACTGCTCATAAGGAGGTGTGGTAAAATGGCAATGTTGAAAATCTGGAGTGAAAATATTGAAAATTCGTGAACTTACGAGCGTGCATAGGAACTGCACAACGCACGCTCGTAAAACAGTCATTTTTAGGAATTTTTCCACCAAATTTTCAAAATAGGCTTTTTGAGAGCCCACCTTATGAACACTGGCAGTGTCGTTTCATTAATCATTCCAGAAAGGTGATTTCGACAGTGGCTGTGAAATCACCCTTCAGGCCCAAGTAACGCCATGACAGTGCAAGAATTCATGAGGAGGGGTCCCAAAAACCCCATGTTGAAAATTTGGTGCAAAAATTCCAAAAAATGCCTGAGATATGCAACAAAGTTGAAAAAACCCTATCTATCCCATTATACAGCTTACCGGCATTTCCTCAGTTCATGATCAGCTTTGAAAGTGCAGAGCGTGTTCCGGTCCACGAAGATCGTCATGCGGACTCCGGAGGTAAGTATGGGGTGAGTGTGGGAGGCAGGGTGCACAGTGGGTGGGCACGGGTGGGTGCAGACACTGTGACAACGTGGACGCTTGCCACGCTGGGGTGGGCTCCCAGCATGGCAGAAGGATGGCTGGGGGGCGTGGAGCCGACGGGGATTAGGCACACCATCGACCATGGCATCTGTTGCCTCACTGGGGTGGGCTCCCAGCATGGCACCCTGTACTTGGGGGGACAGTGGAGCCGACGAGGATTGGGCACCCCGTTGGCGACAGCATAAGGGGGAGACAGTGGAGCCAGCGAGTTAGGCACCCCGTGAGCCCATAATATCATTTTGCCACGCTGGGGGTGGGCTCCCAGCATGGCACCTGGATGCTTTGGGGCGTGGAGCCGATGGGGATTGGGCACCCCGCCGGCCGTGACAGTGGGGAGGAGGGAAGGCGCATGAGCATGCAGTGTGCGCATGCGGCACGCAGGTGGGGGGGGAGAGCTCTGCTCACCCAAGCGGAGCTCTCCCTTTCAACTGTATGCCACTGCATTTTCAGCTGTCATAGACAGCTGGAGCAGTGATTGGCGCTCTGCGACTGCGCCTGCAAGTACACTGACTGAACTGGAAGAGGCTGACACACGTCTGGAAAACTCGTATGATGGCACTATGTTTCTTGCACATGCGTGCAAGCAAACATAAAAAGGAGAAAAGAGATGGTCCCAAAACTGAGCCCTGTGGGACTCCGCTTGTTGCATTAACTGCATCTGATAAAGAGCCATTTATTCTAACATGATGGGTAGACCCTTTCTTTTAACCAAGATTCAATCCAGTGAATTAGTTTCATATCTATTTCCTTAGTCTCCATTTTAGATAGCAACTACATATGTGTCACCTTATCAGATGCCTTTTGTAAGACAGATAAATAACATCCACTAGGATGATCCAAGCTACTGCTCACTTTTACGTAGAAGGCTAGCAAATTGGTGGTGCATGACATTTCTGCAGTAGATCCCTACTGTGCTCTGCCTAAGAGGCCCCTTTCCTCTAAATCTTTACTAAATGTATCTTTAATTAGGGTCTCCAAAATCTAGCTGCTCTTCTCTGGACTGCCTTCCCCCATCTATCTCTTTGTGAGGTGTGGCCTCCAAAACTGGACACAGTACTCCAGGTGGGGTCTCACCCGTGAGTGATACAGTAGCAAAACCATCTCCCTCTTCCTGCTGGAGACACCCCTCCCTATGCACATCAGCATCCTGCTAGTCCTACCCACTGCTTTCTCACACTGCCCTGCCACTTAAAGGTTGTAAGATATGATAACCCTGAAGTCACATTCCTGTTTAGTGGCTGCCAGTACCCCCCAATCCTATTCTAAGTGCCTGGGTTCCTATACCCTTGATGGATGATTTTGCACTTTTTGGCATTGAACCCCAACTGCCATGCTCTTAACCACTCCTCAAGTTTCCCAAGAATGGAGCTGCAGCAACGGAGTGCAGCAACAAGTCTACATGAGTCAACATGATCAGCTGAGCCTGAGCCAGAATTTCTGGTTGTTTTTACCTGTTTTTTCGTAGTTTTGGTAATCTTTTATAATGTTTTACTAAGCAGTTTTAATAGGTTCCTTGTTCTTAATGGCCGCTATGCACCAGTGGTGTGGAGTGGCTACGTGTGAGCAACAGGGACTTGTAGCCACTCTGCGCCCAGTGCACCACCCTCATGGTCAGTTGTGGGATGCACCATATGGGCGCACAGCCCCACCGCCGGACCGTGCATAGGGCAATGCGGTTGGGGCAAAAGGGGGCATGCCGGGGAGCGTGCCTGCACTTCATGGTATTCACAAATCCACGGAGACTGGGTGCGGGGGCACAGTGTATGCAGGGGAAACCCCTGCCATAAGGTCTGCTTGCCCCCTGGGATGTCGGCCCCCTCCTGGCTGCCAATATACAGGCCGGGACTGCCGCCCTCCACACCATGCTGCCCCAGACCATGGACAGCGCATGGTGGTCTGGGGACAGCCGACCAGGCACCTGCCCAATTCCATGCTGCTATGCACCACCCGGCAGCAGCCATCTCTCCACACCTGCAGGTGCAAGGGATCCACTGGTGGACCAGGTTGGGCATCCCATTGGATGCCTGCCCGGTCCACGTATCTGACCTCTGCACTCCTGTGTGCTGAGGAGGTGGGGCTGTGGACAGGTGGCTGGTGGTTGTGAATATAGTCGGTGTGCACCTGTCCATGGGGGCACAGCTATGTGGGCAGGGATACGTGCGGTTTCCGCGTACCCCACCCCATTCATGCATAGCGGGCAATATGCTTGAGAGGTTCAAGCCTTAATGTTAACAAATGTAATTTAGACTACTCTGAAGGGGAAACAGTTAAAATGGGTGGGCCCACGTCTGGAATGGATCACATTAAACAAAAGTAAAATGCCTTTCCAGTCCATTTCAGTTTATAATGACTGGTTTGAAAGTACTGTAAATAGGTTAGTGACTCTTCAAGCCATTCATCCTTATTTTTGTAAATTCTAACAAAGTGTTAAGAATAATTAAATTGCACTTGGCACGTTTAAGAGAGCATCCATTTTTTATAATAAAATTAGGGTCAGAAGGTTCTTAATGTTAGATTGCTACTAATAGGTTCTCAGGTCTCAGGTTCCGTAATAAAATCAGGGTCAGAAGGTGTTTTTCAGTCAAATGTTTTATTAAGTTTCATAAAGGTTACAAACATGGGCAACTTCATAACATGTAAATGTTGTATTCAGGTATATAGACATATATATTAACATAAGTAGCCCTATCAAAGTGTACATAGTAATTAAACTTCCTAGGACCATTACTGTACAGATAGGTTATACAAGTAAAGCATAAAGCTGTACAGTAGAAAAGGTAACTCATACCTGTATTTAGTCTTGTATAGTTACTTCCTAAAACATGAGTGTTGGTAACTGAAATCTATGTTCACACGTAAATTAATTTGTGGTTAGGATAGAGAAGGGAAGAAAGACAAGTACATACCACCACATTGAGTATGAATCAATGGACCAAGTAAGAGATACTGCTGCTGATATATGCCATGGCTGCGTGTAACCAGAAAGACGTACCTTCCAGTGGTTTCCTCTGATGTATGTATCTACAAAGGAAGATCACACAAAGTAACTGTTATCCTTACTGCACAATACAGATACAACCAGAGGGGTATTCAGACCAGTGTATGCAGCTGCCCTGTAATATGAAGGAAACATTTTCTTACCAGAAACA
The DNA here is from genome assembly GCA_016271365.2 of Neoceratodus forsteri. Taxonomy (NCBI): domain Eukaryota; kingdom Metazoa; phylum Chordata; order Ceratodontiformes; family Ceratodontidae; genus Neoceratodus; species Neoceratodus forsteri. The sequence continues at coordinate 1,298,702,904 of CM057459.1, read as the reverse complement.
GAAACAATGAAAATAAAGAAAAACAGAATAAAAGCTGTAAGATGTATTTTACAGCTAACACTAACCACACATTGTCTTATTGTCAGACTAACAGAGAATATCATAAGGGATCGAGAACAGTCAAGGCAAACTGGTCATCTGTCATCAAGGAAACAGCATTATATTTCTATTGATCTATCACCCTATGCCAGCTCTGGCAGACAGATATGCCATGTAAGGAGCCCATGATTCTTGAAACCTTTCTATCTGCCCCAATGTAACATGTGAGCACCTGTCCATCTCATACAGCTGAGTGAGAGCAGAAAATATTTTATCCATGGAGGGAATATAAGAACTTCTCCAGTGTCTCAGAAGGGTACATTTCACTTGCATGCTCAACAACATTACCCAGCGAAACTGTTGAGATGTAAGAGAAGGGGCTTCAGATTTCATGCCGAGTAGTAGAAGGGGGGCGTTGAGTGGGATAGGTACAGTGAGGATCTCACTAGCTTCTGAGATTGTTTTTCCCCAGATTGGGGTTATCAGGGGACATTGCCAAAAGATGTGATATAAAGTGCCCCCTGGTAGCTGGTATCTCCAGCAGTGATCGTTCGGCAGAACCTTAGCCTTGTTTAGTACCTCCGGGGTGCTATACCAAGAGTGTAATATTTTGTTGTGAATTAAATGGCTTCAGGCATCCCTGTGGACTAAACGTCCTGTTCACCAGCACTATCCCCATTGGGTATTTGAAATCTGAAGTTGTAACATTTGCTCCCATTTTACTTTGGAGGTGTGAGAGGAGTTTGGGAGGGTGTCTGAGTGTTGTGTAGATCAGGCCAGCTTTTCCACCCTGGGCCTTCAGCCATGTATGAAGAGGGGAGGGAGGCCGAACCTCACTCTTGAACCTTATGAGAATAGGTCTTAGCGCATCCCTGATCTGGAAATATTTCCAAAAGTCAGTTCTTGGTAAAGACCATTTGTCACATAGGTTTGAGAAGGTGTCTATGGCTTGAGATTTGGGATATAAGAGATCACCTACAAATAGAATACCCGCTTCTTTCCAAGTAGGCCACAGCACTAGGCGTTTGTCGATTGTGATTTCTGGGTTTTTCCAGATTGGGGTAAGTAGGAGTGGAAGAGCAGGGGAGCCTATTTTCTTGTGGAGATTCTTCCAGCATTTGTGAGAAGAACTCAATGTCGGGTGGGAGTTAAGATGTGGAGTTAGCCCTGAACTTAACAGGGAAGCCAGAACAGGTGTATCAGCAATTTTCTGTTCTATTTCTAACCACTGTGGAGTGGATTGTGATGCAGTTTGGAACCACCGCAGGGTCTGGGAACATTGGTAGGCCATTTTATATCCTTCCATCCATGGCAACCCCCATCCTCCCCATGTCCAGTGAGCACGGAGTGTGTTACGATTGTAATGAGGTCCGGTGGTGCCCCGGAGGAAAGAGCCTATTGTTTTATCTATTTTTTTTGAGCCAATGTGTGGGGAGTTGTATGGGGATATGGGAAAATAAGTGAAAGAATTTTGGGGCCAAAGACATTTTAAAGGCTGCTATTTTGCCTGGCATAGACAGACGGAGCCTGGCCCAGCAGTGTAGTTCCTCTTTACAGTCAGAAATTAAGGGAGCCAGGCTATTATCCCACCATTTATCAATCTTCGGACTAACTTTAATTTCCAAATATGTAATGCTATTTGGTGACCACTTAAGGTTTGAAATAGGCAAGGAATGCGAGCAACATAAATCATTATGGGGTAGAACCTCTGTTTTAGATGGGTTGACTTTAAGGCCAGACACGGTTGTAAAATGGTTTAAAAGATTAAGCAGTGTGGGAATGGAATGCTGCACATCACCTAGAGGGACCAACAGGTCATCAGCATACAACAGAGTGGAGTACTGGGATTGCCCTATGCTGATGCCCATAATTAAGGGATCTTGATGGATTGCAGCGGCAAGAGGTTCTACTGCCAATACAAATAAAAGGGGGGAGAGGGGGCAACCCTGTCTGGTACCTCTGTGGAGACTGAAGAGTTCAGACAGGATAGAGTTAGTTAATACTCTAGCTGAGGGGGAGGCATATGGCGTCTTTATGGTGGATTGGAACTGTGGGCCAAATCTATAGTACTGAAGGACAGCTAATAAGTAATCCCATTCCACGGAATCAAATGCTTTCTCGAAGTCCACAGCAAGGGCAATAACTGGGGACTTCGAGGCTCTTGCCAGATGAATAAGATTGATAAGGGTATAGAGATGATCTGTACTATACCTACCTTTTACGAACCCAACCTGCGATGGGCGGATCAGAGAGGGTAAAATTGGGCTTAACTTGTTCGCCAGGGCCTTAGCGTACACTTTGCTGTCTGAGTTGATTAGAGAGATAGGTTGGTAGCTGGCAGCTTCCATAGAATCTTTCCTTTTCTTTGGAAGTACTGTGATTATAGCCTCCCAGAGCATGTGAGGTAATGTACCTTGGTCTTCGGACTCTGCATACACTTGGGAGAGTAGGGGGGTAATCAATGGTGCTACGGCCTGCAGAAACTCCACTGGGAAGCCATCACCTCCAGGAGCTTTCCCTATTTTGAGGGACTTTAAACCAGTTGCAATCTCCACTGATGTGAGTGGACCCTCTAAGAGGTCTCTGTTCAGAAGACAGCTTAGGAAGTTGTATAGTCTCTAAAAACCTAGAGATCTCAGGAGGTGGTCCTGTCCTTGCAGAGGCATATAGCTGTGAGTAGAATCCTCTCATTATGCTATTCACATCCTAGAGGCTGGTTTTAACAGTCCCAGTCTGGGGATCTTTGAGTCCAGCTATGCTCCTACTGGTTTTCTGCCTGCGTAATTGGTATGCTAATATTTTCCCACTCTTATCTCCCCCTTCCCAGAACAAATGCTGGGTCCGGAGCAATGCCAGGTCAGTCTTTCTGGAGATCAGTTCATTTAGTTGTAGCTGAAGTGTCAGGACTTGATGACCCAGGGCGGAGTGTGAGGAGGGGGAGAGCATTTGTTTGAGATTATGTTCTGCAACTGCTAAGGAACTTTCCAGTTGTGTCATCTCTTTTTCTCTGTCCCGTCTCCTATGAGTAGCATAACTTATGATTTTCCCCCTCATATTCGCCTTGTATATTTCCCAAGTGTTTTTGGCTGATGTATCGGTGACAGGGTTTTCTTGCAGAAGCAATGCTGTTTCTTTTTTGGCCTATGCCACAAATTTAGTATCTTGCATAAGAAGAGGGTCAAGCCTCCATGTGGGAGAGCGGCCCACAGAGGAACCCAAAGAGAGTGTTAGTTGAACTGGAGCATGGTCTGATATGACCAAAGGAAGAATAGTGGAGTTAAGTGCATACTGAGTTAGAGATTGTAAAATGAGCCAGAAATCTAATATGCTAAAGGTACCATGTACTCCGAACATGAAGGTGTAGTCACGGTCTGTGGGGTGAAGGATTCACCAAATATCAACCAGCTGAAGTTCGTCAGTAAGTCTGTGCACTGCTTGGGCACTTTTAGTGTATATTTCTTTCCCCTGACTTCTATTTAATATTGGCACCTGAGTGAGGTTGAAATCTCCAATTATTATAGGGGTGTGTTCCACTATCATACCCTCAATCTTACTAGATAAGTCCAAAAAGAAGGAGGGGTTGTCCTCATTAGGGCCATATATGTTTACTAGTAAAATATGACCAATCAGAGTATCCACAAGTGCGATCACCCATCTGCCTAGAGGATCAGCTTTACTTTGCAATACGAACCATGGGAGGGATTTATGAAAGAGTATAACTACCTCCCTCTTTTTAGTAGGTGCACTAGCATGAATTTCTTTCCCCACCCAGTCTTTGACCAAATATGTATGGTCTTGTTTTGTTAATTTCATTTCTTGCAAAAAGGCTATCTGGGTTTTCCCCCTTTTCAGATGAGTTAGTACTTTCTTACGTTTGAAAGGGGAGATAAGCCCCCTAACATTCCATGTAACATAAGTTGTATCATCCATATTCCATATGGTATAAGGAAAGTACATACTGGATAACGTAAGTATCTGAAACTGGGGGCTGCCAGATATAAGCTGCATGTGTAGGTATTATATCTGCGCATAGGCTATGTCACAGCCTTTGAGACAGGTCTGCCATGGCATAACTATCTTGCCAGGTTTCTCATTATACCTTAAAGAGCAGCTTTCTAGTAGCTGCTTGCCCCAGCCCATTCGATAACTTACCTCCACAGACAGCTCCCAATGAAGTGTGGCATAACAAGTCGTGCTGTATTAAAAGTTATTTTACTCGTAAAATTAAAATCAAGCCCACCATCAAAAAAAGAACCGAGCAAACCACGCCTCCACATTGGCCCACGCAGCCCTGTTTTGTGATGTCACAAAATGAAGGCTGCGGGAGCACGCTCCACTCACTTATAATGGGGCCGATATTGTCACATAGTTTTAGATTATTTACTGTCGGGATTTTCATAAATCAAAGTGATCGATCGACTAATAGGGTCAGTTTAAGAGCCAAATTTAGACTATGCTATGCCCATGCCCAGGCCATGAGGACAGGTTTAAGGTACTTATCTAAATTTTCTCCTGCACCGATGCTGATTGAAGGGCTGCTTCAGCTGCTAGGATCTGCGAAGGACGATTCTCTGGGTTTGTATCTTTGGGTCAATGACTGATATTACCAGAATGGAGGCTGTGCCCGAGATAAAAGCTCTCCTCTTCCAGAATGGAGGCCTCGTGCACCATCTCCTGTTCTGGGTATGCGGGAAAGTCCTCAGTGTCTGGCAGCTTCTCTTCCAGCAAGACAGCATATCTGTTTGGGGAGCCAAAAGTGCTTTTCGTTGTGTTCGAAGGATCCATGTTCTGAAACTGGGGTTGGACTTTGGCAAGACGCTTCTGCGGGTGTGACCTTTTGGTGTGCTGACCTGACTGGTGCCTCTTTCGGGGTCAAGCAGGTAGGCCTGTAGTGCTGCCTGTAAAGTGGATGCCAATGCTGTGATCTGACTGAATAGGAGATGCGTCATTCCTTAGGCCCTGCTTCGGAGTCATATCTGACGGTCTAATAGATGGTGTAGGGTGATTCCTACTGGCGGTATTAGGTCAGTTCCAATGCAGGTATTCCATGAGGGCCTTGGGAGTGGAAAATGAGACAGTTGTGCCGTTAACATCCAGTTGCATTACAGCAGGATAACAAAGGGAGAAGCTGATACCCAGTGTATGCATAAGACGTCAAGCTTCTGTGTATGCCTTCTGACGAAGCGCCAATTCACGCAAGTAGTCCTGGAAAATTAATATTTTATGTCCTCTCCATAGTAAAGTCCCCAACTCACATGCACGAATAGAGATTCAGTCCTTATCTGCAAAATTTAGTATCCTGGCCATTATGGGCCTGGATCTCTCACCAGGCTTGGGTACAGGATTCAGTGTTCTGTGCGCTCTCTCTATAATAAAGCCTGGGGGTAGCTCATGTTTTAGAAGCTCAGGTAGGGCATCATATAAAAATTCAAGGGGATTCCCCCTTTCTGCATATTCTGGAAATCCTAGAATCTGAAGATTGTTACGTCGGCTTCCAGTCTCAATGTCATCTATTTTTGCCTGCAGGGAATGTATAATTCGATCTCGTTCCTGAACAGTTGCAGTAAGGAAATTGATAACCTTTGTGTTTGCTTGTACTCTGGTTTCTACGATATGGATTCTTTTGTCCATTTGTTGAATGGCTGTTGTAGTGTTATTCGATGCCACTGTACCCTCCGACATGCTCTGCATGAGTGCGGCGATCATCCTGCTGATTTGCTGTGCGTCTAGGCTGGTCGAAGTTGGGCCCCTGCTGTGTGCCATGCTAGTATGTTGAAAGCACCAAAATCTAGCCATTAATGGGACAGCTGCACTTTCCAAAGGGACTTGTCATTTGCCGCAGTAAGTAACCGTCGTTACAATCCACTACACCAAGCTGTCGGAGAATTGAGGTGGTGTAAATTTACGATGATTAGCCCTGGGTAGCAGCGCGATGGATTCAAGTGGCCATTCATGGTGAGAGCCAAGCCACATCCCCCATCAGAAGGTGTTTAATGTTAGATTGGTACTAACAGGTTCTCAGGTCTCAGGTTCCGCCCCCCCCCATCCGGGTCCTGTGAACCCTGATAATACTTTTACACACACAGCTTGAAATTATGTATTAAATGACTCATGATCCCCATCTGAAAATTGTTAATCTTAACATACAGAGTCTTTTGGCCAAAATGGGGCCCTTTTGAGGCCTGGGTAGAATCAAATAAATTTGATATTATAACACTCTTTGAAACATGGTTAGAGGGAAAGTCCCCTCAACCTATTTTCTCTATACCTGTGTAGTTTGTAGGCATGAACAATGATTCCTTCTCTTTACACCCACCTCATTTCATCCTATTTTAAATTTAAAAAATTTAGATGAAGTTGCTTCACACTGTTCTACCCTGGTGTGAAAACCTGTTTCATTCCATTGCAAAGGTCATGACCCCACTCGTGCAAAGCATCATGGGAGTTGATACGTGCGTGCACAAGCCAGTGGAAGTGCTACTGTCAGTCATTTCTGTTGTATTTCTTCTGAAGTCCCTGTAGTCATGTCGTACGCTGGTCATCAAGCTTTTCAAGGTAAGTTCCCTAATGCTTTCTGTTGTTTAAAGTGTGTCCGAGTTGGAAAAACTCAGTTGGAAGGATGCTGGTGCTTGTGATGTCTTGTTATGCAACTGATTAATTCTTATGTGCTAGATACTCTTTGCTTACTGCCAATCTTTGATGTGCAAATATGCATTATCAGCTCCTATATTTCCTTTTATGAGTGGGGTCATGACCTTTGCAATAGAGTGAAACAGGTTTTCACACCAAGGCAGAACAGAGTAAAGCAACTTCATTTAAATTTAAATTAGGATGAAATTAGAGGGATGCAAGAGAGAGAATCATTCATAACTACAAACTACACAGCTGAACAGAAAAAATGGTTGAGGGACATTCCCTGCAAGTAACAAAACTGGGAAAAATGAAATAGCACTGAAAGGTTATACTGTATTTAGACAAGATAGGGTGGGGGTGGGGGCTTGGTTTATGTTGCTTCCAATTCTCAGGCCCAGGAGGTGTCGCCTCCAACCAGCCACAGTGTTTGTAATCTTACCAGTGTGGAAATAACATTGGGTACTAACATCTCCTTATTAGTTCAATTTGCATCCCCCTTCTCCCTATTAGTTCAGTCTACATTCCCCCTGGACAGAACAAATTAGGGTTTGACCTTATTGCCAGGTTTAAGTGTAACATTCCATCCAATCATGAATGGATTTTGGTTGTAGATTTTAATGTTAGTTGGGGCCAGTACTCTGCCTCGGTAGCTAGAGATTTATTCTTAGAGCTTGGGGTACAGCAGTTGATTTTGGAGGTAAGCCAGCATAATTATAAGACAGGTACAAGAACTATACTAGACGGGAAAGTGGTCACCCATCCAACTAGGAGGTCACTACCCATGTTCTAACAGAGTCCCTTAGTGGCCAATGTCCTATCTACTGTGAATAGACAGCTAAAGGGACCAACAGTCCTCCAGTGTTCATCTACTTCAGGAATCTTAAGTCCTTAAACACTGAAGCCCTGAGAAGGACATTTAAAGTGACAGATTAGTCCTGTTTAGAGACCATTTCAGATACTGATGCTGCATTAAACAAGTTTTGCTGGCTTTTTAATGAAATCTGTGACAGCGTCATACGTAGAGTAAGAGCTCCAAAAAATAAATGGGCTACACCAGAATCATTAAAACTTACAAAATTAAGAGATAAAAAATGGAAAAAAGTATAGAGCTTCCTGTGACCTTATATCCCTCCATGAATACAAGCAAATGAGAAATAAATGTAAGACTGCAATTAGAACTGCCAAAATTAGCTATTTCAGATCCAAGCAGGTCAGTGACCTGGGTGATCCCAGAAACACACCACTAACTTTAAATACTTTGTTAGGGAGGGAGGGTCATACTGAGTCCTTCTCATGGCTTATCATTGCTACTGGTGTGCTACTTCCCCTTGTGCAATACGATGCCCCCATTTTGTAGTCCCTGAGGTGCTCTGAGCTCAATAGGCTCACAGTACTATACAATGAAATAGGATGCGTTTCTGCTGAAGCACCACCCTGGGAGCACCACTGCAGTGTACTACACTACTTGAACTGGCCTTCATTGGATGGCTGGCTAGAATATCCTCTCCTTTGCCTGGCCTGTAAGCTAACCAAGGATCCCTACCTTCCCCCTAGCCTATGCAACATTCTAAAAATTAAATCTTCAACAAGGGTCCTGCATTCCTCTAGTAATACTCTTTTGGGGGTACAGAGAAAGAGATCTTCTATGGGGAAAAGATCCTTTGCTACTTCAGCCCCTTACATCTGGAACAAGCTGCCCTCTGTCCTTCAAGACTACACTTCTCTGGGTGAATTTGAAAAAAGGGCTAAAATTTATCTTACTGGAGCGCAATCTCTGTGCATGTAATGGGTGATGCTTCATTGAACTATAATTCATGATGCTTCCTACTCTAGTTCTTAATTGATACTCTCTGAGGGGCTTATTCACTAATGGGTGGGAATTATGTGCGAAATGCGCGTAACCCACCCATGCAGCTCCGCACCCCACACAGGCATGCACCGGCCAGCATTCATGACCGCTGGCCACTGGTCTGTACACCCACCCTCTCGGCGTGCAGCTGCATGGCAGAGAATCATGGCATCATGGGGGCAGAGCATGGGATGCCAGTGCATCCAATCAGATGCCCATCCCGGGTCCCGGTGTGGATCCCCTGCTGCGCTCCTGCAATGTATAAACTCTGCCTGAATGGCCCCCCCAGCCCCCCAGGCAACCCTGGGTGATGTGCTGGCTGTGTGCAGGGGTATCTCATTGATGCTACACCCTGACGGTGACATGTGGGGGGGTGTATAATAGATATGCCAGGGTCCCCCCTCACATACTTTGCCTGTGTCAACCTGGCACTTAAGTGCCATCGTGCATGTGCGCTGCCCAGGCACCCCACCCAGCACGCCCCTGAGCCGCCCCTGGCATGGTGCCATGCAGCCAGCCAGGGGATCCAGCATGCAGGGCAGTACCACGCTGCTGGTGAATGCTGCTGGGGTGCGCAGCTCACCGCTGCATGGCATTTGGGTGTAGGAATGCCTACATGCTGCCCTTACGTGACTCATAGATATTCATGAATAGGACCCTATGTTTCCCCACTTGTTATACTCATAGATTGTTATTAATATTATGTCATGTATTGTTCCACTGACCTTGCAATTTTTCTATGTATTGTACTGACTCAGTTCACGGAATGTACTTTGTCAATGCCCTGGTCTGCCTGCTTACTAATTGTAATTAATTCTGGGTTGCCCCTGGAAAAGGGACAACAACTATGTGTCAGTGGGCCTACCTGACTAACAAAATAAATAAATAACTAAATTTATTTTCCCTATTGGGCAACTCAGGTCCAGTTAGTGACCGCTTGAAGGTTGCCAAGATTTTTAATATCTACTTTGGGAACCCTGAAATGTATAGGGAAAAGTTTAATGCTTCTGTATCCTCCTTTAGAATGGAAGATGTGGCTAAGAGAAATTCACCCAGCTTTTATTTTACTATTGTTTCTCCTAAAACGGTTTATGATTATGTTTTGAAGCATGACCCTGGCCCCACTATTGGTTTAGATAATTTTGATTACAGAATTTTAAAGCTGACACTTTCGCTATTGGCTAAGGCAGTAGCTTTCATTTTTAATTATTCACTTTGCCATAGTGCGTTTCCTAATACATGGAAAACTGCAATAATCAAACCCATCCATATGACAGGCAATAAGGATTTTGTTTCCAGTTTTTGACCCATTTTCTTACTTGCCCTGCTTTCTGAGATCTTTAGAGAGATTAGTCTATGATCAAGTTACTTATCATTTAAGCAAATATAGCCTATTTACTAATACCCGACATGGTTTCTGTGCTTCACACAATACAGAGACATCCTTGGTGAGGTTCACCGACTGCGTGCATAGTGCCATTGATAGGGGTCACCATGCCACAGCTGTTTTTGTGAACCTCACCAAAGCTTTCGATCTGGTTGAACATGAATTATTGGTAAAGTGTTTGTTAGATTCTAATTCTTCTCAAGATGTTTCAGATTGGTATTTTTTTTTTTTGGTGATCTATTCATCTCCTCTGTGCCAACGGGCCCCCATCCAGTGGTCACCCCAGCCCTGTTACCCCAGCATCCTCTGGGACTTACCTTGTCTGGCTCTTCCCCCAGGGCTTGCCCCCCCCAGTGGGGTCGGCTGGGCCCTCATTAAGCCCCATTGGGAACAGGATCCAGTTTGCCAGGAAGTGCCCAGATAGCCAGATGCGGGGACTGCGGGTGACCAGTGTCATCCTACCAGCTGGCATTTTCCTCCTTTTCTCCCTGGCACAGAGAAAGTGGTGTGCAGTGATGCCAGTGGCTGTGCTGCACATGCTCCCATGTGCAGCACGCTAGGCATCTGCCCAGTCTCTGCCCTCCCCTTACATACAGTGTCAGTGTGCTGACACCCACTGTTAGGGGCCAGTCTAATGCTGGCCACTGGTCCCACCCCTTACCAGAGGAGGAGAACAGTCCTTGGGATGCTTGATTCTCCTCCTCCTCCTGGTTGACCCTCCAACTCCCAAGGTCACTCCAGACCTCGGTTTGTCGGCAACATGAGTGGTAGCATTACTGCTGTACTGGTGGTCTGGTCCCACTGACTGGTTTTCAAACTATCTGTCAGGGATAAGTTTTAAAGTGTCCCTACTGGGTTGTTTTTCAGATCCTTTTCCCATAAAGTGTGGGGTTCCCCAGGTCTCAATTCTGGGACCTCTCATTTTTTTCTATATTTTTGAACTCTATTCCACAATCCTGAAATCATCTCAAGTTTTATTATATGCAGATGACGCAGTAATTTTTAGTTCTTACCAAAATGTTAGAGTAGCTGTAGAAAGGGTTCAAAAAGATTTTAATTTTAGGGTAGGTGTAGATAGAGTTCAAAAATATTTTAATTATTTTCAGTTTTGGCTTCAGTCAAACAAGATGGTTTTGAATTCTGAAAAAAATGAACTAATGGTATATTCTGGCTAAAAGGTGGAACGAGATTCTGAACCATCGGTTGGTGATTTGAATGATGATCCTATCAAACAGGTGGACTTTGTGCCTCATGTTAAATATGTTATTACGATTATCCTTCAAAGGTTGGGTTTGTTATTTAGGGTAAAGATGTTTCTCATCCCAGAATCTCACACAAATTGGTAGCCCATAGCCTTTTACTTTCAGTATTAGACTATGGGCTACTAGTTTATGCAGTGGCTAATGAAAGTTCAATGCCCAAAATGTGGGTCATGTACAATAATATTTGTAGATTCACAGCCTGTCTCCCAAGATCCATACATCGCTGTACTTTGTACACAACTGTTGGCTGTCTCTCTCTCTCTCTCTCTCTCTCTGAAACAGATGTGATTACATTTTTTTGTTATGTTGCAAAAAAATTGTTTTGATTTATTACCAGGATCTATCTCAGCATTGTTTAGTAAGACTCATTATTTGTATGGTACAAGATCACAAAATAGAAAGCTTATAATATTCCTTTAAAAAAAAAATTCTTCCAAAGACCCTTGCTGTATTGGGCTCCCGAGTTTCACAGTTTGTTACCTAGTGAACTTATTAAGTGTCCTACCCTATCTTTGTTTAAAGTTTGTTTAAAACAATGGTTCTTTTAATATGTTTGCACATGTTTTTACTAATCGATTAATATTTAATACTGTATGTATTATTTGGTTTTCTATAGTTTTTATTTTTTGTCTTGTCTTTTATTTATGAACTAGTCACTGATGAAACTGGGCAATAATGCTCATTAGCCTAGAAGTATAAAAATAAAAGTGAAATGAAATGAAAAAGATCCCTGTGCACTCACTTCACCACCTCCTTGTGTTCACCCTATTACTCTTTTTTTTTTTTTTTGAGTACCATGTTTAGCTTTAGCTTTATTTGTTCGGTCATAGACCATTACAAAAGCAAGGAATCAAACAAAACATAATCAGTACAGTTATTAATACACATGTATACAATTACATATTATAAGAAATATAAAACATTTAAACAATATAAAATTCCTTTATGAACCTTCACTTTCTTCCCATGACTAAGCAGCATTGGACACTTTGCAAGCTTTGTAATCAATGACAGAATCAGTATTAAACAAATAAGTGCATGAGAGCACAAAAAATACATACATATATAACATTACACAGAGATATGAGCTCATTACTTCACATACCTATAGAATCCATTTCAGTCTGTTACTGCTGAAATAAGTTTCAGAGTGCAACTCCCTCATAGAACTGCCTATCACGTTCATTGTACCCCAAATTTCCAAGTACAGCATTACATATGTACAGATCTTTAGAGGACCCTGAAGCCTAATCCGAACACAAAACTCTCCAGAAGCAATACTCAGACTAAACATCACTTAACCAAAATTAGTTTGCTTACTCGACTTGTTGTTTTCTGTATAGACCGAAAGCTCATTAACATACTTGTGTGATATATTTTCTGCTAACTATATCTGACACTTTTATAGTTCTCCCAATTTTTATGCCTAACAAGCCACCCTTGGCCAGAATTTGGTCAACATACTAAACATATTAATACTTTCTGTATCAGCTTCGAGCCCTTAACATACTTATACATTATTTTTCTGTCTTATCCAATCTGACACCTGGCTACTTTAGTCAGCATTTTAATAGAGAACTCAGGCAAAATTAAGTCTGCATACCTTACTGCACATTTTCTGTACCAGCTAAAGACCCATTACCACACTTGCAACAGTTTTTCTACCTTAACCTCTTTCAGTAACTATATGTTTTTAGAGAAAATTCTCCTATGAGGTTTTCACTTCAAGCATTGGCCCCCAAGGAACCTCCGTCACCTGATAATGCAGGCAGTCACTAAAAACCTAGGCACACAAACAAGTGGTTCGAACAGCACCAATTTAAGAAGTACCCTTATAGGTTAATTGAGATAAATATTAAAACTTGTTACAGGTAATTAGATTAGCAACAAGGAGTTCTTTTGAACAAAAAACTTTTGTCCAGCTTACTAAAGATAAAAGCTTGCAAGATCATCATTTAGATTAGGCCAAAAACATCTGGCAAAAACACCAAACATTATAATACGTTTTTCTGCTGTATGGCAAAAAAGAGAAGTAAATAAAATAAATAAAAGTTATACCAATCAGCATACATAGCTCCGATAAAGAGTTCTTTAGCTGAACACGCATTCCTAACTTCTGCAGTCTTCAAATAGACTCTGCAGAATACTAGAAGTTCAGTGTCTATAGGTTTGACACTCAGCTACTGAACGGTTGGAAAAAGTACATTTCAGTCCCCTCAGTATTTGGGTTACAATGAATATTACCATAGCCAAAAAAGAGCGCTTATCAAAGATTTTAGAATGAGGAGTTTGAGCTCTCCCATACTAATATTAATAAAAACTCACAGCTTTCAACGGAGCCCATCGGTTCCTTTCATTAACTTCTTATAGACAAACTTAAAAAAGCAAGTACTGGTCACTAACATAGCGTCCTTCTAACCAGAGCATGTGAGAACACCTGTTTCAATCTAGGAAAAGATCGTCTGTGCAAATCTTGTTTCAGACCACCAAGTTTCTCAGTGACCATCTCAGTTTAGGTTACATAAAGTTTGTATCCCACTTTAATCGATTCTTTGGTCAGGTCTGTTTCTTTTCTGTTCCTTATTTCACCCCAAGTGTGTCTCCTATCAGTTAACTAGTTTCTAACCCAGTTCACCACTTTTTTTTTAACTTAGTGTTTATGCCCCCCTTCCTGCACCATGCCTGCCCCTTCCATCAGGGTCCCCAATGTGACCATACAGGCTGCACTGGAAGGACCGAGGACATCAGCCCCCATTGAGTACTCCACTCCCATAATTCAAGTATCCTGAATAATCCCCCAGGTGGGGCAGAAGGGACTTCCCCTGTCCCCTCCAAACCTTGAGTGGAGCAGACACTCGGAGCTGCTCCCCAGCTCCCACATGGTCACTGGTACAGGGGCCCATCTACTGGCACAGATGTGAGGGTTTTCCTGGAGTTTCTGGCCCCACCTCCTGCAGATGCCAGCACTCGAGGAGGGCCAATGAGATGAAGGCATGCAAAGACGTGCCTTAGCTCCAAGCCCTCAGCTGACGTCCGCCCCTACCTACAATACTGCATCTTTAGCTGCACTTCCACGCGTGATCACCCAGGTGGTGGTATAGCAGAGAGGACTGCTGCCCACCCTCCCCAGAGAAGGAGAGCATCCCTATGGGTACTCAATCCTTCTCCCCACTGGCTGGCCCTCCAGCAACCCAGGCTCGCTACTGAACCTGGGTCGCTGGCATCGCAAGCGATAGCTGTACTGCTGCACCAGTGGGCCAGCCCTCAATTCACCACTTTTAATTCTACCCCAGCCTGCTCATTTTCTTTATCAACCTCCTGTGAGGAACAATGTTGAAGGTGACCCCAAGCCCAGGTACCAGGAGCGGAGACCAGCAGGGAGGAGGTTCGCGAGCGTCCATTGGACGCTTCCCTCCTGGGGGGGTGGGTTTTGCCTGAGCCCCTGTGGGTGGATTGATGACATACTTGGGAGACATAATGCCTCGACACCCCCCATACGTCCCCGCCTCAGGCCACCCTGCGCTCATGCAAGACCGAGAACTGTGTGGGCGGGACACAGAAACACGTGAAAAATACACCCGACTGGCTGGATGATGAGTGCCCAGCTTTTGCTGCCCAAAGCCCTGGAGTCAGCCCAGAGCCAGCCCTGCAGCTCCTGGAATGCGTGCCGTAGGCCACCAAGGCCCTTCCCCCTCAGAAGAGAGGGACCCTCCCAGCAAAGGGATATGCCGGGGTATCCAGGTAGGCTGCAGTTGGGGTGGTAGTGGTGGCAGGGGTCGGAGGGTGGTAGGGAAGGTGCTGGCACTCTGAAGGAATGGCCGGTCAAGCGTGAGGGAGGAGCATAAAGAAATTACACACACACAAAAAAAGTAAAATTTCAAAACCTTCCGTTCTTTGTTACTGAGGACATTTTCAGTAAAACAGAATTGTTGGGCTGGCTCTGTGAAACTGAATGATGAGGGATCACTCTTGCATGCTGGCTGGCATCCCAAGTTTATTCTCTGAACCTGAGACTTCAGGAGCAAAGTCTGGCAAGGAGGGTTCAAGTTCAAGTTTATTTCACCAGGAAGACTCCATTGAGCAAGCTCTTTTACAAGGAGGTCCTGCTATGGGCAATGTAGTACAGTGGGTACAATACATGGTATTGGTAGACAACATGTAATCCAGGGAAAAACACCAGTATACAGTACAGAATGATACAAGTATGGAACAGTAATTTGCAATGAACATAGCAGCGGCATACAGACATAATTCAAGGAGAACACTAGTATTCAAATAAACAATAATACAAATAGGAAAAACAGTTATTTACAGTAGGCATAACAGCGGCTTAGTAGAATACTGATAGAATACTGACAAGGAACAGGGGGGGAATGACTCCGAATAGGGGGTAAGTGCTGACTGTTAAGTGGTATTAACGTAACATAGAAGCACATGCTAACTAGTGTGACTGTGGCAGTCTTCTTGAGGGAACAGCTAATTAGATGGTTGGCGACGTTGAAAGAGACGAGTTCGGAAAGCCTGAGGGAGGATTGCAATTTTTTCTAGATGGAAGGAATAGCATAGCTGATGGTGGCTTTACCAAAGCGGGTGCAAAACTTAGGTACCTCTAACAAAATAATGGAGTTTTTCCCAACAGAGTAACAGCTGTGAGAGTGGTGGTATAAGGATGAGATATATAGGGGGAGTTTGTTCAGTAATGATGTATATGCCCAGGTACAAATGTGGAACATCCTTCTGGTGGTAAGGGACATCCAACCTACTGTTGAATAAAGGGCATGTTGGTGGGTCCTGGAAGGAATGTTTAGTATAAAACGAATGGCCCGGTGGAAGAGAACATCCAGTTTGTGAAGCTAGGAGGCTGTGTAGCTCTTGTATATAATGTCTGCATAATCGAGAAGGGGGAGAAAAGTGGCTTGAACTAGCCTTTTCCAAACGTCAGCAGGGAATAGGGATTTACTCCTATAGAAGCTGCCCAATCTAGTTTTTAGTTTTTTTAGAAAGATTTTCAATATGAACAGTGAAAGTCAGTTTATCTAGCCAAAAACCTAGATACTTAAATTTTACTACGACCTCTAATGAATCCCCTAGTAGGGTTGTAATAGGTAATGGA
The DNA here is from genome assembly GCA_016271365.2 of Neoceratodus forsteri. NCBI lineage: Eukaryota > Metazoa > Chordata > Ceratodontiformes > Ceratodontidae > Neoceratodus > Neoceratodus forsteri. The sequence continues at coordinate 1,298,686,621 of CM057459.1, read as the reverse complement.
GTACTATGCCTGAGTAGCAAGGTTGGAGAGAGTGTAGGTGAAAAAATACATTACGTGTGTGTGACAGGGTAGAATAGGACCCTGTCCCAGTTGTTATGAAGAGTTTGAATGCAGGGATCTGTTCTGTTCTTTCCTTTCCTGTCTCTTGCCTGTCTGGTTGTGCAACCAAATTTTCCTGTGAGACCTAGGATTTGATCACCCTGACAGACTAGCAATTCTGTGCCTCTCACTGTCTCTCAGTCTTCCCTTGCTGTCTGTGTTTTCCTCCCTTGCATATCTGCTGGTATAAAAATATATGCAGATCATTATGTGGAAATCTAACTGATATTGGGATCCCTCTGTTTAGAAATTATATAGTGTTACTGTTGAAATAATTATAGTTTGAGATGACTGCAAAGCTATTTGGAACTCATGAGGTTACCTGAGTGCAATTTTAAGCCTTTTGCAGAAAAGCTATGGAAAAGGGGCCTCAGCTCTGGGACACTGTATTCCTGCCAGCACCTGCCTGAAATATACTAGAACACTTTAGAAAAAACAGGATGCTTGTTAAGAAGGGGGTTGCAAGGACTTATAAAAAGACAGAGGTGCAATCGCTCGGAAGAAAAAAGGGACACAGAGATTGAAGGAAAACTCAGATGGACTTTTTCTGTTTATTTTGCCTTTGTAAATAGTTATACTGAACACGTTTATTTTTTTTATGTTACTGCTAGTACTAATAAACATTTTTGCGAATTCTACAACTGCACCTGGTTTTTCCTATGCTTCCTGACCTGTGCCTCAACGACAGATAGTGTCAGCCTAAGTGGGATTTACGCCATGCATACTCTAAGCTAGAAGTTTTGTGCATGGGTACTGGACCTAGTACCAAGGAAGCACCCAGCAACCAGGCAGAACTCTGTAAGGCAACTCGGTAAGGTATGTCCCGGTGATACCAGGGTGATGGGCTGGGGGGGTTGGTCAGAAGGGGATAGCTAGGGGGCGAAGGAGGTAAATACCCATATGGAAAAGAATTGGATTGTAGTTCGGTGCATACATCTGTTAGGGAAGGTTTTGAAAGGTAAAGGATGGTGCAGTCTGTGAAGAATTGCATTTTGGCCTTATGGATGTTGTCGCTTAGGGAATTAATGTAGATCTAAAATAGAAGAGGCCTAAGATGGATCCTTGGGGAACACCTCTCAGGAGTGGTAGAGGAGAGGATAGAAGCCCGTCTGCTTTGATGTGTTGGACTCTTCCTGAGAGATAGCTCGAGAACCAGTTTACAGTGGACTTGTTAAGGCCATGAGTTTTGAGTTTCAGCCAACAGGAGTTTGTGATCTACCATGTCGAACGCTTTGCTTAGGTCCAGGAAGAAGGCTCTGGTAAAGTGTTTAAGATCTAAAGCGGTAAACCAGTCATTTGTCACTTTAGCCAGAGCAGATACTGTACTGTGGTTTTGCCTGAAGCCAGATTGCAACGGGTTAAATAATTTCATGTTTTCAAGGTAATTCCTTAGTGTGTGTTTGTTAGTTTTTCAAGTAGTTTGGATAAGACAAGTAATATTAAGATGGGCCTGTAGTTGTTTAGGTTGCATGGGTAGCCGGATTTATACAGGGGTAGTATATGAGCGGTTTTCCAAATGGAGGGGACAGTACCAGTGGCAATTGGCATATTGAAAAGATGGGTTATTGGGACGGTTAAGAGGTAATATCCTAATTTTAGTAATGAAAGATCTATGCCATCAGTGTCAGTGCTCTTTTTGGTGTCTAGTTTCTTTAACAGGTCCTCCACTTGTTTGAAGGTTATAGGGGAAAGGCAAAATAAGTCCTGATGTTGCAGGTTGGTAGGAGAGTCCTCCGGCAGGGAGGAACCCAAGAACTTTGTGGCTGGGGAAGAGTCAAAGGCTAGCCCAGCTGTTGCAAAGCGTGAGTTTAATTTTTCAAGGCTTGTGCCTTGATTGGATGTTACAGAGCCTTGGGAGTTTATTTTGAAAAATATTGATGGAGGGGAAGGGGGTCTGTGCCCTTCAATGGAATTAATGGTTTGCCAGATTTTTGCTGGATTGTCCTTTGCACCCTCTAGGGCATTTACATAGTAACTAACTTTGGTGGCTCTGATGAGTTTCGTGCAGGCATTTCGGGATATTTTAAAAGCCATGCAGCTTGAAGGGGCTTTAGTGCATCTAGCTGTGGCCCACAGTTTGGTGCAGAGAGTTAAGGCTTTTTTAGTTCACCAGTGAACCAAGGGTAGGAGGCCTCTTTGACTCTGCATTTCATGAGCAGGCAGTGTTTGTTAATTAGTTTTGTAAATGTTGTGGTAAAGATGCCTACAGCCTCATTGATTGAAGTTGCTAAATAAGTTTTGTCAGTTTACATTCCAAAGGTCAGATAGATAATTTTGTGGCTTAAATTCATGGAAATTATGTAGATTTTATGAGGCCTATTTGTTCATATAAGGTTGAGTAAGGTGTTTTGGTGTGATTTTTTTGTATTGGGTCTAGTTGGCTTGGTTGGCTTGGAGATTATTTGGGAGATACCTAGTTTATCACATAATTCCTTTAGTTTGTTTGATCTGGGGTTAAGCCAGTCCAGGTTAAGGTTGCCAAGGACAATTGACTCATTGGAATTTGAGCCAATAAAGTTGTGAAGGGTATAGAGTAGCTCCAGGCCCCCTGAAGGTGTCCTATAGCAGCTAATTATGTTGAGTGCTTCAGCTGAGGACAGGGCTATTCTTAGAGCCATACATTTGAATCCCCTTGGTTTAGTTACAGAGAGTATTTCCAAGGTTGAGAGTCTTACATTGGTGTAGATGACCACACCCCCTCCCTTTGTAGGTCTGTCTAGTCGGAAGGTATTAAAAGATGGCAGTGCTAGCTGCTGGTCAGGGATGGAGCCCTTTAACTATGTTTCTGTAACTACCAGGATGTCAGGTTAATGTGGGATACCCACGTTTTCACTGCATCTAACTTATTCTGGTGGCTGCATACATTGACTAGCATAATTTTTAAACCAGTAGCCATTGCAGATTCAGATGGGGATGATAGGACCTGGGTTTAATTCGATATTCCCTGAGCAGAGGAGCAATAATATGATAAATTTTTTAGCATATGTTGCAAGAATATGTATTCTTTCTTGTGTGAAGCAATGTTGTGCGTCGATCGTGGGTGGGGCTGCTTTAAGGTGGGATGATGACGACATGCTGAGGATGCATAGGAGAGTAAGATGGCCTGGTGAACCAGTATTTGTGGTGATATAAGAGATGAGACTAGAGAGATAAGAGGATTTATCCCATAAAGGGTGTGGGCTGAGTGCATAGAAGGGGTTTGCCAATATGTATGAGTTAGGTGTTATTGCCATACACTCAGTGAACTGAGACAGGCAGGAGCAAGTTATGAGCAGGAGTAGTATTGGTGGGACCATGATAACCATAATGGTTTAAAATGAAGATAATAATCAAGAACCAGCTAGGCTGTGGTCTTAATGTGAGTACTAATCAATTTGAATAAAAACTGCTTCCAGAAGGGCAAGTTCTAGAGTGAGGTCATATGAGGCAGGTGTGGTAGTTTGTTAGATTATGGCTTCAGAGCATCCAATGGATGCTATCTTCTTGGGGGGGAGTTGCTCACTGCATCCCTATCATAACAGCTCCTCGAGTTGGGTGTCTTTTTATATTGTCTTGCGCATGCACAAACAACATCTTGTGATAGTAGGAGAAATGCAGAGGTGTGTCAGTGTTGGAGAATGCAGGGCATGCTTTAGTAGGTGCATCCCTCATTCTCCAATGAGTCAGCATGCTAGCACTGACACAAGTTTATGCAAAGTGCCACCAACTTGAAAGAAATGTGCTGCTGCAATCTGAGACAAGCTCGTCATGCAACTGCACAGATTACACGCCTCCCCTACGTGCCTTGCCTGGTGAAACATTTCAAATAAACATGGCGGCAGCTCCTGCCATCTGCCACACAATACCGAAAGAAAGCCAACTTCAGGGGTGTCCAATCCCCCTGTCGGCATGTCTGCCACCCCGACACACACACAGATTGTGTGGCACACTGGGAGCACACCCCAGTGTGCCTCCCTTTAACAGAAAGCCGACCATGTTGCAGTGTCCTTTTGGGGGTGGTGCACCTGAAAAAAAGAAAATGGTCAGTTGTCTGTGGCACCCTCCCCAACCCACACCACCCCTCTGTGCTTCCCACCTCTCCACATCCCACCTCACCCCATACTTACCTCTGGAAGGCCGGCGCAGCGATCTTCGGTGGACTCTTCAAAGCTGACCGCAAACTGAAGAAATGCCAGTAAGCTGTATAATGGTATAAATGGAGGGGGGGGGGCTAAGTTTAGGTGGATATCACATCCATTTTTTAAAATTTTGGCTCCATATTTTCAACATGGGGTTCTTGGGACCCCACCTCATGAACACATCCACTGTCATTTTCTTATTCGGTCCCGAAAGGTCATTTCGCGGTCCCTGAACAGAATCACCTTTAGGGACTGATTAACGAAACGACAGTGCCACTGTTCATGAGATGGGGTCCCAAAAAGCCTATGTTGCAAATTTGGTGAAATAAATTCAAAAAATGACTATGTTACTAATTTGCATTGTGCAGTTTCCATGCACGCTCGTAACTTTGACAATTTTTAATATTTTCACTCCAGATTTTCAACATTGGCATTTTTCACACTTCCTTATGAACAGTACAGCTGTCATTTTTCACATCCTGTCTGAAATGTGTTTTCGCACCTGTGGCACCAAATGGCACAGTCACTGTGCAAAATCACCTATTGGTTAACGAACTGGTAATGCCACTGTTCATGAGATGGGGTTCACAAAAAGCCCATGTTGAAAATTTGGAGTGAAAATACCAACAAAAACCCAGGGCGTTAGGGTTTCCAACCATAACGCCCCACTCTGTAGAGACTGACAGGCATCAGGGGTGTGACTTGGGATTGGTGTCTGTAATGCTCATGCCATTCCACCCCCACCTCACCCTGTAGCCAGTGACAGGCACCGAGGTGTGCCTTGGAGTCTTTGGCCCTAAAGCTCACCCCATTCTCCTATACTGCACCCATCTCAGCTTATTTCCTTATGAAATGTGGTGAGCGTAAGGCCTGAAGACCCCAAGGCACACTGCGACACTTGCCGGTGTCTGCAGGGTAGGATGAGGTGAAATGGCATGAGCGTTATGGCCGAAGACCCAAAGGCACACCCCAATGCCTGTCAGTCTCTGGAGGTTGGGGGTGGGGTTGGTGACAGTTCACTATTTCACTGCCATTCCTGTTATGTATCTCTCTAACTCCTGCACTACCAATGCCAATGCCAGCAAGACAACATTCGGCATTGATAAATGCTTGTTTTGTAATTCTTTTTATTGTAGTCAAAGATAATACAACAAAACTTTACATCTGTATAAAGGCAAGCTGCATAAATGACACAGGATTATAGTTATAATCAGGCATACTTCAACACCTCTCCTTCATTGTTACAGCACAGAGGTGCATATACATTGAAAGATTGAAAGTACAGAAAATGTCAAGAAACCATATGATTGCCTAGTGCTGGCAACATGATTAAATCAGAGAAGCCAAGTGTGGCAAACTGGTCTTTCCCAGACTCAACCTGCATCACTGTTACCAGCTTTCTTAACCCTTTAGTAGCTTTAGTAGCTGCCACCACTCATCATAGTTACTCTGTTGGAGCCATCCCACCGGTGAAGCAGTAGCTCTACCACTTGTAATGCCGGCAACTGGGGTTTGGGAAGGAGCCTGGGTCATCTGGGGCTGGCCGATGGGGAGGAGTATTGAATGTTCCAGGGGACGCTTTCCTCCTCCTGGAGGAGGGTTACACGTCCCACTGCAGCAGTGCCACCTGCAGACATGGGGGTGGTAGGATGTGTGGGACACAGGGAGGGAGGGATGTGCTGTGCTGCATATCGCATGACAGTGGCGATGCATGCTTATGTCAGGGACAACATTCCAATGCCAGCATCTTCATCAAGAGAGCTACTCATCCCAAGGGGGGGGGGGGATGAAAGGGAGAAACACACCCTGGCTGGCAGGAAGATCACCGACTCTCTGCAGGCCCTGCACTGGTGACCCAGGCACCTCCCAAAATCTGGGTCCATTGATCTGTGGGTTGAGGGATTCCCCCACCCTGCCATGGAGAGCAAGCCGTGGGGGACTCAAGAGAGGTAAGCCCAGGGAGAAACTGGGTAACAGGGCTGGGAGAGTTGGTGTGGGGGGGGGGGCAGCCAGAGGTGTAGGAGGAAAAAAATGTGAATTAAAATAAAGACATGCTCTCGGGGTATCTCTAGGTCTGAATCCCTCTAGAGCCGCTGCTCACCCAGTACAATGTTCCTTGCTTAAAGGCAAATGACCATCCATCTCTGTCACAGCTAAAAACCCCTTGCTGTAGAAACAAATTATGATAATGGTAGCCTTATCTTCAGAGGTGGAAAAACAGTTTTTGTTAATTATAAATCAGTTAGTTGTACCTCAAAGGACTCAGTCACAGAAACATGAAGTATATGAAATAATAATTTTATTACTTGAAGATATTTACACAAATAATACACGATACTATGCAAAGGCTATGGGGAACAGTAATTTTACAGAAATGAAAAAGAAAATGTTTGAACGGTAGCACACACACACACACACACACACACACACACACAGAATTCCTATCTCTCTCTCTCTCTCTCTTTGTCTCTCTCTGTCTCCTGTTTAGCAAGGTAGAATAATTTGCCACACAAGATACTTTGATGAATCAGGGCGGCACTGGGTCAGATGAGTGCCTACAACAACAGCACAGTCAAGAACCACGCGGCAATAACAGCGTCCTTTTTTTTTTGGGCAGGGGGCTATGCACCTCGTACCACCCAGACTGAAGGATTCTCACTCCGGGGGAGAGCAGATCACAGGGGAAGTTAAAAATCATGGGGCCATAGAATACTGTTTCCACAGCCCCACGTAAAAGATTCTAAGTCCAGAGTGCACAAAAAAATGTTGGAGACCAGGATTAGAACCCTGGTGTCCAATGTTGTTGGCCAAGCTCTTCAATGCCTCAGCCCTCCACACCATGGGAGCAGCTTGGCCAGCTTCCTGGATCCTGGTGCTTTTGTCTACCATCAGCACCACGGACAGCGACCAGGGGCATGCTTACTGCAAGTGTTGTAAATCCCATCTTGCTGTCTGTGGTAGCACTATCCAGACTAGCGCTCAGTTGACTGGCGTTATTCTGGTTGCACTCTTCTAATCGGGTACCAATCAGGCCAGACTCGAACCTCACATGGTAGGTGTTCATAGTCCCAAACCTGACAAACATGCTGTTTAAAAAACTCAGGTTAAGAAGGTTTCCAAAAACATTGTCTTCCCCTACCCTTAGCACCCATGTCCTACGGCATCACACCCAGGCCAGTTATTTTTGTCTTCAGAGGTGGATCCTCTTAAACTGATCTGATCTGGATTTGGGACTTTGTTTATACAAATACATCTGTTTTTTTGTCCCAAGTCCTGTCTAGCCCAGCTGGGATGTCTGTTTAAAGTCATGAAAAAAATATTTTCCCCTTTGAAGCTCTCCCATGGCTGTACCACGTCTTATGCCTCTGTTGTGCAGCCTCTAGGTGCCCCTGGGCATGCCCCATGAACCCTTTAAGCCATGACATGAAATTCAGGACATGCTACACAACAGATTCCCCTTGGGGAGCAAGCTCATCCTCCCATTCATTCCTTACCAAATCAAGGGGGCCCTTACCCTGTGGCTAAACAAGAGCTTGAAGGGTGAGAACCCTGTGAACTCCTGGGGGACTTCCCTATATGCAAATAAGAGATGGGGTAGGTACTTGCCCCAGTCTCTTGAATGCTGGTCAGGAGATTCCCCTAACATGGTCTTAGGAGACCCATTGAATCACTCAACTAGGCCATTAGTCTGGGGGTTGTATAGTGAGGCCCTGAGCTTCCCCATCCCACACTTCTTCCAAAGACTAACATCAGACATGAAGTTGGTGCCCTGGTTCAACAGACCCTCCTGGGGAATCCACCCGGCTAAATATCTCCAGCAGTTCATTGACCACCTTCTCAGCCTTGATGGAGGACAAGGGCACTGCCACTAGGTACCCTGTGATGTAGTCTATGAACACCAAAATGTACCACTTGCTGGTGCGACATGGGGTGCTAAGTGACCTCACAATGTCCACAGCAACTCACTGAAATGGCTCTTCAATAACAGGCAGGGGAGTCAAAGCTACCTAAGCCTTGTCCCCAACCTTTCCTAGCCTCTGGCACTGCGGTCAAATCCAGCAGTAGTTTGTCACATCTTTAAAATACTAGGCCAGAAAAAAGTAGTCAGTTGCCTTTTTTAATAACTGACCCCTAGGTATTCAGAAAAGGGTATGTGGTGGGCTAAGGCCAGAAGATGCTTCTGATACTCCCTAGGAACCAATATCTGCCAGAGTACCCCTTTTTCCTGCCCTCCCTTAGGAACCCACTTGCGATACTGAAGCCCATTCCCCAAGTACACATCCAATTTCCCAGAACTCGGAGAGTCACCTTCCACACAGGTGGCTAACATCCTTAATTTCTGAAGGGATGGGTCAGCTTGCTCTACATACCCGACTTTCCTTAAACATACTCTGCTGTGGGAGAGCCACCCACAACTGGGCTTTCCTCAGTCTGTAGCTGTGGCTCAGAACTGCTGCTCCCATCGTATTCTTCAGCAACAACCTCACTTGCAGCTGATGTAGTGGTTGCTTCCTCATGCACTGTCCCCTCTGTGTCCTCAGGTGCTGGTTCCCTTGCCTTGTGATGAGTAGTGACCTACTGAATATTGGCCCTACTGTCAAAGTCATTACCCATGATTACATCCACAGGCAGGTCTGGTTCAACACCCTCCTCCCATATGTCATGGCCACCTTCCCTTAGAAAGATCTGGGCCAGTGACACTGAGACCGCAGAACCCATCACTCCTCTAATCCTAGAAAAATGGCTAGGCAGGATCTGTTCCTCTTAAATCAAATTCTGCTTCACCAAAGAAATGGAGGCCTCAGTGTCCCTCAATCTATGTGTCACCATCCCATTTACACAAACAGGGTGCATGTGTGCAGTGGAGTTAGAGGGACCTGCACTCTGTGTACAGGCTGCTAACTGCTGGGAGCTTCCTGAGCTACCCCCTCCAACTGCACTCACAACTTTGTTCACATTTTTTGGACAGTCATAAGGCAAATGTCCCAGTTTCTGGCAGATATATCACCTGTATTGACCCATCTCCGTGGTTTTGAAACCAGGTGGCATCCTTTAGGTTGCCCCTGGGGTTCCCCTAAAGCCACCTGATGTTCCTCCCCTATTACCTTTGCAATGAGAGGATGATCAACTGAATATGAACACATCAGGCCGCTTGACTGCCTCCCTTGTAGAGCTCAAAGTTCTATCAAACAACCATATTCTCAGTTCCTCAGGTACAGTTTTTAAGAACTGTTCCAGAAGAAATAAATATTTTATTTCTTCTGCAGAATGAGCTTTTGCACCCTCTACCCAGCATTCTAGCAAATTGCTTAGTTGCACACACATTTCAGTATAGCTGTTCCCCTGTGCCTTTCTTAACCCTCTAAACTTTTGCCTATAAGCCTCAGAGGTTAACTCAAAATGCTTTAGTAAGGTATTTTTCACTTTAACATAATCCATGCAGTCCTCCATGTCCATTCTGGCAAAAGCTTCTAATGCCTTGCCTGTAAGCAGTGGCATTTAGCCCTGCCCAATTCAGATTGCCCACAAATTACTTTGAAAGATCTTAAAAAACAAATCAAGATCATGCCCCTCCTGATACCTGGGAAACATTTTAGAATTAATTCTGACTTCCTCGGTTGAACTCCTCATGCCATTACTCGCACTTTGTGGTGCTGTCCCCTGGTGCAGCAACTCCGTCTGTCTCGCATGCTCATGCTCTTTCATTTTGATCTTGTGCTGGCACTCTTTCTGTTGCTCCTCAGCCTTTTGCTTCTCCTCCTTCTCTCACTCCTCTGCTTATCACTTCTCGGCACCAGTCTTTTGCTTCTCCTCCTCCTTCTCTTGCTCTTCTGCTTGTTGCTTCTTGGCATCAGCCTTTCACTTATCCTCATTTTCTCTCTCCTCTGCTTCCAGCTTCATCTTCTGGGTCTCAATTTCTGCCTTTGTCTCTACTGGAGCAAGCTCCAGCTCCAGCATTCATACCTGGTCTGCTTGCACAGCTGCCCCAGTCAAAGGCTCTGGCTTACCTGCATTCTCCCTAGCCTCCGTCTCACGACTTTGGCTAGCAGTAACCACTTTTATGGCACATCTCTGGTAATTATTTTTCAAGGATTTCTATCAGTTCCGCCCATGTTTCGCCATCCTCATACCCAATTTTGTTTTACAGAACAACTCCTGCAGGTTCATTATTGAGCTCCTCCCATATGGCCCAGACATAAGGTTCATTTATTTTATGCCTGCAAGCAGTAAAAACAAACTTGTAAGAGTTGAAACGTTAAAGCATGTTTGTTTCCCCTGACCCAGGAGGGTCGTTTGTTTTTACTGCTTGCAGGCATAAAATGAATGAACTCTGAGTTGAACTCATATGGACATGTAACTGAATTTTTTTATTATGCCCTATGTAAGTGCCATGACTGTTGTTAAATATATATTTTGTAGTCTGCGTTTAACAGAGATATTGGATGATAGGACCCGCATTTGGTGGGGTCTTTTCCCGGCTTGGGGAGGACCATTATAGGAGTGAGCTGTAGTGTTGGTGGAAGATTTCCACCCTCCATGACCTATCATACCACCAGAGTAAGAATCTGCTATAGCTCTGGCCAAAAGACCTTGTAGAATTCTAAGGGGATGCCATCAGGGCCTGGGACCCTTGCCCATGTTGGTAGCACAAATACCTTTTTTTTATTTGTGGTGCAGTGCCTTTCCAAGCTTTCCTTGGTTTTAGGGTCTAAATTGGGGAGCAGAACTCCAGCCAAGAATCCGTATAGGAAAAAACAAAGCTGTGTGCACATTGGATGCGTTGGTGCTTGTGCAGAGCTCCCAGCTCAAACAAATGTAGAACCAAAGAAAAGCACGGTACTCATGCAGTAAAATTTTTGAAAGCAAGTGCTGATTTATTGTTGGCATGGAGCCTGTGCAAAAAAACAGAACCCCTAGCGCCTCAACCCTTCAGCGGGTCTTCAAACGAGGGTGTATGGGTCTACCTCTAGAGGAAACTCTGTTTTATATAATGTTACATAGAATATTTTGAATGATAGGTTAATTTCTTAAGGGTCTGAAGTTATGGCTCCCTCCATGTCTTCTGTGGATATAATTGTTCTGTCTGCCCACTTTTTCTTAAGCTGCCATGCTAGCCACTTTCCTGCCTTATTGCCCTCAAAATGCAGGCCTGCTTTAGACATCAGCAAGTTTCTTTCTATTCTGTGGTAAGAGGCCTGGTTTACTTTGCCTTTTAATTTCTGTAATTCTTGTCTATCAGTCGGCCCCGTCCCTCCATTGCCCTGCCCTCCAACTCTATCTGAGCCTCCAGGGTCTTTCCCCCTCCAGAGCTTTTTTTATGTTGGTGAGAAACATATGATATGGTAATGCCCCGTATGTATGCTTTCAGCACTTCCCATACAGTTGAGGCAGAGGTGCCCTCCACTTTATTGTTTTCCAGGAATTCTGTCACGTATTTAGACAGGTGATCCCCAAATTCCCCATCTGTCAGGAGGGTGGGATCCATACGCCATTGTTTGCTGGCAGTGGGATCCTTGTAAGGGGTAAACGAGAATTCCAGGGGCACATGGTCCGAAATACATATTGGGCCATAGTTGACTGATATTTCTCCTCGAATAATGTTGGGAGATGTCAGAAAATAATCGATTCTAGTGCAGATTTTGTGCATGTGGGAGCAGAAAGAAAATTGTTTGGTACCTGGTTTTAAAAATCTCCATGCTTCCCTTAGCGCCCTCTCTTTGGCCAGTTCTCCCAAGGCCACTAAGCTTTTTTTGGGGGGTGAGTCAGAGCCTAGCACCTGAATGATCCATAACTGGGTCCCAATATATGTTAAAATCCCCATCCATGATAATGTTGTCCAGGAACGGAGCTAGGATCAGTGTCAAATGATGGAAAAACCTGCGATCATCAATACTTGGGTCATAGATGAAGACCAGAGTGTAACGTTCACCCCCCACCATGACGTCTGCCAGCAGGTATCTACCTTGAGGATCCACTATGGTCTGGTGCACCTCCACTCTTAGGTGGGGACAGAACCAAATTGCGACATCCTGGCCCTAGATGTGTAAGGAGAGGTTAGCAATGTGCCCCCCATGCTCCAGCCAATTGCTCAGCTTCCTCCCTAGTGAGATGCAGTTCCTGAAGAAACACATTTTCCCCCCTTCACCTTTCTAATGTGGTTCCACACTCTTTTTCGCTTTACTACTGTTTTTAGGCTCCTGACATTCCATGTTATACATTTCAGAGGTCCCATGATTGTGGTCTGAAACAATGACCTCTGTAGCATATTTTGCTTATCCTTGCAATATGACATCACTTATATTCATTGTAATCCACTGCTGTTTGTTTTTTGTTAATCCAATTTAGCCTTGAACATCTGTACCTTGAAACTGGTACAGCCTTAAAACAATTGTTTCAGGTAACTCCTTTTTTTGTTGTCCACCCTCCCCAACATATTTTTCCCTCCCCTCTCCTCCTTCGTTAACTCCCCTTGAAGAACCATGAACAGCAGTAAATGAATGAAAGTTAAACAGAGACATCTACTTAGGAAAATGACCCATAACCCAATACCCTCCCTCCCTGCACCCTTGCTTTGCCTTAAGGTGCAACCCATGTCCCGCTACTCCTCCTGAATGAGCCTTGAGACATCCCATCCAGCTTTGTTTCAGTTTACACTGTCATGATTTGAGAGCCAGTGTCATCAGAAGACTAATTCAATTGGGACAGTTGGGGGATGACTGAGCACTCACTGCAGCTGCAGCATCATCACCTGGCCGGTCTAGAAGGGGCCCTCTGATCGGTAATTCTGCCGCTGCCTGTGGGCTCCCTGAGTGGAGCTGCCCAGCAACCGGACTCCATCCATTATGCTTATTTCAGATTGCCTTCCATTGCTTTTCCACCAGTAGTATTTTGGACCCTCCCCCTTGGCCCGCCCAGGCAGCGGTCTGCCAGGGCCCCCCGCTCCGCCCCTCCCCATTCCCCCTGCAACATTCACAGACTTTAGTATTCTTCCCTATAAACTTGTTGTTATTACATTCTTATATAACTGTATTCATCCGTTAGTATCTACGAAAGAGAAAATAGGAAATGGCACCCAGAAGTGTAATTCTGGGATATCACAACTGTAATTAGTCCCACATGGTATAAGCTGAAGCTCAAATAGAGCCTGGTTGTTCCCAGGGTTGTGTCCTACTAGGTCCATGGGGGGAGTTCAGTTGTGATTCCTTAAAAGTCTCAATATGTGTCTCAAACATAGGTAAGTTGTCACCACTGGGGTGTAGTCTGGTTAAAGCATCTTTATATTCTGTTCTTCCTTTCTGGCAGCATATATTTAAATTGGACAGTTACTGAGATGCGCTGCCGGCAGAGTCACTCGGACCATTTCATATTTGCCCTGGCCTCCACAGCTGCTCCTGTATCCTGTATTGTTAGAAAAACTTTTTATTTGTTACATTATCCATTAGTCCATTGTCCAACCCCCCCCCCCGAGTCCCCAAGATGGGCTATTTTCTGCTTTGATGGGGTCATATCCCAGCAAAGAGGCAGTCCCCGCCCTGCCACTATGGGCTGGAGAGATACTTCATTAAGGCCTCTGAAATTATGCCCCCTCTCCATCAATACCCCCAGCAGCTCCCATCCTGGTGCACATTTTAAATCATTTACAGTACCTCAATTAGTAGAGCCTCGGGTTGGTGTTCGTCGGTCAGACAGGGAAGGATTTTTTCTCCAGGACTTGGGTTATGTATTTCACCACCACATCAGGGTCTGTGAAGGCCTTCTGCACCTCGTTTTGAGGCCTGATAATGAGATGCATGGGGTAGACCATGGCAAACTGGCAGCCCCAGGGCATGTAGTTTCTTCTTCGCTATGGCAAAACAGTGTCGCTCCAGTTGTAGTTTCCGGGAGTAGTCCAGGAAGATACTAATCTTATTCCCCTTTACCATTATTGGGTTGGCTTTCCTAGTGGCCTCCAGTACCGCCTGCCTGCCCTGATAGCAGAGGAATTTCACAATCAAGTGGCGTGGCCTCTTGTTAGGAGCTGGGTGGGGCTTGGTGAATGATGTGCTCGCTGGATTTCCAAGGAGATCTTGTCTGGTAAGTTAAGCATTTTAGCTAGCCAGGGCCCAATAAATGTTCCACAGTTCCTGCCTTCTGTCCCTCCTGGTAGCTCCACCAGCCAAACATTGCATCTTCTTTCTCGATTCTCATGGTCATCAATTGCTGCCTTGAGGATCTCGCTTCCTTTTAGTGCTTTTTGCAAGAGGGTTAAGGATTGGTTTTGTAGGTCCTCTGTGACACTGACTTGAGTTTCTAGATGGTCGAGCCTGCCAGTGTGTTGTTCTACAGTCTCCCCCAAAGCGGTAACAATTTGCTGGAGATGAGAGATTTGCGCTCCCAAGTTTTCAAAGCCTGCCCGCATTTGAGTAGTTGGATCAACTTTCATTTATTGTATTCATTTCTCCAGTGAACCCGGAGAGGATTGCTTTCGTCCACCATTTTTTGTTCTTTGCCCCGCATTTCTTCAGAGTCAGTGCGCGAGGCAGCTCGCATTATAGTCGGCTCTTGGCATACTCGCACAGATTTTTCAGAGGCCGGTTGAAAACTTAATTGTGCCTGTTTTTTGCCAGATTTGGAGTTGCTCGCCATAGATATAGTTGCTGTGGTCCGTTTTCGTGTTTTGCTTCTTCCAGGTGCAGAGGATGACACAGATTTATGCTGGATTATCAAAGAACTCTGGATTCAAGCACCCATTGCTCTCGTCGGCTTGGCCATGCCATGCCCAAATAGTTAAACCAACTGCCAGTGCATGTGCTAAACGTAAACAAAATTGCACAGTTCAAGAGGGAGCTTCTAAGACTCCTTAACCCAGCAAGGCACTGCAACTGCCCAGGGTGACAGTCGAGGTGATTCCTGTGATCACCACCCCCCTGCACTGCCCCCCCATCCACTCTCCACTTTCTTGACAAGGCTCTTTTGCTGCTATCCACCTTTCTGTCTCCCCTACTGGTTACATCACCTATTAGTAACAGCACCAAGATTACCCTGCCAATATGCAACCTTCTGGTTAACAATTACAACAGTGGCCTTGTGCGATACAAGACTGGACTGAAATGGCTTGCTAATAGTGTAAATACTGTGTATAGCTCTGTTTTGATCCTTGTATGGTGTTGACAAAGCACTGTCATGTGGCAATGACTTGCAATCATTGTTAACTTTGGACATATTTCCCTGCTTCTCCTGTTTGATAGTTTGTGATGTTTCCAGTTCCCCCTGCTATGCTTTGATGACTGTACAATTTCTGTTGACATTGAACCTTTGCAAATGAGCTTGTAGCTCAAAGGTGTACTCGGAAAAAATAAAAAAGGTTGCTGCCTTGGGTAGGAGGGGGAATAGGAGTTGGATACCTTAGACATATCCCTCTTGGAGGTATTCCCTCCACCCAGTTGGATGTGTCTGGGAAACGAGTACGGGACAACCTTTCTTTGAAGAATGCTCATGCATGTCTAGTGTCTCACACAGTATACCAGAGTTACAGCCCCAATATCCCACGTATACACACTGTTCACTCATATAGATACCACTTACCCTCGAGACTGATTCTGCAGCACGTCTCTCAGGACCCCCTGTAAAATAAGGTTAAACAACATACACAGCAAACAAGATACTGTTTCCATAAGTACCAACACCAAGGATAGTATATAGTATAACAACAACAAATCTGATTTATTTAGGGGGCAGTAACACGGAAGGGGGGAATCAGGTTAATTGGTGGCATTAAATCACAGTACTGTGCACACATACAGGGGCTGAAAAGTCACACTCTGGGTACCCAGGTTGGGGGGCTAGCCAGGTCCGTTGCCCGGGGTTGGCCGGCAGGTGAAGATGGATAGGGCCCTGCAGAAGAAAATATATGCACAATACCGAGTTGTAATCCGGAGCTGGATGGCTCAGTCCATGAAGCAGTGAAACAACAAGAATTAGATTACACACTTGTGATTGAAAACAGGCTGCAGGGGAATACCCTGACTTGTACTCACAATACCCAAGCTGAAAACCAGATGGTGGATGTTCTTCTGGATTGCCAGAACAAAAAGGCATGGAGACAAAGTCCTTGTGACTGGACCCCACTGCAGTTGATAGCAAACGGATTTAGTCCGAGACAAGCTGGGGCCCTCTTCCAGCCCCAACACACAGCACACAACACTGGGGATTGGAAATAGTGATTCCCCACAAGCACTATGCACATTCATATGTGAAAGGAAAGTACTATACCAGGCAGACTGCTCCTCGATCCCAATCGCAATTATTGCAAAATACCCAGGAGCACACACAGCAGCCCCAGTTCCCGACAGACCGAGTGCGACTCAGCAGTCTCTCCAGTCTTCCACAGGGTGAGCCTGGTTTCCACACTTCTAGTGCTTCTTTCTCCTCACAACTCGGATTCAGTCCAAACTGGCACTCGCAAAGGCTGCAGACCAAAACTCAGGGCCTCACACGCGCTTCCCACGTGAAACTATACACCACAGAAGCACAGAGCTCCCTTTTTCTTCACAGCCACAACTGATCTACTCTTTCCAGTCACAGAGCAGGGCATTTCCTTTAGCTCCACACCACTCTGTTGGCCGGTTCGGCTGTCACCCACAACAAGACTCCCTCTGTTGGTGGAAAAAGGCCCCAAGGCCAAAACTACACTTCCCAGAGTCACCGCCCATACAATCCCCTTGTGGCTGGCTCAAAATAGAGTCCAAGTTCCGATTCATCCACTGGCTCCATTCCAGGGTCTCCCTATCATCCTGATTGGTCCAAGTCAGCTATCTAGGACCAAAATGAAAGAGTCACACTGAAACAGTTCGTGCTGAAATGAAGACAGGTTAGACAAACTACATTTTATCAGTCACTCTAAATGATTTCTGGCAAACAGTTATATCTTTCATTAAGGCTCCCTCTGC
Organism: Neoceratodus forsteri; assembly: GCA_016271365.2. Taxonomy (NCBI): domain Eukaryota; kingdom Metazoa; phylum Chordata; order Ceratodontiformes; family Ceratodontidae; genus Neoceratodus; species Neoceratodus forsteri. The sequence continues at coordinate 1,298,669,475 of CM057459.1, read as the reverse complement.
ACATGTAGCAACAGCAGAAACGGAGAAAATTGACAGCAGCCTGGGCAGGATTTGAGCATTAAATACACAGTCCCCCCATACAAACTAATTAAGTCCACAAGCAGACAGCTCTTAAAGAGACAGTACGTGGAGGCTCAAATAGCACTCACTTGGAACCACATTTAAACAGCTCAGACGCTGAACACCGCCCAGACTTGGAGCATTCAGGCAGGCTCCTGGAAGACTTTTGGGAACCCCCATTTGCAGGGGGGTTACACCTGTCCTGGCCTGGAAAACTTGGCATCCACGTCAAGTAAGTACCCCATAAGTTTCAATACAGCCATATACATTTATATCAGTATCACATTAGGCTTATACATGTAACCATCAGTCAACATATCACCTTACCAGAAACACATTTCTGAAACTTTTCAGTACATCACTTTTTACGCCATATTATACACACATTGTACCATAACTCAGGTTATTACCTCCTGTACATGAAACCTGAAGAGAGGGGGCCCTTCCCTATCGGCTACCTTGGGGCTGAATGGGGCAGGGGCACCATACCAAGAGGGCAACACAAGTAACTTGGAGTTAGCACTGATGTTCAGTTTGGGCAATGAGCTTGAGGACACATACACTCCTTTATGGACAACACTGACAGGCAAGTGCACAGGCCTCCCAGGGGAATCATAACTGAGGTGCACCACAGGCTTTACAGCTTGACTAGTCTTTCTAGGGGGAACTGTTACAGTCTCTGCACCCTGAGCCTCATTTTCAGCAATGTCCTCACTTGTCAGGGGAGTCTCCATTGGGGTAGAGAGGCTAGAACTTGGGGCACTTTCAGCTCCAGGAGTTACAATCTCTGAGTCCACAACACTTGGCTCACATGGGGAGTTTTCTGACACTGACAGTGAATTATCAGGGCACTCAACACACTCTTCTTGTTCTGGTATATCACCAGTTTGTCCCAGTCCATCATTTTCTTCCTCTGAAAATTCAAACAGTTCAACCATACACAATGATTCCATATTATCTGACTTCATGCTTTGCACTTCACTTTTTGGGAGCATTGGCTCCAGGGACAAAGCTGGGGGCTTAGACAGTCCAGAAGGCCCAGCTTCATCTCCAGGATTGACTAGGGGATTGCCCCGAAACAACTGACTCAGTTCATAAGAAGGGTAGTATTCAAAGCCACACTCACTTTCCTCTGACATGGACTGACAGTCATGTTCAACTGGGACTTGTGGAGGGGAACACTTTAACTCAGCTTCTGTAGGTGCAGGCTTTCTTGATTTTTGCTTAGCAGCAGCTCTAGTCACTGGTCCAGAGGGAGCATTTTCTGGGGGCTCAGACTCAATCAAGATTTGTCCAATGGGCAGTAAATAATTTCTGTGCATTGTTTTCACATCTTTTGAATTATTCTAAGGCCTTACTTTGTACACAGGCAGATCATCTAGTTTGCCCCTACAATGTGAAGGAGATGGTGCCATCTGTCAGCAATCTTAGGTTTGCCATGCAGTCCCAGATTTCTTAGCAATACCCAATCTCCCTCCTGGAGTTCCTGTGCTTTCACCTTTTTATCTTACCTTTCTTTGTTGGCCAGATTTCTTTTGGCAGCCATGGTTTGAGCCAGTTGGTACGCATGATTTAGCTGGGCCTTTAACTTTTGCACATACTGTAAATAGTTGTCAGCTCAAACCCCATCAGGAGAAACTCCAAAACATACATCTACCGGCAGTCGAGCTTCTCTTCCAAACATCAGGTGGTAAGGGGAGAACCCAGTGGCATCACTTTTGGTGCAGTTGTAGGCATGTACCAGGGTGCTAATTTGTTGACTCCATCTAGGCTTGTCCTTTGGGTCGAGGGTGCCTAGCATATCTAGCAAAGTGCAGTTGAAATGTTCGGGCTGCGTGTCCCCCTGGGGTGGTAAGAGGTAGTTCTGGACTTTCGCACTCCCCACAGAGAAAGCATCTCTTTGATCAGATGACTTGAACAAAAAAGTTTTCTACAAGTGCTTTTGCCACAGTGGATGCCTTCTGGTCCTTGGTGAGGAAAGCTTGGGCATATCTTGTAAAATGGTCAGTGACCACCAGCACATTACTAATATTTCTTTGATCTGACTCCAAACTCAGGAAATCAATACAGACCAGCTCCATGGGGGCACTGGTGGTGATGTTAGCAAGGGGGCAGCCCTCCGGGGCAGGGCTTTCCTCTGTAAACAGCGACTACAACTTCGAATGTGTTGCTCAACATCAGCCCCCATCTTAGGCCAATAGAATCTGGATCTCACCAAGTCAAGTGTTCTGTCTATACCAAGGTGCCCCATGTGGTTGTGTAAGGACCTTGGTACTGAGTCTTGAAAGGCAGTGGGCAGCACTAGTTGTTGTTTGTCTATTTGTCCCCCTCTGTCTACTGTTTCTCTGTATAACAGTCTATTAATCAGTTTCAACTTAGGACCTTCCTTGTATAACAATGCAGTTCTCAAATCAGTGGAGCATAATTTGGACACATCTTTCCCTGCATATAGGGCTTCTAAAGCTGATTTGATCATGGGATCTCAGGATTGAGCCCGCTGAATACTGTCATTGTCCAGCTGAGGCAATACACCAATGTCTATTGCAGAAAAGTGGCAATAATCAGCAGGTGTGCAATTCTCAGAGGGTCCCAAACAATCCACCATACAGTCCACTGCGTCCGTGGACATTTGTTCCTCCCTGTCAAACTTCTGGCAGAGTGCTTGAATATCAGGTTCTGACAGTCTGACCCAGTCATTCCGGGGAACAGGCCTCCAGGAGAGAGCATTAGCATCTATGTGGTTCAGGCCTGTTCTGTATTCAACAGCATAGTCGTATGTAGATAATGCAGAAAGCCACCTATGGCCAGTGGCATCCAACTTAGCTGAAGTCTGCACATAGGTCAAAGGATTATTATCAGTATTTACTAGTATCTTAGCCCCATACAAGTACTCGTGGAACTGGTCAACAATAGCTCACTTCAAAGCTAGGAACTCTTAACTTATGTACAGGATAGTTCTTTTCAGATGGGGTCAGGCTTTTACTGGCAAAGGCCACTGGTCTCAGGCTATTCTCATGCTCTTGGTACAATACAGCCCCCAAGCCTTGCAGGCTAGCGTCAGTGTGCAAGACATAGGGCTTCACTGGATCTGCATAGGCAAGGACAGGAGCGTGGGTAAGTTGATATATAATCTCATGAAAAGACGCTTCACACTCAGGTGTCCATCTACTCCAAATACTTCATTGGGATGGAAATGCACTCTCTCAGGCTCAGAAGAATCCGATCTCTTGTATTTTTTGTGGGTAGGAGGGTAACCTTGAGTAAGATTAAGTAAAGGACGGATCACTCTTGAATAGTCCTTGATGAAACGGCGATAGTAGCCACAGAATCCCAGGAATCTTTGCAGTTCTTTTAGATTATGGGGCTGTGGCCAGGTGGTCAAGGCCTCAACTTTACTTGGGTCGGTCTCTATTCCCCCGGTGGAGACTATGTGTCCCACATACTTTACAGATGTTTGGAAGAATTGACATTTATTGATGGACAGTTTTAGGCCAAAGTCTTCCAGTTGGTCCAACACCTTGAATAATCTGCTCTCATGTTCCTCCAGTGAGTTGCCAAACACAATAACATCATCTAGGTACAGCAGGCACTCTAATAAGTTCATGTCCCCCACCGCACGCTCCATCAGTCATTGAAAAGTGGCTGGAGCACCTGAAATCCCTTGAGGCATCCTCATGATTTCATAGAAACCAAGTGGGCAGATAAAGGCTGTCTTCTCACAGTCTTCCAGGGTCATCGGGATCTGGTAGTACCCACTGCGAAGATCCAGCATGGAGAACCACTTGCTACCATTCAGGCAGTCTAAAGCATCCTGAATGTGGGGCATTGTATACTGATCAGGGATAGTCCACCGGTTCAAGGTGTGATAATCCACACACATTCTTACTGTCCCATTCTTTTTTCTCACTACCACAATAGGTGAAGCATATGGGCTTCTGGATTCTTTTATATATCTTTTGCAGATGCTGTCTCACATCATCTATGTCAGCAGGGGCCAGGCGTCGAGACCTCTCACGAAATGGCCTTTCATCATGCAGCCGGATGTGGTGCTCAGCTCCTTGCACACACCCTATGTCCCATTCCTTTAAAGAAAACACCTGGTCTCTCTGGGCAAGTTTTCTACTAATTCTCATCTTCCATTCGGCTGGTAACGGGGAGTCCCCAAAATCAAACAAGTCGGGCATCACTCTGCCATTCTCCCCCCGAACACCTGTTTTTGGGCAGCACTGTAGTATCTGCACAATGTACATTAGCCAGGGTGCAACCTCTGTTTACTTGAATTTCTGTATCAGACACATTATGAACTTGAACCATTACCCTTCTGGCATAAGCATGGGCTCTGGCAGGCAAAATACTTGGCTTGACCAGCAGTCCTTCCAGCTATTTCCCATCGCCTGGTGCACCCAGCATGAGGATTTTATTCTTGACATCCTTTCTGATACGGACTTCCCCCCTGTAAGGTACACTGGGCATTTGGAACCAGAATCAGAGACTCCGGATCCTTCTTCCAGACAGTTCCAACCAGTTCCTCTGGGTCCACTTTTTCAGCATTTCTCTGTGCCTCATAGGCCTTCTTGATCAAGGCTGGGATTCTCAAAGCTCTACCAGTCCTTGACCTTTGTTTCTCATAACACAAGTGCGCCAACCCTCCAAACATATGCGCATTCGTCCCAATTAGTAGAGGAATCCCATCATACAGGCCGGTAGGGGGACACACTAATGCCAGGGTCTCTACTTGCTCGGCCTCTCCAGCCACGGAGGTGGGCAAAGACAACCAAATTTGGATATACCCGGAATAGGGGTAGGTCTTGTCACTTAACCCCCCAGACATGCAGTCCTTCAAATGGCTGTAAGGGTACATCAGACAGGTGCATCTGATACCAGTCCTGAAACATAATTGTCACTTGGGAGCCACTGTCCAATACAGCTCTTGTAGATACTCCATTCACCTTCACAGTGGTCTCCATGGAGGGACCCCTATTCTGGACCAGTCTGGAGAGGCGGTAGCAAGGGCCTGGGTAGATGATCTAGCCACAAAAGGACGTGAGTTAGCATTTCTGGGACCATCACTGCAGTCATTTCGTGCACCTCTTAACCACTGTTTTGTGCTCCAAAGCTCTCCTTGTAGCCGTCTCTCCACTCTCTCTAAGTCTTTCCGAGACTGGCATTCCCTCTTCATGTGCCCATCCTTCCCACAATTATGGCAAAATATGTCTGCTGAAGTTTGGGGGGACTGAGGCATCACATTGGGGGCTGCGGCATTGGTACAATCAATAGAAAACCTTGGTGCCACCTCAGCCGGTGATGGGTTGGACATTTGGAGATATCTCCTCAGTTCCCTCACCTCCCTAGCCAAGACATCAAGTTTTGAGCTGTTGTCAGAGGTACCTGGGTTGGCATCCCCACCCCCATAGCAGAAGCAGTCGGGCAAGTGTCAGAGCCCATAATTATAGGAGCGGCCTTCATGATGAGACTGTCTGTTGCTTTCCTAATCTCCCTCAGCAGTTTATCCCATGGCAGAACATCGGTAGCCATCCCTCTCTGGCTGGGCACCCCTTGGCTGACATTTGGGTCTCGGGTTCTGTCATGTGGTTTCGGTGATTCCAGACCATCAGCGTCTCACCCCGCACCTGGGGCAGGGGATGTAGCAGCTACAACTGCACAGGGCTCTGAAAAAACCTTCCTCCTCGTCAACTTCCGATACCTCCTTCATCAACACATGGAAAGGCAAGGGACCAGATTTCCTTCGATGCAGTTGCAATTTGAGCAACACCCAGCTAGAGTGCCGGGCAGAGCAGAGTATATGATCCAGTCTTACCCGGTCCACTTTACCACAGGTCCAACCCCCCTTTCGAAAAATGGTTTGCAAGATTCCCTCTAATCGATCCATATAAGCAGATAACAATTTCCCTGGCTATTGTCTAACATCTTTAAGCTTCCATTTCAAGGCCTCAACACTAGTGGTGCTCCCAAACACATTTTCAAGGGCAATTATGTACTCTTGGGCTTTGGCGTCAGGGTCAGAGACCCTCAGGGAGCGAAAAGTACGTTGGACGGGTCCCTGGAGGCTCTCCCCAAGGCGAGCCCTTTTTTCTGCCTCAGAACATTGCCAGTCTTGTACCGCAAGAGTAGCAGAGTCTATCCAGGTTTCCAGATTGACCTCCCCATTTGGAGTGGGGCGGATGCCAGAGAGTACTTTGAGCTTGCGGTAAGAGTCATGACTAATGGCAGGTACAAACATAGGGACTAGCACTGGCACAGAAGGAGGGGCAATAACGGGTGCAGGAGGGGGAGAGGGTGTTAGGGGAGGAACGCCCCCAGGTGGCAATATTAGTTTCTTTAAATCCTCCACAGTTTTCCCTTCCTTCAGCAACAATTTAGCAAATTTCTCCTCAAAAGTTTCAGATAGTGGGGGTGGGGTCATTCCCCCCTCCCCAGGTCATTACTGTCCTTAGTTATCACTCTCCAGGCAGTGAGGGCTCCCTCTGGGGTAATAGTCTGTGGCACTTTGGAGCTATCTTTGGGGTTCTTATACTCTACTAGGGCCATGAAAGTGTGGGTGAGCAGATTAGCATGTTGACCCGCCACCACAGGGTATTGTAAACCTTCCACCTTGGAAGGAACTCCCTCTATAGTGTCCATACTGGTACCCAGTGGGATATCCAAGATAAGTATAGCATTTTGGGGGTCGATCTCCTGTCCAGTACACCACTCCACCAACTGGTGTACAGCCACTTCTGTTGGGGTATCCATTTATTTTTAACAGTAATTCGTAAATGTGGCCACTAGAGGATGCTAAACCCAGCGGTACCGCCAAGATGTAACCCTTAGGTGGCGCTATCCCAAGGGCTACTACCCCTGCCTGTTTGACTACAGACAGGTTGAGGGGCCTAGGTCCTATGGCGGGTGCCTCCACCCAGAGGTCAGGGTTTGTAGTGGTTAGACTAGCTTGGTCACAGCCCTCTGGGACACTGAGACCCCCTTTTATTCCCTCTAGTGGCTCACACAGTACACCAGAGTTACAGCCCCAATACCCCACGTATACACACTGTTCACTCATATAGATACCACTTACCCTCGAGACTGATTCTGCAGCATGTCTCTGAGGACCCCCTGTAAAATAAGGTTAAACAACGAACACAGCAAACACAATACTGTTTCCATAAGTACCGACACCACAGGCAGTATATAGTATAAAAACAACAAATCTGATTTATTTAGGGGGCATTAACATGGGAGGAGGAAATCAGGTTAATTGGTGGCATTAAATCACAGTATTGTGCACACATACAGGGCCAGGGGCTAGCCAGGTCCGTTGCCCGGGGTTGGCCGGCAGGTGCAGATGGATAGGGCCCTGCAGAAGAAAATATATGCACAACACCCAATTGTAATCTGGAGCCGGATGGCTCAGTCCATGAAGCAGTGAAACAACAAGAATTAGATGACACACTTGTGATTGAAAACAGGCTGCAGGGGAATACCCTGACTTGTACTCACAATACCCAAGCTGAAAACCAGATGGTGGATGTTCTTCTGGATTGCCAGAACAAAAAGGCTTGGAGACAAAGTCCTTGTGACTGGACCCCACTGCAGTTGATAACAAACGGATTTAGTCCGAGTTAAGCTGGGGCCTGCTTCCAGCCCCAACACACAGCACACAGCACCAGGGATTGGAAATAGCGATTCCCCACAAGCACTATGCACATTCATATGTAAAAGGAAAGTACTATACCAGGCAGACTGCTCCTCGATCCCGATTGCAATTACTGCAAAATACCCAGGAGCACACACAGCAGCCCCAGTTCCCGACAGACCGAGTGCGACTCAGCAGTCTCTGCAGTCTTCCACAGGGTGAGCCTGGTTTCCACACGTCTAGTGCTTTTTTCTCCTCACAACTCAGATTCAGTCCAAACTGGCACTCACAAAGGGTGCAGACCAAAACTCAGGGCCTCACATGTGCTTCCTGTGCGAAACTATACACCGCAGAAGCACAGAGCTCCCTCTCTCTTCACAGCCACAACTGATCTAATCTTTCCAGTCACAGAGCAGGGCATTTCCTTTAGCTCCACACCACCTGTTGGCCAATTCGGCTGTCACCCACAACAAGACTCCCTCTGTTGGTGGAAAAAGGCGCCAAGGCCAAAACTACACTTCCCAGAGTCACCGCCCATACAATCCTCTTGTGGCTGGCTCAATACAGAGTCCAAGTTCCGATTCGTCCACAGACTCCATTCCAGGGTCTCCTTATCATCCTGATTGGTCCAAGTCAGCTATCCAGGACCAAAATGAAAGAGTCACACTGAAACAGTTTGTGCTGAAATGAAGACAGGTTAGACTAACTACATTTTCTCAGTCACTGTAAATGATTTCTGGCAAACAGTTATATTTTTCAACAAGGCTCAATCTGCACATGTAGCAACAGCAGAAACGGAGAGAATTGACAGCAGCCCGGGTGGGATTAGAGCATTAAATACACAGTCCCTCCATGCAAACTAATTAAGTCTGCAAGCAGGCAGCTCTTCAAGAGACAGTATGAGAAGGCTCAAATAGCACTTACTTGGAACCACATTTAAACAGCTCAGACGCCGAACACTGCCCAGACTTGGAGCATTCAGGCAGGCTCCTGGAAGACTTTTGGGAACCCCCATTTGCAGGGGGGTTACACATGTGATAAGAGGTTACGGATTTGGATAAGATTGCTAGGGGAGAGTAACACTAATAAAGGGTTACTGGTCAATAGCGCAGCAGATAATAATTGTGTTTTAAGGTTTCAGTATTATTTAGTCTTTGTCATGGAGATTGTTGCTGTGCTTACCATGCTACGTATTGTACTGCAATTAACAATCACATGTACACTAGAGGAAGAATAGGTATAGTGGGGTCAGGGATCATTGGACAAGATCACTTTATATTCCAAAACTCAGTGTAATGTTATCCATGGACCACCACCCCTGATTGGGGCCCTATGTCGCAGACAGTAATATTTGGGGCACAGGCACTTATCATATAAGCATGAGTGTCAGGATCTGGGTTCTACTGTTCTAGTAGCATTGCTGTTAGACCAAGGTTTCATCTGCCTGGATTAGTGGTAGTTCAGGTGGATGTTAAAGATCCCATGGCACTTATCGAAAAGAGTAGGGGAGATTTTTATTGAAATACATCAGAAACACATCAAAGATAATCCAAACCAACAATGATACATGTTTATCAAAAGGGAAAAAAAAACAGAAAAAGAAATTTACAAAGCTCAAAACAAATTCAGATCAAATTATGCAAATAATCTCTTATTTATATTTAATAAAAAAAGTGAAACCCTTCCACCATTGTAGCACCTGACGTGCAGAGTGTTTTAAGCGATCTGATTTATAAATATCTTGCAGTTCCTTACAAACTAATATGCTCAAACATTCAAAAGACATTCTATTCTGATGTAGCACCCATTGGCAACGAGCCTGCCACAGATAAAATCTAAGGCAGCAGAAAAACTCTATTAAAGAGTCTGGATGGAACTGAGATAATCCTGGTCCATATTTCCCCACCACCAGTATATCATATGTCAGAAAACGGCGCCAATTTAATTTCCATTTGATTGCTAAATAATTCCATAAAGCAACTGTATAAGAACAGTGTAATAAGAAATGCTCCATAGTTTCCATCTGCGCTATACATTCCATATAGGGACAGTTTTGTTCTGTAATGCTTTCATGTTTAGCATTACCCCTTATATTCAACCTCCCATAGACTGTAAGCCACAAGTTCTCCCACATTTTCTGAGGAATTCTTGAAAGTGTTAACTGGTGGAGAATGTAATGGTTATCTGCTGAGAGACAATTCTTAAAGCAGGGTTCCTTAGGATAATTTCTATCAATGATATCTTGATATAGAGATTTTGTGGAAAGTGTGATGGGACCGTTTTTCATGATACCCCATTTATATAATTTTTGAGCAGCTGGCAAAAAATAGGGGGGAATATTCAGACGTGGGTGTATTTTTGGTGCTATTTGTAGCCATGACTTAAAATATACAGCTAGGCCTTTTGTCATCCAAGCCTTTGAAATATTGTCCTTGCTGTGTAGTATAGTGCCAACCAAATGCTTAAAAAACAAAGCATGGAGGAAAACAACCGGTTCTATCATGTTGAGACCCCCCTTTTTGAGATCCAAATAGATATAATTGCATTTAATGGGATTTAATTTTGAGCCCCATAACATTTGAAAGCATAGCCTATAGATCCTTGTTTCCAATTTGATGGGTAATGGATATAATACTGCTACATACTGTAATAATGGTAAAATAAACTTTTTTAATATAGCAATTCGCTTAATTTTGGAATATTTCCACTGTCTCCATCTGTTACCTTCTGTTCTGCTTTGATAATAGCTTTTTCCCAATTTTGTTCAGGTAAATTATGTGGTCCAAAAGTGATCCCCAATATTTCTAAAGGAGTGGAAGACACAGACAGTCCATATAGATGGAATTAGATGATGATTATTTGATACATAGATAATAGATAGCAAGCTTGTAGGATTGTTCAGTCCTTCTCTGAAGTTGAGCTCCTGAAGAAGGACTGGTTGGTCCGAAAGCTAGAGCACTTTGTTCTTGTTGTTACATCTATGTTGGTCCATTAAAAGGTATCAAATCATTTGCTTCTGGATCTATTCTTGCAAGGACCAATACGGGAACTACTAAATCAAGATCATACCAGATGGAATCAGGCTGGACATTAGGCCCAATAAAAAGACCTTTACTCTTCCCCATATTCAATTTGGCATTCGAAACCTTCTGATAAAGTGCAATTTCTTGTAAAAAAAGATTAATTTGCCCAGGATCTGAAAAAAAAGCACAGATATCATCAGCATAAGCTTGAATGCATAAGACATGAGGGATGCCGAGCCCAGTAATTCCAGTCCATTTCGGAGATGCTACAGCCAAATGGAGTAAAGGATCAAGGGAAAAACTATACAGCAAAGAAACATAGAAACATAGACTTTGACAGCAGATAAGGACCACTAGGCCCATCTAGTCTGCCCATTTCCCTACCTACAGGATAGGCCGCAGATCCTAGTTAACCAACAGCCTATTTCTTCCTACCCCCACAAGAATTGCCTTATGTCTGTCCCATGCATTCTTGAATTCTCCCACAGTTTTAGACCCCACAACCTCCTCAGGAAGGCTGTTTCATGCATCCACTACCCTCTCTGTGAAATAATACTTCCTCACATTGCCCCTGAACCGCCCTCCTTCTATCTTTTAAATTGTGTCCCCTTGTTCTTGCAAGTCTCTTTTTCTGAAAGATGCTACCCTCTTGGACTTTGTTGATTCCACTGAGGTACTTAAAAGTTTCTATCATGTCCCCTCTCCTTCTTTCCTCAAGGGTATACATATTAAGCTCCTTTAGTCTCTCCTCATACGGCTTCTCTTGCAGACCCTGCACCATTTTAGTTGCCCTCCTCTGGACTGCCTCTATCCTGTCTATGTCCTTGCGGAGATGGGGTCTCCAGAACTGGACACAGTACTCCAGATGGGGTCTCACCAACTGTCTGTACAGAGGGATAACAACTTCCTGTTTTCTGCTGCTGATGCCTCTCCCTATACATCCCAGTATACCCCAGCCCTCCCTACTGCCTTCTCACATTGCTTGCTAACCTTAAGGTCATCTGATATGATTACCCCAGGTCCCTTTCCTTTTTTGTTGTTGTTACTACCTCCCCACCCATTGTGTATTCTTCCCTGGGTTCTTGTTTCCCAGGTGCATTATTTTGCACTTCTTTGCATTGAATCCTAGCTGCCATACTTCTGACCATTCCTCCAACCTTGCCAAGTCCTTTTCATCCTTTCCACACCTCCTTGTGTATCAACCCTGTTGCAGATCTTTGTGTCATCTGCAAAAGGCATACTTTTCCTTCCAGTCCCTCTGCAATGTCACTGATGAAGACATTAAAAGGACTGGACCCAATACTGAACCCTGTGGTACCCACTAGTAACCCCCTTTCTTCAGAGTGGACTCCATTTACAATTACCTTCTGTGTCCTGTTGTCCAGCCAATGTTTTACCCAGGCTACCACCTGGGTCCCACTCCCAGGCTGGTTAATTTGACTATTAATCTTTGTGTGGGACTGTGTCAAACGCTTTGCTAAAGTCTAGGTAGGCCATGTCCACAGCCCCTCCCTGGTCTACTACTTTGGTCACCCAGTCAAAAAAATCTATTAGATTCAGTCTGACATGACCTTCCCGCTGTGAACCCATGCTGCCTTGGGTCCTGTGCTCCACTGGCCTCTAGGTACTCAACTATTCTTTCCTTCAAGTGACTCCATCACTTTCCCTACCACAGAGGTCAGACTGACAGGTCTGTAGTTTCCTGCCTGTCTTGGTCCCACTTTTGTGAAGGGGAATCACATCCGCCTTCCTCCAGTCCTCGGGTACCCCACCATCCTCCCATGATTTATTAAAAAGAGTAGCCAGTGGTTTCACTAGTTCCTCCTTAATTCTTTTAGAATTCTGGGGTGAATTCCATCAGGACCCATTGCTTTGTCCACCTTCAGTTTTAGGAGTTCTTGCAGAACCCTTTCTTCTGTGAAAGGACTGGGATCGACCCCCCTATCAAGAGTGCTTCTGCTAATTGGATTAGGCACTTCCCCCTCCTCTTTTGTGAATACTGAGCAGAAATATTCGTTCAGTATTCCTGCTTTTTCACTGTCCCCCTCTGCCCACCCACCGTTCATTCTATTCAGCCTCACTATCCCTCCCTTTGTCTTGCTCATTCGCCGATTGATGTACCTATAAAAGGTTTTATCCCCTTCTTAACTGAGTTGGCTATCTTTTCCTCAGTTTGGGCCTTTGCTATTCTGACTTCCCTCCTGCTTCCTTCGCCTTAACTGGTACAGCTCTCTGTCCTGCTCCTTCTGTGTTTCCTTATACTTCCGAATGCTATCTTTTTCTTCCTGACTTTCACAGCCACCTCTTTTGAGAACCATAGTGGCTTTTTCTTTCGTTTTGATTTGTTTATTTGCTTCACACAAAGGCTTGTTGCCTCTGTGATGGCAGTTTTGATAATTCCCCATTGTTGCTCCACACCTCCTTCTAGCCTGTTTGCTAGTGCTTTTCTGAGGCACTCTCCCATCTTGCCAAAGGGCTCAAAGGGAATCCTTGTTGGATTCCAGAGTGTACCGTGAATTTTTGTCTGACCACACCTTTTAAAAGAGGTCGGACTGTAAAAAAAGAATATAATAACTGTAATTGAGATATAAAAAGTGATGGAATTTTGTATGCCTTTAATACCGCAAACAAATATTTATGTAAAACTCTATCAAAAGCTTTTCCTGATCTACTGTTACCACCAACGGACACTCTGAAATATTACAATGATAAATGATATCTCTAATGGTCCCTAAGGCTTGTTGAATATTTTTATCAGGTAAACCGCAATACTGAACTGAGATAGCACCCTGGAGGCATACGCTTTTCAGTATTTAACATATGTCCAATATTTTATAAGCGGTGTTCATCAAAACTATAGGTCTCCAATTATTTATTTGAGTACGGTCCCTTTTTATAAAGATAAAATAGAAGTCCTTCAGAAAACTAGGAATGTATAGTGTTATTAGTAAACCAATAATTGTAGTAATAAATAAACAGTCTACCAATTGTAAAATAAATTGTTTATAGAAAGAGTGAGGATACCATCCAAACCTGGAGCAGGATGAAGCTGTAATGCTTTAATAGCTTGTGTAATTTCTATTTTAGTGATTGGAGATTGTAAATTTTGTACTTCTATTAGGAAAATAAGGATCTCCACTGACCTTAAAAACTTATTTATGTCGGAGGATAAATATTACTGACTGATTCAAGAGAGCCATAATGTCTCAATTTCTGCCTCTATGTCTACTAAAGAAGTAACTGTTCTGCCATCTGGGGTAGATTAGAGACTCCAAAGAGCCTGCATGTTTTAAATCTTTACAGGCTTCATAGGGATCACCTATAGACGAGGATGTTGTGCTGTGATTCAGAAGAGACTGAATTGATCTTGCTCTGGTAGATTCAAAACCTTTCATGGCGTCCTTTACTGTGGAAATCTGACTAGAGTAATCATAATTGGATGAATTTGATAAAGTAATTAATTTGTGCAACTGTTGCCTAAGGGATAAATAGTGCAGATAGGAGGCATTTCCTCTTTTTTTTCCATGTTTAGAAAACCACTTTTTTATGTCAGCTTTGGTGTCCATCCACCATTCACCTTTATCAGTATATAGACATTCAACCGACAATCTAGCATGAAACAAAACTGTTACCTCCTGAATAACCACTGGATCATTTAACATAGGGTCATTAAGCTTCCATCTGCCATAAAGAGAGATTTTGAACAAATGATGCATAGAAAATAACAATAACAAATGGTCTGAAAAAGTAACTGGAATCATAGTTAAAGAACCTTTAGGAACATTTGCCGATATGAAGATATAATCAATGGTCAAGGAATAATTGTTCAGTGTATAAGTAAACTTAGGGCCTTTAGTATTTAGTAAATGACAATTGAATAACCCAGCCAAAGAAATCATCTGAGATAATGCATGGGAATCACAATATATTTTTTTTATATCTCCTTTTTTTCGCTTGTCCCCTATAACCAAGGGACAATTAAAATCACCACACAGAAATATTTTATAGTGTGTAACTAAAAAACTTGGATTGCTCTTATGAGATTTAGTCTTTCTGCCTTTATTTGAGCAGCATAAACTGAAATAAAACGACAGTCCATATTATTCCATAGACCATCTAAAATCAAAGCTCTCCCTGGTATCAAATCATATAATTTATGGAGAGAAAAATTGAAAGAATGAAAAAGGACCCCAACCCCATCAGCCACATTCTGGCTGAAAGACCAATAGGATGGACCCCAGACCCATTCCCTCTTAAAAGAATGAATCTGATCTGCAGCATGCATCCAGGTTTCCTGAATTAAACAAACATCTATGGCTTTATCATGTAAAAATTGAAACACAACCCTTCGTTTTTCATAATTTAACAAACTATGAACATTGAAGGAGCAGACTAAACCACCAGTCATTCAAAATTCCATTAGAAAGAGTACCTAGGTCTTTTTCCTCTTTTTCTTTTTTCCCTTTATAATCACCATCTACATTTTTTTTCTGACCTTGGTCATTAAAGGATTTTTGGGAATCCGATTCCCCCACTTCCATTTCAGAGTCTCCCCAAGGGAAACAAGGCAGCATATGAATTTTTAGATTCCACTGGGGTGGGGATCCGAGGAAAGGATTTAGAAAATCTAGAAGATCTTCTACAAGGCAAGGGGTCTGAAAATGGTACACTAGTACCATCTTTTGGAGGAATGGGCATATCTGAATAACAAACTGGAGTGAGCATATCTGGTTTCATGATTTGTTGTACTGGAGCCTGGTTCAAAACCACTTGTGATTCTAAATCAATAGAAATCACTAAGGGATCTATGGATGGAGTTTGGGTATGTAGAGAAGAAGGGGGGGAGTTAGGAAGATCCTTGTGGGGGATTAGAGAGACCAAAGGGTGGGGTGGGAGGTTTGAGAAATATCATTTGAGGTATTGGGGCCGGGCTGAGCAGGGTCCACCAAATCTTGTGCTTGCTGGATGAGAAGCTCAGGGCTAATACAGCTTGCTTTGTTACGGGCTGCCCAAGGGCAGTCACTGAAGACATGCCCATATTCCTTGCAAAGGTCATAACGAGTATGGTTAGCACATTGCATAATGCTATGACCAATTTCCCACAGTTGTTGCAACGGGTTTGTCACAAGTGCTTGAAAGATGAGTGCAGAACCACACCTATAGCAGGCCCGGGTTGACTCTGCATAAAAACAGACCCCACGGTCTCTGCCCAAAAGGAGGGAGTTTGGAATATGCTCTATTCCTGTTTCACCTGCCGTAGTTTTACCTTACTTCCACCCCCAGTCCAGAAAAGCTCTCCATCCAAAATGGCTTCTGGTGAACTGAGTATTTCACATTTCTGTGATAACCAGTATGTGATATCTTCGACATGAACTCCTTCATTACGAAACATAACGGTCACATACTTAATTAAAGGTTTAGTCAAAGGTATAACTACAAAAGGGGTCCATGTCGGAGATGTCTTGACTTGCCCATACCTCTCCCAGAACAAATCTAGTGCATAAGATGTTCGAAAACTAACGTCATAATTATCCTCTCCTGAAATATTGATAAAAGCATAAACTTCCTTTGGAGAGAAATGCAGAGAATCCTTTAATAAAATTTTCCCCACATGATATCTATCAGGTTGATTTTCCAAACCCCCCTTATATCTTATCCGTACTGGGTTCCTGCGGGGAGCAGCCACTTGTTTAGTACTAGAAAAAAGCTCAGACAATAAGGGTTTAGATTCTCGTGACTGGTCAGACAGCAAAGGAGGGGGTTTCTCTCCAACCCCCCTGTGCCCCAGGTATCAAAGGTGGAAAAGAGTCAGTAGGGACTGTTTTAGAGCTGTCCCGAATCAGTTCTGAGGCAGGGGACACAATTGTAGTATGGGAGTCAGAATGAATAGGAGTATTTAATACAGGCCTGGAAGAAACCCCAGGCTTCCATTCTGCTGTGGCTTGGGAGAAAGAAATATCCCACGCTGGGTCTGGAATCCATATCCCTTTGTGGCTCTAGTCCATCCTGCCCTGAAAGGGCTTTTAGGTGTCCATGAAGCCATCTCAGAAATATTCTCCCAGGGCCAGAGATTGTGTTTTTATCAAAAGGAAGCGACCTGGTGAGCCTTATCAATGGATTTTAAATTCTTCTTCTCTAGTACAGCACTCTCAGATTTTTGTTCCCAAAGAAAAAGTCTGTAGCATTCTCTTGTGTGTTTAACCTGGTTTGGTAGATTGTTGCGTCCCTGTTCTGCAGGGTTTGGTTGTCTAAAAACAAACCCTGCTGTCTTTGAAAGTGTAAAGTCCGGTGGAACCACTGTAGGGGATTTTTCATGTGGGACCCCAACGACTGAGCCATGCACTTTGTGCTCCGCAGGGTGAGCTGATGTATTCGTCTGCAAGTCAGACTCTAAGCCCTCACTTGTTTTCTTTGACACCCAGGCCGTTGCTACAGAAACCTCCTGGCTCATTATTGACAGCTGCGCTTGAGCCGTCAATGGCTTGGAAAAGACCAGGAGCTGCGTTTCAGCCTGTGAGTTAACTTGAGCATTTTTAGACCCAGACATGGTCCCAAGATCAGAAAGGGGAGCTAGTAAACCGAAGTCTTCAGGCTTTTGGCACACACCATTAAAGGTGTTGTAACTGCCAGCCTTGGAAATAGACACATCAGAGCAGGCATTTACTGGTGTAGTCGGTGGCTTAGATTGAATCGGTAGCATGATTCAGCTTGTAAACAACCTTGAACATTTTTTTTCCTGCACTGTACCATAAACAGAAAGGGGAACAGGTGGACTAGAAACTTTAGGCTTTTGGCACTCACCACTAAAGGTGTTTTTACTGCCAGCCTTAGAAAGCATTTGAAAACTCACCCAGCCCTGCTGTAGTAGATTCAGGAGCAGCTGTGCCATCTGCTAGTTTGACAGGCCTGAAATTCGGGTTGACAGAAGACACTCCAGACTGTAAAATATTTAGTTTTTCTTCCAAACATTGTTTTTCCAGCAAATGACGCTCCTCTTCAACTAATACAAGCTGAAAAAGTTTTTGTTGTGATTCCAAGTTACCTGCTGCATCTTTTTCAATATCCAAACCAGGTTCCACACATAATCCTTCTGTAGACATATAAATATCCATACTATTTCCTTCAGGGATAGTAGTACTTTCACCCAAAATTTCATCTTCAGCCCCTGTTGAATTCAGACCAGGAGAGGAGGCCTGCTCTCCTGTCTGCAACACTTCCATACCAGGATCCATGGGAGCCGCCATCTTGGTCCTGCAGACAAAAGGGTCCCCCCTGCTCACAGGAAGCAAGAGTAGGGGAATTTTTATTGAAGAAACAAAACAACACAATATGAAACAATATTACATTACATACCAAAAAATATATAAAACATAACTATTACAAATAAGTTTTACAATCATACATTTCCAAAAATAAACTCTAATCAAGGATATTTCCCAAATATCATGAAACAAAAATAAAACATATCTTTCTCACCTAATTCATGTAAGCCAAACAATATGTTTCCAAAAACTCTGAAAAACTTTGTTGTCCAAGGTTCGATGCTCAAAAATTTTTTGTTTACCTACTGCTAATTCTATACGGTTAAAAATCACACTATTAGGAAGAAGAGTATGTTGTAAAGAGAACTGGCATCTAGCTTGCCACAGATGATATTTAATACATGCAAAAATCAAATTTAAAGTACTTGGATGATATCTTCGCAAAAAACTTGAATAATCTCCCAAGACTAGGCTCTGATAGGTAATGTGTCTCAAAACACCCCAATCCCACCGACTGGCCAAATCTGACCACAAGGAAATTACATATGGACAAAGGAGCAAGAAATGTTCCAATGTTTCTATCTGATCTGCACAACCTGGTCTAAGACACATCCTATCCATAATCTGTTTATGTTTTAAATTACCCCTAACTCCTAACCTCCCATGACAACAGAGCCACTGCACATCCCACATATTTGGAGGTATCCTATGATCCATTAAAAGACGAAGGGCTTGTGACAGATTAATAGGGGTACAAAAAGGGAAATCCACTTGAACATAAAAATAATTTACCATAATTTCTGAATAAAATTCTTTTCTAGGAATGTCATGTAATTGAGCCTTTCCTAATTTCCATTCTCATAATTTCCTTACTGCTGAATCTGCATAAGAAGGTGCCACTGCCGCCCTACTTTTTTTTGGAACTCCCCCTCCTTCCCAATTAGACATAAAAGGAAAAAATAACAACTGTGTCCATGCCGACCAAGGATGATCCTGAGGTTTAACTACTTTTTGAAAAGCAGCAATCATAAAAAAAGAGTGATAAAAAACAATCGGGTTTATCATCCCCAATCCCCCTTGATTTAGCTTCAAATAAGTGAAAGCCCGTTTAATAGGGTTTAAACGACTACCCCACACTATTTGAAAGAAAACACTATATAATCTTGTTTCTATTGAAAATGGCACCAGAAAAATTGAACATACATGTAAAAAAATGGGTAATAAAAATTTTTTAATAATCAATACCCGCTTCTTTTTTGAGAAACCCCAGGATTTCCATTGTTGAACCTTCCTCTCAGCTATAACTAAACACTTCTCCAATTTAACAAGGCTAAGTCCCTTTTCCAAACAGAAGGCCTAGAATGTTAATGGAATCCGTAACTAGAATACCCCAACATTCTGAAGGCAAGGAGCCTCTCAATTGCAAACATTTACATTTCTCTAAGTTTAGCTTAGTGCCATTTAAGTCCGAAAACAATTGATCACTTGAATAGCCTCAACACCTGACTGGGCATCCGCTACCAATAAACAGATATCATCTGCATATCCGGAAATCTTCTGGACAGGTAAAGTAAATGATGGAGATAAACCCTGAATTGACCTGTTATTTTCAATTTCTCTTAAAAGAGGGTCCAATACAAATGCATATAATAAGGTACTGATAGGACAACCCTGCCGCACCCCACATTTCAACCGGATTTCCGAGCCTAAAACATTATTAATACTTGGGCAAGAACCCACCTTGTGGTATAAGGTATTAAGATACTGGATAAAAGTTTTTGGGAACCCATACCTACCTAAAACCTGAAAAAGAAAATCATGAGACACTGAGTCAAAAGCTTTAGCTTGATCTAAGGCCAAAATAAATCCTGACAGTTTTTTTTGTATTCCGAATTCACACACGTCCCGTAACAGTTTTAGATTCTGTTGAATTGAACGGTGAGGAATAGAACATGTTTGTGCTGGGTGAAGCACCCCTTTTGCTACCACTTGCAATCTTTTACATAAAATGGTAGAAAGAATTTTATAATCAGTATTCAGGAGACTAATTGGTCTCCAATTACCAAAATCTGTGATATTTCCTGCTTTAAAAATGAACGTTAAAATGGCTAAATTAAATTTCAAATCTCCAAATCCATAATGAAGAATATCATTAAAGACTTCCATCAATATAACACCCATATCCTCTGAAAAGTTTTATAAAATTCATTAGTTAATCCATCTATCCCAGGAGAAACCCTCACACAAGAGAACCTATAACTACTTGTACGTCCTGCAAAGTAATAGCCCTGTAAAAGCTTAACATCAGCCTGGGAAATAGTAGGCCGAGAAATGAAAACATCCTCCCAAGATGAGGAAGGACAAAACCTCCCCAAACTGAGAAGAAACTCGTCCCTCTGCCACCACCAACATTTCTGCTACTGAAGTTTTCAACTTCCCGAAAGAATCTAGAAGCCCTGACATAAACCTCTTCTCAATCTTATGTTTACACGCCCTATAGGGATCCTGAAAAGGTTGTTGCTGTGTGCCAAACTTTAAACTAGCGTGTAGTGCTGCTGCCCTCTGGTATTGATAATTTAACATATTTCTCTTTACCAACTTTATCTGAGATTGGACCTCTGTCTTTACACCTAGGTGTGATTGTAATTTATAATATTGATTTCTAAAGTCTAAATACTGTAAATATTCTGATGAACCTTTCCGTCTTCCATAAGCTATAAAAAAATCCTTTAAAGCTATCTTAGTATCTGTCCACCATGTGATCCAATCTGAGAAAACACCGCCACTGATTTTCGAAGAAACAAAAAATCCTTCAGTTGAGCCAAAAATACTACTTCTGATAGTAACAGGGAATTTAACATCCATCTACTAGCAAAAGCTGGAAATAAGGCCGGAATCTGATGTAAGCTCAGTGAACCAAACAATGCACTATGGTCAGAAAAGTCACATGGCACAACCGAACAAACCAATGGTATTAAGTATTTGGAAAGAAAAAGGTAATCAATTCTCGTTTGAAAAGTGGCCCTTTTATAAGTAAAGCCAGTAGACGAATGTAATTCTCTAAAAGCATCTTTCAACTTTGCTACCTCTATTGTCTGAGAAAGGGCATGTGAATCACAATAAGTTTTTGTTGAATCCCATTTTTATACGAATATCTAAGCTACAATTCATATCCTCCCCAAATTACATGTTTGGAAGTAAATAGATATGGTTTAGAAGATTAAACATAGCAATCAGCTTGTTTTAACTTGAGGAGCATAAGTATTAATCAGTCTAAAACTAAAACCATATACTAAACAATCCAAAATTAATACTCGCCAGGCTGGACATCTATCAACCTGGTTACTTGAACCGAGGGTGAGAAAACAGAATACCTACCCTGTCCGCCACATCTTCTTACAACGACCAAAAAGAAGGGCCTTCCCACCAAAGTTTCTTAACCTGAGACACCTCCAGTAAGGAAGACAAATGTGTCTCTTGAAGAAAAATGACATCAGCCTTAAAATCTCTACATTGCTGCAGGCCAATCAGGTGTCTCTTATAGCTCTTCATGCTACAGCAATTTAGTGATACAATTTTTAAACAGGCCATAGAAAATACAGTTTGTCAATTTAGGGTTTCTCTTGCTTCCGCTTTCTACCCTTTTTCTTCTTCCCTTCCAATAATTCCATACCTCCCTCCTCATCAATTTCCATACAAGGGTTTTCATCAGTTTTAACAAATCTGAAACCACCTCCCTCAAGATCAGACAGAGCTGCAAAGGAATTCTGAGTAGGACAACCCCTCCTGAATGACTACTTGCTCGTGTGACCCTCATGAGGTCTGAAAGGATATCCGTCGGTTTCACCGTCGAGGTCTTCTATAGAAGCTGAACAGGGATTCTGCAATTAAGGGGGACCGAAATCTGTTGTGGGGCCAAAAGTGTGATTGATCCTCAACATTTCCCCTTCACAAGGTCAACAACTGGGGCCTCAGGGACCAATGCCTGCCTCTATCCACCATAGGCATATTCCTCTACTTCTCAGATTTGACTGGAAGGGCAATCCTTAACTTGGGCCTGAGCAATCAAATCTCTTTGTTTAAACCCCTGTCTATTTTGTCCTGCCCAAGGACATTGAGGATAAGCATGCCCTAATTCCTCACATAAGTTACATCGAAACTGCTCCTGCAAATCCGCTGTCATGATCTAATTCACCACATAGAGCACATTTAACTTTGTCACATGCACTACTTAAGTGCCTACGGCTACCACATCTGTAACATGCTTTAGGCTGCTCTGGATAAAAACAAACCTCACGATCCCTACCTAAGAAAAAACTATTCGGAACATGCATAACTTCATTATTCACCACATGCAATTTGACTTTAAATCTCCATGCTCCAGTCCAGATCCCTTCCGTGTCTAGAATAGGCTCCGGACTACCTAGAACCATACATTTCTGTTCCAACCAGTATAAAATATCCCCCACATTTACCCCTTCATTCCTGAACATAACATTTATAGTTTTAAATAAAGGTTTCGTAATCGGAATAGCCAAAAAAGGTAACCATAATGGCAATGACTTATAACTATCATATTTGTGCCAAAATTTTTCTAAACCAGCCATTTGTTTAAAGCTAATGTCAAATGTATCCTCCCCCCGAATATTAATTAGTGCATAAATATCTATAGGCAAGAAGTTCATTGAGTCCATTAACAATTTCCTTGCCACATACAAACGATCAGGATGTTCAGGTAATCCCCCTCTATATCGAAGTCGAACTGCATTTCTTCTTGGGGCTTGTTCCAATTTGTTTCTTTTAAAAAGATCCGAGAAACGCGGGCCCCTCCTCACCTCCTGATCCTCTGATAACAGTTCAGCAGAGCTTTGTGCAGGTGAATCCCCCCCAACCCCCTGCACACTTTCAACAGAAGAAATCCCATAATTTTTTAAAGTCTGCCCCTTCTCAACCTGCTTGACTAAAGTCAGGGACTCACCCTCCTTCACTGGTTTACTAGGAGGACCTGCTTCCTTTGGGGAGAAGGACAACCATGCCGGATCAGGAATCCATTTTCCGTTTGCTTGAAGAATCCATCCAGCCTGCGATAGCGCCGCCTCTTCAGACCATTCAGTCATCGGACCCTTCTCTTTGCTTGTACCTCCTGTCCCACTCTCAATCTCGGTCGACTTCACCACTTCCTCCGTTAGCACCGCAACCCTCGTGATAACAGGAGGCTCTCTCTGAATTGTGTTCCGGTGAAGTTCCAAAGCGCTGAAACCGTAATCTTCCCCCAGAATCGATTCCTTCTGCGACTGCCTTTTCACCGTTTCCTCCTGATTCATTTCCACAGCAGCCACCTCTTTCTCCACACCGCTTCCGACTTTGCATTGCTGAGCCCTCTTTTCCTCCAAGGACCACTACGCGGTAGCTCCGTGAGGCCTATGCCATCATTGATTCCTGAAACTCCATCTGCAGCTTCTTTTTGACTGCAGTTCTCCTCGATTCCCTCGATCTCCATCTCTCCATTTTCCATGCCATCTGCACTCACCGGTGCTTCAGCTCGAGTGGCCATCACTCAGGTCAACGGCTCCCCTACTGGCCACAACGCTGCAACAATGAAGCAGCATCAGAGTAGGGGAATTTCCCTGGTGTCCTGGCCAAATTTCCCTCATTCACTAAAAATACCACCAACAGCTTAATCTGGTTCAAGGTCAGTTGGCGTTCATCTGTATTCCCCCTCCCCCGGGTCATGCCTGAAAATAGGTAAGATTTGTCTAGTGCACTTACCCGGTCAACAAAAACTAAATAAATAAACTAAATAAATAATGTTTATTCAAACAACATGAAGTCTTGCTGTATTCTGACAAATTGCAGTGATGTCCAACCTTTGAACTGCCCCGGAGATGAAAGAGTTAACTTTCCATGCCAGGCATGGAACGCTGAGCTCGAGCTCGGTTGAGACTTTGTCTGTTGCTGTTTGAACTCAAACCGTCAGATTCTTTACTCCGCCTCACTGAACAATCGCTCCGGAGATTTCTCCTTTGCTCGGTTCAATTTTTCGACTGAATTTAAACCGTAATCTACCGGTTCAGTCTCTGTCTGTGGTTTTGTGAGTACTAGATAGGCTTATTTTTGTTGTTCTTCTGTGTGGAACTTGTAAACATGGGATTGGTTTGGTTTGAACTGATCAGGTTGTTCAAAAAAAAAATTATTCTGCTTTTAGAGTGTGGGAACTGGTCCTTATCGGTTCTAAAAAAGACGGATTTTATTACATTTTTTTTCCACGACCCGTAACACGGTCAGGAACCGATAAGGGTGTCTTGCCTGGCGGATTGCGGAAAAAAGGTAAGTTTTTGTTAGGACTGGCCATGTCTGAGAAACCCAAAAGAAAAACCGGCCCGCTGGGTTTCAACACTGTAGTGTGTGTGGGGAAGTCTTTTATAAGGCTGATCCCACACCACCTGTGTTGTTGTCTGGGGTTTGACCACCTCGATTCAGACTGCCAGATTTGTAAAAATTTTCCTGCAGCTACCCTGGAAAAAAGAGTTGGTAGGCTCAGGAAAAGGGAGGCCAAGAAGTCCGCTGACCTGGATGGCCAGCCCGGTTCGGTTCCAACTGAACCAGAAGGAGTGCCCTCTGACCAGGTCAAAACTTCTTCGGCCAAAAGGAGAACCGACTCTGAGGAGTCGGTTCTGGTTAAAAGAACAAGAAGGGATAAATCAGCCGGTGCGGATCCACAAGTTCTTTCTCCGACCACTGATGAAATAGCCAAAGTGATAAGGATTGTTCAGTCACTATCCCCGGTTCCAACCGAACCGGCACCATTAGGAAGGCGCTTGGTTCGGTCAGTTCCCCCGGTTCTGGATTATAATGTAACCCCCACCACTGCCTTTTTGCCAAAACGACAGGTGGCATGCTGTTGGCGCTGGCAGCAATACCTGGTGGGGA
The DNA here is from genome assembly GCA_016271365.2 of Neoceratodus forsteri. NCBI lineage: Eukaryota > Metazoa > Chordata > Ceratodontiformes > Ceratodontidae > Neoceratodus > Neoceratodus forsteri. The sequence continues at coordinate 1,298,644,567 of CM057459.1, read as the reverse complement.
CCTGGGTTCGGGGAGGATGAGGTTACCTGGCACAAGGGGACCTAGGTTTGGCTACTCTGCACAGGGGCACCCAAGTAAATCTGAACACAGGAAGCAATAACTGTAATGTCCTGAACCAGGAATGGGATTTTTCAGTGTGGCTTTTATTCACAACTAGCTGAACACAACAAAGCATAGATGGACCCCCATGGGGCTACGTTTACTGATAATGCAGATTAGAGACTACAAGGCGGTCCACTTGAAGAATGAACCATTTCTACTGTTTTCAGGCTCTGGACCCACAAGGCACACAGCCCAGACTTGCATGCGCTTTGGATACACAGCCCGACTGGCCCAGCTTCCCTGCCAGCCACTTGACTGATGGTTCATTGGAAGAATGAACCCATTTTACTTGTTGTGGCTTCCCACACCACTTAGAGTCTACAACCCCTAGAGAGATTTCCTTCTTACTTCTTCTGACTCCCATCTTACAAAGAGAATTCTTTTCCCAAGTTGTGGCTCTCCACACCACTTAGAGTCTGCGACTCCTAGAGAGATTTTCCCATTTGCGACCCACCTCTGGGTACCTACCTCATCACTGGCCAGGCGCATGAGGCAAGTAGCAATCACAGCAGAAATCCGTAGAGGTGGACCTGGTTACTAAAGATGGGGGGTTTGCCCACCTCCAGCTCCCACAGCCCATACCCGGCCATTTCTTTGGAAAAACTGAAACTCCGAAATGTAGATTAAATGGTGGATGAACTGTCGCACCCCTTCTACAACATTACTTGAATTCACACAGACTTTAGCTTTTGACACTACTCCATTTGTTTGTCCTAGTACTATAGGCCTCCCAAATAGTAGTTCAAATCCCAGATTTCTTCACATTTCCCAAGCTGAAGAAACACATTTTTTGCCCTCTCAAATTAGAGCAAAACACTCACCCTTTTGTTGCAGGTGCCCCACAGGCGAAGTACAACTCTTTCCACTTTTAAGACCAAACAGAAACTGTAAAAGGCAGCTTTCTTCCTTTAGCAGAAATTAGGGGATTGCCCCTGGAACCTACATGGGGATACCTTACTCCCCCCCCAGAGGGAGGGGGGCACTGAGACCTGGACAGCGGTCTCCACCACTTAAAACTGGTTTCTCAAACCCAGACTGCAGACTGAACCTTCTTGTTTGACAACAGACAGGAGACTGACTTTGAAAACTCCCAACGTTCTATCTCACTCCCTCTGCTGCAGATTCCAATGTGGCTTATGCAGCCGCGACAGTTCTATTGGTGATGTCATCTCTCAGTCTCAGCTGAGACTGAGAACAGAGTGAGACAGTGTAAAACCCATTTAACTGGAGTTTCACAAGCTGCTTTCCCTGCCTACCACTAGGTCTTACTGGGATTCTAGTAACCCCGGGTAACAAGGGGTTATACTCACCCTTGACCAGGAAAATGACTGTCCCCAGTCATTATGCACCTGGCCTTAGGCCATCCCACCCTATGTGCTACCTGCGGAGGGGGGTGATCAGGCCCCCTCCTACCATGTGCAAGCACAGGCAGGCAACACTAAGGGCCTAGAGGCCTATAGCTGACATGTCAGCCTCTGCACTATCCACTTACTATGAACACCTAGTGGCTCTGGTAGAACCATCCAGAGCATAGCCCTGATAGCTCAGCACTGCAGTCCCTATGGCCGTTCAGGAACACAGCCTGTCTATCCCCCTGAACCCTCTAGGGAAAACCTATCTGCCTCTAACATAATATTCCCAAACAAAAACAAAACCCGGGGACCTCCCCGACCTTGGGCAACCTGCAACCACACCATTAAAATACCACATTACTGCCTCCTCCCTACCCCCACGACCACACCTGTGGAAGGAAAGGGTTAATACAGTAACAACCATAACAATAACAACACAGTACTTTAAATTTCTACACAATAAAGCACTGACGAGGAACTCTGATGAGCCCCTCCTCCTCTTCTTGTCTTCTCTTCTGTCTTCCCAGGAACACCTGTAAGAAAAAGACAAAACAAAACACACTCCTAATCTGCATACACAGTCTATCTAAAACCCCTACCATACAAAACACTGAAAAATCCCAAAAATATTTTTTAGAAAAAGGTAGAAAACAGTATTTACATTAGAATACAATAATGACATTATTTACAACACACATTTGGGGGGATGGAGTGCCCTAAAAGTCCCAACTAGTGACCACAAGGCCCGAAGGCTAGTCCAATAAAGAGTCTCTCCTGGGCCAGAGCCTGGCGAAGCACAGTTCTAACAGGCCAAAGTCCCGAAGGGGAGAGTCTTTGCGGACAGTTCACACATTTTTGAAGTCTGTAGTGTAGGGTGTGTACTGCAATGTCATAAAGATAGAAAAGTTTCGGACTTACCAGCCATTTGTAGTACAAGAATCTGCACGAACCTGGACCCTGCTGAAGACTCTCCCTGGCAGCATTTCTTCTGATACAGCTGGGCGGACATCCTCCGGGAACCACAGGAGGGCACATATGGAAACAGCTGGGCTGATGTCATCTCTGGAGACGGAACCTTAGAACAGGAACAAAAAGAAAAACAGCTGGTCCGACGTCATCCGATTACCAGGCGGTGAACAGGAAACAGCTGGGATGGTGTCCTCTCTGGATCTGAAGTCATCTGGTGGGCCAGTAGATGGTTGCTGAACAGGACAGTACACTGTAGACTGATGAATGTGGAGCACCTGAGTCCTTAGTTATTCATATTGGCGGATCAATAAGGGCACTTCACAGTCTGGTGTGGCAGTATTGACCACCACTGCTCGGCTCTCCATTTTGTAGGCACGGGCTTAATTGCTGGGAGGTCCTTGCACTGAGGCCAGTAGTACCGGGGGTCAGGGGCTTGAATTATTACCCCGTCTGGGCGCACATAACTCACACAGTGGGAGATTTCACGTCCCTCTCCATCCACTATTCTCACTCTGTCCATAAACAGTGTCCTGCCTCTCTTCCACTGGGTATACTTTTCGTGGAACAGTCTATTCTTTACATGCTGGTTGACCCCAGGATGCACATTTTTCATTGCTTCATCCCAGATCCAGGATTTCCTGCAGTCCTCAATCTCCTCCCAGACTCTCCGAGGAAAGGTAGGAAAGGTCATACCATAGATCTCATTTGCCTTTCTACGAACCAGTCTCTCCTCTTTACTTGCTTTGGTCAATCTGAGATCACTGGCCTGGCTTGGGGGTGGCCAGTCCTGGTTCTGCCAGCTTCGCATTCTCAAAGAAATTAAAAATGGATCCCTGACTTCTTCCTCTTGTAAAGCCAGGGCAGTGGCATCATCACCTTCTTCAATACATTCCTCCAAGGCAAGATCTTGAGGCTGTGTACCGTTCTTCTCACAAGGCCACATAGGTTCCCCCTCATCTTCCTCTTCACTGAGGATCTGAGCCCAGGAGTGAGCAGTCATTCTCACCTCTGAGTCTATCCATTCATCACTAGGCACAGAGGTCTACACCTCCCATTCAAAGGCCTCCCGCATCTCATCTTCACCTAAGAGACTTGGGCTAGGCCCCCCACCCAGGGGTCTATTGATGCTTTATCCGAACTTTCTTTCTGAGATCCAGCATCCAAAACTTCAACTTCAGGTTCAGTCTCTAACTCTGCACCCTCTAGCTTTGTGCCACACTCCCCCGAGGGACCTTCCTCCACAGGCTCCGCCTGGTGCTGTGTGCTGCCAACTGCAGATTCCTGAATTTTTGTCCATGTGGGAGCCAAACGAATTGGAGGCGCTTTATACAAGCCATATTTTTGAAGGCATCCAGCACAGTGAGGAATCATATAGACGTCCCTTCCAGCACTCAAGCATATTTGGCATACACGCACTGGATAATTAGGAATTGCCACATCAGGAGGCAGTTGCCCTCCATAGCACCACTTTTTAATATCTCTCAGTCTATTTACTGCTGCTGTTACTGCAACCCGGGCATGATCCGGGTAACAAGCTGGTCCTGAAGCCATAACTGCTGAAAAATAAACAAAAGTTCACTGTAACTGAAAGTCCCACTTTAATGAACACACTCTGTAGCTTTAAAATGGCTCCTCTGCTGCTGTGTTTACTTTACTACCCCACCCTGTAATGACGGCGGCAGCACTCCTGTGCATCAACATTTAGAATCTGGGTCAAGCCACTGCACACCCGATTTACACCAGCTACTGATAACGTTTACTCAAACTGCACAACTTGCTCTGTTCTGGCTTTACACACATTTACAGGATTTTCCTTGGACTTTTCACATGCTGTAACATTCATTTTATTTACAGTCCCTTAACAGCTTCAGGTTTTAGCACAGGATTGCCTGCTTCTACTAGTGTTGCATTTTGCTACAACCCACAGTCTCTCTCTGGCTGCAAACTTTAAACTGAGGCTAATTTTACTTCCATGCACACATTCAATGGCTTTACAGACTTTCACTTGCTGGCAGGACTTCACACAGTCATTACTTGCAAAGCGACTACACTGCTGCACACACATTTTATATGGCATTACTTAAAATCACTGTTTGAGAAGTTTTTGGGTTGTTTACTTACTGTTATTAGTAGCAACTTGCTGCGATGGGGTAAACCGGCCTGCAGCCAGTTCTTGAAGGCCTTGGAGCACAAATGGGCGGGCAGTCTCAGCGATCATCGTTTTTACCACCAAATTCACTATTTTCACGATCGATTTGTGGGTTGAGCCCGATTTTAAACTCAAAAGTCAATTTTTTGAATGTTTACAGCGCTTTGAATACTTCGCGACGCTCCTCCACTGCCAGTACACGCACTACACTCTGTCTCCCTCTCGAATGCTGAGGCAGTCTCAGAAGAGCTGGCTGAGGGACGGGACTAATGGCAATTTAACCAACCACACGACGCCATGCAAATGAGCCTCTTCTTCCTCGCGAGGGCTTCTCTCCTCACGGCAATCGTTGAGCAGGCAAATTTAAACTGTAAAATGCACACTTTTTTTTTTTTAAACTGACTCCACGACGGGAGCCCATTTTAACCATGTAACATTGCCATTAACTCTGCAGTCTCTCCATTTACACAGAAAGCATTTCCAACGTCCAGGGCATAATTTCTCTGTTGCTACCCCTAGTTTTCCACACTTTTCTTCACTGAATTCATTTTGAAAGCTGACAAAAACGCTGTAAACAATTTTGATGCAGGACAAGGGCACACTCTTTGGCTTTACAGCTCCTTGGTAAACAGTTGGCATTTTTTAAACAGCAGCACAAGATTCACAGCACACAGCAACACACTAAGAAAATTGCTTCAGCTTTTTGGGCTACCCACTGCCAGATAGCCAAAACGCTAGCCCCCTTGCCCAAGTACCTTCCTCTCTGAACAAATCCAAAGCGGTGCCTCAATTTTTGTAACCCCCACCCTTGCCTTTTTGCCAAAATGACAGGTGGCATGCTGTTGGTGCTGGCAGCAATACCTGGCCTGGGTTCGGGGAGGATGAGGTTACCTGGCACAAGGGGACCTAGGTTTGGCTACTCTGCACAGGGGCACCCAAGTAAATCTGAACACAGGAAGCAATAACTGTAATGTCCAGAACCAGGAATGGGATTTTTGTGTTGCTTGCACACATGTGCAAGAAACATAGTGCCATCATCGGAGATTTCGGAGGCGTGTCACCTCCTCCTCCAATTCAGGCAGTGTCCTGGCAGGCACGGCCCCTGTAAGCCAATGCATTTTGGAGCTGTCTATGACACGCTCCAAAGTGCAGTGGCATACAGTTGAAAGGAGGAGCTACGCTTGAGTGAGTAGCCATAAGAAGCTGCTCATGCGCAGCTCCCCCCACCCGCAGGCGTGCGCGCCTCCACGCAGACTGTATAGCCGATGGGTGCCCAATCCCGTCGGCTGATCTGCGTCTCCTCCCCAGTAGTTGGTGCCACGCTGGAGCCCACCCCAGCGTGGCAATCAATCCTTGCTGACAGGGTTGCCAATCCCGCCGGCTGAACACCCCAAAGTCCTTGTGCCACGCTGGGGCCCACCCCAGCATGGCAAACGTCCCACGACGCCTTTTTTTTTACCTGTAAGACAAAACGGTCCTGCGGTGCGCCTGCTGACCCCCACAACCCACACCACCCACTGCGCACCCAGCCTCCCCACACCCCTCACCCCATACTTACCCGACTCTGGCGCGATGATCTTCGGTGGACCGGGAACACATCTGCACTCTTCAAAGCTGCCCGCGAACTGAGGAAATGCCGGTAAGCTGTATAATGGGCTAGATGAAAAAATTACTCACCTTAGTAATGTTGTTTCTTCTAATGGAGTCTTGCTATATTATAAACATTAGCAGTTTGATCCAGCTCTAGAACTGCCCCGGAGTGAAATGGTTAAAACCATTCCAAAATAGAATTTTGGCACAAGAGCAGCTCTATCTGTGTCATTTCAAACTTGAACTGTCAGATCTTTATGAGCCAAACTCACTAAGGTCTGTGTGGAAGCTGTAACTACACTAGCCAAATGGCTACCTAAATAATAACAACCATTGATGGTCCCAACACCCAAGACTCAAGTCAGGGGACCAGAAATACTAACACCATTCTAATAATATGAAAATGGAACATAAGTATAATAAAACACACACGCAGCGACACACACACCCCAAAGTCTCAAAGGGACAAAATGCTAACAGGACATAAGTAGTGCCCACACTAAGTTGCCCGCACCCCACCAAGTAGAGGTTCTGAGAGGGCAGGTTGGGGGGGAGGTCTATAATATAGCAAGACTCCATTAGAAGAAACAACATTACTAAGGTGAGTAATTTTTTCTTCAAACAACATGAAGTCTTGCTATATTATAGACATTAGCAGAATACACAGCAGTACCTCCATGGAGGAGGGGCAGAACCTACTTAGGGAATAGGCTCTGAAGAACAGCTGTGCCAAACCGAGCATCTCTTCTGGCCTGGACATCCAGGGAGTAATGCTTGGTAAAACTGTGTACCGTTTTCCAAGTAGCAGCCTGGCAAATCTCTAATAAAGGGATATCTCTGGCAGCAGCTAGAGATGCAGCTGTACCCTGGTAGAATGAGCCCTCAAACCCGGGGGCTCTGCCACTTCTGATAACAAAATTGGATACAAGAGACAATCCACCTGGCTATTGATCTCTTAGTGGCAGGTTTGCCTTTCCCAACTTCACCATAGGTAAGGAAAAGTTGGAGGGATTCAAACCTGTGACCTTTGGTATGCTCTACATAATAACTAAGAGCTCTCTTAACATCCAGGCTGTGCAACCTACTCTCACCCGAAGAGGAGTGATCAGTGAAAAATACTGGAAGGGAGATAGATTGATTAAGAAGGAAATCTGAAACCACCTTAGGCAAAAACTTCCTATTAGTCCTAAGGACTACCTTATCCCTGTGGAAAGAAATAAAGTCAGTCTCCACTGACAAGGCTTGCAATTCACTTATGCGTCTGGCAGAAGTGAGCCACTAGAAAACAGTTTCCAAGTTAGGTACTTAAGCTCTGCAGAAGACAGAGGTTCAAAAGGGGTTGCATTAACTGGGCAATGCAAACATTAAGGTCCCAAGCAGGGGCGGTTCAAAAGGGAGGATTAGTATGGAGTAATCCCTTAAAAACTTGGAAAACACAGGATGAGAGGAAAGAGGATGACTTTCCTGCTGACACAAAAGCAGACACAGCTGCCAAATGAACTCTCAGGGTAGCTGGTCTGAGACCAAGGAATTAAGATGCACCATGTAATCTAACAAAATGGGCAATTCAGCAGATTCTGGGAAATATTTTCCCAGCACACCAAATGGAAAACCTTTCCATTTAGAACTATAAGTAGCCCTAGTGGAAGGCTTTCTGGAAGCCTTTAGGATCTCAGGAACACCCTAGAGAGAGGTGTAAATAAGCAAACTCTAACTCCTCAAGAGCCAGGCCTTGAGGTTGAGGATTGAGTCCGGATACCAAACCCTTCCCTGGGCACAAGTCAACAGATTGTGATTCCTGGGGAGGCACAGGGGAAGATGACTGTCAGAGACAGAAGGAGTGGGTACCAGGCTGCCTGGCTCAATCCGGGGCAATCAGAATCACCCTGCAAGGCTGAGATCTGATTTTGACTAGTACTTTGAATAGGAGAGGAAGGGAAGCATAGAGGAACTTCCCTCCCAATCCAGAAAGAAGGGCATCCAGGGAACTGAGCCCAGCACTGGAGGCCTTCAACAGAACAGAGGAAGTTTGTGATTGTCTGGGGCTGCAAAAAGATCTATCTGAGGGATGCCCCACCTGGCAAAAACTATCCCCAGCACTTGAGGATCCAGGGACCATTCGTGATGGCCCTGGGAAATCCTGCTGAGGGCATCCGCTAGGACATTGTCCTTCCCTGGAAGATGAACTGCTATGAGGGAAGTGTTCAGGGAATAGGCCAGAGACCACAACTTCATTGCCTCGGTGCACAAGGCCAAGACCGAGTGCCCCCTGTTTGTTGATGTACCACATTGTTGTGGTGTTGTCTGTTCTGACTTGTATCACCTTGTCATGGACAGATGCAGAAAAAGCTGAAGAGCTAAAAGACAGCTCTGAGTTCCAGCAAATTGATGTGGAGCAGAGATTCCTGGGGACCAAACTCTCTGAGTGGAAAGGTCGCCCATGTGGGCTTCCCAACCCAGAAGGGAAGCATCTGTAGTGAGAGTCAAATCGTGAGAAGGGAAATGAAGGGACCCCCGCTCTTAAGTGCTCTGATCCTGCCACCACTGGAGAGCTAGGATCAAGGTTCGAGTCACTGGGACCAACTTGGAAAGGGGTCTCTTCTCTGAGACCAAAAGGTTCTCAAGTGAAACTGAATGTCTCTCATCTGAAATCTGGCTCCCTGCACAACAGCTGTGGATGCAGCCATGTGCCCCAGGAGCTGCAGAAAGTGTCTTGCTGGTCGAGAGACCTGCAGAGTGAAGGAAGAGGCCAGAGCCACTAAATTCCTTACCCTTTCTGGGGAAGAAAGGCTCTAGCTAGCTTTGTGCCAATTCTGCCCCTATAAAGGTGAGTACCTGGACTGGTTCCAGAACCGACTTTGGTAGGTTTAGCAGAAAACCCAGGAGGTGAGAAGCTGCTGGGTGACCTGCAGGTGAGATTTTACCTGTTCTGGGACTGGCCTACAATGAGCCAGTCATCTAGATAGGAAAACAGCAATCCTCTGCCTCCTTAAGTGGGCCACTGCCACTGCTAGACACTTTGTGAATACCCTTGGAGCAGAGGTAAGGCCGAAGGGCATTGCTCTGAACTGGTAATAACCTGAGGGCAGTTCGAATCTGAGGTACTCGATGGGATCTTCTGATTAGGACATGGAAATAGGCATCCTTGAGGTCCAGGGAGGCTATGAGTCCCCTGACCTTAGGGAAGGTAAAATCATTGCGAGTTACAATTTTGAACATTGGTTTCAAAGATGCTTGTTCAGATATCTGAGATCTAAAATGGGCTGCCATTCTCCTGTCTTTTGGGGTAAAGAAGTATCTGAATACAGACCCCTGCCCTGATGCAGGGAGGAACCCTTCTACTGCTCTGAGAGCTAACAGGGATGAGACCTCTGTTTCCAGAGCGAGGGTCTCTGAAGCACTTGCAGGTAGAAAAAGTCTGCTTTTCAACTTGGGAAACTTTTTGAAGCTGAGAACCAGACCCTGGCTTACTACTTCCAGAACCCACTTGTCTGAGGTTAAAGAAGCCCAATTCTGACTGAATTAAGCCAGCCTGCCCCCCACTGGTACAGGAGAATCGGTCCTGGGCACCCCATCAGGGTGCCTGTTTTGCAGGAGCTTTAGGCTGGGGGGTGGGAGCAGGTCTGCCCACCCTCGTCTGCCTGCCTCGAAGAAGCCACTCTGAGCATAGGCAGAGGAGGCCTGGAGTCTGGTAGAAAGGCCTGTGAAAAGGCCTACCCCTACCCCTGGGGCATGCCTTTGAGGAGTGGCTTGCCGCTCCTTAGCCTGAGCACTCTTGTAAGTAGTCCTATATTCATTCATCTTCTTCATGTAATTCTCTGTCTGCTCTCCAAACAGAATTTCCCACCACAGGAAAATCCATAGCCTTAGCCTGGGTATCCTGTGACAAACTAATACACCTGAGCCAGGCCAACCTCTGAAAGCTACAGATGTGGCCATGACCCTAGAGGAAACATTAACATCCACAGCAGCATGAAACTGAACCTTAGAGGCTTCAATGCCATCAGCAGCCACCTGTTCTAGTTCACTAGCCAGCTGGCCATGGGCCTGCTTGGCCAATTGCATAACAGTATCCCATCTAGATTTCTGATACCTAGCTACATAAGCCATATAATTTGCTTGCCTGAGTCCCAGAGAGGCTGCCATATACTGTTTTTTTGCCATGGCATCAATCTTCCTAGAATCCTTGTCAGGAGGATGTGAAGCCAAGGGAATATTAGCTTTATCACAGGCAGCAGCCTGAACTACTAACATGACTGCATTGCTGAGAAAGGAATTCTGTATCAGGGCCTGACAATGTATACCTTCTGTCCATCTTTTTATCTACAGGAGGCACAGAATTAGGAGCTTTTAAAATTTTAATTGTTTGTTTCCTAAAAGACTTATGTAAAGGAATAGACAATCTCTAGACTCTGGAATATCCATCATTTCTACAAAATCAGGCTCCTCTTGCTCATCCACAGCCTCTTCTAAAGGAAGCTGGAGGGTTTCAACAACTTTTTTAAAACATAAAATGAGATGGGACTCAGACAGCATAGGGGATATTCTAAAGGTCTGTCTGGGGAGATGTCCGGTTCAGTGGGCACACCCAGACCTTCCCAGCCACATTCATACTGTTCATAATCCTCCTCCCCTTCCTCTGGTTCATAAAATTCCTCAATATCATAATCCTGAACCACTGGGACCGGACGAACCGACCTTTTACCAGATAGTGGTGGTTCGGACGGACCCTGAGACAGTGACTGGACAATTTGTATGGCTTTTGCTATCTCTGCAGCAGTTGGAGAAGGAAATTTGGGCTCCAGACCTGCTGATTTTCTTGTTTTCTTTACTGGAATTGGTTCCTCAGAACCAGCTTTTCTTTGGCCCGAGGAAGTCTGGCCCTGGTCAGAGGGCACTCCCTCTGGTTCGGTTGGCACTGAACCGGGCTGGCCATCTGGGTCAGCGGACTTTTTGGCCTCTCGTTCCCTGAGCCTGCCCAATCTTTTTTTCCAGGGTGGCTGCAGGGAAATTTTACATACCTGGCAGTCTGACTGAGGTGGTCAAACCCAGACAATAAACACATAGGTGTGTGGGTCAGCCTGGCAAAGACTTCCCACAAACATCACAGTGTTGAAACCTAGTGGGCAGTTTTTCTTTTGGGTTTCTCAGACATAATGCCAGCCTAACCAAAAACTTGCCCTTTTAACGGCAGTGCGAGGCAAGACACCCTTATCAGTTCCTAACCGTGTCACGGGTATTGGAAAAAAACGTAATAAATCCGTTTTTTTTAGAACCAATAAGAACCGGGAACCGCACTCTAAAATAGTAACTTTCAGTTTTAAATGAGTTTTAAACCCACTGATCGGTTCAAAACTGAACCGATAACTTACAAGTTCCACACAGACAAAACCTTCATTTACTTACGGTTACCACAGATAGAGCTTGAACCGAATGGTTTTGCAGTTAAAATAAAACTATTCTTGGTTAAATCCAACCGAGAAAACACTTTTTAAACCGAGAAATGAACCGAGCAGAAGGAGAAATCTCCGGAGCGACTGTTCACTGAGGCGGAGTAAAGAATCTGACAGTTCAAGTTTGAAATGACACAGATAGAGCTGCTCTCGTGCCAAAATTCTATTTTGGAATGGTTTTACCATTTCACTCCGGGGCAGTTCTAGAGCTAGATCAAACTGCTAATGTCTATAATATAGCAAGACTTCATGTTGTTTGAAAAGGGGGTTTCAACTTTATTGCATATCTCAGCCATTTTTGGGAATTTTTGCACCAAATGTTCAACATGGGGTTTTTGGGACCCTTCTCATGAATAATGTCACTGTCATGGCGTTATTCGGGCCGAAGGGTGATTTTGTGCAGTGACTGCGCGGTGACTGCGAAATCACCCTTGGGCCTGAATACCATGACAGTAACATCTTTCATGATAGGGGCCAAAACCCATGTTAATTGTGCCAAATCAAAAATGACTGTTTTCTGGTCGTGTGCAGTTCCTACACAGGCTCGTAAGTTCAGAAATTTCAGTATTTTCACTCCAGATTTTCAACATTGCCATTTTACCACACCTTCTTATGAGCAGTACAGCTGTCATTTTTCACATCTCACCCAAAATGTGTTTCTGCCATGTGAGTGCAGAATAGGCGCAGTTAGTGTCGCGAAATCAATGTGCGGGACAAATTAAGAAAATCACAGTGACACTGTTCATGAGCAGAGGTCTTAAAATGGCTATGTTGAAAATTTGGTGAAAAAATTCTAAAAATGACTGTTTTACGAGTATGCTGCGCAGGTTCCTACGCACGCCTGTGTAGGTTTGTGAATTTTCAATATTTCCACTCCAGATTTTCAACATTGCCATTTTACCACACCTTCTTATGAGTAGTACAGCTGTCATTTTTCACATCTCACCCAAAACATGTTTCCGCCCATGTAGCGCACAATGGCGCAGTCGTGGTGCGAACTCAGTGTATGGGACACATTATGAAAATCACAGTGTCACTATTCATGAGCAGAGATCTTAAAATGGTAATGTTAAAAATTTGGTGAAAGAATTCCTAAAAATGACTGTTTTACAAGTGTGCGTTGCACGGTTCCCATGCACACTCGTAGGTTTGCGAATTTTCAATATTTCCACTCCAGATTTTCAACATTGCCATTTTACCACACCTCCTTATGAACAGTACAGCTGTCATTTTTCACATTCTGCCCAAAACATGTTTCCGCCCATGTAGTGCACAATGGCGCAGTCAGTGTGCAAACTCAATGTATGGGACACATTAACAAAATCACAGTGACACTGTTCATGACCAGAGGTCTTAAAATGGCTATGTTGAAAATTTGGTGAAAAAAAATCCTAAAAATGACTGTTTTACGAGTGTGCGTTGCGCAGTTCCTACGTACGCTCGTAAGTTCGCAAATTTTCAATATTTACACTCCAATGACTTCCAAATACCTAAACAGCACATAGAAGCAAGCAACATTCGGCATTGACAAATGCTTGTTCAGTGTGGCTTTTGTTCACAACTAGCTGAACACAACAAAGCATAGCTGGACCCCCATGGGGCTACGTTTACTGATAATGTAGATTAGAGACTACAAGGTGGTCCACTTGAAGAATGAACCATTTCTACTGTTTTCAGGCTCTGGACCCACCAGACACACAGCCCGGACTTGCATGCGCTTTGGATACACAGCCTGACTGGCCCGGCTCCCCTGCCGGCCACTTGACTGACGGTTCATTGGAACCCATTTTACTTGTTGTGGCTCCCCACACCACTTAGAGTCTGCGACCCCTAGAGAGATTTCCTTCTTACTTCTTCTGACTCCCATCTCACAAAGAGAATTCTTTTCCCAAGTTGTGGCTCCCCACACCACTTAGAGTCTGTGACTCCTAGAGAGATTTTCCCATTTGCGACCCACCTCTGGGTACCTACCTCATCACTGGCCAGGCGCATGAGGCAAGTAGCAATCACAGCAGAAATCCGTAGAGGTGGACCTGGTTACTAAAGATGGGGGGTTTGCCCACCTCCAGCTCCCACAGCCCATACCCGGCCATTTCTCTGGAAAAACTGAAACTCCGAAATGTAGATTAAACGGTGGATGAACTGTCGCACCCGCTCTACAACATTACTTGAATTCACACAGACTTTAGCTTTTGACACTACTCCATTTGTTTGTCCTAGTACTATAGGCCTCCCAAATAGTAGTTCAAATCCCAGATTTCTTCACATTTCCCAAACTGAAGAAACACATTTTTTGCCCTCTGAAATTAGAGCAAAACACTCACCCTTTTTGTTGCAGGTGCCCCACAGGCGAAGTACAACTCTTTCCACTTTTAAGACCAAACAGAAACTGTAAAAGGCAGCTTTCTTCCTTTAGCAGAAATTAGGGGATTGCCCCTGGAATCTACATGGGGATACCTTACTTCCCCCCCCCACCCCGGAGGGAGGGGGGAACTGAGACCTGGACAGCGGTCTCCACCACTTAAAACTGGCTTCTCAAACCCAAACTGCAGACTGAATCTTCTTGTTTGACACCAAACAGGAGACTGACTTTGAAAACTCCCAACGTTCTATCTCACTCCCTCTGTTGCAGATTCCAATGTGGGTTATGCAGCTGCGACAGTTCTATTGGTGATGTCATCTCTCAGTCTCAGCTGAGACTGAGAACAGAGTGAGACAGTGTAAAACCCATTTAACTGGAGTTTCGCAAGCTGCCTTCCCTGCCTACCACTAGGTCTTACTGGGATTCTAGTAACCCCGGCTAACAAGGGGTTACAATAATTTAGAGGATTTTTATGAACTGGAGGAGAAGGAAGGACAGTATGAGGATAGTGAGGGTGATTACGAAAGTCTGGATGTGCCCATTGACCCAGACATCTCCCCAGACAGACCTTCAGGAGTGTCTTCTCCTAGGCTTTCTGAGTTCCCTTCCCATTTTATGTTCTACAAAAAAGTGGCTGAAACTCTTCAGCTTCCTGTGGAAGAAGCTGTGGACGACCAGGAGGAGCCTGACTATGTTGAAATGATGGATATCCCAGAGTCTAGGAGGCTGTCTATTCCCTTACACAAATCTTTTGAGAAACAGACATTTAAGATTTTAAAGACTCCTAATTCTATACCTCCTGTGCACAAGAGAATGGACAAGAGGTATACTCTCTCAGGCTCAGGTACGGAGCTCCTTACCCAGCAATGCAGCCATGTTGGGGTAGTGCATGCTGCAGCCTGTGATAAGGCAAATATACCCTTGGCTTCACACCCCCCAGATAAGGACTCCAGGAGGATTGATGCCATGGCAAAGAAACAGTACATGGCAGCATCCTTGGGACTCAGGCAGGCTAATTATATGGCTTATACAGCTAGATATCAGAAATCTAGATGGGACACTGTAATGGCTTTAGCTAAACAGGTCCCTGGACAGCTTGCCAAGGAGCTGGAGCAGGCGGCTGCAGATGGTATTGAGGCATCCAAGGTGCAATGCCATGCTGCAGTGGACTCCAATGATGTTTCATCTAGAGTCATGGCTACATCTGTAGCTCTTTGTAGGATGGCTTGGCTCAGATGTAGTAGCTTGTCTCAGGATACCAAGACTAAGGCCATGGATTTTCCTGTTGTGGGTAATTCTCTGTTTGGGGAGCAAACAGAGAACTACATGAAGAAAATGGATGAATACAGGACCACCTACAGGAGTGCTCAGGCCAAGGAAAGGCAAGCCCCTCCTCAGAGGCAGCATTCCAGGGGCAGGGGCAGGCCTTTTCATAGGCCTTTCTACCAAGCCCAGGCCTCCTCTTCTGCTTACGCTCATAGGGGGTTCTTTAGAGGGAGAGGCAGATGGGGTACAAGCAGGCCTGCTTCCACCCCTCAGCCTAAACCCCTGCCAAACAGGCACCCTGATGGGTTTGCCAGGGCCGATTCTCCACCACCTGTAGGGGGCAGACTGGCTTACTTTGTCCAGGACTGGATGTCTTTAACATCAGACAAATGGGTCCTGGAAGTAGTAACAGGACTGGTTCTCAGCTTTAAAAATTCCAAAGATGAGAACCAGATCCTTTCCACCTGCAAATCCTTCAGAGGCACTTGCCCTAGAGGCAGAGGTCTCTTCCCTCTTGGCTCTCAGAGCCATAGAGAGGTTCCCACCCCTACACAAAGGGCAAGGATTGTACTCCAGATTCTTTCTAACCCCCAAAAAGACAGGAGAATGGTGGCCCACCCTGGATCTCAGATATTTAAACAAGCACCTTTTAAAGCCAAAGTTCAAAATAGTGACTCTGGGAATAATTCTACCCTCTCTAACGCCAGGGGACTGGCTAGTCTCCCTGGACCTCAAGGATGCCTAGTTCCATATTCTCATCAGAAGCTCCCACTGAAAGTACCTCAGGTTCGAGCTGCCCTTAGGCCACTACCAATTCAGAGCAATGCCCTTCGGCCTAACTTCTGCTCCAAGGGTGTTCACAGAATGCCTGGCAGTAGAAGTTGCCTTCCTGAGGAGAAAAAGGATCTCCATCTTTCCATACCTGGACGACTGGCTCATAGTAGGCCGGTCTCCAGACCAAGTCCAGTCACACCTACAGATAACTCAGCAACTGCTCACTTCTCTAGGTTTCCTTCTGAATCTTTCAAAGTCAGTTCTAGAGCCTGTGCAGCTCCTCACCTTCATAGGGGCAGAGCTGGATACAGTAAAAGCAAGAGCCTTCCTTCCAATGGACAGGGCAAGGACCCTTATCTCACTGGCCTCTTCATTCACCCCCCAGGTCTCTCGACCAGCAAGGCATTTTCTGCAGCTCCTGGGACACATGGCTGCCTCTACAGCAGTGGTGCAGGGAGCAAGATTTCAAATGAGGGATATTCACTTCCACTTGAAAGTCTTTTGGTCTCAGAAAAGGGACCCTCTGACCAAACTAATTCCAGTGACTTGAACCCTGATCCAGGCATTACAGTGGTGGCTGGATCAGGACACCAACACAGGGAGTTCCTTTGTCACCAGTCTCATTCTCAATCCTTACTACAGATGCCTTCCTTGGGGTGGGAGCACACTTGGGAGACCTGACCACCCAAGGGTTGTGGTCTCCTCAGGAATCTCTGCTTCACATCAATTTATTAGAACTCAGAGCAGTGTTTCTAGCACTTTAAGCCTTTTTCAGGTCTGTTCAGAACAAAGTAGTTCAGATCAGGACAGACAATACCACCACAATGGGATATATCAACAAGCAAGGGGGCACTTGGTCTATGGCCTTGTGCACAGAGGCAATGAAGTTATGGTCTCTGGCCTATTCCCTGAACACCTATCTTACAGCAGTTTACCTCCCAGGCAAGGACAATGCCCTGGCAGATGCTCTCAGCAGGATATCTCAGGGCCATCACGAATGGTCCCTGGATCCCCTGGTTTTGAAGGTGATCTTCTCCAGATGGGGCACCCCACAGGTAGATCTTTTTGAAGCCCCAGACAATTACCAACTTCCTCACTTTTGCTGTAGGCCCCCAGTGTTGGGCTCAGTTCCCCTGGATGCCCTAGTTCTCAATTGGGAAGGGATGTTCCTGTATGCTTGTCCCCCCTTCCCTCTCCTGTTCAAGGTGTTAGTCAAAATCAGGTCTCAACCCTGCAAGGTGATTCTGATTGCTCCAGACTGGGCCAGGCAGCTCTGGTACCCTCTCTTGTTGTCCTTAGCAGTCCACCTTCCCCTATCTCTTCCCAGGAATTACAACCTATTAACTTGTGCTCAGGGGAGGGTTTGGTACCCGAATCTCAAATCTCTCAATCTCAAGGTCTGGCTCTTGAAGAGTTAGAGTTTGCTGATTTGCACCTCTCTCAAGGTGTTATGGATATCCTAAAGGCTTCTCAGAAGCCTTCCACCAGAAACACTTACAACTCCAAGTGGAAAAGATTTTCTATATGGTGCTCTGGGAAGCATATTTCCCCAGAGTCTGCTGGCCTGCCCACAGTCCTGGACTATATGGTTCATCTCAATAGCTTGGGACTCAGACCAGCTACACTAAGAGTGCATCTGGCAGTTGTCTCTTCCTTCCTTTCAGCACTCAAGCTCTCTTCCCTTTCAGCCCATCCTGTAGTTTCTAAGTTTTTCAAGGGATTGCTTCATACCAATCCTCCATTCAGGGACCCTGCCCCTGCTTAGGACCTTAATGTTTGCATTGCTCAGCTTATGCAACCCCCTTTTGAGCCTTTGTCTTCAGCAGAGCTTAAGTACTTGACTTGGAAAACTGTTTTCTTGGTGGCCATCACTTCTGCCAGGTGCATAAGTGAGTTACAAACCCTGTCAGTGGAGCCTGATTTTATCTCTTTCCATAGAGATAAGGTGGTCCTCAGGACTAATAGGAAGTTTTTGCCTAAGGTGGTTTCAGACTTCCACCTTAACCAGTCTATGTCTCTTCCTGTTTTCTTCACTGACCATTCCTCCTCTGGGGAGAGGAGGCTGCACAGTTTGGATGTGAAAAGGGCCCTTAGCTACTACATAGAGCATACCAAGGGTCACAGGTTTGACTCTCTCCAACTGTTCCTCACTTATGGTGAGATTGGTAAGGCAAAACCTGCCACTAAGAGATCTATTGCCAGGTGGATTGTCTCTTGCATTCAATTTTGTTATGAAAAACTAGGTAGGACTCCACCCTCAGGCCTGAGGGCTCACTCTACCAGAGGTACAGCTGCTTCCCTGGCTGCTGCCAGGGATATTCCTATCTTAGAGATTTGTCAAGCAGCCACCTGGAAAACAGTACACACTTTTACCAAGCATTACCTCTGGATATCCAGGCTAGGAGTGATGCTCGGTTTGGCACAGCAGTGCTTCAGAGCCTATTTCCTAGGTAGGTTCTGTCCTCCTCCATGGAGGTACTGCTCTGGTAGTTCGCAATTTGTCAGAATACAGCAAGACTTCATGTTGTTTGAAGAAAAAATTACTCACCTTAGTAATGTTGTTTCTTCTAATGGAGTCTTGCTGTATTCTGACCTCCCCCCCCGCCTCCCCTCTCAGAACCTTTGTTTTGGGATGTGGGTGGGCAGTAGCAGTGTTGGCACTCGAGAGGTGTCCCAACCCTTATTTTCTCATCCCTTTAGTTTGGGTGGGTGGGTGTTGTGTTTGTTTTATTTTTGGGGTTTCCTGACTTGAGTCTTTGTTTTGGGACCAAAAAATCTGTTTATTATATTTAGTAGCCAGTTGGCTAGTGTAAGTTTATAGTTTCCACACAGGACACCCAGTGAGTATAGCTCGTAAAGATCTGACGGTTTGAGTTAAACAGCAACAGACAGAGTCTCAACCGAGCTCGAGCTCAGCGTTCCATGCCTGGCATGGAAAGTTAACTCTTTCATCTCCGGGGCAGTTTAAAGGTTGGACATCACTGCAATTTGTCAGAAACAGCAAGACTCCATTAAAAGAAACAACATTACTAAGGTGAGTAATTTTTTCTTGCTGTGTTCTTGCTATATAATCACAATACTTTATATATAATTATACAATGGCAAGAAAATTTCCTGGACTCTGATTGGTCAATGTGTGCCTGAGACAGTGATGTTATTACTGTATTGCCTTTGGATGCTACGGATGATGAGATTTTGGATTCCTTAAAATAATTTTTTATTTTTATTTTTTTTTATTTTGTATGACAACGAGCCATTGCATAATAGCAATAAGGCACTCCAAGGATGTGAGTTATCGTGTAATAACGTCACTCCTGGGGTGGTGGAAGCACTCAGCTTCACCTCATGCTTCAACCCACCCCAGGAGTGACGTTATTACACGATAACACACACCCTGTCGTGCCTTATTGCTTAAGTATTACAATGCCTTATACACACTTATTATGCTTGTATCACCAATATTTCTACAATTATTGTGTTTTACTAAGAATCATTATGTACTAATGCCCTGAGGAAATACTGCTGTTTGGGTAATTGTATAATTACAACCATTAGTTGTGCAATGCTGCCATCTTTAGGTGTAGTGCAAAATAGCTTTTACCAAGCAATTTATGTGAGACACTGAGACCCTATAAGATGACCGTGCTAAAATAAAGACTGTCAGTATGTTTTTGCTACTTCGGTGCATGTTCCCAGGCTAGTACGAATCACACTATTTTGCTATTAGCCAATTATATAAGTTTATTATATATTTTTGCTGGTTTCTATAGCAATAATTAGAGGTATAAGAATGACTGTTTCTGCTTAGAACTCTTAGAGAAGAAGTTGAAGAAGCAAATTAGGAAGACGTGGGTATTCTCCTCAGTAGTATTATTTTTATTTTTATCACTGATTTGGTTGTAAGCCTGTTTTATGTACCAGAAATAAATCATTATTAGACTCTGGAAACCAGGTGTTTGTTGTTTCTCTACTCTGGCAATTCAGACAAGAACCTGCGATAGGGTAAGATTTATTACCCTAATTGCAGTAGGGACATGTACAGTATGCAGGTTTCTGTGTTTTTCTAACGTTTACATTTTTTTACTTATCAGCTGATACTCAGAGGGAGAGCATGGGGCCTATGTCCAGACACCTAAATGCTGACCAGCAGCCACAATTAGGTAAGTTTAACTGCCTATTTACTGCATGGATTCACCAGTTCTACATCATCTCACATTACGGCTGAAATCAAGGTTATATCTTGGAATGTGCAAGGCATTAACCACCCTATCAAGAGAAAAAAGATCCTGTCCTACTTGAAGTCAGCCAAATGTGATATTGCCCTCCTACAGGAAACACACTTGCTTTCCAGTGAGTCAGATAAATGAGTGCAGAACAGGGTGGGTGCACAGTATGCCTCCAATTACTCCAAAAAAAAAGAGAGGGGTTGTTATCCTTATTAAGAGCAGTCAGCTAGGGATGGACAGCGTAGATACAGACAAGGAGGGTAGATGGAAGCTCCTCCAGGGCCGCTACCACACAATACATATTCTTATAGGGAATATATATGCCCCAAACCAAGACGACTCCAATTTCTTTACCTCTCTGGTGAACCATCACAGATGGTGACATCCCATATGACAGTACTGATGGGAAGGGGGGAATTTCAGCTTGGTACTGGATCCTATTATGGACAGAACTCCAAAAGAAAAGGGTAGACCATCCCATGTGCAGTCTAGAGCGGCCTTACAGCATTTGTGCCAAGAGCTTCATTTAGTAGATACTTGGAGAAATCTCCACCCGACTGATAGGGATCACACTTTTAGGTCAGCTTGATTTAACACTTGCAGCAGATTTGATTTCTTCCTTACAAGCACCTCCAGTACACACAAAGTACTAGATGCCTCCATTCATCCCATACTCATATTGGACCATTCTCTGACTTCTCTTATGTGGTGCTTCAAGGCTTGGATGGGAAATCCCTAAGGTGGTAACTTAATCCTCTGTTGCTCAGGTTTCCAGACTTTTGTTTTTTGCCTCCTGCTCTTTTGGCCAGCCACTCATTTGGGCTGCCAAGGGCTCCTGCCACCAGGCTCCCCCTCATTGCCATCTCACTGCCCCCACCTGATGCCGCAGCCTGGTTGACCTGATATATCCCTTCATAGGGGAGTTCCCCTCCCATGGCACCATCGGGAGAGGAAACTGGCAGGGACTTCCAATCTATACCAGACTCGATGAGTGTACAGTGCAGACACCTCCGGGCTTTGTGGTGAATGGGGGACTGGCAGCTGTCATCTAGTTGACTAGGTGGCCAATTTTTCTGCTCATTTTTTCCACCCACCTGCTCACCACCCACAATGAGATCACATGGTGCATCATCCATGGCAGCATGCACAGGTGGTGCATGGTCACCCACGCTCCAGCGTGCATTGCCCAAACAAGCTGCCAGGAGCCATTCCAGAATGGTGCAGACTTGCGCCTTCCCTCCAGGAGGAGAGTGTCCTGCCAAACACTCTGAGTCCTCCCTGCCAACCTCCACTCCTGTCGTCCCGGGCTCAGGCACAAATCCAGGTCACTGGCGTACCAGGCAATCCCTCATCACCCAGCACCAGAGAACCAACCATCTCTGGGCTTTAAGACATGGATAGAAAAGGAGACAAGGGAATATTTCCTTAACAATGAATAACCAAATTTGCCACAACACACCTTGTGGGATGCTTACATGACCTTTATCAAAGGGTGCATCATTTCTTTTGCAGTGAAAGAAAACAGGAGGTGATGGAATTAACGCAGCAGCTTGAAGTTCTTAAACATCCATTCTGTAGTGCACCACAGCAATCAGATAATCTGTATAGGCAGATTCTGACTCTTAAACATACTTCAGATGAAAGAGATAGATTATTCATTACTTAAACTAGTAAGGCTTCTTTACTCAGATACCGCCATAGCAATAAGATTTGATAACAAAGGTTCACTGACGCAGTTTTGCCCTACAAATAGAGGGGTAAAACAAGGATGTCTCTTTGTTCCGGCATTGCTTAATTTTCATATTAACACCCTACATGAATTCCGAGAAAGTGATACATTAAATTCATCTAAAATAGATAAATTATTAGTGCGTTCATTAGAATGTGTAGATGATTTGGTAATGTTTTCCTTAACTAAAGTTGGAATGCAAAAAACAAAATTTTTTTTCAGAAATGTAATTCTTTCGAGTTACAAGTAAACATTACCAAAACTAAAATCGTAATTTTTGGAAATAATCTCAAAAACTTTAATAAACTTAAATTTACAATAGGGCAGGAAAAGACTGAAGTCGTAAAGGAGTACTGTTACTTGGGAGTGAAATTTGTTTCATCAGCATCTTGGTCAAACCAGATTAAAGAGCAGATAATAAAAGTTAAACTTCTACTAAAAGCTCTTCTAAAATTTAATTATAAATATGGGGGGGGAACACTATTATTCTAGCATTAAAAGCAGGGGAAGCAAAATACATCCTTTGTTATTATATGGATTGGAGGTTATGGGTCATATGAAAGCTGAAGATTTAGAAAAATCGTTGTCATATTTTTATAAAATTCTTCTTAAGGTTCCTCTTATGACATCAAATGCAATGGTAAGGGCTGAATTGGGAAGGTTTCCAATAAGATGCCTCAAGGAATTAACACATATTTCATACTGGTTAAAAATAATAAACAATAATAAAAATATTATCCCCAAAAAATGCCTTTTAGAAAAGATCAAATTGCATGAAGAGGGTCTTCCTTCACTATGGCTTAGTGCATTGAAATATAGCTTAGAAAAAATCAAGATGATCCACCTCTTGAATGATTATCAAAAACAGATTTTGATTTTTGTTCATTACGGGGAAAAAAATTAACAATTAATTGATTCAATTAGGGAAGAATTTGTATATGAAAATGATTACAGAACAAAAGTGTGCTCTGTGGTTTAAAAAGAATAAAACAGATCATTCGTTAGAAAATTATTTGACCTTCCCCTCGAATCCAGAACAAAGGAAATTAGTTACATGGGCAAGGTCTGAAATTATTAATTCAAGATATACTTATTTTAATAATATAAAGAATCACATCAATAAAGTAGGAACTTGGGAAATTTCTTGCCCCTATGATAAGGGATTTATGGAAATCTTAGGCCACATAATACTGCTTTGCCCATTATATAACAAAGTTAAGGATCAGTTCTTACTAAATCATCTGGAAGTACATGTAAGTTCAAATTATGATGTGGTTTTCATGTTGATGCACCCACAAGTTACAGAAGATGCAGAACAAATTTCTAGATTCTTCGCATCTGTGGTTAAAACCAAAAAAAAAAAAGATACAGGATTTTGAGAGATGGAAAAGTCCAATTTCCTCACATACCTCTCTTTTTTGTAATATAATATTTTATTAATTTCATCTTTTATGTATTCAGAAAAAATATGCACACATGTGCTCCAAGAAAGAAAAACAAAACAAATACTTCATGAATAAATGAACCCATGAGCAACAAAGTCCATAAGTCCATACATCATTAGATTAATTTAGATATTGACTCCTTAGTGCATACCTTACATAAAAAAATAGACCCAGTCCAAAACAGGGGAACATAATAATAAAATATACTTAATACTTGTTAAGCCAAAAGGTAGTAGCTTTATATATTTAACTCTCACTCCACAAAATTATTCTTATATCATTTTAATGCCTCCCCTCTTTAAATATAATAATAAACTTAAATTTAATCTATATTGCCCCGCAATTCAATCAGTCCAAACAAGCAAAACTTAAGTCCTTAGGTCCTTATATGTCCATTCTTTCCAAATTCCCTATGATTTCATGTTCTGACGGTGTAGGCAATGAAACACGTGATTCTTCAGTCCCTTGGGTAGACTAATGAGCGTGAATGTAAGCAGTAACCTGATCTATATCAAAAAATATGTTTACTTTACCATCCTTGATGATTTTTACCTTTGCAGGTGGCAACAAAGTAAACGAAGCACCAGGTTCCAAAATTTCCTGACGATAAGCCAAAAACTTCCTCCTCCGTTGTTGCGTAGCGTAACAGAAATCTGGATAGTTATAATACTTGGAGCCTTAATATTCCAAGGCCCCTCTGAGCCTGGCTAATTTAAATATGTAATCCCGATCTGAATCAAATCCAAAAGTCGCCAATATAGTTGTCTTCATCTGGGAAGTTATGTTTCTCTCTTGTCTGAATAATTTAAAAGCCTTTGTGATTAAAGGGGGATTCTCCTGGGGTAGCTCGAAAATGGTGATAAATATATGTTTAGCCAAATCCCTTGTAGAGTCAAAATCTGCATCCATCTGATCTGGAACTCCCAGAATTCGAATGTTCTTGTATCTTAGCATATTTTCTGCACTGTCCAATTTTCTAATTATATTAAAATTATCTTGCATCAGGCTCACACACTTCGCTTCTGCAGTCGCCAGTTTAGCAGCATGCTTCTCCAGTTTTGCAGAGTTATCCGTTGTGATTCTCTTTGTTGTCTCTGCCACAGTTTTAACACTATTCAGTTCCATTTGTAGGAAGTCTGTTTTTTTTATTAATGCCTCGTATCGTCTATCACTGTGCTCTGTCCATGACAACATTTTCTCTAGGGTTGAACCCAGCCTCTCCAATGTGTAGCCTCCTGTCTCCATGGGAGAAAAAGGTTGATGTTGGTCAGAGAATGTTATAAAATGGGCAAAGGATTTCAAGCAATCTGATTGGTTGTTAGCCATGCATTAGATGTGTCTAATGCACAGCTAAAACTAGAACCCCCATTTAGAAAACACAGGCCCATTTTATAAGTGCAATAACACTGCGGATGTGATGACAGTTCTAACGCGCACGGTTAGATCGATGCACTCGCCCTGTGGCCTCGTGCCTTACTACATCCCCCTAGCCGTGCATTAGAACTGTCTAATGCACACCCCATCGTGTCTTATTGCTTACATGTTTTAGAGTCCTGGTATCATTTACACTTAAAAGGCACTGTTTTACTATACAAGTATGCATATATGTAAGATGATATGTATGTATTTAAGTATTTAATTTATGTTTTTATTGAAATAATCATGATGTTTGTTTCATCATGGTTGATCAAATAAATAAATTGAAATTGACTCTTAAACATAAGCTTAATTTGATCCATGACCAACAGACAGAAAGGGCATTATTCTTCATGCAGCAGAGCTACTGGGAGGGTGGAGAAAAAGCTGGCAGACTCCTCGCATATCATCTAAAACGACAAAAGATGGAGATACAAATCACACAAATTAAACAGGCATTGGGATCCACCTCTGGGGATCTCACCAAAATCAGCTGGGCTTTTCAAACTTTCAGCAAGTGACTATATACGTCTTAGGTCAATTCTATGCCACAGGCCTTGCAGGACTTCTTCAAAGTTTGAACTTGCCTTCCCTTTCACCCCAGCAAGCCCTAGAGCCTGAGGCCGATATTCCCCCATAGGAAATATCCGCTGTGATAAAAACCTTACCCAAGGGTAAAGTACCAGGCCCTAAATGGCTTGAGTGATGACTTTTATCAATTCTTTAATGACCTCCTGACCCCACACCTACTAAAAACCTTTCAGGCAGCCCAGGCCTCAAAGGTATTGCCCCATTCTTTGAAGGAGGTAACCACTGCTGTGCTCCTGAAGCCAGGTAAGGATATGGAGCTCTGTGCAGGGCCCCCGTGTTTACTGCGATTCTGTGGTTGTTTAATAGCCGCAGAAATTGGGGACGGCCGCAGAAATCATTGCTGGCCACAGAAATTGGGAAAACCAGCCACACAGCCACAGAAATGCTAGCTATGCTATGTGATCACACAAGGCAAGGGAATAGATACTGATATGTTGAGTATGCCATGGCGTACATAATCATTTGAAGGAACAACAAACTGATGCCGCCCGCTACAAGGCCAAAAAGCTGGTGGCTGCATGGCATTTTGATTCATGCTGACTCTTGTTACGTAACTCCATCCAGCCAGTATTGTAGGGGGGAGACTGCAGCAAGAGTAGCAGATCTTGATCACGTCCACAGCAGTTATGATTTGCTGCTATGTAGGTGTAGGTATGGCTTGCTCAGCCATGTTCATTTTTCATTGTGTGGCTGCTCATGGTGCACAATGAATCCCTGGAAGATGAATTTGGAAGGAAGAACTGGAAGGTGAGCTATAGTCAAGAAGTAAGAAGATCCAATGGTGTCCATGGAGGAGACATCGATCTCAGTGTGGTGGCAGAAATCGGATGAGGAGCTGATTACAGAAACATGTGGTTGGCAGCAGACTGAGCAGAGGACCCACTGGTGGACACCGAGCTCAGTTTTGATTTGTGGGCCGCAGATCTGTACCTGCAAGTCTGACAGTAAATTATTGGCAGATTTCAACCTGCAGCCTAAGTGGTGGCATCAAGCTCAATTCTTCAGGAAGGTCATGTTGCCCAGCTGCAGCAGAGTTGGGGCCAGGGTATACTAGAACTGGAGCAAGCAGGTTAGGAAAAAAATCAGAATGGAGAGTTGTATTGATTACTGCTATACATAAGTGAAATGAGGGTCACTGACTGAAGAACACCACCACCCCCTGAGTTGCTGGGAGAAGAGAACATGCTAACCAAGGTTACTCCAGCTTAATAAGAATGACTTGCTTACATTTTTTAGTGTGTCCCCCAGAAGAAAAATCAGGAGTCAGCATATCCTACAGACACTGCAAGTTACACACCCTCCTTCACTATTATAGGAAGACAACCCCCCCCAACACACAGATTTGCACACTGCACACATGTTTGTTGCAAGGCACTTGGGGTATTCCTAGTTTAAAAAAATAATCCTCTAAAAGAATGTTAATCAAAATCAGAAAAAAAATTAAAATCACTTTCAAGTTTGAGTCTCTCTTTATATCTGCTAACTGTAAATATAAACCAGAAGAAATCCAAGCAGGTTTTGCCTTCTGTGTAGTTTTAGCTGAGTGTGCATGTCCTCCTCAGATTAGAACCTAGGAGAACAACAAAGGCCACCAATTTCCAGAAGAACAGATGAGCTTTTTTTTTTGCTTACAGGTTTTTCTCCTCTGGATCCTGGTCGGCTAGTCTGTCTGTGCTTCCTTGTTTCCGGCCACCATCCGGTCTGCCCTCCGCTCCTGTTAGGGCCCTTGTCTTGTTCCCCCATGGCTTGCCCCCCACGGCGGGGTGGTGGGGAGCCCCCAACTCTCCCACTGGCTCTGGATCCAGTTCTTTTTGTTTTGTTTTTAACCAGGAGAGACACACTAAGCTGAAAGTTTGTTTACAGGTGTGACCTGGGAGCACAAGGAAGTTAAGTGACTTGCTCAGAGTCACGCAGTATGCAAGTGGGGGCTGTGGGATTCAACCCCAGGTCTCCAGATTTGCAGCTCAGAGCCATAAACCACTGTGCTATACTGCCTCCTGAAGTTCAGTGATGCCTCTGAAGCTGGGGTGCCCACTGGATGGCTATCAAGCCGCCGCGACCTAGGTGTCTTTTCCCTTGTACTCCCCTTACGTGAGTGGGGCGTGCAATGACGCCAGTGGACAAAGCGTGCATGTGTCTGTATGTGCTCCTCCCGGCATCTGCCCCATCTCAGACCCATTTGTGCACAGCATCACTGCACTGCCATCCAGCTTCCACTAGGGGCCAGAAGCGCACCCCGACCACTGGAGTCCCCCCTTCCCCAGAGAGGGAGAGCAGTCCCTCAGATGCTCGATTCCTCTCCTCTCCTCCCCTGCAGACTCCTAGTGGCCCGTGATCTCTCCTGAACATGGGTCACCGGTGTAGCGCGAGGTAAGGCATCCAGCACCTCAGCCCTCAGTGCCACCAGGCTGGCTAGAACAGATGAGCTTTCAAATTTGGTGTGGGAGGGAAAAGTCATTAAAAGAAAACACTTATACCCATGGCTGCACCAGGTTTGGGTTATTTCAGTTTAATATTTGTGGTAAGAAGACTGCATACTGTTAAATGGCCTGCTGTTCCATTTTCAGTGTAGCAGAGTGTTTCCATGAAGGCATTCAAAGAATTAACTAAGACTTAATCCCCTTGAAGGTATGCTATTTAACCACAATTTACCTGCCACAGAATGGCCGCAGAATCAGCAGTTGTTCTGCCGCAGAAGAAAAAATTACTCACCTTAGTAATGTTGTTTCTTCTAATGGAGTCTTGCTATATTATGACATATGCAGTAAAACCCCAGGTTAGAACTGCTCCGGAGGTGAAAGAGTTAACTTTCCATGCAGGGCATGGAACCTTGAGCGCAAGCTCGGTTGAACACTCTGTCTGTTGTAGCTCAAACTTAAACTGTCAGATCTTTACAAGCAAAAAACTCACTAAGTTTCTGTGTGGAAGCCATAAACCTACACTAGCCCACTGGCTACTAACTACAAAAAACACATTTTTGTTCTTGATCCCAAAACAAAGACTCGAGTCAGGGGATTCAAGAAAGAAAAATAAGCATAACACCTAAGCACCCTAAGAAGGGTGAAATAAAGTGGGCATCTATGAAGTGCCAACATTGCACTGTCCACCCATATCCCAGAAATAGAGGTTCTGAGAGGGGCAGGCTGGGGGGGTGGTCATAATATAGCAAGACTCCATTAGAAGAAACAACATTACTAAGGTGAGTAATTTTTTCTTCAACCAACATGAAGTCTTGCTATATTATGACATATGCAGATTACACAGCAGTACCTCCATGGAGGAGGGACAGAACCTACTTGGGAAATAGGCTCGAAGCACAGCTGTGTTAATCGAGCATCACTCCTAGCCTGGATATCCAGAGAGAATGCTTAGTAAAGTGTGAACTGTTTTCCAGGTAGCTGCTTGACATATCTCTAAGATAGGATGTCCTGGCAGCAGCCAGAGATGCAGCTGTACCTCTGGTAGAATGAGCCTTCAGGCCTGAGGGAGGAACCTTACCCAGTTTTTATAGCAAAATTGGATACAAGAGACAATCCACCTGGCAATGGATCTTTTAGTGGCAGGTTTGCCTTTACCAACCTCACCATAAGTGAGGAACAATTGGAGGGATTCAAACCTGTGACCCTTGGTACATTCTATATAGTAACTAAGGGCTCTTTTGACATCTAAACTGTGCAATCTCCTCTCACCAGAGGAGGAATGGTCAGTGAAGTACACAGGAAGAGAAACGGATTGATTAAGGTGGAAGTCTGAAACCACCTTAGGTAAAAACTTCCTGTTAGTCCTGAGGACCACCTTATCTCTATGAAAGGAGGTAAAATCAGATTCCACTGACAATGCTTGTAGCTCACTAATGCACCTGGCAGAGGTGATGGCTACCAAAAACACAGTTTTCCAAGTCAAGTACTTAAGCTCTGCTGAAGACAATGGCTCAAAAGGGGGTTGCATAAGCTGAGCAATGCAAATATTAAGATCCCAAGCAGGGGCAGGGTCCCTGAATGGGGGGTTGGTGTGAAGCAACCCTTTAAAAACTTGGAGAACACAGGGTGAGCTGAAAAAGAAGATGGCTTACCTGCTGATAAGAAGACAGACACAGCTGCCAAGTGCACTTTTAGGGTAGCTGGTCTCAGCCCCAGGGAATTCAAATGCACCAAATAATTCAGGATCGTGGGCACGTCAGCAGATTCTGGGGAAATATGCTTACCAGCACACCATATGGAAAATCTTTTCCATTTTGAATTATAAGTAGCCCTGGTGGAAGGCTTCCTAGAGGCCTTCAAGATATCCAATACACCTTGGGAAAGGTGTAGGTCAGCAAACTCTAACTCTTCAAGAGCCATGCCTTGAGGTTGAGAGATTTGAGGTTCGGATACCAAACTCTCCCCTGGGCACAGGTTAACAGGTTGTGGTTCCTGGGAAGACACAGGGGAAGGTGGACTGCTAAGGACATGAGAAGTGGGTACCAGGGCTGCCTGGCCCAATCTGGAACAATCAGGATCATCTTGCAGGGTTGAGATCTGATTTTGACTAGCACCTTGAAGAAGAGAGGGAAGGGGGGAAAAGCATAGAGAAACTTCCCTTCCCAACTGAGTAGGAAGGCATCCAGAGGGACTGAGCCCAACACTGGGGGCCTGCAGCAAAAAAGGGGAAGTTGGTGATTGTCTGGGGCTGCAAAGAGATTCATCTGCGGGTGCCCCATCTGGCAAATACTACCTCCAGTACTAGGGGATCCAGTGCCCATTCGTGATGGCCCTGGGAAATCCTGCTGAGAGCATCCGCTAGGACATTGTCCTTGCCTGGGAGGTGAACTGCCATAAGGAGGCGTTCAGAGAATAAGCCAGAGACCACAACTTCATTGCTTCGGTGCACAAGGCCGTAGACCGAGTGCCCCCTTGCTTGTTGATGTGCCACATTGTAGTGGTATTGTCTGTTCTGATCTGAACAACCTTGTTCTGAACAGATGTGGAAAAGACCTGGAATGCTAGAAAAACTGCTCTGAGTTCCAACAAATTGATGAGGAGCAGAGATTCCTGAGGGGACCACAGCCCCTGGGTGGTAAGGTCGCCCATGTGAGCTCCCCACCCCAAGAGGGATGCATCTGTAGTAAGGGTCAACGAATGAGACTGGGGAATGAAGGGAACCCCCTGTCTCAGATTGCTCTGATCCTGCCACCACTGAAGGGCCTGGATCAGGGTTCGAGTCACTGGGATCAATTTGGTTAGAGGATCTGACCTTTGAGACCAAAAGGCTCTCAAGTGGAACTGGATGTCCCTCATCTGAAATCTTGCTCCCTGCACTACTGCTGTAGAAGCAGCCATGTGCCCTAGGAGCTGTAGAAAATGCCTTGCTGGTCAAGAGACCTGCAGGGTGAAAGAAGAAGCCAGAGAGACCAAAGTCCTTGCTCTTTCCAGAGGGAGGAAGGCTCTGGCTTCTTTTGTGTTCAGTTCTGCGCCTATGAAGGTGAGAAGCTGGACAGGCTGCAGAACTGACTTTGGAAGATTGAGAAGGAAACCTAGAGATGTAAGCAGTTGCTGAGTTACTTGTAGGTGTAGTTTGACCTGGTCTGGAGACTGGCCTACAATGAGCCAGTCGTCCAGATAAGGAAAGATGGCAATCTTTTGCCTTCTTAAGTGAGCAACTGCTACTGCCAGACATTTTGTGAACACCCTCGGGGCCGAGGTGAGGCCGAAGGGCATTGCTCTGAACTGGTAATGGCCTGAGGGCAGTTCGAATCTGAGGTACTTTCCATGGGAGCTTCTGATGAGAACATGGAAGTAGGCATCCTTGAGGTCCAGGGAGGCTAACCAGTCCCTGGCCTTAGAGAGGTAAAATAATTCCCCGAGTCACCATTTTGAACTTTGGTTTTAAAAGGTGCTTGTTTAGATACCTGAGATCCAGGATGGGCCGCCATTCTCCTGTCTTTTTTGGGGTAAGGAAGTACCTGGAGTACAACCCTTTGCCCTGGTGAATGGATGGAACCCTTTCCACAGCTCTGAGAGCCAGGAGGGACGAAACTTCTGCTTCCAGGGCAAGAGCCTCTGATGGGTTTGCAGGTGGAAAGGACCTGGCTCTCATCTTCGGAAATTTTTTGAAGCTGAGAACCAGTCCCTGGCTTACTACTTCCAGGACCCACTTGTCTGATGTTAAAGACTTCCAGTCCTGGACAAAGTAAGCCAGCCTGCCCCTACCGGTAGTGGAGAATCGGCCCTGGCTACCCCATCAGGGAGCCTGTTTTGCAGGGGCTTTGGGTTGAGGGGTAGAAGCAGGCTTACTAGAACCCCTTCTGCCCCTTCCTCTAAAGAACCCCCTGGGCATAAGCAGAAGAGAGGCCTGGGCTTGGTAAAAGGCCTATGAAAAGGTCTGCCCCTCACATGCTGCCTTTGAGGAGTGGCTTGCCTTTCTTTGGCCTGTGCACTCCTATAGGTGGTCCTATACTCGTCCATTTTCTTCATATAATTCTCTGTCTGCTCCCCAAACAGGGAATTGCCCACAACAGGAAAATCCATAGCCTTAGACTGAGTATCCTGTGACAGGGCAGTACATCTGAGCCAGGCCATTCTGCGAAGAGATACAGATGTAGCCATGACTCTTGATGAAACATCATTAGAGTCCACTGCAGCATGAAATTGCACCTTGGATGCCTCAATACCATCCGCAGCCACCTGCTCCAGCTCCCTGGCAAGCTGGTCAGGGGCCTGTTTTGCTAGGGCCAGCACAGTATCCCATCTGGATTTCTGGTACTTAGCTGCATAAGCCATATAATTTGCCTGTCTGAGTCCCAAGGATGCTGCCATGTACTGCTTCTTTGCCATGGCATCCATCCTCCAGGAATCCTTTTCAGGAGGGTGAGAGGCTAGAGGAATATTAGCCTTGTCACAGGCTGCAGCCTGCACTACCCCCACATGGCTGCATTGCTGAGAGAGGAACTCCGTATCAGAGCCTGATAAAGCATACCTCTTGTCTATCCTTTTATCCACAGGTAGGATAGAATGAGGAGTTTTTAGAATTTTTACTGTCTGTTTCCCAAAAGATTTGTGCAAGGGAATAGACAGTTTCCTAGACTCTGGAATATCCATCATTTCTTCAAAATCAGGCTCTTCTTGATCATTACAGCTTCCTCAACAGGGAGTTGCAGAGTTTCAGCAACTTTCTTATAGAACATAAAATGAGAAGGGGACTCAGATAGCCTGGGGGGAGGGGGACCCCTGAAGGCCTGTCTGGAGAGATGTCCGGTTCAATGGGCACATCCAGACTTTCAAAATCACATTCACTCTCCTCATACCCCTCTTCCCCTTCCTCTGGTTCATAAAAATTCTCAAAATCATAATCTTGAACCGGTGGAACCATCCGAACCGAGTGCTTCCCTAATGGTGTCGGTTTGGACGGAACCGGGGAAAGAGACTGGACAATTTGAATAGCTTTAGCTATTTCCTCAGCGGTTGGAGAAAAACCTTTTGGCTCCACACTAGCTGACTTCCTAGCTCTTTAGTTGGAACCGCCCTCAGAGCTGGCTCTTCGTTTGCCTGAGGAAGTATCGCCCTGGTCAGAGGGCACTCCCTCAGGTTCGGTTGGAACCGAACCGGGCTGGCCATCCGGGTCAGTGGACTTTTTGGCCTCCCTTTCCCTGAGCCTACCAACTCTCTTTTCCACGGTGGCAGCAGGAAAATTCTTACAAATCTGGCAGTCTGCATTGAGGTGGTCAAACCCCAGACAATATGCACAAGTGGTGTGTGGGTCAGCCTTAGCAAAGGCTTCCCCACAGAGGCCACAGTGCTGAAACCCAGTGGGTCCGGTTTTTCTTTTGGGTTTCTCAGACATAGTGCCAGCCTAACCAAAACTTGCCCGTTAATGGCAATCCGCCAAGCAAGACTCTCTTATAGGTTCCCAACCATGTCACGGGTCGTGGAAAAAAACATAATAAAATCCTTTTTAGAACCGATAAGAACCGGGAACCGCACTCTAAAGGGCTAGAAAGTTAATTTTAAACCCATCTGATCGGTTCAAACCGAACCGAAAAAGACGTTTACAAGTTCCACACAGGAAAAATAAAATAAGCCTATCTATTACTTACAATACCACAGACAGAGCTTGAACCGACCGATTGCGGTTAATTTCGGTAAAATAAACCGAGAATTACACTTTTTAACCGACAAACGAACCGAGCAGCAGGAGAAATCTCCGGAGCGACTGCTCAGTGAGGCGGAGTAAAGAATCTGACAATTTAAGTTTGAGCTACAACAGACAGAGTGTTCAACCGAGCTTGCACTCAAGGTTCCATGCCCTGCATGGAAAGTTAACTCTTTCACCTCCGGAGCAGTTCTAACCTGGGGTTATACTGCATATGTCATAATATAGCAAGACTTCATGTTGTTTGAAAGTATGATGTCCTGCTACAGAATGTAGATCCACTTTGCTGCAGTAAACACGGGGCCCTGCCTATATGCTAGCTATAGGCTCATTTCCCCCCTGAACATGGACACTATGATATTAGCCAAGATTATGGCCCAACAATTGGAGACAGTTCTCCCTTCTTTGGTACTCAAGTCTCAGGTAGGGTTTTTAAAAGGAAGACAGGGCAGTGACAATCTTTGTCTGATCATTTCCATGCTGGGAAGAGCTGCTCACCTTAAAGGGTCAGCAGCTTTTGTCAGTATTAATGTCGAAAAGGCTTTCAACGCCATCGAATGGGAGTTTTTGTGGTATTCCTTGGCTAAGGCCAAATCTGTGGGAGCTCCATACCTTGCAGCTGTATTCCGATTGCTGCGGCTCTGCTGCCAGTGGCCTGTGATTGGACAGGGCAGCTTTTGCACCTCAGCCATTGGTGTGCTCATGGACTGCTGCCTAAACTGCATTTCCTCTACCTCCTGAAGTACTTCTGCTACTCGGGTTATTTTTCTTTCATGTTGTTATTTTTGTCTGAAAAACATTTTGTTAGCTGCATTCTGTTTATCCTAAGCCTGTGCATGACCATAGCTGCACTGATTTAAGTTAACTGCTAGCCTTTCTCTCAACAGCATTTATAACCACTGTTAACTCCTGTACCTGGTATGCTGTAATCTGATTTAGACCCTATTTTTCTCTCTCTCTCTCTCTCTCTCTCTCTCTCTCTCTCTCTCTCTCAGTCTCCCTCTAAGTGCCCCCCTTCATTTGCATTGAATCTCTCCCGGAATCCCTCCTCAGCCTTAACAGCTGTAATACAGAACACCCCCCGGGTCTGTGAACTCCTGGCTCTCAGTCCATTTCTCTGCATTGCTACACTGTCCAGCCCTTATTTCCCCAAGCTCTCACCTTCTCTCCCCTCCCCCAATCTTCTACCTGATCTTTCCCCTCTCTTAATTACACTTTCAGCTCCCTTTGTCCTTCCACCCCACCCTTAGCCACGCCACCTCTTTCTTATTTAATTTTGTTCTAGCACCCCCACCCCCCACTGATGGACTGTTGCCAGCCTCCCGCTTGTACTAGCTAGCTATTAATTATTCTGCCTCTTCTTTTTGGCCCCACTAGGGATCCTGGAGTGATTTCGGCACTACCACTGAAAAGCGGTGCTCAACGGCCACCATACCCACTCCTCATTTGGATTCTACCCGCTTCCCTGGAACTCATACCCGGATCCTGTACTCAGGTATGAGTGCCTAACTCTGTGGGAGCACCATACCTTGAGGCTGTATTCAGATTGGTGTGGCGCTGCTGCCAGTGGCCCATGATTGGATAGGACAGCTTTTGCACCTCAGCCATTGGTGCACTCACGGACTGCTGCCTAAACTGCATTTCCTCTGCCTCCTGAAGTATTTCTGCCACTCGGGTTATTTTTCTCCAGCCCCCACCACCCACTCCCAGGCCTCCTTTAAATACACCCTCGCCCCTCCCACCATTGGACTGCTTCACCTATTTGATACAGCACACCCAGCCTCATCCTATCCTCCTTGTCTAAACTGATCACCTAACTTGCTGCTATTTTCTTAGCCTTTTACAGTGCCCACTCTCAGCCAAACTGTACCTCTTTCCTAATCCTAAACATGGCTGTTTTAAACCTGCATCTCACATTGTTATTAGTGGTGATGATAGTGCTGTACTGTCCCATGCCTGATATGGTTACCTCTTCTCAATCTACCTGTCAGCTAATGCCATTTTCTGCTCTGCATTACACACTGGGTATGACCACAGGGATCCAACATAATGACATTATGGCCCTCTGTTCCCCTTTCTGGCCCACTGGTTACCTTCTGAAGCCTCAAGCATTTAGTCTTCTGGGGAACCTACAAATATTAGCAGCTCTCTGCAACAATGCAGGACAACCCTTGCACCATAGCACCAAGGTGTGCAGACGTCTAACTAACAAGCAAGCCTTCAAAATTCTTAAACCCTCTCTTATAAGAATTCTTTTAATGCTACTCATGCTCTCCGGTAATGTTCACCCTAACCCTTGACCAGTTGGGCCGGCCACACACCCCCAGAATGGAAAGATGGGGTCTCTCACACTGGCCTCAATCAATGTCTGTAGCCTCCTCAGCAAACTTGATAACCTCCAAACCTGGATTCAACAACACAATCCTGACATCCTCTCTGTTGTCGAAACATGGCTAAACCCTGATCCCTGACACTGCTGTCGCAATTTCTGGATACTCTATCTTCAGGCAGAACAGGACTTCAAAACGGGATGGTGGCTGTGCCATCTATTTGAGGGATACTCTCATGGGTCACGTCATCCCCTTTTCTAACTCAGGGTACCCATCTCGGGTCCTCACCATCAAAGTTCTCCTAGGGGCCCACAATAAAAATCTTACCATAGTCTCTGTATACATACCATCAAAGGACCAAGCCAGTGGCTTCAATACCATCATGGAACACCTCAAGGGACTACGCCATAACTCGAAGACCATAATTTTGGGTGATTATAAGATCAACTGGCTTGCACCTGAGGCCTGCACCTACAAGGATATTGTCACAGCACAACACCTCGCACAGCTTGTCCCCACTCCCACTAGATGCAACTATAGACAGGGACCTACACCCTAATTGACTGGATACTGTCAAACCGCCCCAAAAGAATCACCAAGGTGTCAGTTCTCCCTGATACTTTAAGTGACCACTCATCTATTATCTGCTCTTGGGTTAACAATTTCACCGAACCCCCTCCTAAAATAATACATGCCAGGGTACTCAAGCAGGGGCACTTACAGCTGCTAAAATCTCATCTAAGCAGGCTGGACTGGTCAAAAATTGACTCACTCAATGACACAAACAAGGCCTTGGAACTGTTCGTCAGTCGTTTTACTGCGGCCTGTGATATCCATGCACCACTTAAAAAGATGAAGGTTAAAGGCAGATCTAACCCATGGATAAACTCAGAGCTTGTTACGTGGCTCAAACAAAGGGACCACCTCTGGTGTTGTGCTCGAGCCACAGCAGCGCAAGGGGACATCTAAAATATAAATCTGCAAGAAATGACTGTACCCGAGCTATACGGAAGTCTAAAAGCAAATACTTTAGGTAGGCACTCTCTAACTCCTGGGGCAATAGGACAACATTTTGGAATAACTTGATGGACCTCACGGGCAAGGATACTAAGGCACCACCCACCATGCTCAACATTGATAGAACACCTACGCCTGACCTAGGTACCATCACCAATACATTCAATAATGCGTTCTCTAACTTGAGCAGTGTCCTTCCACCTAATTTTTTCAATGTCCCCACCACCAATTCCACCTTTGCTGCTGCACCCCAAGCACACACAGCTTCACAGTTCTTCTTCAAAGAGATACCAATGCACTTAGCCAGAACCTATATTTGAAAGACCATCGGCAAAACTGGCTACAGTGGTGACTCACTTGACCTGAAGTTGCTTGCACTAGTTCTAGATAAGATCCTTGAACCCCTGACAAAGATCTTCAGCCTTTCCCTAAGACTGGGTCAATTCCCATCACTCTGGAAACAGGCGACCATCACACCTGTACACAATAGTGGGGACTAGTCACTGCATACCAACTACAGGCCCACCTCCATCCTTCCCCCTCTTTCTAAAGCTCTGGAACGAATAGTCTCCGACCAGCTTGTCGAGTTCCTGGACAAATATGAAATTCAGTGCTCAGAACAGCATGGCTTCCGAAAAGGGCATAATACACTCACGGCACTGCTGGAATTTACCGTTTCCTCCATGACACTGTTGACCATGGAATCTGTGTGTGTGTGGGGGGGCGGCAGTATTCATTGATCTGACAAAGGCCTTTGATACTGTTAACCACCCACCCCTACTCAGGCAACTGACTACTCTCGGTCTCTCTAATGATGCACTGCTCTGGTTTGCAAGCTACCTTGGGGAAAGGGTCCAATGTGTTAGGATTGCTGGAGTCACTTCTGAAGAAAAAACAGTCCTCTCAGGGGTCCCTCAGGGGTCTATACTGGGGCCATTACTCTTCTATCTCTTCCTTAACAGTCTCCCTACCACCTGCCAACAGAGAATATTACTTTACACGGACAATACAGTACTGTTTACCAGCAACCAAGACACTAAACAACTCAAGAATCAATTGCAATGTGATTTCAGGCATGCTGAAGAATGGTTTAGCGCACACAAACTTGTCATGAGCTATAGCAAAACTCAGGTCATGACATTGTGTAACGCACGGAGCAAGTATAAACCTCAGTCCCTCACCATCAGGAGCCATGCTGGGGTTTCGCTTGAACATGTTCCTGAGTTTAAATACCTCGGCATCACCTTGGATAGTTCACTTTCCTACTCGTGGCACATTGGCAATGTAGCGAAGTCTGCCAATTTATGGATCGGCCTGTTCCACAGGCACAAACATTGCATGACCACTAATGCCCTTAGACTGGCCATCTACAGCTCTGTCACCTCCATCGTCGACTATGGTCTAGTCATCTATGGCTCTTCCTCCCCTACTGCCTCAGGAGGATCGCTATGACACTCAACAAGGCATGTAGGCTTCTAACGGGTGCTGCCCACCTAACACACACCTGTGACCTGTATGTCCAGGCCGGATGGCTACCACTGCTTAGTAGAATACAATACCAGACCTGTCTGATAACTAAAAGAGTTCTCCTCGGGCTCATGCCATCAGGAGTGGTAAAACTTCTTACTTCCAACAGCAGCACCCAGGTTACACTCAATGCTCAATACCAGA
Source organism: Neoceratodus forsteri (assembly GCA_016271365.2). Classification (NCBI taxonomy): domain Eukaryota; kingdom Metazoa; phylum Chordata; order Ceratodontiformes; family Ceratodontidae; genus Neoceratodus; species Neoceratodus forsteri. The sequence goes on along the minus strand of CM057459.1, from coordinate 1,298,605,998 downwards.
CCTTCCAGGTTCCCAGATGCTGGACCACAATGGGTCAGAGGTCTTTCTCGCACAGGGCTCCTCAGTGGTACAATACCCTTAACAAAGAAACACTTGCAACTGCCATGTTAGGTCCTTTTAAAAGGCAACTCTGACTATTCCTCACCTCTTCCACTCAGTGTGACTGCGTCTCTTAAGAAACTGTCAACTCTTTTTATCCAAGCCGAAGGTGACCTGTAACCTGTCGTGAGCCCACATTATGGGCCTCCAGCTTCCCCACTCTTGCCCACTGCCCCCTCACCCAATTTCTCCCGTCAACTGGTACTTCATTCATAGGCCCTCAAACCCATCCACCCCACACTCTTGCCACCCACCTCTACCCTCTGACAATGGCCTTATAGCCTGCCTATTTCCTCCTGACTACCTCCTACCCTATACTAACTATTTACTGTTCACCCTGAAATTTGTTTAGAAGCTGGATTATGTTGTCTCTCTTCACTGCCTGTATGTTTTAATGCTTAGTCATCTTTGTGTTTTAAGACTGTAAACATTGTTGACCTTTGTATGTATGTTACCCTTCATCCTTTGACATGGAACCTTTGCAAATGAACAGTTCCTGCTCAAAGGTATTTGTAGTCCTAGAGTTTAATAAATAAATGCCATTGGGCTCAAAATCACAGTCAACCCAACCCTTTTATATGTGAATGACTTGCTCTTGACAATCACAGATGTACAGAACTCATTACTGAAGGCCTTGCCAGTCTTCTAACACTTCCAGGCCATATCTGGTCTATGAGTCAATAGGAGCAAATCGGAGACGCGTCCCTTGTTAGGGTGTAGACCTGAATGGGCCAAAGTGAATGGCCAGGAGTTGCACTGGGCACTGGATGGCCTGACACACCTGGATATGAAAATGACTCAATCAGTCCATTCCTTAATAGACCAAAACATTTTGCCACTCCTAAACAACATTCGGCTGGATCTTAACAGATGGCAAAAGTTGGCTCTCATGCTGCAGCCTTTAAAATGATGACTCTGCCTTGATTGCTCCATTGTATTACTAATTTACCACTCAAAATTCCTGGTAAGATTTGACAACGTATAGATTCCCTGATCTCTGATTTTCTGTGGGGTAAGACAACTCCGAAATGTATCTGGACAATTCTCAGGGCACCCCACAGAAAGGTGGCTGGAATCTACCATGGTTAAAGTCTTACCACATTACTGGTGGCATAAAACATGCCCTTTGATGGTTGACATGCGTTGTCCCCAGTGCACCTCTCTGGGTGGTAACGGAACAAGAACTGCTTGGTAATTGCCCCCTGTGCAAAATATGGCAAGGTAGGCTTCCAGCACATATGCACTTTTGCCACACCATCCAGTTTACAAGGCTGGCATGGGGTATACTGGTTAAGCTCTGCAAGTGACAAGGTACTCACCTGACACTCTTTGAACCACTGTGGAATAATTCTGACATAAAAACAAATGGAAATATGATTCACTGGTCTACTTGGGAAATCCAGGGCATTTAATAATCTCTGCTTCATCTAGTCGATAATGTGTCAGGCACAATTAAATCCTTTGCTTAGTTGCGGGAAGAATTTGCCCTTCCACACACTGACCATTGGTGTTATCTGCAAACCAGGCATGCTGCTTGGAGGATGTTTCATCCTCCTTATGCATCACCTCAAAATGATATGCAGAGCCATATAATGTCCTGGCTGAACTGTGGATGTGTCAAAGGGAAATGCATATATTGGTTGATCCAGTCCTGCCATTTACCCTGCTGGGATGAACACTGTTGGAAGTGGGAGGAGCAGCTTGGCAGCCCCGTCACTCTAAATGTAAATAGAATGCTTGCTGGCAGGGGGTGCACAGTCTCACGCCAGATCCTAAATACCAGTTAATGCAGAAGAAAATACTAGCTAGGTGGCATAGAACATCAGATAAACTTGCCCATATGGGATTTACATAGAAACATAGAATTTGACGGCAGATAAGGACCACTTGGCCCACTCAGTCTGCCCATTTCCCTACCTAATGGATAAGCTGCAGATCCTAGTTAACCAGCAGCCTACTTTTTCCTACCCCAACCCCCTAGAATTGCCTTATGACTGTCCCATGCATGCTTGAATTCCACCACTGTTTTGGACTCCACAACCTCCTCCGGAAGGCCTTTCCATGCATCCACAACCCTCTCTGTGAAAAAATACTTAGTTACATTACCTCTGAGCCACCCCCATCTTCAAATTGTGCCCCCTTGTTCTTGCACACCTCTTTTTCTGAAAGATGCTACCCTCTTGGACTTTGTTGATTCCCTTGAGGTACTTGAAAGTTTCTATCATGTCCCCCCACTCCCTCCTTTCCTTGAGGCTATACATATTAAGCTCCTTAAGTCTCTCTTCATATGTCTTCCAGTGCAGACCCTGCACCATTTTAGTTGCCCTCCTCTAACATCACAAATCATTGCTGGTGATGCTAGCACTCTCCTGCCAAAACTGCTCTCAAACTGTTGGAGCGCCCTGCAGTTGCAGTCTTACTGGGCTGGTATCAGGGTCAACCTATCTCAGGTGGTGCCAGGTGACCTCACAGCTACTCCCTTGTTCTGGATCCTGGGAGATATGGCACAGTTGGGAGCAGTGGAAAAGCCCCTTAAGGTTTTTCTTCATGATACTTCCAGGGACAGTTGCTAATACGGTGAAGGCAGCCCAACATCCCTTCCCTCCAACAGTGGGAAGAGGTCTTAACTTGTACTGTGTCTTACATGAAAACTATGTTTTGATACAGGGTACAGGTAGATGTTACACCCAGCCTTGGAATATATGGCTTCAACGCTTGGGACATGATCCAACATAGTACAGGTTAAAAATTCCCAAACACACTACCAGCATGGAAGGTGGGTGCATAGGATGCTAGACTTAGCAGAACTTTATGTATTATATCAGACTGTAGGGGGGAAGGTATTACTGCACTGCTCAGCTAGTTTACTCACCTACTTCTCAATATCCCGCCATCATACCACCTTTTCTTGGATCCAGGTTCTGCATACCTAAATGCATACTTTCTAACATTTTTTCCTTCTTTTTTTTATGTCACTGAGCACCTGGCTTTGAACATACATAGAAACATAGAATTTGACAGCAGATAAGGACCGCTTGGCCCACCCAGTCTGCCAATTTCCCTACCTAATGGATAAGCTGCAGATCCTAGTTAACCAGCAGCCTACTTCTTCCTAACCCCACCCCCTAGAATTGCCTTATGGCTGTCCCATGCATGCTTGAATTCAATCATTGTTTTTGACTCCACAGCCTCCTCCGGAAGGCCGTTTCATGCATCCACAACCCTCTCTGTGAAAAAATACTTTCTTACTTACCTCTGAGCTGGCCCCCCTCTTCAAATTGTGCCCCCGTGTTCTTGCACACCTCTTTTTTTGAAAGATGCTACCCTCTTGGACTTTGTTGATTCCCTTGAGGTACTTGAACATTTCTATCATGTCCCCCTCTCCCTCCTTTCCTTGAGGCTATACATATTAAGCTCCTTTAGTCTCTCTTCATATGTCTTCCGGTGCAGACCCTGTACTATTTTAGTTGCCCTCCTCTGGACAGCTTCCATCTTGTCTATGTCCTTGCGGAGATTGGGTCTCCAGAACTGCACACAGTACTCCAGATGGGGTCTCACCAGCTGTCTGTACAGAGGGATAACAACTTCCTATTTTCTACTGGTGATGCCTTTCCCTATGCATCCCAGTATCCCCCAGCCCTCCTTACTGCCCTCTCACATTGCTTGCCCACCTTTAAGTCATCTGATATGACTACCCCCAGGTCTCTTTCCATTTTTGTTGTTGTTAGTACCTCACCCCCCATTGTGTACTCTTCCCCTGGGTTTTTGTTTCCCAGGTGCATTACCTTGCACTTCTTAGCATTAAATCTAAGCTGCCATACATTTGACCAGTCCTCTAACCTTGCCAAGTCCGTTCTCATCCTTTCCACCCCACCTTGAGCATCAACTCTGTTGCAGATCTTTGTGTCATCTGCAAAGAGACATACTTTTCCTTCCAGTCCCTCTGCAATGTCGCTTATAAAGACATTGAAGAGGACCGGTCCTAATACTGAACCCAGCGGTACCCCACTAGTAACCCCCCTTTCTTCAGAGTGGACTCCATTTACTATTACTCTCTGTGTCCTATTCTCCAGCCAATTCTTTACCCAGGCTGTCATCTTGGGACCCACTCCCAGGCTGGCTAACTTGTATATTAATCTTTTGTGTGGGACTGTGTCAAATGCCTTGCTAAAGTCTAGGTAGGCGATGTCCACAGCCCCTCCCTGATCTACTACTTTGGTCACCCAGTCAAAGAAATCTATCAGATTTGTCTGGCATGACCTTCCCTCTGTGAATCCATGCTGCCTTGGTTTCTGTGCCCCTCTGGCCTCTAGATACTCGACAATTCTTTCCTTCAGAAGTGATTCCATCATTTTCCCTAAAGGTGGGCAAGCAATGTGAGAGAGCAGCAAGGAGGGCTGGGGGGATACTGGGATGCATAGGGAGAGGCATCACCAGTAGAAAACAGGAAGTTATTATCCCTCTGTACAGACAGCTGGTGAGACCCCATCTGGAGTACTGCGTGCAGTTCTGGAGACCCAATCTCTGCAAAGACAGACAGAATGGAAGCTGTTCAGAGGAGGGCAACTAATATGGTGCAGGGTCTGCACCGGAAGACATATGAAGAGAGACTTAAGGTGCTTAATATGTATAGCCTCGAGGAAAGGAGGGAGAGGGGGGACATGACAGAAACTTTCAAGTACCTCAAGGGAATCAACAAAGTCCAAGAGGGTAGCATCTTTCAAAAAATGAGGTGTGCAAGAACAAGGGGGCACAATTTGAAGATGGGGAGCAGCTCAGAGGTAATTTAAGGATGAATTTTTTCACAGAGAGGGTTGTGGATGCATGGAACGGCCTTCCAGAGGAGGTTGTGGAGTCAAAAACAGTGGTGGAATTCAAGCATGCATGGGACAGTCATAAGACAATTCTGGGGGGGGGTAGGAAGAAGTAGGCTGCTGGTTAACTAGGATCTGCTGCTTATCCATTAGGTAGGGAAATGGGCAGACTGGGTGGGCCAAGCGGTCCTTATCTGCCGTCAAATTCTATGTTTCTATGTTTCTATAATGGTGTCGAAGGCCTTAGTTAAGTCTATAAAGACCAACCCAGTTATATGACCATTGTCCAGTGACCTGTTGATGGTTCCGGTAAATTCCAAAAGGGCAGAAGTGGTGCTGTGCCTTTTTCTGAACCCATGTTGCTGAGTGCACAAAATGTTGTGTTCATCCAGGTATTCAGTGAGCTGGTCAGCGACAATGCACTCTACGGCCTTGGAGAGGGGAGGTAATATGGAGATAGGGCTATATTTTGCATGGAGAGTCCTGTCTCCACTTTTATGTACTGGTGTGATAATAGCAGATTTCCAGCTGTCATGGAATTGGCTGAGGCTCAGGGAGAGGTTAGATTTTTATTAATAGTGCAATCACTTCATTGAGGGTGAGGGACAGCAGTTTGAGGTCAGGTGAGTCCCTACTCCTTCTGGACTTGGCACTTGCTTTACTGATGTACTTGCGAGCTTCATGCGTCCTGACAGCATTAAAGTAGAATGGCGGGTATTTAGAGGAGGGAGGGAGGCTGGAAGGGTGAGTTTGGAATGCATCTTCATTGAAAAAGTCAGGGAGGAGAACTCTACTGAGGCCCGTAAATGCTGTATTGAATGTGTTAGTGATAGTTGTGGGGTCAAGGGTTGTAGCCCCATCGACGTTCAGTAAAGCAGGGGAGGTTTTAGACGGCTTCCCAGTTACTTCTTTAATATTGTTCCAGATATCTTTCCCACTTCCCCAAGAGTTAGTGAGGGCTTCCTTGTAGTAGATGCTTTTCTTTAGGCAGATTGATTTGCGTGCAAGAATATGCCATTGTAAGTAAACTGTTTGTCCCTGTACAAATGATTGTGATGGCATGTGATTGCTAAACTTTGTAACCTCTATGATGTAACAAAAAAGTTGTAATGTATTTGTCCTCAATGTGACGAGGTACCTTTGGAAATGAGCCTCTGGCTCAAAGGTTGTAAACTGATGTACAAATAAAATAAAATAAATAAATGAGAAGAGGTCCCAAATGCTTTCATGAGTTGGGGTCACAAAAAAGGCCATGTTGAAAGTTTGTAGTGCAAATACCAAAAACGCCCAGGGCGCTATGGTTTCTAATCATAATGTCCCACCCTGTACAGACTGACAAGCATCAGGGGTGTGCCTTTGGATTGCTGACTGTAATGCTTATACCATCCCCCCCACCCCCCAGCCAGTGACGGGCATCGAGCTGTGCCTTGGACTCTTCGGCCCCAGAGTTCACCCCATTCTCCTATACTGCACCCATTTCAGTGTATGTCCTTATGGAATGGGGTGACTATAAAGCAGAACACTCCAAGGCACAACTCAACGCGATAAGGTGAGGTAACATGGCATGAACGTTATGGGCAATGACCCAAACACATACCCCAGTGCCTCTCCATTTCTACAGGGTGGAGGTGGGGTTGGCATGAAGTTCAATACTTCTGTAACCCTAGGTGGCGCTCTCCCAAGAGCCACTACCCCTGCCTGCTTGGCTAGTAGCAGGCTAAGGGGCCTGAATTCTGAAACAGGTGCCTCCACCTGGGAGGTCAGGGTTGGTAGTGGTCAAGCTAACCTGGGCACAGCCCTCTGGGACACTGTAACCCCTCACTTTCCTTACTAGTGGCCGGGACAATGCACAATAATCACTTTCACAATACCCCTGATACACCACACAGGTACCCACACTGTTTGCACTTAACACCAGGGCTTTCCTCTGGCCTGGCCCTGGGGACCCCCTGTAAAACAAGGTCATACATAGCAAATAACAGCAGTACAGTACTCTTGCACAAACTGGAACCACATTCAGGGTAAATGCAAAAAAGAGTTAGATCTGATTTATTTAAGGGACTTGAACAAGGGAGGGGCGTAATCAGGTTAATTTGCTTAAATTATCAATCAAACAGTTATGCATGCACTTCAGGGTCCATAAACAGTCACACACTCTGGGTACCCAGATAGAGAATGGTGGGCTAGCCAGGAACATTGCAGCTGGTTGGGTCCCTGTGATGGAAGAAAACAACATGCACAACACACAGTATTTGTTATCTGGAGTCGGAGGGCTAAGTTCGTGAAAAGAAAACAACAAGACAATCAGATGACACACTTTTAGATTAGGCTGTTGTTGCAGGGAGCTACCCTGATGATTACTCATGATACCCAAGACTGGACACAGGCTGGATGAAAATCAAGACAGCAGGTAGTTAATCTGGAGTGCCAGGAGAAGCAGGGCCCACACGAATCGCCCAGGCGTTGTTCCTGTTCAAGCGTGGAGCAGAGGACTGATCCCCAGGCAGGTCTCTCGTCGATGGCTTTCTCTGTGCAGTGGGTAGTCTGGCTGGGCCAGTGTGGCAAGGCCCAGGCCAAATAGAGACAAATTCGGATACAATCCTTTTTGGACTGGATACAGCTTCCAGCAAGCAGAACACAGTTCACACAGTGGGGAACCAAATCACGACCCACTTTCAATACACAGCACATTTACATGTAAAGAAATTCTACTGTACCAGGCAAACCGCTCTCCGGTCACAATCCCAAAGTCTCTGCACAAACCGGGGATTCAAAGGCAGCTGGAAATCCTGACAGGCCAATTGCATGTTTACGTTGTTCTCACAAACATGGATTTAGTCCAAAATAATTCTCTTCTCTCCCTCTCAGGGGCAGCAAGCAGACATGCAGGCCACAACTCAGGCCTTTCCACAGTTCTCCCATGCAAAACTACTCAGAAGGCTCTTGACTGTCTCAAGCTCTTGCTTCTTCAACTCCCAACTGAGATCTGACTCAAACTGCAGCAAGCCTGGGTATTTCCCCAAGATCCAAAAGGTTTGGTTGGCTGATTCATCTGTCAGTCACAATAGGCGCTCCCCCTTCAGGTGCAAAAAGGCGCCAAAAGCCCAAAACTACAACTCCTACAGATTCTGACTCCAGACAGTTCCATTTTGGGTCCCACCAGTACTGATTAGTCCAATTCAGCAGTCCAGGACCAAGATAGTGAAGATAAACAAAACAGTCCTTGCTGCAAAGAAGGCAGGTTAGATAAACTACATTATCATTATCACTCTAAATGATTTTCAGCAAATAGTTACATCTTTCAACAGAGCTCCCTCTCAGATTACTTATGACCGCAATCCAAGCCGCTCTTAAAGAGACAGTACACAGAGGTTATACAGGCACTCTCTGGCAATCATATTTAAACTGCTAAAACGCAGAACACCAGCCTGGCAGTGAGCATTTAGGCAAGCTCAAGTAAGACTTTTCGGGAACCCCCATTTGTAGGGGGGGTTACACCCTTCTCTGCCTGGAGAAAAGCTGGCGTCCGCATCAAGTCTGTACCATCATTCATCAGTTAACATAAACTTATTACTTTACTATGCATATTCACTACATTTCCCAATACTTTGTCCATTCTGACAATACATTAGGCATATTTCACACAAGTCAGTTGAACATTACTATACTAAATCAGGTAATAACTTATTGTACCTTAAACAATGCAAGAGGGGGCCCTTCTTTATCAGCTAACTTGGGGATGGATGGGGCAGGGGCACCATGGTGAGAGGGTAGAACAAGTAACCTGGAATGGGCCATCAAGCTCAAATTGGGCAGTGAGTTTGGTGAAACATAAATACCTTTGTGAACCACATGGAGAGGCAAGTCCACAGGCCTCCCTGGAGAATCATAGCTGAAACGCAATACTGGCTTGACAGCTCGGCCAGTCTTTCTGGAGGGAACAACCATAGTCTCTGTATTTTCAGCAACAGTCTTGGGGCTTTCATCACTTGTGAGGGGTGCCTCTGTCTGGATGGGAACATCCAAACCTGGTGCATTGTCGGCTCCTTGCTCTGCAGGCTCTGTTTCTATAACACTTGACTCATTTTGCGAAGGCTCAGGCACAATCAAACTTTGAGGCACTGAAGGGAGGTTGCCAGCAGTCTCATAGTGTTCTTCAAGTTCTGGTATGTCACCAGAAAGACTCAAACCATCAGCCCCTCTCTCAGGCAAATCATACAGTTCCACAATACACAGAGACTCAGCATCTTCAGCTGTGATACTTTGCACTCCACTTTCAGGGAGCATTGGCTCCAAGGACAAAGCTGGGGGGTTAGGCAGTCCAGAAGGCCCAGCTTCATCACCACAATTAATTATGGGGTTACCTCGAAACAGCTGACTCAATTCATAAGAGGGGTAATAGGCATAGTCGCACTCACTTTCGTCAGAAGTGGACTGACAGTCACTATCATTCTCGGCCTGCTGTGGAGGAAACCTTAAATATGTGACCACTGGGGTAGGCCGACTCTGTTTCTTTCTTGCAGCAGCACGAGTCACCGGTCAAGGGGGCTCAGTTTCTGGGGGTTCAGCCTCAATCATGACTTGGCCGATAGGTAGCAAGTGGTTACGGTGCATGGTCTTGACAGCTTTGGAGTTGTTCTCTGAGCGCACCTTGTACACAGGTAAATCATCCAACTTTCCAACTACTACATGGGGAAGATGGTGCTACCGATCAGATCTTGTGTGTTTACCATGCAGTCCCAAATTGCGTAACAACACACGGTCTCCAGGTCGAAGCTCTTGAGTCTTTACTTTTTTATCATGCCTCTCTTTGTTGGCTAGATTTCTCTTGGCGGCCATTGTCTGGGCCAGTTGATAGGCATGGTTCAACTGAGCTTTCAGTTTTTGTACATATTGCAAGTAGTTTTCGGCTCAGACCCCATCTGGAGAGACCCCAAAACAGACATCATCTGGCAGCCGGGCCTCTCTCCTGAACATGAGACAATAGGGGGAGAACCCAGTAGCATCATTTTTCATACAATTGTATATGTGTACCAAGGTGCTAATCTGCTGGCTCCATTTATGCTTGTCTTTTGGCTGGAGGGTGTTCAGCATGTCTAGAAGGGTGCGATTAAAACATTTTGGTTGAGGGTCTCCCTGCGGGTGATAGGGGGTGGTTCTTGACTTTCACACCCCACATAGAGAAAGCATTTCTTTGATTAGTCGACTCTCAAAGTCTCTGCCCTGCTCAGAGTGGATCCACTGGGGAGCACCATAGTGGACGAAGAAATTTTCCACTAGCACCTTGGCCATGGTAGATGCCTTTTAATCTTTGGTGGGAAAAGCTTGTGTATATCGTGTGAAATGATCCATAACCACTAACACATTTCCAATGTTCCACTGATCAGGTTCTAAACACAAGAAGTCTATGCAGACTAGTTCCATGGGGGTGCTGGTAGTAATATTAACAAGGGAGGCAGCCCTCTGAGGCAGGGCTTTTCTTTGCAGGCAGCGACTAAAAGTATTTACATGGTGCTCAACATCGGCCCCCATTTTGGGCCAGTAGAAGCGAGATCTTATCAGGTCAAGGGTTCTGTCAATACCGAGGTGCCCCATGTGATTGTGGAGGGACCTCAGTACCAAATATTTACAGGCTGTGGGCAGGACCAATTGTTGCTTGTCTACTTTGCCACTATGATCTCCTGTCTCTCTATACAACAACTGATTTAGCAACTTCAATCTGGGGCCTTCTTTAAACAATAAAGCAGTTCGCAAGTCAGTGGAATGTAACTTAGACACATCTTTCCCCGCACGCAGGACATCAAGTGCTGGCTGAACCATAGGATCTTGGGATTGAGCCCACTGAATTCTGTCATTGTCAAATTGAGGTAGAGCACTAATATCTAGAGCAGAGAAGTGGCAATAAGCAGCTGGTATGCAGGTGTCAGAAGGGCCCAAGCAATCTACTAAACAGTCCACTGTGTCCGCAGACATCTGTTCATCTCTATCAAACTTTTGGCACAATGATTGAATGTCAGGTTCAGACAGCCTGACCCAATCACTCTTGGAAGTGGAGCTTCATTTGTCAGCATCAATATGGTTCAGGCCCGGTCTGTATTCAACAGCATAATCATAGGTTGATAATGCAGAAAGCCACCGGTGCCCAGTGGCATCTAACTTAGCTGAAGTCTGTAGCTAGGTCAATGGGTTATTGTCAGTCTTCGTCAATATCTTTGCCCCATAGAGGTATTCATGAAACTGGTCAATGATGGCCCATTTTAGCACAAGAAACTCCAACTTATGCACAGGGTAGTTTCGTTCAGATGGGGTCAAGCTCCTACTGGTGAAAGCTACTGGTCTCAGGCCATCCTCATGGTCTTGATACTGCATCACTCCTAGACCCTGCAGACTAGCGTCCGTATGCAGCACATAGGGTTTGTTGGGGTCACCATAGGCGAGGATGGGGGCATGGGTGAACCTGTATATGATCTCATGGAAGGCTGCTTCACAGTCGGGCATCCAGTGGGGCCCAAAGAGTTCAGCAGGGTGGAAGTATACTTTTTCTGGTTCTTTAACGGTCCCTTTTTTGTATTTATGATTGGTAGGAGGGTAACCCTGGGTAAGGTTCAAGAGTGGGCGAATCACCTTGGAATAGTCTTTAATGAACCTGCGGTAGTAGCCACAGAACCCCAGGAAACATTGTAGTTCTTTCAGATTATGGGGCTGGGGCCAAGTAGTTAGTGCTTCAACTTTACTGGTATCAGTCTCTATCCCTTTTGTAGATACTATGTGTCTTACATACTTCACGGAGGTTTGGAAAAACTGGCACTTGTCAATGGACAGCTTGAGGCCGAAGTCTTCCAGTTGGTCTAGGGCTTTAAACAGTCAGTTCTCATGCTCCTCTAAGGTGCTCCCAAACACAATGACATCGTCCAAGTACACCAGGCATTCCAGCAAATTCATATCTCCCACCGCACAGTCCATCAGTCACTGAAAGGTGGCCGGGGCACCCGATATCCCCTGTGGCATCCTCAGAAACTTATAGAACCCCAATGGACAGATGAAGGCTGTTTTCTCATGAGCTTCCAGGGCCATCGGGATCTAGTAGTATCCGATGCGAAGATCCAGCACCGAGAATCATTTGCTCCCATTCAAGCAGTGCAGGGCATCTTGTATTCGAGGCATAGTGTATTGGTCTGGGATGGTCCGCCAGTTCAGGGTTCGATAATCAACACACATCTTCACAGACCCATTCTTCTTATGCACAACCACAATGGGAGAGGTGTAGAGGCTCCTGGATTCTTGTATTATGCCAGCAGCGAGCATTTCCTGCAGGTGTCTTCTCACATCATCTATGTCTGCTGAGGCTAGGCTTCGGGACATCTCTCAAAATGGCCGTTCATCGTGCAGGCGTAGGTGATGCTCCACACCCTAGACACATCCCACATCCCATTCCTTCAATGAAAACACTTGGTCTCTCTGGGCAAGTCTCTTGCTAATTCTAGCCTTCCATTCAGCTGGCAACAGGGAGTCTCCAAAGTCAAACAAGCCTGGAGTCACTCTGTCCTTCTCACCAGGGTGCTTGTTGCTGGGCAATACTGCAGTGTCTGCACAGTGTACCATAGCTAGGGTGCACCCTCTGTTCACCCGGATCTCTCGATCTGACACATTGTGAATCTGGACCATCACTCATCATACATAGGCATGGGCATGAGCAGGCATGATGCTGGGCTTGACCAATAATCGTTCTGGCAATTTTCCATCGCCTGGCGCATCCAACATCAGTATTCTGTTCTTGACATCTTTCTGGAGGCAGATCTCCTCTTGAATGGTACTTTGGGCGTTAGGGGCCAGTACCACTGACTCGGGAACCTTCTTCCACACGATCCCCACCAGTTCATCCTGGCTACTTCTTCGGGTTTCTGTTGCAAATCATAGGCCCTCTTGATCAGAGCCAGAATTCTCAGGGTCCTCCCAGTCCGTTGCCCTTGTTTCTCTTGACAGAGTTGTGCCAGTCCCCCAAACATATGTGCGTTTGTCCCAATGAACAGGGGGACCCCATCATACAGTCCAGTGGGGGGACACACTAGGGCCAGTGTCTCTACTTGCTCCTCTACACCAGTGACAGTTGCTGGAAAAGACAACCAGAGGTGGGCATGTCCTAGATGTGGATAAGACTTGTCGCTCAGCCCGTACACATGTAGGCCACAAAGAAATTTGAGTTAAGGTTTCTCGAACCCTCCCTGCGGTCATTTTGGGCACCCCTTGACCATTGATTTGCTTTTCGGAGCTCCCCTTGGAATCTGTTTACTACTGTTTCTAAGTTCTTCTGAGACTGGCATTCTCTTTTCATATGGCCATCCTTTCCACAGTTGTGACAAATGATAGACTCCTGGGTCATCCTGGGAGAGATCATCATATGAGAAACTGAAGCAGTAGTAAGAGATTGGGGTCTAGTATCTGCTTGCAGTGGTGAGATTGGTGCAACGTGTCTTAACAGTTCCTTTAGAGTAGCAGTTAATCCGGTGATCTCAGCCTTGGAACCACCCTCGGTAGCGGATGCTGAGCATGCACCCCCCACCTCCATGGCAGTCATGTCCTGAAAGGGACCAGAATCTTGTTCCATGGGGGAAACTCTTGCAGAGGCATCCATTTTCAATTCTCAGACTTTTTTTAGTAGCTCATCTTTCCAATGCTGGGCCCTGGGCGGGAAGTCCTTTGCATTCTCAGAGTGCTCGTTTAGTGCTGACTTTTGCCCCTGAGCCTTACTTGGTTGATTACTCTCGGTCACTTGTGCAGCAGTAGCAGATATGGGTGCAATTCCCCCATGGGGTCGCCTTTGCTCAACCCCCCCAAATTTCTTTCATTAGCTCGTCATGGGAGGGGGGGGGGCGATTCCAGTTGGGTGGCAAGGTGCAACGGAAGCAGTTACAATTCTGAAAATGGAGCAGACTTAAGGATCCGGTCCAGCCTAGTTTGATCTAATTCATTTAACGGCAAAGTGCCCTTTCTGAGGCACTCTTGTAGCAGCTTTTCAAGCCGAGGTACATACACAGACAATGGCTCCCCAGGGTACTGCTGAGCATTTCTTACTCTCCACCACAGATCCTCATCTGAATCTGGGCTCCCACACACATTCTCCAACGCATCAAGATAGTCATGTGCAGTTGCTTCGGGATTACTGGCCCACCTGGCATGGATGGTAGCCAGGGCAGGACCTTGGCGGCTCTCACTCAACCTCTTTCGTTTCTCTGCTTCTGAGCATTGTCATTCAAGTACTAGAGGGGCAATATAGTCTATCCAGGTCACCCAGTCATCGTTCCTCTGGGGGGTGGGGAGGGTGCCCGAGAAGATTCTCAGCCTTTGGTAGGAGTGTGACTAATGGGAGGTACAGATATAGGGGCCAGCATTGGTGCAGGCACAGAAAGTGGGGCAGTAACAGGTGCTGGAGTGAGAAGGGCGTGTTGGGGAAGGAACACCCCCCAGGTAGCAGGAATAGTTTCTTAAAGTACTCTATGGTTTTCCCTTCCTCCAGCAACAACTTAGTAAATTTCTCCTCAAAAGTCTCAGATAATGGTAGGAGCTCATTCTCCCCGGGGTCTTTACTGTCTTTTGTCATCACTCTCCAGGCAGTTGGAACCCCTTCTGGGGCAATAGTCTGTGGCACTTTAGAGCTGTCCATGAGGTCACTACATTCTACCAAGGCTATGAAAATTTGGACGATCAAATCAGCTTGTCGACCCACCACCACAGGGTTTTTTATAAAAGCAGCTTTGGAGAGTGCTTCCTCTACAGTGTCTTTACTGGTACCTAGGGGAATTTTCAGTATAAGTAGAGCATTTTGGGGGTTGATCTCCTGCCCAGTACACCACTGCACCAACTGGTGTACAGCCATTTCTATTGGGGTAGCCATCAATCTTTAAAAATAATTTTTAATTTTTGGCCACTGGAAGGCACAAAATCCCAGCAGTGAGCCACCAAAATATAACCCTTGGTGGTGCTATCCCAAGGGCTACTACCCCTGCCTGCTCGGCTAATAGCAGGTTAAGGGGCCTGAGTTCTGAAACAGGTGCCTCCACCCAGAGGTCAAGGTTGGTAGTGGTCAAGCTAACCTGGGCACAGCTCTCCGGGACACAGTAACACCACTCTTTCCTTACTAGTGGCCGGAATAATACACAATAATCACTTTCACAATTTCCCTTATACACCACACAAGTACCCACACTGTATGCACTTACCACCAGGGCTTTCCTCTGGCCTGGCCCTAGGAATCCCCTGTAAAACAAGGTTATACACAGCAAATAACAGCAGTACAGTACTCTTGCACAAACTGGAACCACAGTCAGGGTAAATGCAAAAAGAGTTAGATCTGATTTATTTAAGGACTTGAACAAGGGTGGGGCTCAATCAGGTTAATTTGCTTAAGGGCGGTATCAGTCAAACAGTCATGCATGCACTTCAGGGTCCATAAACAGTCACACACTCTGGGTACCCAGATGGAGAACGGTGGGCTAGCCAGGAATGTTGCAACTGGTTGGGTCCCTGTGATGGAAGAAAACAATATGCACAACACACACTATTGGTAATCTAGAGCCGGAGGGCTCAGTTCGAGAAAAGAAAACAACAAGACAAACAGATGACACACTTTTAGATTAGGCTGTTGTTGCAGGGAGCTACCCTGATGATTACTCACGATATCCAAGACTGGACACAGGCTGGATGAAAATCGAGACAGCAGGTGGTTAATCTGGAGTGCCAGGAAAAGCAGGGCCCACACGAATTGCCAAGGCATCATTCCTGTTCAAGCGTGGAGCAGGGGGCTGATCCCCAGGCAGGTCTCTCTTCGATGGCTTTCTCTATGCAGCGGGTAGTCTGGCTGGGCCAGTGTAGCAAGGCCCAGACCAAATGGAGACAAATTCGGATACAGTCTGTTTTGGGCTGGATACAGCTTCCAGCAAGCAGAACACAGTTCTCACAGTGGGGAATCAAATCTCGACCCACTTTCAATACACAGCACATTTACATGTAAGGAAATTCTACTGTACCAGGCAAACCGCTCTCTGGTCACAATCACAAAGTCTCTGCACAAATCAGGGATTCAAAGGCAGCTGGAAATCCTGACAGGCTGATGGCATTAAGCAAAATCTTCGGTCTTCTTCAGGTATGAGCCTGGTAAAAAATCAGTGGTTTACTTCATTCTTACAAACATGGATTTAGTCCAAAATAATTCTCTTCTCTCCCTCTCAGTGGCAGCAAGCAAACATGTAGGCCACAACTCAGGCCTTTCCACAGTTCTCCTGTGCAAAACTACTCAGAAGGCTCTTGACTTCAGGTGCAAAAAGGCACCAAAAGCCGAAAACTACAATTCCTACAGATTCTGACTCCAGACAGCTCCTGTAGTCTGGCTCCATTTTAGATCCCACCAGTACTGATTTGTCCAATTCAGCAGTCCAGGACCAAGATAGTGGAGATAAACAAAACAGTCCTTGCTGCAAAAAAGGCAGGTTATACAAACTACATTTTCATTATCACTCTAAGTGATTTTCAGCAAACAGTTACATCTTTCAACAGAGCTCCCTCTCAGATTTTCGGGAACCCCCATTTGTAGGGGGGTTACACTTCACTGCCATTCCTACCAGCAAGCAAACGTTCGGCATTGACAAATGCTTGTTTTGTACTGCGGTCCTGCTTTTCATACAGTACTTGTTTTTACCTGTGCATCGACCACATTTGATGCACAAGTAACAACCAATCAGAAGGCAGTATTTTCTCTGCCCATTTTGTAGATATTCCCTATAGGCCAGAGGAGAATGGGATAGAAACCTTCAAGTTTCAACATGGGATAAACAGGGTAGACTCCTCAGAAGTTTTCAAAAGAAATGAAAGCGTGTATAGCAGGCTGTGCAATTTTAAGTTGGTGGTCATGGTGGAGGGCAGTTTCAGGCTGGATAAGAGGATGTATTTCTTCAAGGACCCGATGCTGGACAAAGGGAATGCCTACCTAGCAGTTTGGCAGATGCTAAATATGTAGCAGGTTCAAATCCGGATGGGACAGGTTCATGGGGCAAGTGTGGAGATGGGGATAGAGTAGGAACATGGCTCCACGAAGGGGGCATCCAAAGGAAGCGCCATCTAGTTTGAGCATGCTACATGCACTATTTAAGGTCTCTGGGCAGACTGGATGGACCACAGGTCTTTTCAGGGAGTGACACTGGAAAGGGGGGTACAAAGACAGTTCTGAGAGGATGGTACTGCCCAGCCTCAGTCAAGTGGGCCAACCAGGCTTGAGAGCACACAGGTACAGCGGCTGAGAGCAGGTAGTAGCAGGAGAGGGACGATAAAGGCAGGATAATGAAAAGAAATTCTAGGAGATAGTTGGGATGGGGGGCAAAGAAGAAAAACAGCTGGGTATAGAGTGGGATGAGAAGTTGGTGCAGCTGTGGGTTGTGTGCTCACAGAGCAGGGGCCAGACTTTCAGAAGTGGAAAAATTGAGCACGTCCAGAAAAACAGTTATACAAGGGATGGTTTCATTGCACAACCACAGTTTTTTCTGCATGCACTCAATTTTCAAAAAGGTTTCCTTTTTAGCAACATTTTCCACAATTTTTGGCAACTTGTGCATATTTTTGAGCAGTTGTGGAACAATGGCATGCCAGGTATTACCAGGCATAACATTTGTTCCTCACCTGTGGACAAAAAGGAAGATGCTGCCTGTGTGCATAAATGCTGGAAGCAGAATTTTCACAGGTGCAGGGATTTTAATCCACACCAGGGAGTTGCCCACAGAGACTTAGTCCCTGGGCCATGTGAAGCCCTTGGAAAGTTTGGCCTCAGGGATTTCAGGGTGAAGGCAGAGGAAGGATAGCACTTCTAACTGGACAGCGCCTCTTATACTGCATGATTATGTCAGCACTGGGAATGAGGCCAGATCCCCTGTGTGAGACTTGAACCCACAACTGAGATGAGAGCCCCCCCCCCCCCGCACTTGGCCACTCTGACACTGCTAAACAAGGGGCAGGGCTGCAGTCCTCAGTGTTAGAAAATATCTTTGAATACACATGCTCATTGTTTTCTTTCACCCATTTTTGTTTTGCCTCATGTTCTGTAGTACGCTATCTTTGAGACAACTGCATGGTTAAAGTTTAATTATATACTTTTGCATGCCCTGGCCAGCTTCAATGGACAAAGCAAGTGACTCAGGAAAATCCAAGTAACTACAGCATGTGTGTGTGTTTGTGTGTGTGTGTGTGTGTGTGTGTGTGTGGTGGGGGAGAGTAGGTGGTTGCAGACAAATAGCATTTCCCTTATTTGAAAAGCAACATGAATGATCCTTGCTGTGTAGCTGGACTTTTGTATGTGACACGAGCATAGGAGAAATACGCAGGGTCATAAAACTGTTTCTTTTGCAGGATCTGCACTAGGTGGCTACAGAAGCATTTGTTAACCCTGAACTGAGTTTAAAAAATGCAACACCCCTTGGAGATGAATGGTATGTCCCATTTAAAGCTGGATTCATTCTTGGAGTGTGCTATTCAGTCTGGCAGATAAAAGGTTGGGAAGCAGGGACAACAGTTACAACGGAGAATGATTTACAATCCCTTGTGATTTCCCCCTTTTTTAATGGAAAAGAGGTTGGAAATGGGCATAACTTTATTATGGTGGATCACTTGGTTCTGCATAGCTGGTAAGTGCTATTTTCAGTTTTTAAAAAAAAAAACTTTTTCTGCAGATCAGACTTTTTTTCCTTTTTCTGTGGAGATGAACACATGTAGAAAATTCAAGGTTAATTGCCTTCAATATTACACTAGACTGACGAGCCTAAAAATAGAGAATACAGATTGCTTCGAAGACATCTGTAACTTTTTTCAGGTTTTTTTTCTGGGGGGTCTTGATTTTTAACATTTTCTGTTCACAGTATCATTTTATTATCTGAAGCAGAAGACAGCCTCCTTAGATGCTTTATGGTTATAGTTTGGTATTAAGCTGTAATCTTGATTTTCCCACCTTCAAGGTCCTGCCTCCAAAAGTGTATTCTGTCAGATATACTAACGTATTATAATATTTCTCTTTTGTTTTTCCACCTGTTTCAACACCAGTTATCAGATATGGGGGATGTTATTTAAAATGCCATGTGATTGCTTTTTTTTTTTGTTTTTGTTTTTTCTAACTCTTCCCTAATATGCAGTTTCGTGCACCTACTTTAGGGCTTGTTCACCTTTCGTGTCATGTTAGTGTCCAGTATAATTCCTACGGAGGTCGGAACTGTATTCATTTACAGAAAACGAAGGCTTGCCGCTTTTTGTCAGTCTGCCTGCTGTAAAGGCGATTTACTTATAATAATGCGTGGGCGCCTGTATGTTAGGGATGTAACGGCATATTATGATATGTTGCAATAATTGCTGTATTGCGGCTGCTTGGTTAACACTTAGATAGAAATTGCAGTATGTTGTTATCGCAATAAAAAAAAAAAATGATATCCATTGTCCCATGTCCTATAGAAAGTCGAGGTGAGCAGAAACTCAACTCACACCCTCCCTGTTTCTTCTTTAAACCATTTGAACTGTCACTGATTTTTCAGTCCAGAGCATAACCTGTTGCCTGTGATCAGAGAATTGGAAGCTACCCCAGACATACAGTGGACTATCTCTCTTTCTCTCTCACACGCTTTCTATAAGGCTCTAAGCTATAAGATGACCACTGAAACAGGGCTGTACTATAGCTGTCATTTCACATCCAACTTGGTTGTAATCACCCTCAGTATAGCTTGCCCCTCACTGTATCGCACAAATACTAGGACACCAAGAACAGTCTTATTGGGGGGGAAGGTGTGCTTGCTGCTTCATCGCATGAATGAAGACTACACACTACCTGGAAACAGGAACTGATGTTGGCCAGATCCAGGTAGCCATGACAATCAAGCCAAAGACATGTGGGAATATTGCAGATAATATCAATAAAACCAAAATTTTGAGTCTTTCTTGCACAGTATTATAGAATGAATGTATTGTGACTCTGTTGTGATGTCATTTTCTGTGATGATCACTGCCAAAAGATTCAGAGTATGGTGTGAGAGTGCGGATGTGTGTGAGAGCGAGAGGATGCATTCTTAGCAACATGATTGCATAGAAACAGGTGCTGAGAACAAGCTGAACATTTTGAATACTGATTTACACTGTTCTCAAAAATGAATGGGCACAAATTTCCAAATCTCAAAGTAATAGGTTTCTGAATTCTGGTAATTTTATTTCCTCGAAAGGTAGTTTTAAGTTTTTGTGGTGGTGCTTATGGGGGCGTTCTTAAAAGAAAGTGGTTTGACATCAGCAAGGGAGACAATTAACTCAGTGATGGGAACGTCACAGTGACTAATACTTCATGTTGGAGTGGGAGAGGAGATGTGCAGCTGTGCCGAGAAAGGAGCTGGCTTTTGTTCCATAATGGACATCTTCAACGCCTCTTGAGTGGAGTATTATCCTTTCTCGGTCCAACTGGGAGCGGAGGGCTGTTAACAGAAAAGGGGGGGGGGGGCCACGTGCTTCTAGCATCAGTATAGGAGCCTGAGCTATTATAAGCCAGTACAACCAGTTTGTTTTGTAGACATTTCTCAAAAATAGGTCAAATGCCCATAACAGCAACAAAAAAGTACAGCCATTGACAAAACAAGTTGTCCTATCCCATTGTTCTAAACAGCACTGGATTTTCAGAGGGTCTGCTTGGGGTGGGGCTGTGGGCCAGCAAAGTCAGACCTTTAATTATTTGTAAATTGTGGCCAGGAAAAGTACTGATCCATGGCATCTCACTTCCATGTATGTCGGGTGGGTGGGGAGGGTTACATTGATTGTCTTTTGATTATTGGAAATGCTGCCAGCACCTCAGGGGAAAAAACTACCCTTATGATGCTCCATGGGGTCTTTTTTCCTTAAATTTACACTTGATTCACTTCAGTCAGCAATTACAATGCATCTTATTGTACTGTACATTAGGTGCAGTATACCAGTTCTTGCCCCATGCACCCCTACTTACCTAGGCTGGTTCCTCTGGGGCCCCCCACCTAGTCAGGCCCCATTGTCCAGGCTGCACACTGCCCAATGGCTAGGACATGCTTTACTCTGCACCCAATGAGTAGTGGGCATCCAGTGTTCAGAGGCATCTGGGGTGGAAAGTGAGGCACTGTCATCAATGCTGTTGAGGCTCAGTGTTTTGTTTTCTCTCCTGTAGGCCTCTGCTCTCTGGGGGTTCCAAGTTAACATGTATGCTCACATGTTTATTTGTTTATTTAGTTTTTGTTGACCGGGTAAGTGCACTAGACAAATTCTGCCTATTTTCAGGCACAACCCGGGGGAGGGGGATACAGATGAATGCCAACTGACCTTGAACCAGATTAAGCCTGGCACACTCTGCCCCTCCCACTTTAAGACCCTTGCTGCACTACCAACTGTTTTTATCCCGGTGGCAGAGGGGGAGCAGGGCCAACACACTGTCTCTTCTTGGAAAACTAGAGCTCCTCTTGGTGCTCAATCCTTTCTCCACAGCCCACCTGGCCCCAACAACCCAGGCTCACTCCGGAGCTCGGGTTGTTGGTGTTGCTGGCAGTAGTGCTACCACTGCAACGATGGGCCGGCTAGTGCCATGGGATCTTTAACTTCCTCCTGGATAGCTATCAGAGAAGGGCAGAGAAGGGACCTCAGTTTAACAACTCAGTCGAAGGACAGCACCTCAACAGTCCAGCACCCCCCAGCACTGCACTATAGTGTCAGTACTGGGTGTTAGTCCAGGGTCCTGGTGTGGGACTAATAATGTCAAAAAATCCAAAAGTAACAACACTTAGTACAGTAGGATGAAAAGGACTCTAGATCCATTAGGTCTGCCTCCTCCTCACTTTATAAGCAGGGACTAATACATTTTAATTTTCTCATTTTTAATTGATACTTTTGGAAGCCCCCTTCCTCTCCACTCCCTACCCGCTGCCTCCAGCATCCTGGATGGAGCTACCCCCATCCTGCCATGGTTTGGCCCTCCTGGGCGGGAAAGAGGGGAGGCTCATTCCTCCTCACCAATCAACCCTGGTGTCGGGACGCTCTGTTTCTGGGCACCGGCGCCAGGCGAGGGAGCAAGGCCATTTTCTTGTTTTCTCTTCCTCTCCTTGAGAATGGCAGCGTGCAGTGGGGTCCAAGGAGACGGAGCATGCTGAGACATGACACCGCTCCAGATCCCTGCCGATGTCCTCCCCTCCCACATGGTGTCTCCTGCTGCACCTCCACCTGTGTGCAGCCAGGTGGCAGTGTTGCAGCAGGAGCGGCAACCCTTCCTCTCTGGAGGAGGACAGCATCCCTAGGATGATCAATCCTCCTCCTCCCCCTGGCCGGCCCTCCAGTGATCTGGGCTCGTTCTCACACCCGGATCACCGGTGTCACAAGCGGTAGCACTACCGCTGCACTAGTGGGCTGACCTACATTTTTTTTTTTAAATACATTTTATTGTTTTATAAATAGATACATACAGTGGAGCTTTCCAGGATATAACGCAGTGTCACAGTTCCCTGCATGACAAAAGGGATTAACTCCTATTGAAATTTCCTTGTTTCCGGCAGTAACTCTACTGCAGAATTGGGTTTCCTCATGGCGGGCTTCACTGTGCAGTCTTAGACATGGACATCATATATAATCAAGAAAACACAAATCTTTTGTAAACCATATTCTGGTTACTTCTGCATAACCCTACCTGATAATCGAATATACATTACACTATTAGTACTCAACTGTACAGCCCACAGCTGCTGGGTATGGCCATGGACCATGTACACATCTCATAAACCTATTGGTGGATATATAACATCAAGGCTGTAAAGGGGACTTGATCAACACCCCACAAGCAGAACTAATACATGTGATAAGTAGGTAATAAAAGTATTTCCATAGGAGAACTGTTGGCTCTTAAAATTGCTACTGTTGTGTTTGCTTACAGCCTTGGCTTCAATATTGCAGGTGAAATGTACCAAAGACACTGAAAACTGCCAGCTGCAATGGCAGCCATATTCTAATGTATGTAGGAATTGTTAGTGCTCTTGAATGGTGCCTGATGGATTGTAATAGAGACCTAAGCCATCTGTTTATTAACCACAGTGCAAACTTCCCCACACTGCCCCACCAATGTGCCTCAACCCTATCATGGAGGAATCTCCTGTAGTACGACAGAGGGTAGTTCAGACTCTATACACACTCAGTCCTTGGATTTTCATGTGAGACTGCCAACATGGGGCTAGTTTGCTGGTGGTGGGATATGAACACAGTTTGCATGGACAACAGATTACAGTAGCTTTTTTCATATAGTTTCTTCTCCGTCCTCCAGGCACCTGTTTTACCTCCTCTTTCTCATGCTGCTTTTGTTCCCCCACTCCCCTTTTAGGTGACCTCCCAGTCCAAACAACCGATCACTGGTGCAGGACCTGAGAGTAATATGTGTGTGTGTGTGTGTGTGGAGGGGGGGGCTTTCATCCATGCAGCCATATGTTTTTTTTTTTCCTTTGAGTTTCTCCCACAGTCTCCCACTGATGCTGCACGCAGTGCCAGTGCAGCCATGCCAGCCGTGATTTGCCATGTGGAAGAAAGAAGGTACTTAACCCATTGCAGCAACCTGCAGGGCTAAACCCTCCCTGATCTCAGTGACTGTGTACGCCAGTTCTCGGGTTCCAATGGCTCACTCCCAAAGCCAGTTCTCCCACTTATTATCCCAGCTTGCCACCGTTGCACCATCGCCAGCTCTATCTAATAATGGCTGTTGGTCACTACCAGCCTGGGCCGGGCTTCAGCTGGTGGCGAAGGGGTGAAAAGGTCTGTAACCCACTGCTAATCTATAGAATCATCCAGCCCTGCCTCTCTCCCCATTATATCTATATATATATTTTTTAGTTATTCTGTTGTTCCTCACCATCTGACCAGCTCCCTTCCTCCAGTCACCCCAGCACTGTCACCCCGGCGTACTCCATGAAACAACTACAGTTTTGATAACAGGCGATAAGAACTACTTGAACTCCAATAAAAAGAACAAAGAACATATGCCCATCATGTTTGTCTCCTGCCATCCAGGCAGCTGCTGCATTTAGTGTAGTATGAAATACCAGTAGCTCACATAGTCATATGGGAAGTGCTACCAGCACATTTTATAGATTTTGGCACTGTGGAAAGAAACCTCTGAGAGCCTGAAACCAAGTGATCTGCCTTTCCTCTAAGGTGTGCATAATCTATAGTTTTTAAAAACATGCTATTACCTCCTTACCCAAACCCAAAATCAGACCTTCCACCTTCTCCAGGATGTCACTTCCCAGCCATGGAATATCTTCCAGCCACATTCCTCAGGCTCATTGTTGGCCTCAGCCATGGCACCTTCTAAGACCATCCCTTGGTTAGGAACTCATGATTTACCAGCTGCTTTGGTGGGCATTAAGCACCGTATATCAGGCCAGCTTTTGCTGTAAATTTGAAAACCCCAAACAAGTCCTTGAGGTAGTGGTGGACTGGGAGGCCCATAAAGGCTATGAGGACAAGCAAGGCTTCATCCGCAGCATGATAGCCTGTAGTTTCTCTGGTTGTCTGGATCCACCGTGAGAGTACATGATATTGGCATCCAAGGCACTATCACTATGTGACATGCTTACGCCCATGCATTCTCCCCTCCCCACACTGCTACAGCAAACTCCAGCTGCACTGCCAACCATAGTCACCCGGGGGCAGTGTTATAGGAAGTGCTGAACCCATCCTCCCCAAGGAAGCAGAGCATCTAGTGTGACGCTCGGTCCAACCCCTCACCTGCTGGCCCACCAGCACCCGGGCTCGTTCTTGAACCCAGGTCCCAAACTGCAGAGCTGCTGCTGCTGCACTGACTGGCCGGCAGGTATACAAAGTCAGCTAAGAGGCATGCTTTTTGTTACCCTCCTTTCCTCAAAGAATTTATTTATTTTTTTTCAATTAGTAGGTTATCTCCTGATTTACCCACACTGCCCCCATGTGGACCAGCCCCTCCCCAGCCCCATCACCCAGCATCTCTGGGTCTTACCTTTGTGCCCCATTCTGTTCTCTGACGCAGGATGTTCAGAGGTGCCCAGTCACTGGTGTGGGGCTTGCAGGGGACTAGACTATCATCCAGACATATCTGTTTTTTTTTCTGCCATTTATGTGTGCTCAGCCCCTACTAAGATGCCCTGGGCATATAGCGGGCGAGATCCCTTTCCCATGCATCCTACTGCACTGACACCCAGATTCCTCTAGGTGGCAGCTGCCAAGTGGGATGCATGTTCACCCTCCACATAGGAGGAGAGCTGTCCTTGGGACTCTCAATCTTACCTCCCTTGGGCAGTCCCTGAGTGACTGTGTCCATTCCCAAACCCAGATCACCAGTGTGATAGAGTGTGTGGAACTGAATGCTTCAGACCACTGCACCACTGGGCCAGCTGTCCCCAGTGAATTTAATTTCTTTATCCTCCAGTCTCATGCTCCGTGAGGAACCAATCCAAGTTGAGTTTAAAAGATTCAACATGCTGTACAAGGGGAGCGGGGGCTTCAGATCAGACTTTAAGCACTACCAGACCTCTAGTTCCGTATGCACCTGCTTCTCCAACAGCTGATAGACTCTGGATGACAAGTCCTGGTTCTGCTAACAGCAACTATTCTCAGCACAAGACAGAAGCCACCCTCCCACACACTCCTTGACAATGCCTCTGAATCACTCTAAGAGACTGCTCTTGTACACCCCCCCCCCCGTCTCCACGCTAGGATGGGTCTATGCCTCCCTGGCCTCAGCCCTGCCTCCTTGAGCACTTTTACTAGAGCCCCCCCTCCCCTACCAAAATCCTGTCCTTACTGACCCTCTGCCTAACCTAGCCTAACTTCTAGTGCCTCTGCACCTTACCTGCACTTGTAATCAACTAAAGTTGATGTCCATATGCTGTATGGTGTATTAAATGACTAAGAATCTCTGTAACCTTTTCCTGAGTGTTGTGCTGTTCAGTGTTTCAAATGTCCTAAAACTCTGGAACCTTCTTGATTGAATGTCTATACTCTGTTCACATGACATGGAACCTTGTAAAAGAGCCTTGGCTCAAAGGTTATTTTCCGAATACCAAATAAATAAATAAATAAAAACCTATTGGTTTTTAATGATCATAAATGACAAACTTGTGGACCAGTTTACTATGTATAGGACTGAGTCACTGCATTTCATGTAGTTTTGACTTTGAAAATAAGCTAAAATGATACAGCCCACAAGTAGCAAAGGGTCTGAAAATACCTAAAGTTACTGCAGAAGCTGGTGGCTTGGTGGAGAACTGCTAGCCCTTTCAGAATCTGGCTCCAGATGAGATAGCAAGGTATGAGTGATATATGTGCCCGGACCCCTGTTTTTTTTTTTTTATTTCAACCTCTTGATTGGATGAACACAAGTACGTAAGGTGCACACTCTTTCTTCACCTGAGCTTCTGCTTGACATGCATGTACATTATTTTGATAGAAATAATAGTTATTGTGTAATAATTACAGAAATACTAATAATTTGCACAAAAAAATGCAACTAACTAGAAGTGTACTCCTCACAGAAATTACGTTTGGCCCTTGAAAATCATCATTTTATTTATTTTTTGTATCATTTATTTATAAAATCTGTAAGAAAAAGTTACAAGCATGAAGCCCAGAAGGCATGTACAATAATGATAACAGACAACTACATTCACATAACACAGGGTGTGAAAAAACCCTTCTCTTACATTATAACATAGGGAGAATTACACAAGCTTACAGCAATACCAAACATGCTATTTCCAAAGGCATACAACGCAGTGTGAAGGCAGGGTGAAATAAAACAAAATTATATAGTCCAATTTCAGTTTTCCATATAGGTATATAACCCCATCATCTCCAGTAGGCAACAGTAACCAGCACTGAAGCATATCAATTACCTGGGAGAAACCATTAATAACTATTATAGAGCTATACAAACATTGATTAACATAACCACCAAGTCAGTGTATCAGAAGGGGCTTGGCATGGCTGTCCTAGATACCAACTGCCAGCCATGAACGTTAAAGGAGGGAGAGGAGAAGACACCAGGGTACCCCCACAGGACAGCGGCATACATCTATCACACCCCATATAGCAGCATCCAAGAAGGGGAGAAACTCTCACTACAAGGGGGATGGAGGCACTTAGATGACTTACATATAAACATCTCCAGCCAATACCAGCCACCGGATGTACAGGAATAACCCCTGTTCACGTAGGAAACACTTGCTAGGAGTGAAGGGAGAGAGCAAAATACTGGCAGAGGCAGCAGTCACCAGTCAACTTACATCTCAGCAACTATACCCAGGCCGCTAACCCAGATGCCCCCCAAACATATGACAATGATGAAGGATATATCCGGAGACATTCTTCCTCTCAATAAACAACACTTGTAACTGTGAGTGAATGATAAATCATGTCCAAACATTAATAACCAAGCGGCACCATTTTTGGAACAAAGAGCCTGAGCTCAACAGGTATTGTGGAAAGCATACCACTATAAAAATGTAGTGTGCCTTAAGCACAACTCTCATACTCAGTCATATAAGTCCGAAAGTCCTTCACTCTTGGCCCATACTCTCCGAACCTTCCTACTCACCCTACACCATCTCCATCTCAATAAGCTGGACCACTTTAGCGACGTCTGCTGGCTCATTAAATAGGTAGGTATGGCCATTCCAAGAAATCCTAAATTTGGCAGGAATCAGCTGTTGATGTTGGACTTTTAATATTTTAAGTGAGCTTTGGACCTAATCAAAAGATTTCCTCCGAAGTAGAATACTGTTAGATAGGTCTGGGAAAAGAGAGATGTCCAACTCATCATACCACAGACATCTCATCTTCCGTGCCAGAAGCAATGCCCGGTCTCGGTCACCCACCCCAGTACAAACTATTAAGAAAGCTTGTGGGGCAGTAGTATCGCCGAGGACCCATCGAGGAATGATCCAGAATGCCTTCTCAGTGGAAAACCTAGCATCATCTTCCGAGAGGCCCAGAAGCTTCGACAAAAACATAGTTGCAAAGTCCAAAGCGACTTCACCCTCCACATCTTCTGGGAGCCCAATCACTTGAATGTTTTTCTCCCATGCCTGGTTCTCTAAATTTTCCAGGTGCTGCCGCAGCAAAGAATTTTCTTTGATGAGCTTGGTCACGGCGTTGACGTCTTTGCTAGCCAAGAATTCTGCAAGTTGAATCAGTTGTTCTGTAAAATCCAGCCAAGGTTTCCAGGGTGGTAACCCGAGGTGTTAGCCCATCCAACCTTTTGTCGATGTCCTGGATGGTGCGAATTAAATGGGCTATATTGGTATGCAGAATTTGTAGTGTCACTTCTCGCGTGACAGGAGCACCATGCCCTGAGGCTACGTCTTGCTGCTGAGGCCTAGTTTCCTTCTGCTGGCCAGTTTTTGATTTTAAAAAAGTCCACAGATGCAGCACAATTCTTTTGTTTGCCCATATTTGTTGCCAGCAGAACGGCAGACAGGATTCCAGGGCAAAATAGTAACAGTAGAGGCTGTTAAATGGTTCCAAAGTTAATAAAAATTAGATTATCTCCCAGGAGAGAGCTAAACAGCATCTGCTTTGCTTAGTTGCTAAGCCACACCCCCAAAATCATCATTTTAGATCCTAGCTACCCCCTTAAAAAAGTTGTCTGGTGGATGCTCTGGAGAATATTTTCAAGCCACAGCACAGACTTTGGAAGAAATAGAGCCTGGCCTACTTTGTCACTCTATAGGGGGTCACAGAAACCAATTCAGAAGAGGCAGCCTCCTTGCCTGCCATCAGCGCTGACCTGAATTGTGTTAGTTTAGAATAGATGTGTCTGACAATGGCTAGTCTGGCTGGGAGAAGTCACAACTACTCAGTTTATACAGATTATTCAATTGTTTCAAGGCTTCTTATCCCACATACAGATGGCCCATAGTACAATACACAGCACCTTTCACATATCAGATTCTACCAAAGTTGCTTAAATTCAGTATATGTACCAGTTCTGTGAGAAAACCCAGAAGTTCCATGGGAAAAGAGAAATAAATCCTCTTTGTGCTGCCACCCCTATGCAATCATGAAGATCAGGTAAGGGGAGCGGGGCGAATAAATCGACAAAAGACAGTACTAGTCTTCAATAATTCTTTTTTCCTTGATTTTCAGTTTGCATTCTTGTGGCTGTAATTCTCAGCGTTTCACCTATCTATTATAGGCTTTTTCACGAGACTGCCTTCACACTGCTGGTATGTGTTTATAAATATTTGCAAGGCGTGTATTCATAATTCATCAAAGAATAACCTTCAAACCCAGATAAAGTGTATGTGGTCAGCAGGTTTATGTTCCCTTTAAATAGGCAGACCAGGAAAGGCACACTAAGCCCTGGCATAGCTCACTTCTAGATGTTAATCAAGTGCAGAAAACCAGGCATACAGTACAAAGTTGATTAAGAAAGAAAAATAGCACAGAGTATGGTTTCAGAAGGTAATGCGTAATAACATCGAATACAAAATAGCAAAACAATAACAGCAACTCAATAATAACGATGCACTAAATAGTGACTGGCACATTAGAGCAACTCTCACATATGAGTGACTAGAAGTTGCCGATACCCCCACCATCAATGAGCGGCGTGGAGTAAGAATCCTAGAGATAGGGGGGTGCGGGGGTCAAAGCCCCCCGCATTAAATACAATACAAAACAGCTGGCTGGAATGGTATAAATGTTGCTGTGTGTGCTGCTGTAGCTGTTATGTGCTGCGCTATCATGTGCATGTGTTGTTGTCGTCGTCGCTATTTTGGAGTCACTGTTCTGATGCTTACTGTTATCGATGTGCTATTATTAGCAAAGTGGACCTCGGTAGTGGGGAAGATCATGGAAGCACTACTGAAGGAGAGATTGGTGGAACATCTGGTTGTCAATGGACTACAGGACCCAAGGCAGCATGGTTTCACCAGGGGGAGGTCATGTCAGACCAACCTCGTTGAATTTTTTGACTGGGTGACTAGGGAGGTGGATCAGGGAGGGCAGTGGACATGGCCTACTGGACTTCAGCAAGGCCTTTGACACTGTGCCGCATAGAAGACTATTACACAAACTGGGGAATATGGGTGTGGGCAGGATAGTAGTGTGGTGGGTAGGTAACTGGCTGGGTGGCAGGACACAGTGGGTGGTGGTAAATGGCTGTCACTCCACAGAGGGAAGAGTGACCAGTGGGGTACCACAGGGATCAGTGCTGGGACTGGTCCTATTCAACATCTTCATCAGTGACATGGCGCAGGATCTAGAAGGCAGAATTTCACTGTTCGCTGATAACACAAAGCTCTGTAACAGAGTAGACACACCAGAGGGTGTAGACAGAATGAGAAGCGACCTGCAGAAACTTGAAGAATGGTCAGGGGTTTGGCAGTTGAAATTCAATGCAAAGAAGTGCAAGATAATGCATATAGGGTACAAAACCCTGGCACAATATACCAGTTGGGGTGAGGATATAGCATGCACCAAGTAGGAGAGGGATCTTGGGGTTGTCATCTCTGATGACCTCAAGGTAGGGAAACAGTGTGACAAGGCAGCAGGTAAAGCAAATAGGATGCTGGGATGTATAGGCAGGGCATCACCAGCAGGAAAAGGAGGTCATAATTCCGCTATACAAGACACTAGTGAGGCCCCACCTGGAGTACAGTGTACAGTTCTGGAGACCATACCTACGTAAGGACATAGACAGGGTAGAGAAGGTTCAGAGGAGGGCAACAAAGATGGTGCATGGATTGCATCACAAGTCCTATGAAAGACAGGTTGAAGGAACTGAACATGTACTCCCTAGAGGAGAGGAGGGAGAGAGGGGATATGATAGAGACATACAAGTATCTTACAGGGAGGAACAGGGTGCAGGAAAACACTATTTTTAAATGAAAAAGATGTTCCAGGACTAGAGGGCATGGGATGAAGTTGGAGGGAGGACGATTCAGAGGAAACATGAGAAAGAATTTCTTCACAGAACGGGTGGTGGACAAGTGGAACACCCTGCCAGAGGAAGTGGTGGGGGCTGAAACAATCACGGGATTTAAGAATGCATGGGATAGACATAAAGGAATTCTGGAGGTCAGGGTTAAGGGGCAACAGACTTCTAGGAAAACAAACTGAACTTACAAGCTCAAATGGGCAGACTGGGTGGGCCATAGGCCCTTATCTGCCGACACTATCTTATGTATCTATGTATCTATGTATTTAAGGAATCTTGCAAATGTTTCCGATAATTTAACCATGCTGGCCCTCCCTCCTCCAGTCTAATATACACCCCCATTTTACTTCATCCACTGCGGGAAGTGTACATACTTTTCTGCGTTATTTGTGTGTTTTTGCGTTCTACCTATATACTGTACATATGTATCCCTTACTTTGTCCTTATGTATATGTTGAGAATTCTGTAACCTAATTGCTGCTTTGCATCTACAGCCTTTGTGTTTGTATATTACTTCCTTTTGCTTTGAATTGTATTATTTCTTGACTCAGGTCCACCTTGCAAATGAATTGTTTCAATGGTGTTTCGCCTGGATAAATAAAAATGGATATATATTGATATTGGGAGGGCTTTAAGCCTGAGGTTCAATGGGCGGCGCAACAACATCACTACCCCATCAAGCTTAAAAGGTCCCAACATCCTGGGCCTCCCCAGGATTCTTTTTCATTGCAGCTGGAGGTGCCGCTCCTTCTAGCTCTGCGTTTCTTTTTTTTGGGGGTGCCTCAGCTGCCACTTTCCTCCAGAACTCTGTTGTCGTAAAAAAAACTTCCTCCTCGGTGCTTCTGGGTGCTGTAGCTTTCACTGTGCTGCTTTTTCTAGCTGTCTCTCCTGGAGCATCTACATTTATGGTTCCTCTCTTTCTCAGTGCACTGCCACCCCTGCCAGGGCATTGCTTTCCTCTGAGTCCCCCCCCCTACTGCCTGTCCCCTGTGCTGCATGTCTCCCTCTCCATTCCCTTTGCTCTGGTGTTTGCTTTCTTCTGCCCTCCCGCCCTCCCTCTGGTGCTGCTCCTTCTCCTCTCATCTCCTGTCCAGACTAGGAGGCCATTGCCTCTGCCTCTTCTCTTTCTTTCCCCTCTGCCGGCTCTGTTCCAGAGCCACCCATCCCTACCTGCCTTTGTCATTCTTGTGGGGCTTCCTCGCCCCTGGGCATTCATCTTCTGCATTGCTCTGTTGCTTCTGTGAGTTTTC
This sequence comes from Neoceratodus forsteri, assembly GCA_016271365.2. Lineage (NCBI taxonomy): Eukaryota > Metazoa > Chordata > Ceratodontiformes > Ceratodontidae > Neoceratodus > Neoceratodus forsteri. The sequence goes on along the minus strand of CM057459.1, from coordinate 1,298,573,866 downwards.
GGCTGCCTTGCTGGCCCATCTCCTTGGCTCCTCTGTTATCCTTCCTTTCCTGTGCCTAATCGAATGTTTGGTTGCTCATGCTCCAGAAAGAGCTGCCTCATGACTAGTCATTTCAAAGCCTGTTATTCTGGAGTTTGTAACCTGAATCTCCAGTAGTGTGGCATGTGGATCTTGGACCTGCATTTGGATTCGCAATGGAGGGAGCAATATTATAGGATGTGGGAGAGATCTGCACTCTGCACTGATCTATGTCCTTCTCAGAATTTTACCCTTAGCAGCACCTAGTTCTTGTCTTATTCTACCATTTCCTGACCTTCGTCTATAGAGATCTCTGATTTTAATGATGAGGCTGTGTGTATTGTACTCTTATCGACTGATTTCTCACTCTTACGTTCTGCATCAAACTATGATACAATAGTTGGGGCATTGCTTTTTCATTTGATAATTATTTTGTTTATCACATTAATTTCATGTTTTTTTGATATTCAGGGACCTGGTTTCTAGTGATACTTCTATGCTAGTGACTTTCCAGAATCTCAGCCAGGTACTGTTCCTTTGTTCTTGGAACCCCGTACTCTGGCTAGTAGCTGCGCCTAGCAGGAGTTCTCCTTTTTCCGCTGCCGTACTTCTGCTTGCCTTGTTCAGGGATTGCACTGTGAATTTGTGGCTGTGGTGGTACTCGGACCTGGGGTCTCCGGACTCTCAGGTCTCTGCTCATCTCTGCCTCTCCCCATTTTTCCATAGCGTTGCAGTGGCTACCTGAGGACTTGGCCCTTCTACTGCGGCGTTTGATGGGTTGACCCCAATTTTTTTCTACCCTGTCATTTTACCTGTCTTCCCTATTGTATTTCCTTATTCCTGTCATACACTGTTCCAGCCTTCTTGGCTTCATTTCCTATTCATGCATCATACATTTCTTACCTCTCCTTACCTGTTCCGGCCTTCGTGGCTTCCCTCCATTATCCTCCTTGGTCTTCCATCCCACAGCGGTGTTCCTAGTTATGAGAGCTACACTTTTGACTCCCATCCTAGCCACATCAGTAGCCCCAAAATGTCTAGTGGCCAGGACGCAGGCCCCATTTGTGAGCTATGACTCTTTCATCAGGCATGCATATGTCCTTACACCACACCCTGTGCTCAACTATCAACAAACTCCAGCAAGTAAAATATAGTTCAGTATCTCCTAGTACGTTTACCCCCGTCGCAGCGACATTTCACCAGCGAGGCCCCCCACAGCGACTACAGCGTCTAGCCATGGTGGGAGACCCACTGGAACCCGGCGCTGTCTGTCGGGGGTCCTGCACCCCCCCAATCAGCTCCGACTGGAGTTGAGAATCCTTAAGTGGGGGGTGTGGGGCGCACAGTGGTTCAGGGGACAAAGCCCCCCAAAGAAAACAAAGACAGCAATAGCGAGCTGGCAGCCAACTGCAGAATGCAGTCGACCTGCCAGTGTCGCTGATGGGGCATTCGACAGAAATTCTGTCGGACTCCTGTTGTGGATCCCTCCTAGTACACATGCTTGCAAATATTTCCACATAATTTTCTGTCCCAGCTTTATGTCTCTTTATGGGTAATGGCACATTACAGAAAATGTTTGTTTTCTCAGCCCTACCTACCCACGTTAACATGGTGGATGCTCTCCCTCCTTCTTCATCCCATGCTCCGTCACAGTTTCCCTCCAACCTCGTCTTATTGGTTTCAAGATCTCCTTCTGGTCCTCCATGATTCCCTCCATCATTGTACCCATTTCCTATTTCCTTACTCCTATCGGACCCCACTTGTTCTGCTGACCGCTTCATTTGGCCATCGTCCATCCTTGACTCCTCCCTCAGAGATCCAATGTCTCCATTGCCCTTGCTGATCCTCAGTGTCTACTTCCTCACCTCGCTCACTCAAGTGTACCTCTCATTGGATATTATGCTGCTTCTTACTCCTGCTGCTGTCCTGCGGCGATCATCATCATCAGTCTTCCTTATCCTCAGTCCGCATCTGGTTATCGCCCTCTCAAACTGATTCCATCTGGCCTGCTATTGATACTTCTTTTGGGCATACCTATCCTTAATCATATGCTCTGGCTAACTCCATCCAGCCTCATCCGACTCAACCTACTGCAGTTCTCATCCTGTACCGACTGTGTCCTATGCTGCCCAATTGACCTCCTGTCCTTCATCCTTTCCTACCCTGCTTTCCCGTACCGGCCTGCATGACTTCAATCTATAATCATACTTCCTCTGTTTCTTTTCCCCTTCCTTGACCTAGTGCCCATTCTCATCACAGCTGTCATGGATTCTCTCCACTCATGACCGTTGTGGATTCTTTGCACTCATGGCTTCCCCTTACCCTCTGATTTGCATACCCTCTGGTTCCTGATTCGCCTTCTTGGCCTCGGAGTCTGCCTCCTTTAGAGGAGCATCATTGTTTGCATCACTCCATTGTGCATGATACCGTCATTCAAGTTTATTTCAAGTTCATTCCATCCTTTGTCCTTTCATACCTCGCTTTCTTGTACCTTCCTTCATGGCTTCAATCCATTATTGTACCTCATCCGTTTCCTAATTTACCTTCCTTGTTCTAGCGCCTTTTCTAGTATCAGCCATCATGGCTTCACTCCACTCTTAGTTTCAGGCCTCATCATACATCATCCAATTTTGCTCTCTCCTCATCATACCTCATACAATTTTGCTCCTCGATCGCTCAACCTGAGTTGCTTCTGGTTCCAGATCTACCTTCTTGGCATAGGAGTCTACCTCCTTTCGAGGAGCCTACTTCCTTTTACTTCCTTCTTCAAGTTCATTTCAAGTTCATTCCTGTCTCCTCCTCTTCCAATTCCATACCGGCCATCCAGCATTCACTCAGTTTGTGGCCTGCTATCGATATTTCTTTTTGGGCGTACTTATTATGACTTCTATACCACCTTATCAACCTGCGGTCATCCTGCCGCACATATCGAGTCCATAACTCCAGTCATCATTCACTCAGCCTTACTTCAAGGTTCATCTATTTATATCGCTTCCTCGAACATTCCTATAATTGAATCCTATGCTACCTTATCGATTACAACCTCAGGGTCTAATCGTTCACATCGCTCCATCAAGTTAGTCTGCATTGTCCTCGGTCTTCTCTTCAGCACATCTAGATTCTCCTTGTGCGCACATCTGGGTACCCCTTGCTCCTCTGACTTCTACATGGATTTACTCCCTCCCATCGACAATGAAAGTATTCCTTGTTGCCTCATGTTCCTTCTTTGATCTGCGTGCAGCCTCATGTTCCCTCTTCGATCTGTGCTTTAGTTTGGGGATTTTCCCCTATTCCATCATCATCCTCCCTACTTGTATTCCTCTTGTTACTGAACCCTTCTTTTTAATGACATACATCCTCAAATCAAACGTCGTCAGCCTGGAGGGAAGTCGACCTAGGCCTTGGATCCCCAGAAGTTTCCTCCTCAAAGCGTTTTTTTTTCTCCTCTGTGCCAGTGGTCATAATATTAGTTAGAGTTAGTGCTTCTCCACATTAGTTAGGTTCCGCTGTTGGATGGAGGCAGATGGTGGCCACGGCTTTCCCCTCTCTCCTTAGGAAGTTAGCCCTTCTCTTCACAGAATTCATTCATCATCCTTGCCTCTTCGAAGCTTGACATCTTTGGGTATTCTTTTTGGGCTTCTTCCTAACCTACCTTTAGCTGACGCATTAATTCCTGGCACCTGTGAGGGGGGGACCCTCCTCTAGGGTTCCTTGCATCTTACCCCTACAGGGTAGTATATCCCATGGATAGAGAGGTGAAAAGCCACAAAGCAAATCAAGTTACACAAGTATCCAGTTGCATAAGCACATTGAAATATATATTGTTGGGACAGTCACGGTTGCTAAGTGCAGTAAGGTGCTGTCGGAGTTTGTGATTGAAGGAAACAAGCTTGGGTTTGTCGAGGATATCCTGGGGAGGCTTTTTAAGCTGCTAGCTTGGAACTTGAAAGAACGTTGAGTCTGGGTGGTCCGACAGAAAGGTACTAGGAAGGTGTGCTTAGATGCACTCCTGGTGTTTGTTTCTTTTGTGGCTGAATCAGACCTTAATGTACAGCAAAACAATTGCCTTGATTTCTCTCTCTCTCTCTCCCCCCCCTCTAAGCTAGGAGTACAGACCTCCTGAGGGATGGCCAACCCAGCCCATGGTCATTCTCACTAGCAGGCTCTCTTTTGGGCACAAGGCCCAGAAACTGGATAGTCCATAAACCGAGGCAATCTGGGACCAGGTGCTGCCCTGGACCCCTGACTCCCACTCCGGCCCCTCACCTCCTTTCTATTCCTTTTCTTCCACTGGTCTCACTCATTCCTCCCCCCCTCCCAAATGTCTCTTCCTTCTCTTACAAGGGATATCTCCCTGGGCAGCACTTCTCCATGGGGGTCCCGCTAGGCAGTGGTCCTCCGGGCTGACAGCAACACATCTCACCCCCATGCTGCAGGTCTCATGCAGGCTCTCCTCCTTCTCCTCTAAGTCATTGATCCCCAGGATTGCCCCAGGACAGGGCTCTAAGAGTAAAGGCCACCACCATGTCCCCGAACCTACTGTCACACAAAAATAAAAAAATGAAGAGATCACATGCGCCTAAAGTGTGGACCACCATTAACTATCCAAAATCTTTTTTTTTTTCCTAATGCTGTCCTGATTCCACGTCAACCCCCAGAACCAAAAACCACCTGAAGGATGCCCGGAGGCACAGAAGAAAAAATGACTCACCTTAGTAATGTTGTTTCTTCTAATGGAGTCTTGCTGTATTCTGACAATAGCAGTGAGTCCCAACCTTCGAACTGCCCCGGAGATGAAAGAGTTAACTATCCATGCCAGGCATGGAACGCTGAGCTCGAGCTCGGTTGAGACTCTGTCTGTTGCTGTTTGAACTCAAACCGTCAGATCTTTATGAGCTAAACTCACTGAGGTCCTGTGTGGAAGCTGTACACCTACACTAGCCAACTGGCTACTAAATATAATAACACATTTTTTGGTCTCAAAATAAAGACTCAAGTCAGGAAACCCAAAAAATGAAATAAACACAACACCCACTCACCCAAAGAAAAGAGGGTGACAATGAAAAAGGTGGGGCACCTCCTAAGTGCCAACACTGCTACTGCCCACCCACATCCCAAAAACAAAGGTTCTGAGAGGGGAAGGCGGGGGGGAGGTCAGAATACAGCAAGACTCCATTAGAAGAAACAACATGACTAAGGTGAGTAATTTTTTCTTCAAACAACATGAAGTCTTGCTGTATTCTGACAATAGCAGACTACCAAGCAGTACCTCCATGGAGGAGGGACAGAACCTACTTAGGAAATAGGCTCTGAAGCACAGCTGTGCCAAACCGAGCATCACTCCTAGCCTGGATATCCAGGGAGTAATGCTTGGTAAAAGTGTGAACTGTTTTCCAGGTAGCTGCTTGACATATCTCTAAGATAGAATATCCTCGGCAGCAGCCAGGAGGCAGCTGTACCTCTAGTAGAGTGAGCCCTCAGGCCTGAGGGTGGAACCTTACCTAGTTTTTCATAGCAAAATTGAATGCAAGAGACAATCCACCTGGCAATGGATCTTTTAGTGGCAGGTTTCCTTTACCAACCTCACCATAAGTGAGGAACAGTTGGAGGAGTCAAACCTGTGACACTTAGTACGTTCTATGTAGACTAAGGGCTCTTTTCACATCTAAACTGTGCAGCCTCCTCTCACCAGAGGAGGAATGGTCAGTGAAGTACACAGGAAGAGACATAGATTGGTTAAGGTGGAAGTCTGAAACCACCTTAGGTAAAAACTTCCTGTTAGTCCTGAGGGACCACCTTATCTCTATGAAAAGAGATAAAATCAGGCTCCACTGACAGGGCTTGTAACTCACTTATGCACCTGGCAGAAGTGATGGCTACCAGGAACACAGTTTTCCAAGTCAAGTACTTAAGCTCTGCTGAGGACAAAGGCTCAAAAGGGGGTTGCATAAGCTGAGCAATGCAAACGTTAAGGTCCCAAGCAGGGGCAGGGTCCCTGAATGGCGGATTGGTATGAAGCAATCCCTTGAAAAACTTGGAGAATACAGGGTGAGATGAAAGAGAAGAGGGCTTACCTGCTGAAATAAAAGCAGAGACAGCTGCCAGATGCACCCTTAGTGTAGCTGGTCTGAGTCCCAAGCTATTCAGATGGACCATATAGTCAAGGACTGTCAGCAGATCAGCAGACTCTGGGGAAATATGCTTCCCAGAGCACCATATGGAAAATCTTTTCCACTTGGAATTATAAGTAGTTCTGGTGGAAGGCTTCCTAGAAGCCTTTAGAATATCCATAACACCTTGGGAGAGGTGTAAATCAGCAAACTCTAACTCTTCAAGAGCCAGACCTTGAGGTTGAGAGATTTGAGATTTGGGTACCAAACCCTTCCCTGAGCACAGGTTAGCAGGTTGTAATTCCTGGGAAGAGACAGGGGAAGGTGGACTGCTAAGGACAATAGGAGAGGATACCAGGGCTGTCTGGCCCAGTCTGGAGCAATCAGGATCACCTTGTAAGGTTGAGATCTGATTTTGACTAGCACTTTGAATAGGCGAGGGAGTGGGGGGGGAAGCATACAGGAACTTCCCTTCCCAACTGAGAACTAAGGCATCCAGGGGGAACTGAGCCCAACACTGGGGGCCTGCAACAAAACAGGGAAAGTTGGTGATTGTCTGGGGCTGCAAAAAGATCTATCTGTGGGATGCCCCACCTGGAGAATATCACTTCCAAAACCAGGGTATCCAGTGACCATTCGTGATGGCCCTGGGATATCCTGCTGAGAGCATCTGCCAGGACATTGTCCTTGCCTGGGAGGTGTACTGCTGTGAGGGAAGTGTTCAGGGAATAAGCCAGAGACCACAACTTCATTGCTTCTGTGCACAAGGCCGTAGACCGAGTTCCTCCTTGCTTGTTGATATACCACATTGTGGTGGTATTGTCTGTTCTGATCTGAATAACTTTGTTCTGAACAGACTTGGAAAAGGCTTGAAGTGCTAGAAATACTGCTCTGAGTTCCAGCAGATTGATGTGAAGCAGAGATTCCTGAGGGGACCACAACCCCTGAGTGGTCAGGTCTTCCAAGTGGGCCCCCCACCCCAAGAGGGAGGCATCTGTAGTAAGGATTAAAGAGTGAGACTGAGTGACAAAGGGAACTCCCTGTCTTAGATTGTTCTGATCCTGCCACCACTGCAAGGCCTGGATCAGGGTTCGAGTCACTGGGATCAGTTTGGTCAGAGGGTCCTTTTTCTGAGACCAAAAGGCTCTCAAGTGGAACTGAATGTCCCTCATCTGAAATCTTGCTCCCTGCACCACTGCTGTAGAAGCAGCCATGTGCCCCAGGAGCTGCAGAAAATGCCTTGCTGGTCGAGACACCTGAAGGGTGAATGAGGAGGCCAGTGTGATAAGGGTCCTTGCCCTGTCCAGGGGAAGGAAGGCTCTGGCCTTTTCTGTATCAAGCTCTGCGCCTATGAAGGTGAGGAGCTGAACAGGCTCTAGAACTGACTTTGAAAGATTCAGAAGGAAACCTAGAGAGGTGAGCAGTTGCTGAGTTACCTGCAGGTGTAACTTGACTTGGTCTGGGGACTGGCCTACTATGAGCCAGTCGTCCAGGTATGGGAAGATGGCAATCCTTTGCCTTCTTAGAGAAGCAACTACTACTGCCAGGCATTTTGTGAACACCCTTGGAGCAGAGGTTAGGCCGAAGGGCATTGCTCTGAATTGGTAATGGCCTGAGGGCAGCTCGAACCTGAGGTACTTTCGATGGGAGCTTCTGATGAGAATATGGAAATAGGCATCCTTGACGTCCAGGGAGACTAGCCAGTCCCCGGCCTTAGAGAGGGTAGAATTATTCCCAGAGTCACCATTTTGAATTTTGGCTTTAAAAGGTGCTTGTTTAAGTATCAGAGATCCAGGATGGGCCACCATTCTCCTGTCTTTTTGGGGGTAAGGAAGTACCTGGAGTACAATCCTTTGCCCTGGTGCAGGGGTAGAACCCTTTCCACAGCTCTGAGAGCCAGGAGGGAAGATACCTCTGCCTCTAGGGCAAGTGCCTCTGAAGGATTTGCAGGTGGAAAGGATCTGGTTCTCAGCTTTGGAAATTTTTTGAAGCTGAGAACCAGTCCCTGGCTTACTACTTCCAGGACCCACTTGTCTGATGTTAGAGACTTCCAGTCCTGGGCAAAGTAAGCCAGCCTGCCCCCTACAGGTAGTGGAGAATCGGCCCTGGCAATCCCATCAGGGTGCCTGTTTGGCAGGGGGTTTAGGCTGAGGGGTGGAAGCAGGCCTGCTTGTACCCCTTCTGCCTCTCCCTCTAAAGAACCCCCTCTGAGCATAAGCAGAAGAGGAGGCATGGGCTTGGTAGAAAGGCCTATGAAAAGGCCTGCCTCTGCCCCTGGGATGCTGCCTTTGAGGAGTGGCTTGCCTTTCCTTGGCCTGGGCACTCCTATAGGTGGTCCTATATTCATCCATTTTCTTCATGTAATTCTCTGTTTGCTCCCCAAACAGAGAATTACCCACAACAGGAAAATCCATGGCCTTAGTCTGGGTATCCTGTGACAGGCTAGTACATCTGAGCCAAGCCATTCTACGAAGTGCCACAGATGTAGCCATGACTCTAGATGAAACATCATTGGAGTCCACTGCAGCATGGAATTGCACCTTGGATGCCTCAATACCATCAGCAGCCACCTGCTCCAGCTCCTTAGCAAGCTGGCCAGGGACCTGTTTTGCTAAAGCCATGACAGTGTCCCATCTAGATTTCTGATACCTAGCAGTATAGGCCATATAATTGGCCTGTCTGAGTCCCAAGGATGCTGCCATGCACTGTTTCTTTGCCATGGCATCAATCCTCTTGGAGTTCTTGTCTGGGAGGTGTGAAGCCAAGGGAATATTAGCCTTATCACAGGCTGCAGCCTGCACTACCTCAACATGGCTGCATTGTTGTGTAAGGAACTCTGTATCTGAGCCTGACAGAGTATACCTCTTGTCCATTCTTTTATCCACAGGAGGTATAGTATTAGGAGTCTTTAAAATCTTAAAAGTCTTTTTCCCAAAAGATTTGTGTAAGGGAATAGACAGCCTCCTAGACTCTGGGATATCCATCATTTCCAGATAGTCAGGCTCTTCCTGGTCATCCACAGCTTCTTCCATAGGAAGCTGAAGGGTTTTGGCCACTTTCTTATAAAACATAAAATGGGAGGGGGACTCAGAAAGCCTAGGAGGAGACACTCCTGAAGGTCTGTCTGGGGAGATGTCCGGGTCAATGGGCACATCCAGACTTTCAAAACCACATTCACTTTCCTCATACTCCTCTTCCTCCTCCTCCAGTTCATAATATTCCTCTAAATCATAATCTTGAACCGGTGGAACCGACCGAACCGAGCGCCTTCCTGATGGTGCCGGTTCGGTCGGAACCGGGGACAGCAACTGCACAATTTTTATCGCTTTGGCTATTTCCTCAGCGGTTGGAGAAGAAACTTTTGGGTCCACACCAGCTGATTTTTCCTTTCTTGTTCTCTTAGCCAGAACCGACTCCTCAGAATCGGTTCTCCTTTTGCCCGAGAAGTCTCGCCCTGGTCAGAGGGCACTCCTTCTGGTTCGGTTTGAACCGAACCGGGCTGGCCATCTGGTTCAGCGGACTTTTTGGCATCCCTTTCACTGAGCCTACCAACTCTCTTCTCTAGGGTAGCTGCAGGAAAATTTTTACAAATCTGGCAGTCTGCATTGAAGTGGTCAAACACCAGACAATAAACACAGGTGGTGTGGGGGGTCAGCCTTAGCAAAGACTTCCCCACACACACTGCAGTGTTGAAACCCAGTGGGCCCGGTTTTTCTTTTGGGTTTCTCAGACATTGTGCCAGTCCTAACCAAACTTACCCTTTTAATGGCAATCCGCGAGGCAAGACACTCTTATCGGTTCCTGACCGTGTCACGGGTTGTGGAAAAAACTGTAATAAAATACATTTTTTTTAGAACCGATAAGAACCGGTAAACACACTCTAAAAGTACAGATAAAGATTTTACAACTTTATCGGTTCAAACCGAACCGATGAACCGTTTACAAGTTCCACCCAGAATAGAAAACAATATAACCTGTCTAGTACTCACGAATACCGCAGACAGAGACTGAACCGACAGGTTACGGTTTAAATTTGGTTGAAAACCGAGAAAAGCGGTACTTTAACCGACAAATTGAACCGAGCAGAAGGAGAAATCTCCGGAGCGACTGTTCAGTGAGGCGGAGTAAAGAATCTGACGATTTGAGTTCAAACAGCAACAGACAGAGTCTCAACTGAGCTCGAGCTCAGCGTTCCATGCCTGGAATGGAAAGTTAACTCTTTCATCTCCGGGGCAGTTTGAAAGTTGGGACTCACTGCTATTGTCAGAATACAGCAAGACTTCATGTTGTTTGAACACCACACCGGCCCTCGGCACCCCTACCAAAGAGCCGAGCACTGGAATTTCGATGGCTGGAGTTGTGATGAAGCCTAACGCAGACACAAGGTCTGACACCCTGATGCAAACCAAGCCACGGGGGACAAGGAGCCACAACTCCAAAAAGGTAAGCCCATTTGGGGGCTTACATACTCCCCCCCGCTAAGTGCTTGCCGTCTCAGTGAGCCAGAACCCGTCATAAACTATTTACATACTTTTTGCACTAGACCTGAACTGACACTACCTATACTAACCTAACCCAGCTCTCTAAACCACCTGGGATAAATTTCTCACATGGGCCACCCACTGCCAGAACCTACTACTCCCCTGCTTTCAGCCTGAGCCATGGTGTCCCCAGTCCATTAAACGAGTCCCTACCTGGCCACCCACCGTTAGACCTACCAGACGGATTGCTTTCAGCCTAAATGCGGTGGCGTCCCAGGTTTCCATACTCTAACTCAGACTTACCTTAACCCCCTTTAAAGCTGCCAGCTGCCTGCATTGGACTGCCTGGAAATTCAAATAGAAAACAAGACATAGCAGATGTAGAAATTTAAGCCATAGTTGACAAATATATGATAAAAGCATACCAGCAACATTTTCTTACACATTGCTATCTAGTATGAAAATACTAAAGCTATAAAAACAGTTATACCTCTAGCTACCCGAAAACAGTTTTTACACAACAGCATTTTTATTCTTTTCCCCCCAAGTAAACATCTCCCCTCTTAAACAGTAATGTGCAGGTACACAAGGTGCAATCTGTTCAAAGACAAAGCACAAGAAATGCAACATGTAACAGTTAATATACAAAATATAACAGCATAGCATAGACAGTTATAACAGTCTTCCCCCTTTTTTTCCCCAAAGGTGGTAACTTTTCCGCCAAAAGCCCATGGTCCATATAAAACAATTCATAAGTCTCTGATTGGAGCGCTTGTCAGTCCAAGGCCATAGGGCTCTAACCAGACCACCTACCCCATACCTGGGGCCAAGGTAAAACAGGGGTGCCTCCCATGGCACAGTCTCTGCTCCCAACAAATTAGCTACTGCTCCCAACTCCAGCCAGCAGACGGAAGCAACGGACAACTGCAGCTCCATTGGAAAAGGTGCAAACTGTCTCTAGCGCCATCTTAATCTTGTAGTAACCAGTCCGGCTGATGGTGGACTTCCACATGCTTGCCCAGCACCCAATTTACAGTCCGTGAAGGATCGGGACACCACAAATCAAATCCTGGATGAGCTCCCATGTTAAAGCCTCCGTGTCTAGGGGTATGATGGTGGAAGTCCGTGAAGAGGGGGCGTGTACAGAACAAAAGGATTCACATACCTGGTTGGCCTGATTACCAGACCTTGATGGAACCCGGATGCCCTGTGCTTTCAAGTGCAGACCTGGAAACAGGAGAAATGAAAACCTTATTCTTCACCTGCCTGGCCTTGCCAACTTCACCTCTGAGGCCTTTGTAGACAGCTTTCACCAGGCAGACCTCTCTCCGACTCCCTCAATGATCCATCTGTTCTTCAGCATAGGGACAGAGCAGGTGTGGTACCCCAGACCCCTTTGTTATCACCCTGGAACATACACTAGTAGCAGGGCTACGGAGGCAAAGTTCTTGTTAACAGCAAAACAGTTTATCCAAACAAACGAGGTGAACACCAGAACTACATGAACAGTTAATCAGAATAAAGAACTTTCCTCCATGGAGCAGTAAAACACACACAATTTGTTCTGGACCAGGATGTCACATTAGAAGCTAGTTGGTGCTCTGGACCGTGAAGGTCACATCAGAAGCTCGGTAAATGCTCTGGACCATAAAGATCACATCAGAAGCTCAATTCCAGGCAGCTACCCTTGCAGGCTACGCAGCTCGGTTGAAACATAGGCAGCATAATTTTGTGGCCGAATCAGTCCTTACGGTATAGCAAAACTACTCCCTTGATTGCTCTCTCTCTCTCTCTCTCTCTCTCTCTTGTTCTCTCTCTCTCTCACCTCCTGAGGGATGGTTGACTCAGCCCAGGTCATTCTCACTGTCAGGCTCCTTTTGTGCACAGGGCCCAAAAACTGGATGGTCCAAAAGCCGAGGCACTCTAGGACCAGGGGCTGCCCCAGACTCCCAGTTCCCACTCTGATCCCTCACCTCCTTTCTCTTCCTTTTTATCCACTGGTCTCACTCAGCCCCCCAGTCTCTTCCATTTTTTCCAAGGGGTATGTCCCTGGGCAGCACTTCTCCATGGGAGTCCCATTTGGCAACGGTCCTCTGGGTTGGCTGCAACACAGCCCACCTCCATGCTGCAGGTCTCATGCAGGTTGTCCTCCTTCTCTTCTAAGGCACTGATCCCCAGGGTTGCCCCAGGATGGATCTCTAAGAGTAAAGGCCACCGCCACGTCTCTGGACTTCCCTGGACACTTACTGCCACACAAAAATAAAACAAGCATTTGTCAATGCCGAATGTTTGCTTGCTGGCATTAGCAGTGGAAGTGCAGGAGTTAGACAGATGCAGTATAGGAATGGCACTGAAGTACTGAATTGACGCCAACTCCACTCTCACTCTGCAGAGATGCACAGGCATTGGGGTGTGCCTTTGGGTCGTCACTCATGACGGTCACGACATTTCACCTCACCCTACCCTTCAGACACTGACAAGTGTTGAGGTGTGCTTTGGGGTGTTTCGCCTTTACATTCACCTCATTCCATAAGGAAATATGCTGAAATGGGTGCAGTATAGGAGAATGGGGGGAACTCTGGGAGCAAAGGGTCCAAGGTGCACCTCGATGCCTGTCAGTGGCTGCAGGGTGTGTGTGGGGGTGAAATGGCATGAGCATTACTGTTGACAATCCCAAGTCACACCCTGATGCCTGTCAGTCCCTTCAAGATAGGGTGTTGTGGTCGAAAACCCTAACGCCTTGGGAGTTTCTTGGTATTTTTACTCTAAGTTTTCCACATGGGTTTTTTTGTGACCCCACCGCATGAACAGTGACACTATCAGTTTGTTACGTGAAAGGTGATTTTGCAGAGCGACTGTGCCATTTGCCGCCACAGGTGCAAAAACACATTTCAAACAGGATGTGAAAAGTGACAGGTGTACTGATCATGAGGAGGTGTAAAAAATGGCATTGTTGAAAATCTGGAGTGAAAATATACAAAAACTGGTGAAGTCATGAGCGTGCATAGGAGCTGTGCAACGTACACCCATAATGTAAGTAGTCTGGGGATTTTTTACAGCAGATTTTCAACATAGTCATTTTTGCACCTCCGCTCATGAACAGTGTCACTGTGATTTTCGTAATCTATTCCGAACACTAAATTCCCACAGTGACTGTGCTATTCTGCGCCGGAAGTGTGAAAACACATTTCGGCCAGGGTGTGAAAAATGACAGCTGTACTGTTCAGAAGGAAGTGTGGAAAAATGTAAATGCTGAAAATCTGGACTAAAAATATTACAAATTCGTGAACTTACGAGGGTGCATGGAAATTGCGCAATGCACGCTCGTGACAGAGTCATTTTATGGACTTTTGTCACCAGATTTTCAGCATAGCCATTTTACCACCTCTGCTTATGACCAGTGTCACTTTGATTTTCTTAATGTGTCCCGAACATTGATACGCAGACACCGACCACGCTAATGTGCGCTACATGTACGAAAACACATTTTGGGTATGATATGAAAAATGACAACTATACTGTTCATAAGGAGGTGTGGCAAAATGACAATGTTGAAAATCTGGACTGAAAATATTAAAAATTCTCAAAGTTACGAGCGTGCGTAGGAACCGAACAACACACCCTCATAAAACAGTAATGTTTGGGAATTTTTTTACCAAATTTTCAACATAGGGTTTTTGGGGGCCTACCTCATGAACTGTGACACTGTCGTTTTGTTACTCAGTCCCAAAAGGTGGTTCCACACAGTGACTGCGAAATCGCCTTTCAGGACCGCATAACAAACTGACAGTGACTGAATTCATGAGGTGGGTCCCCAAGAACCTCATTTGGAAAATTTGGTGAAAAAATTCTCCAAAATGGCCGAGATATGTACCAAAGTTAAAAAAAAAAACATTTATTGCATCATTCAGCTTACCGGCAATTCTTCAGTTAAGTGAGTCGGCTTTGAAGAGTGCAGGCGTGTTCTTGTCCACGAAGATCATCGCGCTGGGCTCGGAGGTAAGTATGGGGTGGGGTGTGGGGAGGTGGGTGCGCAGAGTGTGGGTGCAGGTTGGGGGAGGGGGGCGAGACAGTCAACGAGGGACCTTTTTTTTTTACAGGTGTTTCTTTAGACAATGTGGGACTTTTGCCACGCTGGGGTGGGCTTCCAGCGTGGCAGATGGAAGTTTTTTTTGGGGAAGGGGGAGCCAGTGGAGCTGACGGGGGATTAGGCACCCCCGTCGGCCATACAGACTTCTGCCATGCTGGGGTGGGCTCCCAGCGTGGCACATGGAACTCTGGTTTTGGGGGGGTAACGTACAGTGGAGCTGATGGGGGATTGGGCACCCCCAGTCAGCCGTACGGACTTTTGCCACGCTGGGGTAGGCTCCCAGCATGGCACCGGAAGTCTGTTGGTGGGGCAGTGAAGCCGACGGGGGATTGGGCACCCTCATCAGCCATACGGTGTGCAGGGGGAGCGCATGAGCATGCTGGGGTGGGCTCCCAGCGTGCTACTTGGGGGGGTAAGTAGACCAAAACGGAGCTGTCTATGACAGCTATACAGATGCAGGGCAGGGTGTAGGCACTTTGCATACTGCTGACGTCAGTATGTAAATTACCTGCCGACGGCAGTATGCAAATTACCTGCATGTTACAACTGCTAATTTGCAGCAGGTTTTTGCTTTCAACTGTACGCCACTGCATCTGAAGGGCTGTCATAGACAGCTCCGACATTCATTGGCATGGTGCAGCCGTGCCTGCAAAAGGGGGCAGGGCATTGGGAGTGGGGGAGGCACACCTACGGAAACTTGTACGGTGGCACTATGTTTCTTGCACATGCGTGCAAGCAAACATAAAAATGAAGAGATCGCACTGACTGAGTGGGCAGTTGCCCCCACTCAGTCCCTATATCACTCCTTCTCTCTCTCTCCCATTTTCCAACACTGCTCTCCCTTTTATCCTTCCCTACAAGGGTGCCAAAAACCCCACGCTCCTACAGCCTTACAGAACATGAAGTCCCATTTCCACTATTTACAGTGCACCTCCACAACGATGTCTGGCACTGAATTACTCCCCCCAGAAAATGGAGTTGTAGCTCCTTTAAATTTTCCTAAAGGTGGCTAAAGCGCAGATTGCCATTAACTATCCACAACTGTGTGTTTTTTTTTTGTAATGCGGTCCTGGCTCCACGTCAACCCCCTGAAACCAAAAACCACCTGAAGGGTGCCCAGAGGCACTGAACACCACACTGGCACTTGTTCCCCACCTCCCTGCCAAAGAGCTGAGCACCAGAATTTCAGCAGCCAGAGCCGCAAGGAAGCCAAACACGGACACAAGATCTGAATCCCACCCGGGACCCCCTGACGCAAGCCAAGCCGTGGGGGACAAGGTACTGCAACTCCAGAAAAGTAAGCCCATTTGGGGGGCTTACATTGTTAAACTAAGGATAAATAAACAGCTATGGAAAAAGGGAATAAATGGTTTTAGAAAATGGGTTAGGAAATCCTGAAAACTGAGTGGCTGATAGCATTGCAAAACCATATGTTTAGCAGCCAACAGAGCCCTCTAAAAAACAGAGCTGGCATTCTACCTAAATAATAGCTGTTATTTACATATAAAACTTTTTCTTTAAAGTAAGTTGCACTGAACCTATAAGTCATTTTTCTCTTGTTTTTTTTTTTGCTCCTTCCCTCCCTTCTGACCTGCCCCTCAATCGGGCCCCATAGCGTTGGCCCCCGAAGCCCTGCCAGACTTACCTCCCACTGCCATATCATCCATCCCAGGCTTGTGTCTGCACCCTCAGTGGTCTGGCTTATCACTGTTGGGGGGACCCCCTTCCCTATGGAGAGAAGGGAGAGGAGTAGCATTCCATGGCAAATCCGAGAGCTGGAGTGAGGAGTGATCCGAGTGGTGCGTTGGTAGCTGTGTGATGTGGGGGCCACAGGGTGGCCATCATCCAGCTGGTTGTTGGGTGTTTTCCTATTTTCGTGCTGGGGCTCCATCCACCTCCCTGTGTGCAGCCACTCATGGCATTCTGGGGTGGGGACATTCAGCAACCTGTGGTCACCCACACCACCAAGAATGTCCCACAAAGCCACTGCCAGGAGCTGCAGTAAGAGCGGTTTGCAGGAACCCACCCCCATGGGAGAGAAGTGTCCAAGGGGTGCTCTGACTCCCTCCCCACCAGCCTCTGCTCCTGACGTCTGGGATCAGAGCACAAACCCAGGTAGTCAGCGTGCCAGAGCGATGCCCCATCATTCGGTACCGCGGAGTTGGCTTCCCTGTTTTTTTAGGTACTGTTCCATTTCTGTTATTGTTCCATCTTTATTGGGTATCTGTGATTTACACACTAATGTTAAGTACTATTTTAGAACTGTATGATGTAGTTTATGGGCCTCTTAACTACAGAGTTCTGCAGTAGAAAACAGAGCTATTGGGACAACAATGTAAGAGCTTAGCAAGCATGTAAACTACATCACACAGTTGTAAAATGGTGCTTGCTACCTGTGTGTAGTTCAGAAACACCCACTGGGATAACTAAAAAGCCTGTCTAGATGGAACAGTAACACAACTGAATCCTGCATTTAAAAAATCTGCTTTTATAAGGAAACATTTCTTGACTTACAGGTGCAGTGCAGTCCTCCTTTAAATGTTTTAAAATACTTTTTTTTTCATTTTGTTACTGCAAAGGCCCATTTTTTTAAGTGTAATAAGACCCTTTACTGTGTGGGATGTTGGAGGGTGCCCGCACTTCCAGGGGCTGCAAGGCCCTCTGCCTGCGGCGCCAGGCCTCACTGCGCCCTAGGTGTGCATGTATCCCCCAACATTACACACCCTGTCGGGTTTTACTGCTTATATAACAACCTGTCAGAGCTTCCAGGGCTGGTTATCCATTTGTTTTCCAGGTTTAACTGTATCAGGACAGTGCATCAACCTTACAAAAGGGATTTGGTCAGGGGCAATACACTAAGACTTAGGATACAACTTTAGGTTTTGGCTTGCAAGCTCCTGGTTGCACCAGAGAGTTTGTTGTCCTAAATAGTGTGATTTTATTAGTCTTTTCATTGATTTTGCAAAAAAAGCAAGACAATGCAAGATGCCCCGAGGACAACAGTGGATTCTCAGATAAACATACAATAGGAGATAAAGTACATATCACTCCCTTATATTGTCTTAGACTTGAAATCTGAAAGTACCTTAATAGTTAACATACCAGCTTTAATTTTGGTTACAGGCAGGTGTATGTGTACAAACTATACAGAAATACATTTAATAAAGGCTATTCAGATGAGTACAATACAGTATTAGACTTGGAAGGGACAGATCCATCGTGTCCGATTCCCTGCAAATGTAGAGGGCATATGCAATAACACCCCCACACTCACTTAGATTAATGTCCAAGAGCTTATTAAAGGACTGAACATTTCAAGCTTTCCCCATCTCCTATGGTGAACTGTCCCACAGTCTCGCCACTCTATTGGTAAAAAAATGTTTTCCTAACATCAAGCCTAAACACTTATGAGATGATGATCAAACCATTGCCCTTGTTACTTCTTGATAGACTGCCAAAAACTCACTCACAGATATTCCCACAATGATATATAATATTTTAAAGACCATAATCATGCCTTCCTGCAGTTTTCTTTATGCCAAAAAGAGCATCCCCAACCTCTCCAGTTTTTCCTCATAGTCGCACCCCCTCATTCCTTTCACCATCCTTGTGCCCCTCCTCTAGATCCTATCCAACAATATTCCACATGCGGCCAGACATAGCATTGGTACAGAGAAGCATCGCCCCACTTGCTCTTACTATCAAATGACCTGTTAATATTAGAGTACCACAGAGTAGTAAGGTAGTGTGGAAAACTGGATGGGCTGTAGAGCCTTTTCTGCCAGCAGTGTCTATGTATCTGTGTATTAAATAATACTCTATATTAGACGTTGCTGCCACCCTTGCACACTGCCATGTAATTTTCGGCTCCACTAATATTATTATTCCCATATCCCTCTTTCCTCCACCCTTCCCAGAACTGCACCATCCAAGACGTATTGGTACTGTACAGTACCTGTTTCAACAGCCGAAGTGCATGACTTTGTATTTTTTTGTATTAAACATCATTTCCAGTTTTGCTGCCCAAACCTGTAGTGCATTTAAGTGCTTCCACAATTACTGCACATCTGATCGTAAAGTTACATGCCCAGCAATCTTTGTGTTATCTGCAAACGTTGTGATCCCCGATTCTACCTTTTCCTCCAGATCTTTTATATAAATTACAAATAGCACTGAACCCAGTACCAAGCCCCGCCACAACCACTCGTCACCTCTCCCCATCATCTGATACCTCCTTACCGCATACCTTCTGTTTCTACCCCAGTAACCACCATTATACTCAGTTTACTATCCTCAACTTTGCATGGGACACTTTAACAGAGGCCTTACAGAAATAAAGATAGACAATGTCTACAGGACACCCCCTGTCTACCTCACCAGTCACCCTTTCCATAAGGGTCAAGAAGTTAGCCTGACACAACCTCTCATCTTAAAACTGCTAGCTGTCTTCCTCCAAACTGTACCTTTCCAGTTGATGCACAAATCCTCTTTTTTCAAAGTCTTTTCAACACCTTACCTACCACCGACATTAATCTCACTGTTATAATTGTATGACTTTGCCTTCCTTATACTGTACAAACTCATGTGCCTGTTTCTAAATGGCTTGCAGCATTGCCTGCATGAGAGATGTGCTGAAAATATCTGCCAGTGGTTCAGCTGTCACCTCTGCCACCTCCCTAAATGACCTTGCGTGCAACCCATTCAGTCCTGGTAACTTATTCATCATCAGTACCAACAGTTCCTCCTTTACTTCCTCTCTTAATATATTGAGATCATTATTCACCCACACCTGCGTGTTTTTAACCCCTATGTGCTCCATCTCCTCACACTCAGAAAATATTTGTGCAGTTCCTGTGCCTTCTCAGTATCTCGGTTGAGAATCTCTGCACCTTGTGACTTTAAGGAATCCAGTCCCTACCTCCCTCAATCTGCTGATATATTGAAAAAATATGTTCCTTTTTCTCCATTTGGCAGGTGCAGTTCTTTCTTCCAATTCAGCTTTTGCTTTACTAATTTCAGTCTTAAACTTTTTCAGTAACACTTTAAGTTTCCTTAACTACACTGCAGTTACAGTGTAACTACACTATAACTGCATTGCAATTGCAGTGCAGTTACATACAACAAACATGTAACTACAGTGTAATTACCTCTGCTGCACGTAAATAATAATTACCTACCCTGCAGTTACATTGAAACTGTCACTTAAAATAAAGTGTAACCACTATTTTTTGGAGATGGTGGTGATTCACAGGGCTGATGGTGCTAACTTCCAAAAAATGTATATATGCTTTGCAGTTTGTGGGGAGCACTCACCCCTACTGGCAGCAGATGTAAAAAAGATTACACGCACACAAAACTTAGTGTTTCAATTTCATGTTCTTTTTACTCTCAAGAGACATAGCAGTGCAGCAAACAGGACAGCTTACATTTCACCCGACCATTCGGGCTTCTACAGAACTCGGGTGAAACATAAGCTCTTTTTTACATCTGCTGCCAGTAGGGGTGAGTGCTCTCCACGAACTGCAAAGTGTAACCACTTTTTCTGTAGGGTCCTGTACTCCTACCATTTCTCCACATTCTCTAGCCTTTCCCTTAATAAACTTTTTGTCCCTCACCAACATTCTAAACTCACTACTCATCCAGATAGAATTCCTTCCTGCCTCCTTGGTTTGTTGCTGACGGGAATATATTTCTTCTGGCCTTCCCCACCAGTTGTATGAATTTTTTCCATTTTTTATTCACATCAAGCCTTCGTAACACAACAATCCATTTCATCCTACTCGATTCCTCTATTGTTTTTTTGGAAAATTGGCCCTCCTAAGATTCCACTTTCTTATTCCCTTTCTCTTTCCCCAAATTTAGACATTCACTTTAAATTCAGTAATTGCATGATCACTCACCATCAGATTTGTGTCCACCTCAACTTCTTCCATCTGCTCTGAACTGTTAGTTAGTATTAAATCTAAGCATCTCTCACTTCTTGGTGGTGTCTCTACTATTTGCTCCAAGTGGCAGCATTGAGCATCAATGAATTCCCTTTCTTGCCCTGTTCTTGCCATGCATCCTGTCCAAGGTCCAGATTATTAAAAATCTCCCATCACTATTGCCTTCCTCACTCCACAGTTGCCCCTTTGCACAGCATATAAGTCCCTGTTGTACTGTTCCCCACATGTTAAGTGGTCTATAAATGACCCCTAATAACACCTCCAACTGAGTCCCACCATTCTTTCTCCATACGCCCTCCACCTCACTTTCATAATCTTTAACACATTCAACTGCAGATATACTTTCCTTCACATACTGTACTGTATATCACAATTCCACAACCTCTCCTACCTCCTTTGTCTCAAATTGTACCCATCCATGTGCATCCCCCAATTGACACCATCCTTTCACCATGTCTCAGTTATTCCCACTAAATCATATCCACCTTCACTCATTAGTAATCTTAATTCACCGATGACACAAAATTGCGTGGTAATGTGGACAGTAGAGGGAGTGGGAAGCATGTGGAGTGGTGTAGAAAGGCTTAAACAGTTATCAGACTCATGGCAACCAAAAGTCTATGCAAAGAAGTACAAAGTAATGTTTATAGGCAAAAAATAGGTGGAGTACTCCATTAATGGGGTAAAGGTGGAAGCCACTAAAGAGGACAGAGACTTTGGAGTAGTCAATACACAGCAGCATAAAGCCATCTAGCTAATGTGAAAAAGCTTTTGTGAAGGCAAATAGGATACAGGGACATATCAGACAGAGGTTCTCAAGTCATAGTGAGACCATTTTCTAGACACTGTACTGGTTGGTGATCAGGCCCTGCCTGGAGTTCTGTGTGTAGTTCTGAGACCCCATCTTAAAAAGCACAGGGATAAGTTAGAGAGGATACAGCGTAGGACAACAAAGAGGATAAAAGATAGTAGGGGAGTAGCCACCAGAGTTGCAGAACCTCAACATGTACACACAAGAGGACAGAAGAGGACATGGCTGAAACATGCAAGGATTCAACAGGATGGATATGAATAAGTTGTTCAAATGATGGGGTCAGGCAATCACTAGGGATCACACTTTGAGACTGGATGAGGGGTTCAGATGGTATGTGAGGAAGTTCTTCCTTACTGAGAGGGTGGTGGATAGATGGAACAGGCTACCAGAGGAGCTTGTGAATGTGGACTCTATAACATGTTTTGTGAACAGATAGGACAAGTACAGAGGGGTCATCTGGAATGAAGGTGATCCCCAGTGTGCTGAAATTCAGTTAGAAAGCTTGCCAGACTAGGTGAAAATCATTGGAGGAGAGAAGAGAGGGTGATATGATCAAGACCTTTAAATACCTTAAAGGCATTAACAAGGTTGGCAACCTTTTTAGTGATCATTCAGTGATATTTTGTATTTTGAATTTGTTGCTTCTCAATTCTTCCCCTAAAATTACAAAATTCAGGTGTTCTCAAAATTGTAATTCAGAGACTTTTCCTATGGACCTAAATCAGGTTCCATGGGGTATTTTGTTTTCTTTTACTGAAGTCAATGCAGCATGGGATTTTCTGTGACTCATTTTGCAAAAATGTGTGACAAGCATGCCCCTTATAGGTAAAAGAGGGTCAAAACAAGGCATGTTCCTTAGGACACCCATTTATTGCATCCAAACGAATGCATTGTGATAAATTGATAAATGAATGAATGAATTGATAAAATGATAAATTATATAAAAAAGCAAAAAAATCAAATACAGTTAATTAATTAATTTATTTATTGAAATGTTTCACCAGGAAGGCATGCTGAGCAACAAGTCACTCGCCTCCCTATACAGCCTGGGGGGAAGGGGAACATGAGGATAATTACATAGATTTGAACACTGACAGAGATTTACATGTAGATTACATATAATAAGAACAGTGAGTAAACAGTAATGCTGCAATGAGACAGCAATGTACAACAGCTTAGAACTGAGTGGGTACAGTGATAACAGCATATAACTTAGAAGTTACAATAGCATAACATGACATTAATGGTATACTCTATGTGTCCCATAAATGGAAAGCTTGAATACGGTTGAGAGGAATTTTGTAAGGAATAAGACATGACGAGGTGTGGTTTATGGCTTGATAAGAGCACGCCCCAGGTGCGTAATGAGGCACGAGGCGCTTGCGCCGAGTGACTTTAGCACCTCGGAAGTACTCTTATCAAGCCATAAACCACACCTCGGAGTGTCTTATTCCACTTATAAAAATGGGCACTGCACTTTTGTAAATAAAGTAGAAACAGAGTTGAAAATATTTATTTGACAACAATCTTAAAAATAAAATCAAATAGTTAAAAATAAGATAAAATAGTTCCTAAGTTGATTCATTAGCAATGCTTCTGTGAATGCATTCAGTTTCATGCTTTTAAACTGATGAGTGAGAAATGAATTGCAGCGTCATGTTGTTACAGTTAGCGGGAGTGATCATGTTCCATATCGGGTAAGGTTATGCACATTATTTACTGTGATATTTACTAACTCCCACAGACAAACTTTTTTTGTTTTGTTTAATAAGTCTTACTTTGCAGCGTCATGTTGTTACAGTTAGCGGGAGTGATCGTGTTCCATATCGGGTAAGGTTATGCACATTATTTACTGTGATATTTACTAACTCCCACAGACAAACTTTTTTTGTGTTGTTTTCTTTTTTAAGCTTTTTGTCTTTCAGTCGCTTTGTTTATTTTATACTGGTGGGCTGCTTTGACTGGGAGCGAGCATGTGCATAAACGTTTCTGTAGCCACTGCTTTTTGCTTCTCCGACGGCTTCCTCGTAGCCACTCGTTTTTTTTTGTTTTGCAGTTGCCAAACTCAGCACAGAAGAAGAAAACAAAAAGCGAGTTTGAGTAAATACATTTTTTATTTACTTTATGAGCTGTACATAGAAATACTACCGCAGGACTGGGTCTGAGTCTATTTTGAATGTGCAGTTTTATTCCCAACATCGCTGACGCTAAGGAGCTGCGCTCGTGGATCTGAACGGCAATTTAAAAGCATTAACATGTGGTTCATGCTCATCACTGCGGTCTGCTCAGGTTAGAGTTAAAAAAATATGTATATTTATTTGTCCATTAGTGAGATACTGTGTGTCTGTGGTAGTGGTGGGGAGAAGAATGTCATTCACTGTATTGGTAATGGAGCAGCGCTGGTGGATCCTATGGCATGATTTTTTTCAAATGAATGAGTAAGTTGTTCACTCTCTGTTGCGGTCGAGCTTTCCATATGGGAGATGACAGAAAAATATCTTCAAAATTGTCTTGTATGAAGATACAGTGTGTGTTTGTTGTCCATGTGTATGTGTGTTATGGGGCAGACTGTTGTGCAGCCCGTCTGCGTTATGTTGGCACCGCAAATTTGCCTCAGAAATGAGTGACTTTTGTCACTCCCGCTTTGAGATTATGCAAATGTTGTGGAAAGCAATTTTGACAGTGCGGGCTCACTGATTTGTGTGTGTGCTATGGCTGTTGGTTGACATGTAGTGCAGGTTACCAAGATATGTGTCTATAAGAACACGGCTCTGGCAACCTCTGCACCAATCAAGATCCTCAAATGTTTTGCCCAGTTTATAAAGTACTTTAAACTAGGGGAGTCTAGTAGAGGGTCATACAGATAGTACAAAGTAGCAAGGTAATACAACAGTACAAGTTAGCTAAGTTAAGACTGAAGTGCAATTTTGTCTAGAAGTGCAAAAGAGAATGCTTGGAATTCAGTGGTACTTCCCCTTTATAAAGGAGGCTCTAAATCAGTGGCTGATAAATATTGCCCCAATTCTCTCTTGCCTATTATTTCTGAATTTTTAGAGAAAATTGTACTTACACAGATGAATGATTATGATTATCCGTCAGGCTTCGTGGGTGACTTCGTCCAGGACCATCTCGGCCCGGGAGATCCTCTGACTTCTTGGCCTGATGGTAGCCTCCATCACCACTGTTCCCCTGGTGAGGCTCCACATGAGAGTTACTCAGTGGTCCTTGCGGGTGCAGTGGGACCAACTCTGGATGATCTGGATCACCTGGTACTGGTTTCCTCAGCAGTTCAGAAAGAATTGATTTAGTGGAGAGACCCCTGCAACCTTTCCTTAGGTCTCCCTTTCAGGAGCCCAGCTACTTTGGCATCCCTATCTACAGATGCATTGAACATGGGATGGGGAGCACATCTAGGGGAGCATCAAGCTCAAGGACCATGGTCCAGCTTGGAAGCATCCTTGCACATCAATGTTCTGGAGATGAGGGCTGTCTTGTATGCCTTACAGACCTTACAGATCCTACTTCCCAAGAGATCACTGCTGGTCCAAACAAACAGTATGTCGGTAGTTTGGTACCTCAACAAACAAGGAGGAACTCGCTCGTACCCCCTGTGCAGGGAGGCGATGCGGGTGTGGAACTGGATGGTGCAGCATGATCTGGCCTAGTGGTCGTGCATGTTCCAGGCATTCAAAATGTCCTGGAGGACGGTCTCAGCAGGTTTTGAACCCTAACTCATAAATGGGAATTAAATCAGGATGTGGCAGAATCTCTCTTCCTAAGATGGGGGCATCCAGAAATAGACCTTTTCGCCTCCCAATACAAAGCAAAACTTCCCAGTCTTTGCTCGCTCATTCCAGGGCATAGTGCTTTCTGGCACGACACGCTGTCTCTCTTTTGGACAGGGACATTTTTGCACGCCTTCCCTCCATTTCCCATTCTCCAGAGGGTCCTTCTCAAGCTTCAAGCAGAGAAGGCAAGGATGACTCTTATCGCCCCTCTCTGGTCAAGACAAATGTGGTTCCCACTGCTACAACAGTTATCAAGGGAATCATCGGTTCCACTTGCAGTGACCCACGACCTCTTGACTCAGGATCAAGGTCACCTTGTTCATCCTGGCTCAGGACCCTGCATCTTCATGTGTGGCTCCTGCAGACATAACGATTTCTTGCTTTGGGGTCTCCTCTCGAGTAGCTCAGGTTCTTTTAGAGGCTAGAAAACCCTCCACTCGTTCCACTTATGCCATGAAGTGGAAGCGTTTTTCTATTTGGGTGACTTCCAAGAAGTGGAACTCCTTTTCTTGTTCTGCCCCACAAGTCATGGAATACCTCCTTTATCTATCAGACTCAGGTCTGTCATATTCTTCCTTGAAGGTCCACCTTTCGGTAATTTTGGTGTACCACGAGCTAGTGGATGGTAAACCCGTGGCTCAGTTGGAGGTCTCAAAAACCTTTCTGAAAGGGATCCTCCATCTGAAACCCCCTATCCACAGCCCAACCCCACCTTGGGATTTGAACTTTGTGTTGGAGAAGCTCACTCTCTCCCCATTTGAACCGGCAATGAGCTATGATTTGCGCTTCCGTTCCTGGAAGATGTTCTTTCTAGTTGCCATTATGTCAGCTCGAAGGATTTCAGAGCTTCACACTCTGGTTTGTAAAGAGCCTTATCTTATTTTCCACAAGGACCGGGTGGTCCTCAGGACAAATCCTAAGTTTTAACCCAAGGTAGTGTCAGAAGTCACACTGAACCATCAGTAGAGCTTCCAGTTTACTTTCCATCCACTTCGAACAGAGGTGAGGCACTCCTGCACACTATGGACGTCCATCGGATCCTTTGGTGCTACACTCACCGAACCAAGGATTTCCGTAGCTGCTATCAGCTTTTTGTTTCCTTTGCTACCAGGTTGAAGGACAAAGTGGTTTCGAAGCAGTGCCTTTTTAAATGGTTAGGCAACTGTATTCAATATTGTTACCAAAAGTACGAAAAACCTTTACAGGGTCCCATCAGAAGTCATTCTACTAAGGGCATGGCTGCTTCAGCTGCCTTTTTGTGGAACATCTCTGTGGTTGATATCTGCGCCGCAGCCACTTGGAGTTTGGTCCACACCTTTACTAAACACTACAGTCTGGACATTGCTTCTAGGCGGAGGGCAAACTTCAGCCTAGCTGTCTTGCAGGGCCTTCTGTCCTAGGCTGGGTCCATTTTTGTTCCCAGTTTCTGTTGGAGTTATTTTCTCCTCCTCCTTTGTTTCTCTCTGTCTCTCTTTGGAGGGACTGCTTGGGACTCAGTCCTATATGTAAGGACCTACTGAAGGAACCCTCTCGAAGTAAGATAGTACAGTTACATAGGAACTTACCGTAACAGTAGATCTTCGAGAGAGGTTCCTTCAGTTGGTCATATTTTTCTCTTCCTCCTTCCCCTCATTTTATTTCTTACACAGGGACTCCAAATCCTGTTTGCTCCTGCTGTCAGGCCTGTTCTTGGCTCTGGCAGGAGAACTGGAGGGCGGGCGTGGGGACCGCCCCCTATATAGGGCCATGCTGATGTCGGTCTTATGATGTCAGGTGGGCGGTGCCCCACCATGGATTGCTAGAAAAGTCTGCTGTGTGGCCCAACGCCAGGTGGTGCCAGTCCAATATGTAATGACCTATTGAAGGAACCTCTCTCGAAGATCTACTGTTACAGTAAATTCCTATGTAACTGTACTATCCTTTGCCTATGCTGTACCCTGGGCCTGGAACTCCTTCCCTCCATCCCTTCTCTCTTGCTCTTTTTACCCCAGCTTCAAAGCTTCAAAAGTGCCCTTCGAAACCACCTAATGGAGACCTGTTCCTGCCTTACCTAATCTTATCTTACAGTTTCTACTGTAATGTGCTCATTGCAAATTCTTCCTATACTCTTCAAGATTCACTTTGTCGTTGTTGGGCTGAATACTACGTCTGTTTTGTTTATTGTCTTAAATGCTTAAATACTGTACTTGTGCTGCTGCACCTCTACATGCAGCTGTTGTTTCTGATATGTTGCCTGCTCTGATTTACGCTCCATACCCTGATATCACTGTTTTTCTATGTAACCCCTAGGTGGCGCTATCCCTCGGGCTACTACCCCTGCCTGCTTGGCTACTAACAGGTTAAGGGGCTTGAGTTCTGAAATGGGTGCCTCCACCCAAAGGTCTGGGTTGGTTTGGGTTACGCTAAAGCCTCTGGGACACTGTGACCCCCCCCTTTCCTCCCACTAGTGGCCCACACCGTACACAACAGTGACTTTCCTAATACCCCTAATATGCAAACCACATACACTTGTACTTGGCACTTACCTCAAGGAATGGTTCCTTCAGCTTGACTCTGGGGACCCCCTGTAAAATAAGGTGATGCAGTACAATAGCAACAATACAATACTTTAAACATAAACTGATACCACAGTCAATGTAAATTGCAGAAACAAACAGATCTGATTTATTCCGGGGGACTGTAACAAGGAAGGGGGAAAATCAGGTTAATTAGCTTAAACGCATTAATAATCACAGTACTGTGCATGCACTTAGAGTTCCATATAGTCACACTCTCTGGGTACCCAGGATGGATAAAGGGGCTAGCCAGGTCCGTTGCAGCTGGTTGGGGCCCTGTGATGGAAAAAAAACATGCACACACACAATTTATGATCCGGAGCCGGATGGCTCAGTTCGTGGAAAGAAAAGCACAAGGCAATCAGATGACACACTTTGATTAAACAAAAATTGCAGGCAGCTACCCTTATAATTACTCACGATACCCAGGCTAAACACAGGAGGGCTGATGGCTGACTTGCTGGTTTGCCAGAAGAAGCTTGGCCCCTTGATGATGGATCTTTCTGTGCAGCAAGGTAGTGAGGCAAGACCCTCATGGCAGGGCCTATCTGTGCCAGGTGGCAGGGATTCAGTCCGATTCTTGCTGGGAAAACTACTTCCAGCACTAGCATACAGTTTACAGCAAATGGGGAAACCAGATCGCGATCCCCTTCCAGCACATAGCACATTTATGTGTAAAAGAAAGTCTACTGTACCAGGTAGGTGACTCCTTGGTCCCGATCGCAAAAATCACTGCAATTACCCGGGAACACTACAGTAGCTAAAGTCCTGACAGGCCGATCGCTTTCAGCAAAATCTTTGGTCTTCTACAGGGTGAGCCTGGTAATAGTTCAGCTGCTTGCTTTAATTTCTACAAATTCGGATTCAGTCCAAAAACGTCCTCTTCTCCCTCTCAGGGCAGAAATCAGAAAAGTAGGCCAGCAGTCAGGCCTTCCACGATTCTCCTGCGTGAACTACGCAGCAAACTGGCCGCTCGCACACTCAGAGCTCCTTCTCTCTCCAGCTCCCAGCTTGAATCTGGCTTGCCAGCAAACAGCTCTGGGGCTTTCACACAGATCCAAAGAGTTTGGTTGGTCAGTTCAGTTATCAGTCACAGCAGGGCTCCCTCTATAGGTGCAAAAAGGCGCCAACAGGCCAGAAACTACAATTCCCAGAGGCTCTCTTCACACAGCCCCATTTCAGCAGGCTCCAATTCAGAGTCCCAGTCCTGTTTGGCCCACAGCCTGCTCCATTTTAGTGTTCTTAGTACTGATTGGTCCCATTCAGCAGTTCTGGACCAAAATAGGGAAGCAAACAGACAGAGTTCATGCTGCAACAAAAGGTAGGTTAGACAAACTGCATTTTCATTATTTCTCTGCATTTCTCCCCACAACTAGTTACATCTTTAAAGTGTGCTCCCTCTATGCACTTAGCGACTGCAGAAACGGAGCACTTAGGCAGCAGCCTGGGCGGGACTCGGACAAAAATAGACACAGTCCCCCCATACAAACTAATTATGTCTGCAAGCAGACAGCTCTTAAAGAGACAGTACGCAGAGGCTCTAAAGCACTCACTACAATGCCGTTTAAAATGGCTGTGACGCCGGATACTACCCAGACTTGGAGCACTTAGGCAAGCTCCTGGAAGACTTTTGGAAACACCCATCTGCAGGGGAGTTACATCTATTATTTACTTCGTGGAACTTTGACTACAATTGTACTTTACTCCCAGGAAATTTTCTCATCTCCATGTATGCAACGTGCCTTCATTGTATGTACACTTATCCTGTATCTGCCTCATATTTATTGCATTTGAATCATTTTGTGTTGCTACACAATTGTATTATATGCCTATGTCTATGTTCTTATTTATGTACTCCCTTCTCCCTGTAACCTCCCCCAGGTTGCCCCTGAAAAAGGGACTGCATGGTCCCAGTGGGCTTACCTGGTCACCAAAATTCAAATAAATAAACTATTCATAGTACTTCCTCACAATAAAGAAAACGGGAGTGGCGACCCATACTGGATCTCAGGCAACTGAACAGACATTTGTTAAGACCAAAGTTCAAAATGGTGACTCTGGCAACAATCTTTCCAACCCTAAGATAGGGAGATTGGCTGGCATCTCTAGACCTAAAGGATGCATACTTCCACACCCCCATCAGGCAGTCCCACAGAAAGTTTCTCAGATTCAGACTGCCATCAGGCCATTACCAGTTCAAGACAATGCCTTTCGGACTTACTTCTGCTCCAAGGGTGTTCACAAAATGCTTGGCTGTGGTTGTGGCACACCTGAGGAGGCAAGGAGTGGCAGTATTCCCATACCTGGATGACTGGCTAGTCATAGGGCAATCCACTCAACAAGTAAGGCAGTCCCTGACACTCACACAGGATGTCGTACAGTCACTGGGGTTTCTGGTCAACCTGAGAAAATCCATTTTGGAGCCAGTACAGCTCCTGGAATTCATAGGAGCCAAGCTGGACTCTGTGAGAGGAAAGGCTTTTCTTCCACTGGCAAGAGCGGACAACATAGAAACACAGAATTTGACGGCAGATAAGGATTGCTCGACGCACCTAGTCTGCCCGTTTCCCTACCTAATGCATAGGCTGCAGATCCTAGTTAACCAACAGCCTACTTCCTCCTACCCCCACTAGAATTGCCTTATGTCTGTCCCACGCATTCTTGAATTCCCCCACTGTTTTTGACTCCACTACCTCCTCAGAAAGGCTGTTCCATGCATCCACAACCCTCTCCATGAAAAAATACTTCCTCACATTACCTCTGAGCCGTCTCCTCTCTATCTTCAAATTGTGCCCCCTTGTTCTTGCACATCTCTTTTTCTGAAAGATGCTACTGTCTTGGACTTTGTTGATTCCCTCCTCTCCTCAAGTTTATTCATATTAAGCTTCTTTAATCTCTCTTTGTATGTCTTCTGGTGCAGACCCTGCACCATTTTAGTTGCCCTCCTCTGGACAGCCTCCATCCTGTCTATGTCCTTGCGGAGATAGGATCTCCAGAACTGGACGCAAAACTCCAGATGGGGTCTCACCAACTGTCTGTACAAAGAGATAACAACTTCCTGTTTTCTACTGGTGATACCTCTCCCTATGCATCCCAGTATCCCACCAGCTCTCCTTACTGCCTTCTCACATTGCTTGCCCACCTTAAGGTCATCTGATATGACTACCCCAGGTCCCTTTCCATTTCTGTTATTGTTATTATCTCACCCCCCCCACTGTACTCTCTTTCCCTGGATTTTTGCTTCCCAGGCGCATTACTTTGCACTTCTTTGCATTTGAATCTAAGCTGCCATACATTTGACCATGCCTTCAGCCTTGCCAAGTCCCTTTGCATCCTCTTCATCCCAGCTTCTGTAGCAACCCTGTTGCAGATCTTTGTGTTGTCTGCAAAGAGACATACTTTCCCTTCTAGTCCCTCTGCAATGTCACTTATAAAGACATTAAAGAGGACCGGTCCCAGTACTGAACCCTGCGGTAACCCACTAGAACCCCCTTTCTTACCCAGGTTACCACCTTGGGACCCACTCCAAGGCTGGCTAACTTGTATATTAATCTTTTGTATGGGACTGTATCAAATGTTTTGCTAAAGTCTAGGTAGACCATGTCCACAGCCCCTCCCTGGTCTACTACATTGGTTACCCAGTCAAAGACATCTATTAGATTCGTCTGACATGACCTTCCTGCTGTGAATCCATGCTGCCTTGAGTCCTGTGCCCCACTGGCATCTAGGAACTCAACAATTCTTTCCTTTAGAAGTGATTCCATCATTTTCCCTATCACTGAGCTAAACTAACAGGTCTGTAGTTTCCTGCCTCTGTCTTGCTCCCATGTTTGTGAAGGGGAATCACATCTGCCCTTCTCCAGTCCTCCGGTGCCACACCATCCTCCCATGATTTGCTAAAAAGGTAGGTCAGTGGTGTCACTAGTTCTACCCTTAGTTCTTTTAGAATTCTTGGGTGAATCCCATTAGGCCCCATTGCTTTGTCCACCTTCAGTTTTCACTGTCATCCTCTGCCCACTCTCCCTTCCCCTTAGTAAGCCTCACTAGCCCTTCCTTCATCTTTCTTCACTCCCTAATGTACCTATAAAAGGTTTTATCCCCCTTCTTAACTGAGTTGGCTATCTTTTCCTCAGTTTGGGCTTTTGCTATTCTGATTGCCTTCCCCACTTCCTTCTGCTTTAACTGGAACAGTTCTCTGTCCTGCTCCTTCTGTGTTTCCTTATACTTCCTGAATGCTACCTTTTTCTCCTTAACCTTCCCCGCCACCTCTTTTGAGAACCATAGTGTTTTCTTCCTTCGTTTTGCTTTGTTGATTTGCTTCACACAAAGGCTTGTTGCCTCTGTGATGGCTGATTTGATTTTTCCCCATTGTTCCTCCACCCCTCCTTCTTGCCAATTTGCTAGTGTTTTTCTGAGGCACTCTCCCATTTTCCCAAAGTCAGCCCTCCTAAAGTCCAACACTCTTGCTTTTGTATGACTCGACTCTATGGCTGTGTTTATCGTGAACCACACTGTTTGGTGGTCACTTGTTCCCAGATGGCTACCTACTTCTAAATCTGAGATCCTTTCTCCATCCCCATTTGACAGTACCATGTCTAAGATTGCTCCCTCCCTAGTGGGTTCCACCATTAGCTGTCTGAGGCATGCCCCCTGAAGGGCATCAAGAATAAACCTGCTTTTTGATGTGGTTGCAGCTAGGGTGCTCCAGCTAACGTCTGGCATATTCAGGTCCCCCAGCAACAGTATTTCCCCTTTTTCTGCCATTCAAAGCATGCCTTCTATCATCTCCTTGTCCATTGCCTCCCACTGAGATGGGGGTCTGTATACCACCCCTTTGCAAACTGTGGTGCTATAACCTGTCTCCAGGGTAACCCACAGTGCCTACTCTACTCCCTGTTTATCCTTTAGTTCTGTTGCTTTGATCCCTTCCCTTACATAGAGAGCTACTCCTCCTCCTCCTCCTCCTCTTTTACCCTCCCTGTCCCTCCTGTAGATTGTGTACCCTGGTATGTTGACATTCCAGTCATGGTTCTCAGCGTACCATGTATATGTGACTGCCACGATATCCAGATGTCCCTCTTCCATCAAGGCCACTAGTTCAGGGAGTTTGTTACACAGACTACGGGCATTGGTACTCATCACCCTCCATTTGTTAATGGCCTTACCCCTTTTAGCCCCATCCCTGTCCTTACAGCCTTTTTCTGCATTTACCCCTGTCCTGCTTCCCATTAACTTCTCTACCATGGTGTTTACCTCTCTAACTATTGTGTTTTGTTGGGGGAGGCTGGGTTTTCCCCTGCTCCTTTTCAGTGCCTCCCCCTTGGCTAGTTTAGATGCTTGCCAATTATGCATTTAAACCTATCACCTAGGATTCTGGTTCCCCTCCTGGACAGATGCAGACCATCATGCCAGTATAGGCCTGTATCCCTCCAGGTGGACCCCCAGTCCCCAATGAAGCCAAAACCCTGAGCTCTGCACCAGTTTTTCAACCATTCATTGAATCCCATGGTGTGGAGTACTCTAGCATCACCCTTGCTATAGACAGGCAGCACCTCTGAGAAGGTTACTGTATGTGCTACTTGTCTAAGACCCCTCCCCAACTCTTCAAACTCCTCTTGCACTGCTCCGATCCCATTCACAGCCAGGTCATTTGTCCCTAGGAGGACAATGATATCCAGCTCCCTCCCTTGTGCAGCTGCTCCCGCAATCCTGAGGATTTGCTCCCTGTCTATCCAAGCCGTGGCGCCAGGCAGGCACCTTACCTCCCTCTCCCCTTCATTACCCAGATCTACCCCCTAATGATTGAGTCCCCCACCAGGAGTTGTTTCCTTCCCCTGTGGGGTCCCATGCCACCCTCCTGTGGGACTCCTTTGTGGGAAAACTTGATACAGTTGGCAAGTACCTTCAAGCTGCACAGCCTATGGCCTGCAATGCACTTCCTACAATTGCTGGGCCACATGGCAGCTTCCACAGCAGCAGTGTCAGGGGCAAGGTTCCAAATGAGAGATGTGCAGTATAATCTCAAGTTGCACTGGCATCAGAGAAGAGACTCATTGTCAAAGCTGGTGCCAGTCACAGGAACACTCCTGCAGGCACTTAAGTGGTGGCTGGAGATAGACAACCTCAGACAAGGTATACCATTCCTGCAGGAAAACCCTTCCTTGGTGCTAAACATGGATACTTCCCTCCTGGGGTGGGGAGCACATCTGGAGGAGCACACTGCCCATGGCACATGGCTCAAGCAGGAGTCACTGTTGCACATCAACCTGCTAGAGCTCAGAACAGTCTTCCAGGGACTCCAAGCCTTCGCTAGCGTGCTACAAGGAAAGGTGGTATAGATCAGGACAGACAACACAACCACCATGTACTACATAAACAAACAAGAAGGCACAAGGTCAACCCCCCTGTGCACAGAGGCCATGAAAATTTGGAGTCTGACATACTGTCTGGGAATTTACCTGTCAGCAGTCCACCTGCCAGGGAAGGACAATGTGCTGGCAGATGCTCTCAGCAGAATCAATCAGAACCACCATGAGTGGTCCCTGAACAAGCAGGTGTTGCAGACTATGTTCAAGAGGTGGGGCACTCCAGAGGTAGACCTCTTCACAGCACCAGAAAAATATCAGTTTCCCCAGTTTTGCTGCAAGCCCCCAGTGAGGGGCTCAGTCCCACTGGATGCACTGCTGTTGGATTGGACAGGGAAGTTCCTGTATGCATTCCCTCCGTTCCCACTGTTGCTGAAGTTCTGAACAAGCTCAGGTCCCAGCCGGCAACAATGATTGTGATTGCCCCAGACTGAGCCAGGCAGCCCTGGTACTCCCTGGTGCTGGCACTATCAGTTGCCAAACCAATCAGCCTCCCCAGGAACCACAATTTGTTAAGTTCCTCCCAGGGCAGGATCCTATACCCCAACCTGTGGTCTCTCCGGCTCAAGGCCTAGCTCTTGAGGACCTAGAGTATGCTGACTTGCATCTCTCTGAAGGGGTTATGGAGGTCCTTAGGGTTTGTAGAAAGCCCTCCACTAGGAATACTTACACTTCTAAGTGGAAAAGATTCTCCATTTGTTGCCAGGGTAGGAATCTGGATCACATCCAGGTGGGCTTGCCAGTTGTCCTGGATTACCTGGCCCATTTTCATTCCCTTGGTCTGAGACTATCCACTTTCAGAGTTTACCTGGCAGCTGTTTCCGCTTATCTGTCAGCAGGCAAGATATCATCCCTGGCTTCGAACCCAGTGTTGAGGAAGTTCTTTAAGGGGCTGTTGCATCTACACCACCCCCCCACAGAAGTCCCACCCCAGTGTGGAATCTGACCATATGTATTGCACAGCTCATGCAGCCACCTTTTGAGCCTATGTCCTCAGCAGATCTCAAGTATGTAACTTGGAAGACCGTATTCATAGTTGCAATAACTTCTGCCAGAAGGATTAGTGAGCTCCAGGCCCTATCCATGGAGACTGACTACATTGCATTCCACAGGGACAAAGTCATCCTTAGGACTAACAAAAAGTTTCTTCCTGGCCCTGTATCCCCCTCGGATTACCCCCCGAGGTGGAGCAGAAGGGGGGAGGTCCATCCTCCCCCCCTCCCGAGCACTATCCGGAGCGGGCCCGAGAGCTTCCATGATGCTGCAGCGCCGGAGTACCAGAAGGTGAAGCCAGCAGTGGATTTTCCTGTTTTTCTTGTGATTCCTCCCCCTCGCAGCCGTGAATGCATGCATGCACGTCACGATGCCACGCTACTGATTTTTATGGCTCTGGCGTTCTACCCCCCCATCCTCCACCAGAGGGCAGCCAAGGCAGGACAACATACCCACCCTTCCCCGGGAAAGGAGAGCTGTCATTGGACGCTCAATCATCTCCTTCCCCTGCCAACCCCTGGTGGCCCGTGCTTGTTCCCGAACGTGGGTTGCCGGCGTGGCACAAGGTGTGGTGTCCAGCGCCTCAACCCTCAGCACCACCGGGCCGGCAGTATCTGACTTCCATATTAATCAGTCCATTACACTGCCGGTCTTTTTCACTGACCATTCTATTTCAGGGGAACATAGACTGCATAGTCTAGGTATAAAAAGAACTATCAGCTACTTCTTGGACCATACAAAAGGCCACGGAGGAGACAGGATCCAACTCTTCTTGACCTGTGGGGAAGTAGGAAAAGATAAACCAGCCACACAAATCGCAAGGTGGATTGTGGCCTGTATCCCGTTCTGTTATGGCAAAGTGGGTAAGCAGCCTCCACAGGGTCTCAGGGCCCACTCTACTACAGGAATAGCTGCTTCCATAGCATTTTCAAGAGACATTCCTCTGCTGGAAATCTGTAAAGCAACTACCTGGAAAATAGTTCACACATTCACCAAGCATTACTGCTTGGATACCCAAACTAGAAGTGATGCCAGGTTTGGCACAGCAGTCCTGCAGAGCCTGTTTCCTAAATAGCCCTCTCTGTCCACCTCCAAAGGTACTGCTTGGGTAGTCTGCATTTGTCAGAATACAGTAAGATTTCCTGGGATTTGAAGAAAACATTACTTACTATGGTAATCTTGTTTCTTCCAAGGGAATATTACTGTATTCTGAGCTCCCACCCTTCCTCACCTACTGGAACCTACAGGGCACTGCATGCCAGCTGTACATAGCCTGTGGGAAACCTGTTGGTATACCTGTCTATTTCTTGGGCATCTGTGACTTGAGTCTTGGAAGATGCCCCTGTTATTTAAAAGTTTTTTTTTTGTCCCAAAAAGGGGTTTAATTTGTTATATTAGAATAGATTAGTTAGTTTGTTTTAGCTTCTGCATGCTTCATAAGAATCTGATGGTTGCAGGAAGTGCAACCAGGGACAGTGGTTTGAAAACCGAGTTCAAGCCTAGCATTCCACTGTTAGCATAGGTTCTATTAACCATTTTGGCTCCGGGGCTGTCCTATGGTGACACCATACTGCATTTGTCCAAATACAGTAAGATTCCCCTTGGAAGAAACAAGATTACTATGGTAAGTAATGTTTTCTTCATGTCCACTGACTTCATTGGTAGGCTGTTCCATAGGTTCACCATCCTCAAAGAGAAGAAGTGATTTGTAATGTTACTCCTGATTTTATTACCGCTGAGTGATATGGTGTGTTCCTGTATCCTGTTGGAGCACACCAGTTCAAACATCTCTGTTCAGTATTGTCGATACTATTTGAATATGCAAAAACTGAGTTCATATCCCTCTCGGACTCCTTTTCTCCACTGTGAACATATAAAGGGCCACCAGCCTCTCCCCATGGAGTTTGGTCTTTCATGCCCCTGATCATTTTGGTTGCCCTGCATTGCTCCCCTCTCCCCGACTACCTCAATTTCCCTTTTGGATTGGGGAACCCAGAACTCCACTTAGTACTCCAGGTGGAGCTTGAACAGGGCCTTGTGAAGAGGTGGGATAACTTCCCCTGCCCTGCTGCTAACCTCCCTTTTGATGTTCCCCAACATTCTGCTGCCCTCTTGACAGCAGTTGTACACCATGCATCATCCCATTGTCCGTAGTGACCCCCAGATCCGTTTCCTCTTCTACTGCAACAAGAGGAGCTCCACATAATGTGTAGGGCCTACTTCTGCCCCCCTCCCCCCAAGTGTAGCACCTTTTATTTGACGATATTGAATCTGAGGCTTCAGGAAGCAGACCAGTCACCCAGCTTATTCAGATTCCCCTGAAATTTGTCTCCATCCTCAAAAAAGTCCATCACCCTGTCCATCTTAATGTCATTAGTGAACTTAAAGCAGCCTGCTAGAGACCTCAGCTAACAGCAGTGGCCGCAGCATCAGTCCCTGAGGGATGCCACTGAATACCAGTCTCCACTCACAGTGGT
Source organism: Neoceratodus forsteri (assembly GCA_016271365.2). Lineage (NCBI taxonomy): Eukaryota > Metazoa > Chordata > Ceratodontiformes > Ceratodontidae > Neoceratodus > Neoceratodus forsteri. Next base: position 1,298,536,230 of record CM057459.1, on the reverse strand, counting down.
GCCTGCCCACCACAGCACCATGTCATAATACCTAAAAAAAAAGTCTCTGACAGCAAGCGCTAAAAAAGTACAGCTACAGCAAAAACAGCTACTTGACAAAATGCCGAGCAGTCAAAACCTCGTAAAACAGGCCAAGAAACCATGCCAAATAAAGCAACTGTAACAAGGCCCGAAGCAATTTCTTTACAATGGTATTGCACCCCCCCCGTAATATATATATATATATATATATATATATATATAAAACAACTCCAGTCCATGCTATAGTTGACATACGACAATAAAATCGATGCACTATAAATGCAAATGCTATTTTTGACACGCTATTTTCCTTAGCTATACTTCATACAGCATGTTGACCGGATACCCCCACCACAACCCTCTGCTTTCATCCCCAATCCAGTTAGCAAACCTGCTAATTGCCTTTGGATCTTGCTTAAAGTATACTCATGATAGAGCTATTCCTTCATCTGACTTGCGCCCATGGTTGGCACCACTTATAGTGCGGAATTCCTGGCTGTATGCAATGGCACCGTATATATAGTTCTGTAATTGCTTCAATTTCTGTATCTGCAACTCTGTACTATGATTTTATGTCCCTGTACTGTATTTATCACCTTGTGCAGTATATCTGACTGTTGTGTTGGGTAAGTGCTACACAGTAGATGTTGCTATACCTTTTTGGCTGTCCTACCCAGGGCCTACTTGTAAATGAGTATCACTCAGTGGAGCCTGTTTCCTAGTGAAACAAATAAATACAAATACAGTGCACTTTGGGCTAGATATTCAAAGGGCATGTGCCTGGTGCAACTAAGTTGTGCCAGCGCAACCACAGAAATGCCCCCCGGGGCAATATTTAAAAGGGGAATGCGCAACGCATTCCCCCATCGCGGCCAGGACGAAAGATAATGTATGCAGCACGCCCCGGGGGCGTGCCCATGGCGTGGCACATCCCGATATTCAGCCCGGGATGTGCGGCGCATATGCTGGCACAACCCTGAGATGTGCTGCATACCAGTGCACAAGGTTGAGCCTAAAAAATATGGCTCAGATGGTGGCCACCCACAGGCGAGCTGCTGTAATGTAAGACACATCACAGCAGCCGCCAGCCGTGGGTGGCCTCCCCCCAGTACACTGTGCACAAGCACCCTACAATGTCCCTGGTAATCTAGTGGTACCCCCCTCCCTCCCTGTAGCCCCAATCACTGAGAAATAAATGTTTCATACTTCCCTGGTAGTCTAGTGGTATCCCCCTCCCTCCCCATAGCTCCAATCACCGAAAAATTCATGTTTCATAATTCTCTGGTAGCCTAGTGGCACCTCCACCCCTCCCGTGCTGCAATTGCTGAAATAGAAATGTTTAATAATTCCCTGGTAGTCTAGTGGAACCCACCACCCCTCCTCTAGCTGTGATCGCCCGTAAAACTGATGGCAAGACATCCCTGGTGGTCCAGTCACACCCCCCACCCACACGGAACCCCCTGCCCACCCAGATCCACCCACCTCCCTGTCATCGGCGGGAAGCTGTGAAGGTATATGGGTGGTTTGCTGCTGCCCGCCGATGACAGGGAAGGGGTGGATCTGGGTGGGCAGGGGTCCTGTGTGGAGGGTGTGCCACTGGACCACCAGGGATGTCGTGCCAGCTACAGGAGGGGTGGGGGGTTCCACTAGACTACCAGGGAATTATTAAAGATTTCTTTTCTTGCAGTTGCAGCATCGGATGGTGGGGTGCCACTCAGGCTACCAGAAAATTATGAAACATTACTTTTTTCGCGCATCAGGGCTACGGGGTACCACTAGACTACCAGGAAACATGAAACATTTACTTCTCAGTGATCACAGCTACGGGGAGGGAGGGGAGTACCACTAGACTACCAGGGAAGTATTAAACATTTATTTCTCGCTGATTGTAGCTACGGGAAGGGTGGGGGGTGCCACTAGACCCCCTCTCGCAGCACCTCGTGCTGTGCAGGGCACCATGCACATTTTGCTGACCTGCCCTGCACAACACATGCAAATGGGGCATAATGACATGCAAATGGCCCCATTTGCGCCTTGCATGTATTATGGCCCCATTTGCATACTACTAGCTGAATATTAGGAATTTGCACACAGCGTAACTATGTTGTGCTGGTGCAGTTCCCATTCCTGGTATTCAGCCCTGTCTGGGGGATGCGCCAGTGCATTGTATTTGCACAGTGCGCATTACCTGATATATTCAGAGGAGATGTGCCATGGCTCATCTCTTTTGAATATATCCCTGAGTCGCACCAGGGCAACTCAGTTGCACTGCGCCACCACATGCGCCATTGACAGGTGCAATTCTGAATATCGGGGCCATCATGTATACCACACTGGTGCACTTGTCCAGAATGTCAGCTGCCTTCATTAAGTCTAAATAGACTATGTCTTTGGCCCTGCCCTTGTCCACCTCCCTGGTCAGCCCCTCAAAGAAGGCGATCAGGTTGTTTTGGCATGATCGACCCCTCATAGAGCCAATCTGAGAGATGGCAGGAATTTGGGCCTCAGCCAAGTGTTCCATTATTTTGTCATCTGTCTTTGTTAATGGCTTCCAGGACCTTGCCCAGCACTGAAGTCAGGCTGACCGGCCTGTAGTTGCCAGGGTCAGACCATGCCCCCTTCTTGAAGGTGATGATTACGTAGGGCACAGTGCTGCCTTATGTCCAGTCCTGTTCTGGTGAGTTTCATTTGAAGTGTGGTGGTTGGACCTGGTCCCAGCCTGCTTCTAACTGATCAGAAAGGACTTCTGTCTTAGACCATGTCCCAGTAGGGGAAGAAAGGACACGGGGGAATAAAAAAATTGGGGGCAGCATCTAGGGGCTCAGGCAGATGACATTGCTACACTTTCCCCACTTTGCTGTGGTAACAAGACCTCTGGATCCCCTGCCTACCCCCCTTTTAGTGAAGTTCCAGCTGACTCTACTGCCTGCATGTTGGCCCAGCTTAGGAGGGTGATTCTGGGACAGTACGTGAGGAGACAAGCAGTGTGTATCTAGGGACCAGTAATGACCACTTCATGAGGCATGTGATCAAAGGTTTATGAATGAGTTAAAGGAGTCTGGCCCAGTAGGTGAGGAGGCGCAGTTAGTATAAACATACAACGAATGTAAGGTGACACTAGGCTGATAATACAATTATTATCTTGACATCATTTTAGCATGATATACTGTAGCATTGAAACATTGTATGCACTGCACATCCATGGTTGGAAACTGATTACACACACAAATAATCTTCATTCCAGATGATTTCTTAGGAAGAAAAGTCTCATCTGGATATGAGGTACAGGTGTGTCAGTAGGTTAGTAATGACTGGGGAATTGTGGGCAGGGATGTCATGCCCTCCCCAAAAGAAACCAAATTCCCTTCCAAATATTGTTTTTTCAATGGAAAAGGGGCTGTAAAACTATTAGTGTCCTCCCTTAATTGCATTTTAATTGTGTGCCCCCCCAAAATGTTCTTGGCACAACATCCCTGATTTGTGGGGGTGGGGAGTTGTGTGCCATATAGTGGGAACAGGTGTACCCCTCAGCAGTTCCTTATTATCAGAAACATCTGTCTCTGACTTTGAACAAACGTCCAGCCCTCTTTAAACCTCTGCTATGCGATTCTCATCACAAGCAACTCAAATGGGCATCTGCTCGTCTAACTCCACCTGTTGAGATTGTCTCACTGGTGCAAACGTTTTCGATTTTGGAACGGACTGTAACATACAGTAACATAGTACTCTGGTATCAGAAAGGACCTACTGTAGGATCCATCTTAGCCATTCCTCCTGCCGCACAGCTTGGACAAGACCCCAATTTGAATACTAACTCGCAGTCAAGCTACATCGCTGTAATGCTACTCTTACTCATGCTGCATAATCCTCAGTGCCATTCTCCCTCAGGAATCTGTCTAGCCCTGTTTTGAAAGCTTTAACAGTTCTAACTTCCACTCTCTCACTGGGTAGGCTATTTTGCATGCTGACCACCCTCTGGGTGAAGAAATACTTTCTGACGTTTACTGCTCAAAGCGGAAGTTATTAATGGAAAAAGAGCCAGGGAATTTTTTTTTTATCAGTTCCTCAGTGGGTAGTGACAACCTTGGCTTAAATGGGCCAAGGAAACCTGACAGTCTCCCTTTAAGTTGTCAGAGGCACAGCATTTCTGTGGGAGGCAGGATGATGTCATTCAAGTCCCAGCACACACGGCCTCTGCCTGGAAAAAAGGCAAATTGAACCCCCGTGTATAATTAAAATTGATTAATGCACTATATATTGCATTTCTTTGTACTTTTAAAAATAGTATTTCACAAAAGGGATGGGGCTCAGGGAGATGACATACTGTAATTATTAAATAGTGACAAAGATGACATCGGAATGCTGTGGGGGCTCCGAAATTAGGGAAGGGGCAACAAAAAAAAAAAAAAACAGAGCTACATATGATATCACTAGTAATCTGAAAGTGTTCCTGGCCCTATTTTCTTAGCTCAGGATAGCCAAACTGGGTTGCAATATCTTGTTTTCAGTGAGGCCTTGCTTTTATTCATTTATACAGCTAAGCAGACTGAAGCACTGAGAGGTAAGGTGACTTGTTCAGGGTTACGCAGCCAGTGAGTGGCTCTGGTGGGCTCTGAACCTGGATCTCCTCTATCTCAAGATTGCTAAGCCTGTGCTCTAACCACAAGGCCAAGTGGCCTACCCTGTTCCATTTTAATGGTAGAGGACTGGGATACTCTGTGCTACTAGCAGGCCCACAACAAGTACTGTATAAATACTGACAGTCCGTGGTGAAACTGGAAAAGAAGAACTTGTTTCTTGTCCATTAAAGTTTTTGTCCTCCTCAGGCAGAATGGGCGGCTTCTCAGCTGTGTCCCCGTGCACTTGCGGCTGTCTCTTACCTCTTATTGGTTGGGGAGTCCTATCTCCTGCAGATCCCCCCTGCAGTGGGCTGGGGTTGAGGGCCGTCCCCCGGTCACACATCCAGAACTGTCCCAGACTGGAGTGGCAGAGTTTGCCACAGCGCAGTGGGCAGGGCTTCACAAAGTCCATCCTCCATTTTTCCTTTTGTTTCTCCTTAGGTCCACGGATGTGCATTGAGCAAGATTTTTGTGTGTGCTCTGCCTTCGCAGAGATGTCTCCAGCACTCTGTGCGTGGGATCCCTTCTCATTGTGTGACTCACTGATGCTGCCACCCAGATACATCCAGGTGGCAGTCAACAGCGAGAGACACAGGCAACCCTCCCCCCTCCGAGGGAGGAGAGCAGTCCTACAGATGCTCAGTCCTCCCTCCCTCACCTGGCCAGCCCCCACGCGATCTGCATCTGTTTCCCAGCCCAGGTTGCTGGCGTGGCAGGAGGTGAGGCGCGCAATGCCTCAGCCCTCCATGCCACTGGCTCAGCAGAAGAATCTGTTTTGTAGTTGTTGCAGTCTCAGGTTGTCTTAATGTGGCAAAGACACCATGGTGTAATATGAGCAATGAACTGTGAACCCAGAGGAAATACAAACATAGAAATTGTTGGCACATAAGGACCGTTAGGCCCATCCAATCTGCCTGTAAGCCCTCCCCTTGTTTGTGACCTCTGACCATATTACATCAATGGCTTTCTCCTCTCTTTCCCACTTCAAGGGTTCGCTCATGTCTGTCCCATGCATGTTTAAATACTTCCACTGTACTCGCTCTCACCACTCCCGAGACAGCCTATTCCATGTGTCCACCACCCTCTCCATGAAGAAAAACTTCCTCACATTTCCCCTTTACCTGCCACCCTCCAATTTCATATCATGACCCCTCATTCTTGCACTCCTCCTGTACTGGAAGATGTGCCCCCCCCCCGCACCTTGTTTATGCCTTTAAGGTACTTAAATGTTTCTATTATGTCACCCCGATCCCTCCTCTCCTCCAGTGAGTACATGTTGAGGTCCTTTAATCTCCCCTCATATGTTTTCTGGTACAAACCCTGTACCATCTTTGTGGCCCTTCTCTGGATCGCCTCCACCCTTTCAATGTCTTTACAAAGATGCAGCCTCCAGAATTGTACACAGTACTCTAGGTGAGGCCTCACCAGTGTTTTATACAGTGGCATCACTATCTCCATCCTTCACAGGTTCGCATCCCATTAGAGACAAATTATGCAACCTGGAGGACACCACTTGACCTTCATGTGCTGCAGTCCCTTCTAGCTGTTTTTTTTTTTCCATTTATATGCCCCTGAATTACCAGTCTGCCCCCTTCTGCAGGTCCCCCTAAGCTCCATCACCCACTTTCTCTCCAGACTTACCCTGTCTTTCATGGGTTGCCCTCCATGGGGGAGCCACTGGCTGGGAGACCCCTTAACCCCCAGCAGACACTGAATCTGGGTAAAGGGGGGATCTGAAGTCTACAGTGTAGGGCCATGAGGGCACCCTGGCGATATCCTGCTGCAGCTGTGTTTTCCCACAATTTTTCCCCACCCCCTGCTATGCCAGCAGCAAGGCTGAGCAAGTGAACACTCGCAAGCATGAAGTGTGCGGCACCAGCCAGCATCCCTCTCTTTCTCCAGTACCATCGTGCTGTGTGACCTGTGGTCAACTGTTCATACAGTGTCTTCTGACACCTGACAGCCCCAGAGGAGATTGTCCATTGGGATGCTCGAGCCTCCCCCCCGGCTGGCCCCCTGCAACTCTGGCTCATGCCCAAATGAGGGTTATAGTGTCACGGGTGGTAACTCTGTGGTGATGGGCCAGCCTTAGTCCTTCCCATTGTAAAAATTCAGTAGAAGCAGAGCACAGCTGCAAATGAAGTATGCAAATGAATGTTGTAAGTCAAATTTAGAGCCAGCACACTTTTTGATTGGCTGCTTTACGGGGTAATATATATTTTTTTAGAAATGCCTGGTACTGCTCAAGCACCTCAGAGCACGATTGTGTAAACCAAATCTTTCCTTTAAAATGCTGTTTGTTCCTGTCATACTGGCACCAATTACAAGGGATGAGACCTCAATAACACCATAAAAAGTACCCATTTGCAAGGTCTTAACACCCAATCTGGGTTAATAGTTTGATAGGCTTTTTCAATAATTATGTATTGGGTAAATAAATGTCTTTTTACTATGATGTTCAGTAATTCATAGACATGTGAGTACCCCCTGGAAATTGCCTATTATTGCTTATTGCATCTTGGGTTGACTAACCTAAGTAAATACATTTTACATACATAAATAAATAAAAAATAAATAAGGATGTTGCACTCTGGTATAGCAGTGCTCAGAGCCTCAGTCCAAGGGGAAAGTTCAAAAGGAAAAGCTAAGACTGGCACCTGAAGCAGAGGGATATAAACAAGCATTTGTCAATGCAGAATGTTTGCTTGATGGTACTGGCACCGGTACTGCAGGAGTTAGAGAGATACATAATAGGAATGTCAGTGAAGCATTGAACTAACGACAACCCCAACCCCCACACTGCAGAGACTGACAGGCGTTGAGGAGTGCCTTTGTTGTCGGCCATAATGCTCATGCCATTCCACTTCACCCCACCCTACAGACACTGACAGGTGTCACGGTGTGCCTTGGCGTCTTCGACCCTTATGCTCACCCCATTCCATAAGGAAATAAACTGAAATGGGTGCAGTATAGGAGAATGGGGTGAACGTTAGGGCTGAAGACCCCAAGGCACACCTCAATGCCGGTCAGTGGCTGCAGGGTGGGGGTGGAATGGCATGAGCATTACGGCTGATGACCCCAAGCCACACACCCCAACGCCTGCTAGTCTGTACAGAGTGGGACGTTATGGTTGGAAACCCTAATGCCCCAGGTGTTTGTTGGTATTTTTGTTCCAAATTTTCAGAATGGGCTTTGGGACCCCACCTCAAGAACAGTGGCACTGTCATTTCGTTACCAGTCCTCGAAGGTGATTTCTCAAGACAGCGAATGCAACTATCTGCACAACAGGTGCGAAAAGACATTTTGAGCAGCATATGAAAAATGATGTCTGTACTGTTCATGAGAAGGTGTGAAAAAATGGCAGTGTTGAAAATCTGGAGTGAGAATATGAAAAATTTGCGAAGTTACGAGCATGCGTAGAAATTGCATAAAGCATGCATGTAATGCAGTCATTTATTTGGATTTTTTTCACCAAATGTTTTAACATCCCTTTTTGGGGCCTCCCTCATGAACAGTGGCACTGTAATTTCATTACTCTGTCCCAAAAGTTGATTTTGCACAGTGATTGCACCATTCTGCGCCACAGGTTCGAAAACATGTTTCTGGCAGGATGCAAAAAATGACAGCATGCACTGTTCATAGGAGTTATAAAAAAATGGCAATGTTGGAAATTTGGAGTGAAAATATAAAATTATCGGTTCGATAAAGGCGACAAACTGCGTCAATGCACGCTCAAGCAGCCAATTTTTAGAGTTTTTTCACCAGACTTGCAACAAGGACTTTTTGGGACTCCACCTCATAGAAGCATAGAAACATATACTTTGATGGCAGATAAGGACCACTTGACCCACCCAGTCTGCCCATTTCCCTACCTACTGGATAAGCTGCAGATTCTAGTTAACCAACAGCCTACTTCCTGCCACCCCCCACTACAACTGCCTTATGTCTGTCCCATGCATGTTTGAATTCCCCCACTGTTTTAGACCCAACAACATCCCCAGGAAGGTGGTTCCATGCATCCACCACTCTCTCCGTGAAAAAAAAATTCCTCGCATTACCCTTGAGCCGTCCCCCTCTATCTTTAAATTGTGCCCCCTTGTTCTTACACACCTCTTTTTCTGAAAGATGCTAGCCTCCTGGACTTTGTTGATTCCCTTCAGGTACTTGAACATTTCTATCATGTTCCCTCTGTCCCTCCTTTCATTAAGGGTATACATATTAAGCTCTCTCAGTCTCTCTTCGTATGGTTTCTGATGCAGACCCTGCACCATTTTAGTTGCCCTCCTCTGGACTGCTTCCATCCTGTCTATGTCCTTACGTAGATGAGGTCTCCAAAACTGCACACAGTACTCCAGATGGGGTCTCACCAACTGTCTGTACAGAGGGATAACTACTTCCCTTTTTACGTTCGCTTGCGCGCATGCGCAAGGAACGTCTTGGGAGAATGGGACACTTTGGAGGTGTGCCCCTCCTCTGCAATCCCCTGCTCCATTGAGCAGGCGTGGCAGTCCTGCACCAATCGGACGTGGTGCTCTTTATGACAGCGGTGGTCTTCTCTTCAAAGAAAACCACCGCTGTGTGCTTCTACCGCATCACGCGCCCCAAATCTTTGCTGCCTACTGGGGACCCACCCCAGCGTGGCCAGACGTCCCATCAGTCGCTGCCGACGGGGTGCCCAATCCCGTCGGTTCCACACCCACCCAGCCATCCTTCTGCCACGCTGGGAGCCCACCCCAGCATGGCAAGCGTCCCACGCCGTCTTTTTTTTCTAAAACCTGTAAATTAAAAACGGTCCCACGGCGCTTCTCCCAGCACCCCCTCCCACAACCCGCACCCACCCACTGTGCACCCTGCCTCCCCACACCCCCCTCACCCCATACTTACCTCCGGAGCTCGGCGCGACGATCTTCGGTGGACCGGGAACACGTCTGCACTCTTCAAAGCCGACCGCGAACTGAGGAAATGCCGGTAAGCTGTATAATGGGCTAGATATGGGGTTTTCAACTTTATTGCATATCTCAGGCATTTTTTGGAATTTTTGCACCAAATTTTCAACATGGGGTTTTTGGGACCCCTTCTCATGAATGATGTCACTGTCATGGCGTTATTCGGGCCCGAAGGGTGATTTCGCAGTCACTGCGTGAAATCACCCTTCAGGCCTGAATAACACCATGACAGTGACATCATTCATGAGAAGGGGTCCCAAAACCCCATGTTGAAATTGGTGCAAAAATTCCAAAAAATGACTGTTTTACGTGCGTGCGTTGTGCAGTTCCTATGCAGGCTCATAAGTTCGTGAATTTTCAATATTTTTACTCCAGATTTTCAACATTGCCATTTTACCACACCTCCTTATGAGCAGTATAGCTGTCATTTTTCACATCCTGCCCAAAACGTGTTTCCGCCCATGCAGTGCACAATGGCGCAGTTTGTGTGCGAAATCAATGTATGGGACACATTAAGAAAATCACCATGACACTGTTCATTAGCAGAGGTCTTAAAATGGCTATGTTGAAAATTTGGTGAAAAAATTCCTACAAATGACTGTTTTACGAGCGTGCGTTGCGCAGTTCCTACACATGCTCGTAGGTTTGTGAATTTTCAATATTTTCACTCCAGATTTTCAACATTACCATTTTACCACACCTCCTTATGAGCAGTACAGTTGTCATTTTTCACATCCTGCCCAAAATGTGTTTCCGCCCATGTAGCGCACAATGGCGCAGTCGGTGTGAGAAATCAATATATGGGACATATTAAGAAAATCACAGTGACACTGTTCATTAGCAAAGGTCTTAAAATGGCTATGTTAAAAATTTGGTGAAAAAATTCCTAAAAATGACTGTTATATGCAAGTGCTATAACGCAGTTCCTCACATGCGCTTCGTAAGTTTGTGAATTTTCAATATTTTCACTCCAGATTTTCAACATTGCCATTTTACCACACCTCCTTATGAGCAGTACAGCTGTCATTTTTCACATCCTGCCCAAAACGTGTTTCCGCCCATGTAGCGCACAATGTCGCAGTCGGTGTTGAAATCAATGTATGGGACACATTAAGAAAATCACAGTGACACTGTTCATTAGCAGAGGTCTTAAAATGGCTATGTTGAAAATTTGGTGAAAAAATTCCTAAAAATGACTGTTTTACAAGCGTGCGTTGCGCAGTTCCTACGAACGCTTATAGTTTCCGAATTTTCAATATTTGCACTCCAATGACTTCCAAATACCTAAACAGCACATAGAAGCAAGCAACATTCGGCATTGACAAATGCTTGTACTTCTTTGTCACTGATTTTTTTAAGCCATGTCCAAGTGCCAAATACCACTGCAAATACCTGCAAGTGAACGTTCGGCATTGACAAATGCTTGTTCTACTTGTGATGCCCCTTCCTATGCATCCCAGTATCCCCCTGGCTCTCCTTACTGACCTCTCACATTGCTCACCAACCTTTACATCATCTGATATGACTACCCCCAGGTCCCTTTCCATTTTTGTTGTTGTTAGTACCTCCCCTGCTATTGTGTACTCTTCTCCTGGGTTTTTGTTTCCCAGGTGCATTACTTTGCATTTCTTTGCATTGAATCTAAGTTACCATATGTCTGACCATTCCTCCAACCTTGCCAAGTCCCTTCTCATCCTTTCTACCCCCTCCTTGTGTATCAACTCTGTTACAGATCTGTGTGTCATTTGCAAAGAGGCATACCTTTCCCTCCAGACCCTCTGCAGTCACCTAAAAAGATGTTAAAGAGGACTGGACCCAGTACTGAGCCCTGAGGTACTCCACTAGTGACCCCCCTTTCTTCGGAATGTATTCCATTCACTATTACCTTCTGTGTCCTTTTTTGCAGCCAGTTTGCTATCCAGGCTACCACCCTGGGACCCACTCTCAGGCTGGCTAACTTGATTATTAATCTTTTGTGCGGGACTGTGTCAAATGCCTTGCTAAAGTCTAGGTAGGCCATATCCACAGCCCTTCCCTGGTCTATTACTTGGTCATCCAGTCTAAGAAATCTATTAGATTCATCTGATATGACCTTCCTGCTGTAAATCCATGCTGCTTTGGGTCCTGTGCCCGCTGGCCTCTAGGTACTCAACAATTCTTTTCTCTCAGAAGTGATTCCATAATTTTCCTACCACTGAGGTCAAACTTACAGGTCTATAGTTTCCTGCTTCTGCCTTGCTCCCACATTTGTGAGGGAATCACATCTGCCCTCCTCCAGTCCTCAGGTACCACCCCATCCTCCCATGATTTGTTAAAAAGTGTGGTCAGTGGTGTCACTAGGTCCTCCCTTAGTTCTTTTAGGATTCTGGGGTGAATCCTGTCAGGCCCCATTGCTTTGTCCACCTTGAGTTTTAGGAGTTCTTTCAGGACTCTTTCTTCTGTAAATGGACTGGTGTCAACCCCTCTACCCAGAGTGCTTCTATTGTCTGGTTTAGGTAACACCTCCTCATCTTCTTTTGTGAATACTGAGCAAAAGTATTCATTCAGTATCTCTGCCTTTTCACTGTCTCCCTCTGCCCACCTCTCCTCTCCCTTATTAATCTTCACTATTCCTCCCTTAACCTTTCTATGCTCCCTAATGTACCTATAAAAGGTTTTATCCCCCTTCTTAACTGAATTGGCTATTTTTTCCTCGGTTTGGGCTTTTGCTATTCTGACTGCCTTCCCCACTTCTTTCTGTTTTAATTGATACAGTTCCCTGTCGTGCTCCTTCTGTGATTCCTCATTCCTTATACTTTTTGAATGCAGCCTTTTTCTCCTTAACCTTCCCTGCCACCTCTTTTGAGAATCATAGTGGTTTTTACTCCGCTTTGTTTTCTTTATCTGTTTCACACAAAGGCTTGTTGCCTCTATGATGGCAGTTTTGATTTTTCTCCATTGTTCTTCCACCCCTCCCTTTTGGCCATTTGCTAGTGTATTCCTCAGGTATTCATCCATTTTGCCAAAGTCAGCCCTTCTAAAGTCCAGTATGCTTGTTTTTGTATGGCAGGTCTCCATGGTTGTGCTTATTGTGAAGCACACTGTGCAGTGGTCACTTGTTCCCAGATGTCTACTGACTTCTAAATTTGTGATCCTCTCTCTATTTGAGAGTACCAGGTAAACAGTGACACTGTCGTTTTGTTATTTGGGCCAGAAAAGTGATTCTGTGCAGCAACCACAAAATCACGTTTTGGGACCTAGAAACGGAATGATAGTGCCAATGTTCATGAGTTGGGGTCCCAAGAACGCCATGTTGAAAATCTGGGACTAAAACTTCCACAAATGGCTGAGATATCAACCTAAGTTGAAACCCCCCCCATTGATTGCTATTATAGGGCTTAGTGTGATTTTCTTCAGTTTGTGGTAGGCTTTTGAAGAGTGCAGACGTGTTCTCGGTCCACAGAAGATCACAGCACCAGACGTCTGGAGGTAAGTATGGGTGAGGGTGCGGGAGTGTATGCAGAGGGAGGGTTGGAATGGGGAAGGGGCGGCGAGGATGACGAGGGACCATTTTCTTTTTCTTTAGGTTTAAAAAAAAAAAAGACCTTGGGGAACGGTTTTCTTTTTTACAGGTGAAATAGTATGAAAAATAAATTTCGGCACACTGGAGTGGGCTCCCAGTGTGCCAAACTAGTAGAGTGGGGGATAAATGCCAACACGGGGATTGGGCGCCCTAGGTCTGACTGAAAAAAGGGGGCTGGGCGTGCATCCGACACCAGGAGTAGGCATCCTGGTGTCAGAAAAAGATACAGAATTACTTTGGCACACGGGGTTGGGCTCCCAGTGTGCCACAATAGTGGTGGGGGCCTACCAACATGGGGATTGGGCACCCGTTGTTGGCAAAAGATATGTTTGGGCTTGGGGGGGAGGAGTCATCCGACACCAGGAGCGGGCATCCTGGTGTTGGAAATATATTATTTGGCACACTGGGGTGGGCTCCCAGTGTGCCACATTGATGGGGGGAGGGGGGATACATGTCAACACGGGTATTGGACACCCCGATGTTGGCTTTGCGGGGAGTGTGTGGTGGGTGGCAGGAGCCACCAATTATGCAGAGCAGCAGCACAGCTCATTTATTATGTTTGCTTGTTTATTTATTAATATGTTTCACTGGGAAAGGCACACTGAGGAAACGAGTTGCTCATAACTCCAGCCATGTGCATTACTGTGCACTGTAATGTGCATGGCTGGAATGTGCTTGGTTATTGGGAAGGGGGGGCGGAGATCTCACACTGCAATGACGAAACTGTCCCTGATAGGAGCGGCAGATTTCTTTCAAGTGCGGTGTTTGCTCTGAACCTGCTGTCATCGGCAGCTTCTCTGTAGATTGGTAGCTGAGGGATGCACCCATTAAAGCACCCCCTGCATTGGCCACAACACTGCCACACCTCTGCAATGCTCTACTAACCTCAATATGTTTCTTGTGTGCAGCGCGTGCAAGTAAACATAAAAAGAGCAAAGGGTCAGTGTAGAAGTGAATAGGCTTCTTTATTTCCATTTACAAAAATACAGTGTTAAGTGTGCAGAAACAATGGTAGAAGCAGGGTAGCCCCAACAAAATACTTGACAAATTTCATGCCCACAAAAAATGGTGCTTTGCCAAAGACTTGTTACTAACAACCTTATATGGGGATCACAGACGCAGGATTTCAGCACTTACAGCAAAGGCAGTTGATGCGGGTAGATTAGACAGAAGCATCACACAACACAATGTTACTGCACTCAGTCAAAAAAATAACAAAACCAAATTGATGTGCAGAAAAGTGACTATACTTTAATACCACGTAGCAGTGGAAGCAAAATTAACCCCTAGAGCCCAGTCATTGATTGATTTATTTCATTAGGGTAAAACCTTTGGACAACAATTACTCCTTTTTAAAAGTGACCAGACATTCAAAGAATACAACACAGCAGGGGGCATAGCCGGGGGTTCCTGGGTGCATGGAACCCCCCTTCCCCAGCTTGCCTTAATGTTTAAAAACTCACTGGTGGCATCCGTGGGATCGGGAAAATCACTGGGCTAGCAAAACAGAGCAGGTGGGTAAGTGATGAAAGGCACATGAATATATAGCACAAGTCCCACCCCTGCCGGGGACAGGACAGCTTGGACCGAATTGTCCTGTCCTGGGCAGGGGAACGGCTTGTGCTGCATATTTGTGATCTTTCATTACTGGCCTGCCTGCTCCATCTCAGAGCCTCACCACAGATACTGGTGGTCACATGATGTGTGGTCAGGACCATCACGTGGTGGAGGATCAAGAGCGTGATAGCACTTCTGACCTTTAGGTATCTCCAGTGGTCTCTCCGGGGCTACTGGAATTTTTCTTTTAAATGTTGAAAGGTGTCCACTTGAGTTGTGCTATGCCTATAAATGTACCAAACTGCACCATTTAACTCCTAAATTTTCCGGGGGAGCAAGCCCCTAGACCTCCCTAGAAATATTTGGACCCCTCCACCACCAAATCCTGGCTACACCCCTGATACAGTACACTATATTAATATGCACATAGTACATCAATATTTTGTAAAGCAGTCAGCATTGCCAACAATTACAGACATTGGGCTCGATTTTCAAAGGGCCACTAGATCGGCACATGTGCTGATCCTCGCCTGCATCAAACTCTGGATGCACCAGGGACCCTGCGTCAGAATTTAGTACAACAGGAGCCCCTGCGTCAAAGTCCCCAGATTTGCCATGGGCAGAGTGTTGCGCCGAACAGTTGGCACACCAGAGGGGTTTGGTGGAGGGTGCCATCAACCTCCCTGCCCAGCACAACGCCACCTCTGACCCACAATGTTGGGAGGGGAGGATGCCTGTGAGCCGCCAAGTACAGTGACAATAGACCTGTAGGGTGCCATAGTGGGTGGCATGTGCATAGCAGGGTGTGGCAGGGTGCACTGGTGGCACTGGGCAGCTGTGCCCTGTACAGTTCCACACATCTGCAGACAGGGTACTCTGACCCTGTTCCAGCCCCCCTTCATGCTATCAACCCTGCCAGCTGTCCCAGATCTTGCAAAGTCCTCGACATGCGGAGTCAGTCCAGGGCTGCACAGTATGAGGTGGAGTTCTTGGAGAGGGATCTACACTGGGCAGTTTGACATGCCCCAGAGACACAGCCCTCTGTGTGCTGGCATCCTGCAGCTACAGGTGCTGTGGTAGGTACAGCAGATTGTTAGAGCACCCCAGTAGGCTGGTGGCATATATGGGTCTGACAGGTGGCATGACCAAGGATCTGCTACCACATATACCAGAGTGCGGAAGCTCCGTCCCTGCCACCGTACCCTACCATGTTGGAATGGTACAGGCAGATCCATGCAGGAGACCTACTACACTGTCTGGGATTGTCACTGTTAGATACGTGAGTGTTGTAAAGTAGATCCCACCCACCGGACATGTCACTAATACTGTTCCAATATTCCTACTGTTCTGTCCCTTCCACTCCATCAGTTCTGCTTTTCATGCCATCAGGATAGCAGGTGCTTCATGGGACAGCCTTCATTTAACTGTATCACTTTGAAAAAAGTAATTTTTTCTCCATTTTGCTTGTTGTTACCGTTTTTGACGCCTTTCTTGACATCGATTTAATCTGTTCAGTGTTGTGCTATTCCTTTATATATACTTTTTTGTCATTCGTGGCCGAGTCATGTCGGGTTTACGGTGTAAATCTTTGAAGGCAGGGACCTCCCCCATGCGTCGGTGCTCCTGTGGAAGTCGCTACACTGTTTTGTACCCTCATGATTGGTGCTTCATCTGCCTGGGGCTGGATCACAACATGGACAGATGCGACGCCTGCTTCAGTATGGACTACCACACATTAGAACTGTGCATGGCAAGGTTGGGATGCAACCCCCCAACATTTGGAGGCAAGCAATGCACTTGGGCCACCAAGGTAAGATCTTTAGGCCTGGCCCCTCTGCCTCCCCCCGTGGCTATATGCACCAGGGGAGAGCAGGTGGCTGAGGGCCGCCTATGCCCTGGTGCTCTATCTAGAATCCAATGTGCCAGGCTGGGTTGGAGGAGGGCCCCTGGACTAGCAAGCCCGACTGTGGGAGTGTGGCTGTGACTCTGGAGGCGTCTTCACCTATTCACAAGGCCAGGGAATTTCCTGTGTGTGCAGTTTCCTCTAGGAGTGCGGGCGTGCAATGATGCCAGCATGGTTGAGCCATAGGCATCTGCTGTGCTTCTCCCCTACGCTGCTCGTTGGCTACTAGATGACCTCACTTGAGGGGCAGGTCCCTGTCCTCCCGGGGAGGTTGGGCCTCGGCTTGTTCTGCCTGTGGGGACTTCGGTTGCCCATGGACAGAGCCAGAGTGTGGGTCCATCCACTCCTTCTTTTCCTGGGGGATGGAGTCTTGCGTCAAGTGGGAGCAGGGGCCTCCCTGTTGGGCATGCAAGGCACCGGTATCCCCACCAGGGGTCTTTCCCTGCAGGGTCCCCCCTGCTGACTTTGGGGTGTTTCAACAGCAAGGGGATTCTGGGCAGCGCATTCCCTCACAGTAGAGGGGTCTCCTGTTCGTGCCCCTGATCATAGCAGAGTGGATCAAGTCCCTCAGGACAGTACTTCCCAGCCCATATCCACTTCGAATCCTCTCCCCCTTCTCCCAGGTCTCTCTGGTCCCTTTGGGCCCCTCACCTGGGAAGAGTATACGGCTGCAGTGGACTCGTTTCCACAATTCTATAGGGCCATGGACGAGATGTTTTTTTCATCTCCAGATGCAGCTCCATTGTTCCCTATGCGGAGCCCGTCCGCTTCATCAGCTTCCTCCTTGGAGGAAGAGGAACACCCCTTTTTCCACTCTGCGGATGCTGATTTCACTGCATATCATCAGTTCCTGGCAACGATGATGGTGGAGCTCAACCTTACTGAAAGCCACAATACCGAGCGTGCGACATGCATGTTCCTGGGAGAATACAGCCTAGATCTCTGGTCATTCCTCTGTGGCCATGGCTCTTCACGGAGGAGTTGTACAGCACCTGGCAGTCGTCCACCTACACTTCCCTGCCCCAGGGGACTGCCAGCATTGGTATTGCAATCCCACGGGTTCTCCAGGGTCCTTGCCCCACTCCACTTTGGGTCTGCAGTGGCTAGACACCCCCACTGGGTGTCTGCGCCTTTCAGGAGACCATCCTCCGGATGCGTACTCTGTGGAGTTTGATTGCCTGGGCAGGGCGGTTCTTGCCCTAGCATGTCTCCTGGTAGCCATAGCTGCACATCAGGCAAACATGGCAACCTATGTAAGGTATCTGTGGGCTACAATGAGTTCCTTCCTTGTGGCCTTGCCTGATTGCGAGGTGACCAGGCGAGCCATTGTTATCTCCACAAGGGGTCTGGAGCTAGCGAGACACCAGATGCGGGTGTCATATGATGCCAATGTGGTAGCTTCAAAACTGATGGGACTGGCAGTCTACATTAGGCGGATGGCATGGCTTTGCCTATCCTGGTTGTTACCCCTGGCCTGGCATAGGGTGACTGCCTCGTCTTTCCAGGAGGCCCATTTTTTCTCACGAAGAGCTGGGGGGGGGGACTGTTGGGGCACCCTCTCTCTCTCCTGTGGTGCAGGAGACCCATCCTGACTCACAGTAGTTGGCAGGTCTACCTAGACCCGTTACGGTCCCTCCCCGCTCATGTCTCCCCCATGAGGGGCTGAAGGCATTCCAGCATTCAGGGAGGTACCGGTCCACTTTGTGGGCTTGGTAGTCACCCACCAATGATGAATGGTGAAGATTGATACAGGGAAGATATGTAAATTACATACCTATTATAATTCTTGATCTTCCTGTATATCTTCACCATTCATCACTGCTTCCCACCCTCCATCCCCTCTTGGACCTCAGCCTCTGAGCAGTGCCTCCTCCCCACTTGCCTTCCCCCCCACCCATTGAGGCCTATGGTGGTCTTGGTCCCACTAGAACCTCTGGGTTTCCTGCCACTTCCTGGAAGCAACAGGGGCCCACCTTTGGGGGGGGGGACAAATTTGGGGTTCTGGCCCTTTCCTCCATTTCCTGGGGTTCCTTCTTGGGTAGTGTCAGGGTTGGCTCTGCTGTAGTCTCCTGTTGGGGTTGGGGCCCCAGGGACTCGATATGTCTCTTTTCTGCCTTTCAGCAGTGGGCTTCTTCAGAGGCCCATGGCTAGTGGCTTAAGTCCTTAAGACATCGAGATCAGGACACCTGCAGAGTCCTGTCTCATCAGGTGTCCTACTCGGTAATGTGGGATGCAGGATACCCTTCTACCCTGAGCCATTTGGACATTAAGTAAGATTAAGGTAGTGAAGGGAAGGGGCGCTTATCTTAGAATTCTTCTCCCCTCTTCCCAGTCAGACACTGGAGGGAGAGAGGGGGGGCTCCAAGGCCTTGTTCTTTCCTAGTGGGTCGGCAATGTTCCTCCCTCCTGTCTGATGAGGGTAGCTCCCTCTCCTAAGTTCAGATCCCAGCACCGGGCTGGGCCCTGAGTTAAAAAAAAAAAGGTTGGGGAACTCAGTGGCTCCTCACCTAAGGGACCAAACCGAGCAATTCAGTTTTTGGGCCCACAGGGGAAGGCTGTGAAGGAATGGTAATTTTATTACCCTCCCACCCGCCTCCCTCTCTTCCTCCTCCTCCTCCTTTTTTCTTCTTCTTGTTCTTCTCCCTTCATCCTCTTTCTTCTTCTTCTTCCTCTTTTTTGGGTTCTGCCAGAGGTTGGGTCCCCGGTCCACACCCCCTTAGGCCCAATAATAAAAAAAAAAAATCATCTATCCTCTCCTGTCAGGTTATTCTTTTTTCAGTTCGTATCCTGTCCTTTTACTGTCCCTTTGGGCTCCCTTGCGCACCCTCCTCCCCCATTATTTTCTCTTATCTACTTTCATCCCCAGATAGCAGAACTGAGGGAGTGGAAGGGACAGCATGATTTACTGGCCAACCCGAGAGCACCACGCAATGCGTCGGCCTCGAGGGCAAGCGCCATCCCCACATAGTCCCTCCCTCCTCCTCTTAAGCAGTTAAGCTTGTTTAAGCAAAGCTTCCCATGGGGTCCTGTGCCTCTGGCTGGTACCCACCAGTGATGAATGGTGAAGATATACAGGAAGATCAAGAATTACGGTAGGTGCATAATTTGCATTTATTATCAGTTATAAATTGGCTAATTGGCAATCTTACCTCAGAGGATTCAGAAATATGAAATATATAAAAATAATTATTTTTAATACTTCAAGATAAGTACTGTCTACCCCCCTGAATCACTTTTTGTTTACTAGATCTCATAGTCCACAACATGCCGTCATCCCCTTACTTTAGGTAGGACATTGGGACTGTCGTGATCCTTCTCTGATCTTACCCCCTCCTTGCTTCCCCTTCTTCCCTGTACCCCTCATATGTTTTACTCCTTCCTTTTTCTGTTCTCTCCCCACAACTTGCTGCTTCTCCATTTTTTAGCTACCTTTCTCCTCAACACCCCATTACTTGCTGCTCCTCTATTCTTTTAGATGGTTCCACCATGCCGCGGCAACACAGAGAACAGCAACTGTCAGTACAGTGACGGCACAACACCCTTACAAAAAGTTCTTCGGAATACCACTGTAATACCACTCATTTGCCATTGCAATACCACTGTGATTACCACTGTACTACCATTAAGGTTTTCATGGCATCACAGTGGTTTGTTTCAATTTCATTGTGATACCATTGTACCACTGTCCTACCATATCAACAAAAATAATCAAAATTTAAACTACCATAGTACAACCATGGTACCACTGGGTAGTACTATTGCACATTTTGTAGCTCACCACTGCGTTGCCATTGTGGTGCCATGATGTTGCCATTGTGTCACATTTGCTAAGGGCACCACCAATTGGTGTTTTGCCATTGCTGTAGAAGAAAAAATTACTCACCTTAGTAATTGCTTTTCTTCTCATGGAGTCTTACTATATTAGGACCTTTGCAGTATGCCCCTGGCTTTTGACTGCCCCGGAGATGAAATAGTTAACTCCAGAGAAATCTGGAGTTCCACAGCGCGAGGGCGCTTATTGAAAGCTCTGTCTGGGTTGTTTGAACCCAAACTGTCAGGTTCTTTATGAGGCTAAACTAACATAGCAAGTCTGTGTGGAAAAGCCTTACACTAGCCATTGGCTACCTACTAACAGTAGAACCACAAAAACACAACAACAATAAAGAAAAACAGTATCACGTATTATTGTTAGGATAACCCTTGACAATCACTACTAAGGCCCCCTCTGCCCAAAGACTCAAGTCCAGAGAGGGGCCCAGCTACTCAATTAACAAAAAAAAAAAAAAAAAAAAACAGAAACTATCTAGTTCCTAACCCAAGAAAGAAAAGAAGGAGGGGACTAGAAGCTAAACAGGCATGACACAGTGATTGCACAATTTGCCAACCCCATACCAAGTAGGGATTCTGAGGAGGGGTAGGAGGGAGGGTTGTCCTAATATAGCAAGACTCCATGAGAAGAAAAGCAATTACTAAGGTGAGTAATTTTTCTTCAAACACCATGAAGTCTTGCTTATATTAGGACCTTTGCAGAGTACACAGCAGTACCCCCATGGAGGAGGTCAGAACCTACTTAGGAAATAGGCTCTGCAGGACAGCTGTGCCAAAGAGCATCTCTCCTGGACTGGACGTCCAGGGAATAATGCTAGTGAAGTGTGGACTGTCTTCCAGGTAGCAGCTTGACAGATTTCCAAAATGGAATATCTCTAGCAGCGCTAGAGATGCAGCTGTACCCCTGGTGGAATGAGCCCTCAGGCCTGAGGCGGCTCCTTGCCCAGTTTTTGATAACAGAACTGGATACAAGAGACAATCCACCCTAGCAATCGACCTCCTAGTAGCAGGCCTCCTTACCCACATCTCCATAGGTAAGGAAGAGCTGGAGGGATTCGAACCTGTGACCCTTAGTGCGATCCAAATAATAGCTAAGGGCTCTTTTACGTCCAAACTGTGCAAGCTTCTCACCAGAAGAGGGTGCTCAGTAAAAAATACTGGAAGAGAGATGGATTGGTTAAGATGAAAATCTGAAACCACCTTAGGTAAAAACTTTCTGTTAGTCCTGAGGATCACTTTATCTCTGTGGAAAGAAATGAAATCCTCTTCCGCTGACAAGGCTTGCAATTCACTTATACGCCTAGCAGAAGTGATAGCCACTAGAAAAACAGTTTTCCAAGTTAAGAACTTGAGATCTGCCGAATCCAGAGGCTCAAAGGGAGGTTGCATTAGCTGGGCAATGCAAATATTCAAGTCCCATGCAGGAGTTGGTTCCCAAAGGGAGGATTAGTATGAAGTAACCCTTTGAAAAATTTGGGAAACACAGGTGAGAAGAAAGAAGAAACTGGTTTTCCTGCAGAAATAAAAACTGAAACAGCTGCCAAATGAACCTTTAAGGTAGCTGGTTTTGAGGCTCTAAGGAATTTAAGTGGACCAGGTAGTCCAACAAAATAGGCAGGTCAGCTGATTCTGGGGTGATTTGCCTCTCAGAACACTAAAATGAGAATCTCTTCCATTTAGAATTATAAGTGGCTCTAGTGGAAGGCTTTCTGGAGGCCTTCAAAATATCCAAGACACCTTGAGAAAGGTGTAAATGAGCAAACTCTAACTCCTCAAGAACCAAGCCTTGAGGTGGAGGGAGTTGAGATCCGGATACCACACTCTCCCCTGTGCACAGGTCAGCAGGTCGTGAGCCCTGGGCAAGGTCAGAGGAGGGTGGAATGATAGGGACAGAAGAAGAGGGTACCAAGGCTGCCTGGCCCAGTCTGGAGCAATCAGAATCACCCTGCAAGGCTGAGTTCTGATTTTTACTAAAACCCTGAAGAGGAGAGGGAACGGAGGGAAAGCATAGAGGAACTTTCCCTCCCAATCCAGCTGAAAGGCATCCAGGGGGACTGACCCCAGAACTGGGGGCCTGCAGCAAAACAGGGGAAGTTTGTGGTTGTCTGGGGCTGCAAAAGATCTATCTGAGGAGTGCCCCAGCTGTAAAGTTGACCCCAGCACTTGAGGGTTCAGAGCCCATTCGTGATGGCCCTGAGAAATCCTGCTGAGGGCGTCCGCTAGGACATTGTCCTCCCTGGGAGGTGAACAGCTATCAGAGAGGTGTTCAGGAATAGGCCAGAGACCACAACTTCATTGCTTCGGTGCATAGGGCTGAAGAGCAGTGCCCTTGCTTGTTGATGTACCACATTGTTGTGGTATTGTCTGTCCTGACTTGAACAACTTTGTTCTGGACAGTTTCTGAAAAAACCTGGAGAGCTAGGAAGACAGCTCTGAGCTCCAGCAGATTGATGTGAAGCAGAGATTCCTGAGGGGACCAAACTCCCTGAGTTGAAAGGTCGTCCAGGTGAGCCCCCCAACCCAACAGGGACGCATCCGTGGTGAGGATGAGGGAGTGAGGGACAGGAAGGAATGAGACCCCTGAGGACAGGTTGCTCCGATCCAGCCACCACTGGAGAGCTAGGATCAGAGTCTTGGTCACTGGGACCAATTTGGTAAGGAGTCCCTCCTTTGAGACCAATAGGACCTCAAGTGGAACTGAATGTCCCTCATCTGAAATCTTGCCCCTGGCACAACAGCTGTAGAGGCAGCCATGTGCCCCAGGAGTTGCAGAAAGTGCTTTGCTGGTCGAGAGACCTGCATGGAGAAAGAAGATGCCAGGGCAATGAGTTTGTCCACTGTTTCGGAGGGGAGGAATGCCCTGGCTAACTTTGTGTTCAGCTCTGCACCTGTAAAAGTTAGTACCTGAACTGTTGAGAACTGACTTTGAACATTCAGCAGGAACCCCAGAAAGGTGAGGAGTTCCTGGGTGATTTGCAAGTGGATTTACCTGCTCTGATGACTGACCCACAATAAGCCAGTCGTCCAAGTAGGGAAACACAGCTATCCTTGTCTTCTTAAGTGGGCCACTACTACAGCTAGACATTTTGTGAAAACTCTTAGGCAGAAGTGAGTCCGAGGGCATTGCCCTGAACTGGTAGTGGCCGAGGGCAGTTCGAACCTGAGGTACTCTGGGTGAAGGCCTGATTAGAATATGGAGAAGAGGCGTCTTGAGGTCCAGGGAAGCTAGCCAGTCCCTGGCCTCAAGGATGGCAAATCATACTAAAGTCAGCATTTTGAACTTTGGTTTTAAGATGCTTGTTCAGAAATCTTAAATCCAAGATGGGCCGCCAGTCTCCTGTCTTTTTGGGGTCAGGAAGTACCTTGAGTAAAGACCCTTGCTCTGGTGGCAAGGGGACCCTTCCACTGCTTTGCAGTCCAAAGAGAGAAACCTCCGCTTCTAGTGCGAGGTTTCTAAAAGACTTGAGGGGAAAGTGCCTGGCTCTCATCTTGGGAAACTGTTTAAACTGAGAACCAAGCCTTGGCTTACCACCTCCAGAACCCATTTGTCTGAGGTTAGGGACAACCAGTTCTTGCAGAAATAAGCCAGTCTGCCCCCACGGTACAGGAGAGTCGGCCCCAGACACCCATCTCAGGGTGCCTGCTAGCAGGAGCAGCTTTAGGTTGGGGGAGAGGCTACCTATGCCCCGTCTGCCTCTGCCTCTGAAAAATCCTCTCTGTGCAAAAGCAGAAGAAGCCTGGAATTGGTAAAAAGGCCTATTGTAAGGCCTGCCCCTACCCCTGGGGGCATGCCTATGTTGAGTGGCATGCCTCTCCTTAGCTTGGGCACTTTTGTAAGTAGTTCTGTATTCATCCATCTTTTTCATGTAATTTTCTGTTTGTTCTCCAAACAGAGAATTTCCTATAACAGGAAAATCTATAGCCTTTGACTGGGTATCTTGGGACAGATTAGTGCATCTGAGCCATGCCAACCTACGGAGAGCTACAGAAGTGGCCATGACCTAGAGAAACATCATTAACATCAACAGCAGCATGAAATTGAACTTTAGAGGCTTCAATGCCATCAGCAGCCACTTGTTCCAACTCACTAGCCAGCTGGCCATGGGCCTGCTTGGCCAACTGCAATATAGTGTCCCATCTAGATTTCTGATATCTAGCCACATAAGCCATATAATTAGCCTGTCTGAGTCCCAAAGAAGCTGCCACATACTGTTTTTCGCCATGGCATCAATCTTCCTGGAATCCTTATCAGGAGGATGTAAGCCAGGGAATATTAGCCTTGTCACAGGCTGCAGCTTGCACCACACCTACATGACTACACTGTTCAGTAAGGAAGTCTGTATTAGGGCCTGACAATGTATACCTTCTGTCCATTTTTATCTACAGGAGGAACAGAAAAGGATTTTTAAAATCTTAGTGGTTTGTCTCCTAAATGACTTATGTAAAGGAATAGACAACCTTCTAGCCTCTGAATATCCATCATTTCCACATAGTCAGGCTCCTCTTGCTCATCCACAGACTCTTCTAGAGGCTGGAGAGTTTCTGCTACTTTCTTATAAAATCTGAAATGAGATGGGGACTCAGACAATAAAGGGGGAGACTCAAAGAGTCCATCTGGAGAAATGTCCAGTTCTATTGGCACTTCCAGACCTTCCCAATCACAATTACAATCATCAAAATCTTCCTCCCCCTCCTGTGGTTCATAAAAATCCCCAACATCATAATCCTGAACCACTGGACCTGAACGAGACCCCCTTTTTCCAACCAGAGAGGGTTCAACAAGTCCCTGAGACAAAGACTGGACAATCTGTATGGCTTTAGCTATTTCTACAGCAGAAGGAGAGACAAAACTGGACTCCACACTAGCTGATTTCTTTGTCCTTTTTGCTTTGACTGGTTCCTCAGGACCAGCCTTTCTTTTGCCCGAGGAAGTATAGCCCTGGTCAGAGGGCACTCCCTCTGGTCCAGCCGTAGCTGGGCCGGGCTGGCCATCCGGGTCAGCGGACTTTTTGGCCTCTCGTTCCCTGAGCCTGCCCAATCTCTTTTCCAGGGTGGCTGCAGGGAAATTCTTACATATCTGGCAGTCTGACAGGAGGTGGTCAGCCCTCAGACAATAGACACAGTAGGTGGGGTCAGCCTTGGCAAAGGCTTCCCAAAGACATCACAGTGTTGAAACCCAGTGGGCCCGGTTTTTTTTGGGTTTCTCAGACATAGTGCCAGCCTAACCAAACTTGTCCTTTGTTTCAGGCCTTGGCAGGACAAGACACCCTTATCGGTCCCTAACCGTGTCACGGGTATTTGAAAAAAACACTTTTAATTGCAGGTTTTTTTAGGACCGATAAGAACCGGGTACCTCACTCTAAATGCAAAGAAAACAATTTTTAAAGCAAACTGATCGGTTCAGAGCGAACCGATAATGAGTTTCCACACAGACTAAAATTATTTTACTTACGGTTACCAGATAGAGCTTTAAACCGAAAACCGCGGTAATTTTAAACACTTTAAACCGCAAAACGAACCGAAATGAAGGAGCTGGTCTCCGGAGCATCTGTTCAGTGAAGCGGAGTAAAGAATCTGACAGTTTGGGTTCAAACAACCCAGATAGAGCTTTCAATAAGCGCCCTCGCGCTGTGGAACTCCAGATTTCTCTGGAGTTAACTATTTCATCTCCGGGGCAGTCAAAAGCCAGGGGCATACTGCAAAGGTCCTAATATAAGCAAGACTTCATGGTGTTTGAAAGGTATGTTTTTGTGGGGGCTTTTGCCCCCCCCACACCCTCCAGAGCCCCCCGCACTCCCACACTTAGGATTACCAACTCTGAGTCGGAGTTAGCTCGGGAAGGGGATGAACACCCTGAAGACAGCAGTGTTGGAAACCTAGCAGACCATCACAGCGAACTGCCGAAAATGTCGCTGTGATGGTGTTCGCTGTATTCCCGTCGCTGTTGTGACGTGATACCCTTTTGGTTACCTTCCTCTTCAACACCCCATCTGCAATGTATTTATTGTAGATAATGTATATACTGTATCTTGTAGTCTATTACTTATGTATTATTTTATTTTATGCATCTATTTGTGCACCATATTTGTATTGTCCGCCCAGGACCACTTTGTAAATGAGTTCTCTCACCAGTGTATCTCCTGGGAAAATAAAGATTGATTGATTAATTGATAGTACACAGATTCTACAGGATATTACAACAAACCTATTGGGGCAGTAATTCCACAGAAATGTCAAGATACTTGTTTTCATACAGAAGGTTTCACATTGAAAAAAGCTCTCTCTCTCTCACTTTCTCTCCCCCTCTCTCTCTCTCCCTCCCTCTGTCTACAAGGTAGTTGATCTTACCACAAGAGACACCTTGAATCAGGGCAGATATGAACTTTTAAATGGCAGTGTGTTCTCAGTCCCAAGCCTGACTGACTCTGTGAGGCCCTGTCAGACCTAAAACCTTCTAGGTGCCCCCCCATGACACATCATCCAGTATGTAACTTTGACATCACAGCTTCAAAATCTTTTGTCTTGAGCAGCCATTATGAATCAGCTTGTGCCAGTGTGTGATTTAATTACTATGAGCCCCTTTTATTTTTTTATTTATTTTTTATGTTGTCTTACGCATGCCCGAAACATCAATATATGACAACCAGATAGCAGGTTTTGGAGAGTAGTCCTGTTGTGGCCTGTGGCTCCACTGCTTTGTGGGGCTGGGCTCTGTGGCACGAATTAGATTGCATGCTGCCTATGACAACAGTGCAAAAGTGTGTCCACCACCTTGAAAGGTTTTAGCTGCTGCAATGAGGGAGTTCCACCTCATTGCAGGACGTGTCTTTCCCGGTTTAAGTTTCAGTATGACATGACGGTGGCTGTGCCATCCGCCTCGCACAGTCCCCAGAAAAGCTGACTTGGGGTGCCCAATCCCCTGTTGACATCACCCCCAACACTCTTTTATTTGCCAACGGGTGCCCAATCTCCGCCGGCTACAATTCCTCCCAATTCATCTGCCAACAAGGGAGCCTAATCCTCGACGGCATCATCCCTCCCAACACTCTTTATTTGCTGACAGGGTGCCCAATCCTGTTGGCTACAGGTCCCCCCCAAAAAGAAACCTGCAGGTGACACCCACCTTCCCCAGTTCATTTGCCGATAGGGAAGCCCAATCCCCGTCGGCATCATCCCTCTTTATTTGCTGACAGGGTGCCCAATCCCTGTTGGCTACAGGTCCCCATAAAGAAACCTGCAGGCAACACCCCTCCCCAGTTCATTTGCCAACAGGGGAGCCCCAATCCTATCGGCATCATCCCCTCAACACTCTTTTTTATGTGCCAACGGGTACCCAATCCCCATCAGCTCCAGTCCCCCCAAAAACACGCAGGTGACACGCTGGGAGCCTACTCCAGCAGCGTCAAATCTGTACCTGTAAAACAAAAACCTTCCTGTGATGTTTTTTCCCTTGTAAATTAGAAATGGTCCCTCGCAGTCTGCAGCCCTCCCCAACCTCACCCACTGCGTGCCCCACCTCCCCCACACACCCCTCTCACCCCCATACTTACCTCCAGAGCCCGGTGCGACAATCTTCTGTGGACTGGGAACACGTCTGCACTCTTCAGATCTGACCGTGAACTGAAGAAATGCTGGCAAGCTGTATAACAGCATGAATAGGGTTTTTTCAACTTTGATGCATATCTCAGGCATTTGGGGAAATTTTGCCACCAAATTTTCAACATGGGGTTATTGGGACCCCTCCTCATGAATTCAGTTACTATCATGGCATTATTCTGTCCCGAAAGGTGATTTTATGGTCACTGTGCGGAATCACCTTTTGGGACTGATTAATGAAACGACAGTGCCACTGTTCATGAGGTGGCCCCTCAAAAAGCCTATGTTGCAAATTTGGTGAAAAAATCATAAAAATGACTGTTTTAGGAGCTCGTAACTGCGCGAAACTGTAATATTTTCACTCCAGATTTTCAACATTGGCATTTTTCCACACCTCCTTATGAACTGTACAGCTGTCATTTTTCACATCCTGGTCGAAATGTGTTTTCGCACTTCCGGTGCAGAATAGTGTGGTCGCTGTGGGAAATCAGTGTTCATGACAGAGTAAGAAAATCACAGTGACACTGCTCATGAGCAGAGGTTCTAAAATGCACATGTTGAAAATTTGGTGCAGAATGTCCATTAAATGACTGTTTTACGAGCGTGCGCTGAGCAGTTTCCACGCACGCTCGTAACTTCGTGAATCTGTAATATTTTCACTCCAGATTTTCAACACTGCCATTTTTCCACACCTCCTTATGAATAGTACAGCTGTCATTTTTCACATCCTGGCTGAAATGTGTTTTCGCACTGCTGGTGCAGAATACCGTGGTCGCTGTGGGAAATCAGTGTTTGGGACAGAGTAAGAAAATCACAGTCATACTGTTCATGAGCAGATGTCCTAAAATGCCTATGTTGAAAATTTGGTGAGGAAAGTCCATTAAATGACTGTGCTATGAGTGTGCATTGCACAGTGTTCACGCACCCTTGTCATTTTTCACATCCTATCCGAAATGTGTTTTCGCACTTCCTGTGCAAAACAGCGTGGTCGCTGTGGGAAATCAGTGTTTTGGACAGATTAGGAAAATCACAGTGACTCTGTTCATGAGCAGAGGTTCTAAAATGCCTATGTTGAAAATTAGGTGACAAACGTCCATAAAATTACTGTTTTACAAGTGTGCATTGTGCAGTTTCCGCGCACCCTCGTAACTTCAATAATTTTTAATATTTATACTCCAGATTTTCACCATTGCCATTTTTTCATGCCTCCTTATGAACAGTACAGCTTTCATTTCCCACATGCTACCTGAACTGTGTTTTCGCACATCCGGCGCGCAGTGGCGCAGTTGCTGTAGAAAAACAAAGTTCAGAACAGAGTAAGAAAATCACAGTGACACTGTTCATGAGCAGAGGTCCCAAGATGCCTATGTTGAACATTTGGTGAAACAATTCCATAAAATGACTATGTTACAAGCGTGCGTTGCACAGTGTCTATGCACAGTTGTAAGTTCGAGAATTTGTAATATTTTCACTCCAGAGTTTCAACATTGTCATTTTGGCACACCTTCTTATGAACAGTTCAGCTGTCATTTGTCACATCCTGCCCGAAATGTAGTTTCGCACATCTGGCGCACAATCACACGGTCGCTGTGGGACATCAACGTTTGGGTAGATTAAGATAATCATAGTGCAACTGTTCATGAGCAGAGATCCCAAAATGGTTATGTTAAATATTTGGTGAAATAATTACACTAAATGACTGTGTTACGAGCATGCGATGTGCAGTTTTCACACACACTCGTAACTTCGAGAATGTTTAATATTTTCACTCCAGATTTCCCACATTGCCATCTAGTCACACCTTATCAATAGTGCATTTCATGTGGTGCAGAATGGCGCAGTCACTGTGGGAAATCAACGTTCGAGACAGATTAACAAAATCACAGGGGCACTGTTCATGAACAGAGGCCCCAAATGCTTTCATGAGGTGGGGTCACAAAAAGGCCATGTTTTAAAATTTGGAGTGCACATACCAACCCATGCCCAGGACGTTAGGGTTTCTAACTTTTACATCTCAACCTGTACAGACTAACAGGCATCAGGGGTGTGTCTTTGGATTATCTGCTGTACTGCTCATGCCATTGGTCCTCCACCTCCACCCAGCCACTGACAGGCATCAAGGTGTGCCTTGTACTCTTCAGCCCCAAAGTTCAACCCATTCTCCTATGCTGCACCCATCCCAACGTACTTTCTTATGAAATGGGGTGAGCATAGGGCCAGATGACCCCAAGGCACAATGCGACACTTGTCAGACTCTGCAGGGTAGGGTGAGGTGAAATAGCATGAGCGTTATGGCTAGCGACCCAAACGCACACCCCAGTGCCTGTCACTCTCTGCAGGGTGGGGTGGGTTGATGTTGGTTCTATCCTTCACTGCTACTTCTATTATGTGTCTCTCTAACTCCTGCACTACCAATGCCAAAACCAGCAAGACAACATTCGGCGTTGACAAATGCTTGTTTTAATTTAGTTTTTGTTGACCGAGTAAGTGCACTAGACAGATTCTGCCTATTTTCAGGCACAACTTGGGGGAGAGGGGATACAGATGAATGCCAACTGACCTTGAACCAGATTAAGCTGCTGGTGGCATTTTTAGTGAATGGCAATGGCAATGGAATGTTAGCTGGCAGCCTTTGGATATCAAAGATGGGATGCATCCCAGAATATTAAAGGAGCTTAGGGAGGTGCTGGTAGCACCACTGGCAGCCCTGTTCAACGGATCGCTGGAAATGGGAGTGGTCCCAGAGGACTGGAGGAGAGCAGGTGTAGTCCCTCTACATAAAAGTGAGAGCAGGAAGGAGGTTGGAAACTATAGACCAGTCAGCCTGACCTTAATGGTGGGGAAAATAATGGAATCACTGCTAAAAGAAAGGATTGTGGCACATCTTGAATCCAGAAGAGCACAGCATCCGAGGCAGCATGGATTCACAGCGTAAGGGTCATGTCAAACAGATCTGATAGATTTCTTTGACTGGGTAGCCAGGGAAATGGATCAGGGGGAGCAGTGGATGTGGCCTACCAGGAGTTCAGCAAGGTATTCGACACAGTTCCACAGGCTTGTAAACAATCTAGGCAGCCTTGAAATGGGTCCCAAGGTGGTAAACTGGGTTAGAAATTGGTTGAGGGATAGAATAGAGCGTGCTGGTAAATGGAGCTCAATTCGAGGAAAGGAGGGTGACCAACGGGTGCTACAGGGATCGGTTCTGGGGCCAGTTCTATTTAATGTCTTCATAAATGACATTGTGAAGGGGCTGGAAGGAAAGTTATGTCTCTTTGCAGATGACACCAAGATCTGCAACAGGGTAGACACTCCAGTAGGGGAGGAAAAAATGAGGAGATACTTACGTAAACTAGAGGAATGGTCAAGAGTGTGGCAGCTAAGATTCATGCAAAGAAGTGCAAAATCATGCACTTGGGACACAGGAACCCGGGGGAGGCTTACATGATGGGGGGGGGGGTTAGATACTGATGGTCACCAAACAGGAAAGGGATCTGGGGGTAATTATATCAGATGACCTAAAGGTGGCCAAACAATGTGCCAAAGTTGTGGGGAGAGGCAGTGTGGTACTGGGATGCATAAGGAGAGGTGTCACCAGCAGAAGAAAGGAGGTGGCGATGCCACTGTACAGATCATTGGTGAGACGCCATCTGGAGTACTGTATCCAGTTCTGGAGGACACATCTCCATAAGGACATAAACAGGGTAGAGGCAGTTCAGAGAAGGTCAACAAAAATGGTGCAGGGCCTGCACCAAAATTCATATGAGGAGACCGAAGGACCTGAATATGTATACCCTGTAGGAGAGGAGAGGAGAGGAGAAGAGATGGGGGATATGATAGAGACCTTCAAATATCTCAAGGGCATAAATAAAATACAGAAGGGTAGTATATTTCAGAAAAAGAGATGTTCTAGAACAAGGGGTCATGGCATGAGGCTGAAAGGGGGTAGACTAAGGGGTAACGTGAGGAAGTATGCAGAGGTAGTGCAGGCTAACTCAGTAGGGGGATTAAAAAATGCATGGGATAGGCATTGGGAATCCCTAACAATAGCACAGAGAATAAAGCCGGAGATCAAGTAGGGTCTGGGATTTTTGCAGCAGGTAGGGGAAAAAGGGCAGACTGGATGGGCCTAGCAATACTTATCTGCCATCAGTTTCTGTGTTTCTATTTTTATAAAGCTACTTCTAGTGCTCGGCCATATTTCAGAGGTCTGAACTGGACATCCATGAAGTCATAAATTTACAACCAGGCCCCAGTTAGTCTGAGATACTGATATGAACCCTACCTCTTTCCACAGGCAGAATTACATGTGTAACAAAAACAAGAAATACAGAAAAAAAAGAAAAAGGGAATACTGTGCAGATACCTAGTAAATTGCTATATTATATTACAAGTAGCGGTCTGTGTCAAGACCGAATTGGGCCTAACTGGTGTACCAGTTGAGGAGGCCAGGTCATTTGAGTGTATTGTGGTAGCTGGTGTAGAGTGCCGGATTGCCCTCATTTATTGTCCACCAGGTGATGAGAAGCTTTTTCTGCAGGAAAAGCAGATTTTGCCGCCGACATGGCCTTGGAGTCGCCCAGACTGATGGTTCTGGGCGACTTCAGTGCTTGGGTCGACGACGAATCTTCACTATTTGGTCAACATTTCCTCCAGGAGATGACATCTCTGGGCTTTACACAGGTTGTTTCCTCAGCTACACACAAGGGAGGTCACTCTCTTGACCTGGTCTTCCTCCTGGGGATCGAGGCTTCCAATTTGGTGGTGGAACCAGTCGGTTGGTCCGATCACTACTCAGTTGGGTTCAATTTTGAGGCCCCCCTGGGTAGATCGGCCCCTGTGGAGTTGGTCAGGTACCGCCCATTGCGGGACATGGTCCCTGAAGACCTGATGGCGGTTATTGACTTCTCATCGTTGGACGAGTTTTGCACTGATCCTGAGCAGCTGGTAGTGGCATATAATAGGGCCATATCAGTAGCACTCGATCAGATTGCGCTAGTCTGTGTTCTCCCCCTTCCGCGTCGTTCCGCTGCCCCATGGTTTGATGGGGCTCTGAGAGGGTTGCGGAGGATGGGGCGTAGGTTGGAGCGTCGTTGGAGGAAGACCACCACTGATGCCGACCACCTTATTTTGCTAGAGCATTATAAACTCTACCAAACAGCAATTTCCCATAAGAAGACAGAATTCCTGTCCAGGGAAATTTCTGTCGCACGGAATCGACCGGCTCAGCTCTTCAGAACTGTTGACAGACTGTGCAACCCAGCCTGTCAGCAGATCCGTCAAGTTTTTACTCAAACTGATTGTGAGGAGATCGCTCGATTCTTTGCGAATAAGGTTGAAGACATCAGGAGGGAGTGCCTCCAACCTCATTCTAAGGATGTTGCAGTTGATCGGTGTCCTGTCGCAGAGCCCGGAGTTTCCTGGAGTGCCTTTGACCTGCCGGATCTTGTAGACACTATGAGGATTGTCCATGAGATGTATCCCACATGTTGTAGTTTAGACCCTGGCCCTACCTCCCTGATTTTGGGTTGTAGCGAGATCATTGGCCCGGTCGTAGCTCGGATTATCCAGTGTTCTTTAGATATGGGAGTTTTTCCTAGCTCTCTGAAGGAAGGGATGGTGACTCCCCTTCTGAAGAAAGCTTCTTTAGACCTGGATGACCTAGCAAACTACAGGCCAATCTCTAACCTTCCTTTTGTGGGGAAGGTTATTGAGAAAGTTGTGTCGGCTCAATTGGATAACCATTTGACCATCCATAGTTTGTACGAACCTCTCCAGTCTGGTTTTCGCAAGAGGCATAGTACCGAGACTGCTCTGGTTTGGGTGCTCAATGATCTCCTGATGGCGAGAGATCGGAGACACCGTTCTATCTTGGTTCTCCTTGATCTATCATCAGCTTTTGATACTGTGGATCATAGAGTTCTGCTCAAACGCCTGAGGTCCATTTGTGGGCTGTCGAGTACAGTCCTCAGATGGTTTTCATCGTTCCTCGAAGGGAGAACGCAGAGAGTGGTCTCGGGTTTGCTTTCATCTGGGGCCTTCTCTCTGCCATGCGGGGTGCCTCAGGGCTCGGTGCTTCCCCCATGTTATTCGCAGTATATATGCTACCCCTCGGAGACATTGTAAGACGGTATGAGCTGAGGTTTCACTGCTATGCTGATGATACCCAGCTCTACCTGTCTTTTGCACCTGACCAGGTTAGTGCTACCTCGGTACTGAACAACTGCCTCGCAGACATCCAAGATTGGGTGAATTCCAGTGGTTTAAAGTTGAACCCAGGAAAGACTGAGGTTATGGTTGTGGATCCGGGTCACAGGGTAGAGGGATTGAGGACTGGTCTCCCCTCTGGATTAATCCTGGGGGTGGACCAGGTCCTCACCTCTGAACGGGTGCGTAACCTGGGAGTGGAGCTTGGCGCTGGTTTGACCCTCCGTCATCAGGTGTCTGCAGTTGTCAAGCTGGCCTTTTTCCTTCTTAGGAACATTGCCAGGATTAGACATCTTGTTCCACCCAGTGACCTGCTGGTCTTGGTCCATGCCTTTATGACATCTCACCTTGATTACTGTAACTCCCTTTACCTAGGACTTCCTGGGGTTGATATCCACCGCTTGCAGCTAGTGCAGAACGCGGCAGCACGTTTGTTGACTGGGGCTTCTAGAAGTTCTCATATTACCCCTGTGCTGCGCGCTCTGCACTGGCTGCCAATACAGTGTCGGATCACCTTTAAAGTAGGTCTTTTGACCCACAAAGCCCCTACATGGTCTGGGTCCTGACTACTTGAAAGAACTCTGGTGCTCACACACCCTCTGCGACAGCTCCGCCGGCTGATCGAGGGGTTGCTGGAGATTCCAGGGTAAATTTGAAGTCATCTGGTGCCCGTGCATTTGGATTTGCTGCACCTACCCTCTGGAATTCTCTGCCCCGTCAGCTCCGGGAGTGTAGGACGGTGGGGAGTTTTAAGCAGGCACTAAAGACCTTTTTATGGGAAAAGGCGTTTCCTTCTTTGTTCTGATTTTATACTGTTGTATTGGAATATATGTTTATATTTGATTTTATTGAATGTATTGAATATGTTTTCATGTTTGTTCTTGCTGTACAGCGCCTTGAAATCTTGAAAGGCGCTCAATTAAATAAATGTTATTATTATTATTATTATATTCTATTACAGCATCTATTATGTATGCTACATGTTTACGATCCAAGTAGTTTGAGGCTAGCTGTAAAAATTATTAGAAAGACAATTTGGGGGGCATGGCCAACTACTGATCAAGGAGCAACAACTCCTAGAGGTCCTGCAGTTCATGTTGGCTAAAATTGCAAATAGCTGCTCCCAAGGTGCTCCAATCTGAAAAAGAGAAATAGCTTTAGACAGAGGACATCATCTGAAATCAAGCAATACTACTGTTGCATTCATTGCTTTAGTTACCAATTGTATAGGTCTTAACCGCTCACTAGGTAAATATGTCGATAGCTCTGCCCTGTTTTAGCTACCAAATGTATAGGCATTAACCCGTGCTCATTGTACTTATACTCTGTATGATTGCTCATCCACATTTATTCTATGTATGTACTGCATGAATGTCTATGTTTTATCTCTTACATGGAGCCTTTGGAAAAGAGTCTATGACTCAAAGGGTTGTATTTCTGATTTCTTAAATAAATAAATAAAGAAATAATTATTTTTCTGAAAGAGAACTCAGCATGGTGAGACCAAACAAGTAGGAGCGGGAGTTGAGGGGGCCTGGCTGAAGGAGCAGTAGCCGGGCAGCAGCATGGATGTACAGCAGCCTATCGGTGAGGGGGAATCCCTCCCTACCGACTAACATTGTGCTGCTATTTGTGATGCAATCCATAGATAAGCGCATGGAAGAATTTCAGTCTTAGTTAAAGTCTATGGGTAGCAAAACTGGAAATATTTATTTTGTTTTTGTTACAACCGACACTAAGAAAGCCACTCAGATTGCCAACAGAACACTTACAGTCCCCACAGGACTAACAAAGGAAAACAAAATCTCCTACAGAAAAGACTGGAATTTAGAGACCTCGTGAGGGAAACGCATGCCAGAGTCCTGCGGCTACCAGACGATGTTGAGGGTGGAATCTCATGGAATTCATTAAAACGTGGCTCACTGAATACTACCAGCTTCCCTCAGTCCCCAATGTACTTAGCAGTTACTGGATTAGCTCTTGAAGATTTTGCAGCAGACTGCCTCCTAACGAAGCACCACCTTGAACTGTTGGGGAAAGGGGAAACTGTTTAATCAGGAAAGGGACACTAAGCTGAAGCTTGTTTCCAGGTGTGACCTGGGAGCACAAGGACTTGCTCAAGGTCACACAGTATTTAAATGTGGGCAGTGGGATTCATACCCAGGTTTCCAAGTTTGCGGCTCAGTGCCCTAAACCACTGCACTATACTGCCTCCTGTTCTTATTCTCCTGGGCTCAGTGTTCGAGCATGACAAACTACTACTTAAAGCTAAGGAAAAAAGGACTATCAGAATGGAAGGTTGGCAAGGTTCATCCCTTCCGAAACCTCAGCTACAAGACACGGCAGGCCAAGTGCTTTGATGATGTATGCACTAGGTTGAGTCATCTGGGCGTTCACCACCTTTTACTGATGCCTGCAAACTTAAAAATAACATGCATGGTTAAAAGATGCAACTAAGCTACTAGAAAAAAGTAGAAAAAAAGAGTTTCAAAAGCAAGAGCAGGAAAAGACCAGAAATAGGATGCTGGGATGCATAGGCAGGGGCATCACCAGCAGGAAAAGAGAAGTCATAATTCCACTATACAAGACACTAGTGAGGCCCCACCTGGAGTACAGTGTACAGTTCTGGAGACCATATCTACATAAG
Organism: Neoceratodus forsteri; assembly: GCA_016271365.2. Classification (NCBI taxonomy): domain Eukaryota; kingdom Metazoa; phylum Chordata; order Ceratodontiformes; family Ceratodontidae; genus Neoceratodus; species Neoceratodus forsteri. Next base: position 1,298,499,347 of record CM057459.1, on the reverse strand, counting down.
GACATAGACAGGGTAGAGAAGGTTCAGAGGAGGGAAACAAAGGTGGTACATGGATTGCATCACAAGTCCTATGAGGACAGGTTGAATGACTTGAATATGTACTCCCTGGATGAGAGGAGGGAGAGAGGGGATATGATAGAGACATACAAGTATCTTCCAGGGAGGAATAGGGTGCAGGAAGAAAAAATTACTCACCTTAGTAATGTTGTTTCTTCTAATGGAGTCTTGCTATATTATGACAGTAGCAGTTTGTCCCACCACTAGAACTGCTCCGGAGGTGACATGGTTAATACCATTCCAAAATAGAACTTTGAGCACAAGCTCTAAGAAGCAGCTCTGTCTGTATAATTTCAAACCTGAACTGTCAGATCTTTACGAGCAAAAACTCACTAAGGTCTGTGTGGAAGCTGTAACCTACACTAGCCAAATGGCTACCTAAATATTAACAACCATTGCTGGTCCCAACACCCAAGACTCAAGTCAGGGGACCAGAACTACTAACACAATTCTAACATGAGAATAAAACAACAGTATAATAAAACACACACACCCCAAACTCCCAAAAGGGGAGAAATGCTAAAAGGGCATAAAATAGTGCCCACACTAAGTTGCCCGCACCCCACCCAAGTAGAAGTTCTGAGAGGGGCAGGCTGGGGGGGAGGTCATAATATAGCAAGACTCCATTAGAAGAAACAACATTACTAAGGTGAGTAATTTTTTCTTCAAACAACATGACGTCTTGCTATATTATGACAGTAGCAGACTACACAGCATTACCTCCATGGAGGAGAGGCAGAACCTACTTAGGGAATAGGCTCTGAAGAACAGCTGTGCCAAACCGAGCATCTCTCCTGGCCTGGACATCCAGGGAGTAATGCTTGGTAAAAGTGTGTACCATTTTCCAAGTAGCAGCCTGGCATATCTCTAATATAGGGATGTCTCTGGCAGCAGCTAGAGACGCAGCTGTACCCCTGGTAGAATGAGCCCTCAAGCCCGAGGGGATCTCTACCAGTTTTGATAACAAATTGGATACAAGAGACAATCCACCTGGCAATTGATCTCTTAGTGGCAGGTTTGCTTTCCCAACTTCACCATAGGTAAGGAAAAGTTGGAGGGATCTGAACCTGTGACCTTTGGTACGCTCTATATAGTAACTAAGAGCTCTCTTAACATCCAGGCTGTGCAACCTCCTCTCACCAGAAGAGGTGATCAGTGAAAAATACTGGAAGGGAGATAGATTGGTTAAGATGGAAATCTGAAACCACCTTAGGTAAAACTTCCTATTAGTCCTAAGGACTACCTTATCCCTGTGGAAAGAAATAAAGTCAGTTTCCACTGACAAGGCTTACCAACTCACTTATGCGTCTGCTGAGTGATAGCCACCAGAAAACAGTTTTCCAAGTTAGATACTTAAGCTGTGCAGAAACAGAGGTTCAAAAGGGGTTGCATTAACTGGGCAATACAAACATTAAGGTCCAGGCAGGGGCGGTTCCTAAAGGGTGGATTAGTATGGAGTAATCCCTTAAAAACTTGGAAAACACAGGGTGAGTGGAAAGAGGGATGACTTTCCTGCTGACACAAAAGCAGATACAGCTGCCAAATGGACTCTCAGGGTAGCTGGTCTGAGACCCAAGGAATTAAGATGGACCATGTAATCTAATACAATGGGCAAATCAGCAGATTCTGGGAAATATTTTCCAGCACACCAAATGGAAAACCTTTTCCATTTAGAACTATAAGTAGCCCTAGTGGAAGGCTTTCTGGAAGCCTTTAGGATTTCAAGAACACCTTGAGAAGTGTAAAAATCAGAAAACTCTAACTCCTCAAGAGCCAGGCCTTGAGGTTGAGGGATTGAGGTCCGGATACCAAACCCTTCCCTGGGCACAAGTTAACAGGTTGTGAATCCTGAGGAGGCAAAGGGAAGATGGATTGTCCGTGACAGAAGGAGGGTACCAGGGCTGCCTGGCCCATCCGGGCAATCAGAATCACCCTGCAAGGCTGAGATCTGATTTTGACTAATACTTTGAATAGGAGAGGAAGGGAGGGAAAGCATAAGAAATTTCCTCCCAATCCAGAGAAGGGGCATCCAGGGGACTGAGCCCAACACTGGAGGCCTGCAACAGAACAGAGGAAGTTTGTGATTGTCTGGGGCTGCAAAAAGATCTATCTGAGGGGTGCCCCATCTGGCAAAGACTATCCCCAGCACTTGAGGATCCAGGGACCATTCGTGATGGCCCTGGGAAATCCTGCTGAGAGCATCCGCTAGGACATTGTCCTTCCTGGAAGATGAACTGCTATGAGGGAAGTGTTCAGGGAATAGGCCAGAGACCACAACTTCATTGCCTCGGTGCACAAGGCCGAGAAGACCGAGTGCCCCCCTGTTTGTTGATGTACCACATTGTTGTGGTGTTGTCTGTTCTGACTTGTATCACCTTGTTGTGGACAGATGCAGAAAATGCTTGAAGAGCTAAAAAGACAGCTCTGAGTTCCAGCAAATTGATGTGGAGCAGAGATTCCCGGGGGGACCACACTCCCTGAGTGGAAAGGTCGCCCATGTGGGCTCCCCAACCCAGAAGGGAAGCATCTGTAGTGAGAGTCAAATTGTGAGCAGGGGGAATGAAGGGGACCCCCAATCTTAAATTGCTCTGATCCTGCCACCACTGGAGGGCCTGGATCAAGGTTTGAGTCACTGGGACCAACTTGGAAAGGGGGTCTCTTCTCTGAGACCAATAGGTTCTCAAGTGAAACTGAATGTCTCTCATCTGAAATCTTGCTCCCTGCACAACAGCTGTGGATGCAGCCTTGTGTCCCAGGAGCTGCAGAAAGTGTCTTGCTGGTCAAGAGACCTGCAGGGTGAAGGAAGAGGCCAGAGTCACTAAATTCGTCACCCTTTCTAAGGAAAGAAAAGATCTGGCTAGCTTTGTGTCCAACTCTGCCCCTATAAAGGTGAGTACCTGGACTGGTTCCAGAACCGACTTTGGTAGATTTAGCAGAAAGCCCAGGGAGGTGAGCTGCTGGGTAACTTGCAGGTGAGATTTTACCTGTTCTGGGACTGGCCTACAATGAGCCAATCGTCTAGATAGGGAAAAACAGCAATCCTTTGCCTCCTTAAGTGAGCCACTGCCACTGCTAGACACTTTGTGAATACCCTTGGGGCAGAGGTAAGGCAGAGGGCATTGCTCTGAACTGGTAATGACCTGAGGGTAGTTCGAATCTGAGGTACTTTCGATGGGAGCTTCTGATTAGGACGTGGAAATAGGCATCCTTGAGGTCCAGGGAGGCTAACCAGTCCCCTGGCCTTAGGGAGGGTAAAATCATTGCCAGAGTTACCATTTTGAACTTTGGTTTCAAAAGATGCTTGTTCAGATATCTGAGGTCTAATATGGGCGCCATTCTCCTGTCTTTTGGGGTAAGGAAGTATCTGAATACAGACCCCTGCCCTGGTGCAGGGAGGAACCTTTCCACTGCTCTGAGAGCCAACAGGGTTGAGACCTCTGCTTCCAGAGCAAAGGTCTCTGAAGCACTTGCAGGTAGAAAGTCTGGTTCTCAACTTGGGAAACTTTTTGAAGCTGAGAACCAGACCCTGGCTTACTACTTCCAGAACCCACTTGTCTGAGGTTAAAGAAGCCCAGTTCTGACTGAAGTAAGCCAGCCTGCCCCTACCGGTAAAGGAGAATCGGCCCTGGGCACCCCATCAGGGTGCCTGCTTAGCAGGAGCTTTAGGCTGAGGGGTGGGAGCAGGCCTGCCCACCCCTCATCTGCCTCTGCCTCTGAAGAAGCCCCTCTGAGCATAGGCAGAGGAGGCCTGAGTCTGGTAAAAAGGCCTGTGAAAAGGCCTACCCCTACCCCTGGGGGTATGCCTCTGAGGAGTGGCTTGCCGCTCCTTAGCTTGGGCAATTTTGTAAGTAGTCCTATATTCATCCATCTTTTCATGTAATTCTCTGTCTGCTCCCCAAACAGAGAATTTCCCACCACAGGAAAATCCATAGCCTTAGTCTGGGTATCCTGTGACAGACTAGTACACCTGAGCCAGGCCAACCTACAAGCTACAGATGTGGCCATGACCCAGAGAGAAACATCATTAACATCCACAGCAGCATGAAACTGTACCTTAGAAGCCTCAATGCCATCAGCAGCCACCTGTTCTAGTTCGCTAGCCAGCTGGCCATGGGCTTGCTTGGCTAATTCGATAACAATATCCCATCTAGATTTCTGATACCTAGCTACATAAGCCATATAATTTGCTTGCCTGAGTCCCAGAGAGGCTGCCATATACTGTTTTTTTCGCCATGGCATCAATCTTCCTGGAATCCTTGTCAGGAGGATGTGAAGCCAGGGGGATATTAGCTTTATCACAGGCTGCAGCCTGAACTACCCCAACATGACTGCATTGCTGAGAAAGGAATTCTGTATCAGGACCTGACAATGTGTACCTTCTGTCCATCTTTTTATCTACAGGAGGCACAGAATTAGAGACTTTTAAAATTTTTATTGTTTGCTTCCTAAAAGACTTATGCAAAGGAATAGACAATCTCCCTAGACTCTGGAATATCCATCATTTCTACAAAATCAGGCTCCTCTTGCTCATCCACAGCTTCTTCCAAGGGAAGCTGGAGGGTTTCAGCAACTTTTTTGTAAAACATAAAATGAGATGGGGACTCAGATAGCATAGGGGGAGATTCTAGAGGTCTGTCTGGGGAAACGTCCGGTTCAATGGGCACACCCAGACCTTCCCAGCCACATTCATACTGTTCATAATCATCCTCCCCCTCCTCTGGTTCATAAAATTCCTCAACATCATATTCCTGAACCACTGGAACTGGACGAACCGACCTTTTGCCAGATAGTGGCGGTTCGGACGGAACCTGAGACAGTGACTGGACAATTTGTATGGCTTTTGCTATCTCTGCTGCAGTTGGAGAAGGGATTTTGGACTCCAAACCTGCTGACTTTCTTGTTTTCTTTACTGGAATTGGTTCCTCAGAACCAGCTTTTCTTTTGCCCGAGGAAGTCTCGCCCTGGTCAGAAGGCACTCCCTCCGGTTTGTTTGGCACTGAACCGGGCTGGCCATCCGGGTCAGCGGACTTTTTGGCCTCTCGTTCCCTGAGCCTGCCCAATCTCTTTTCCAGGGTGGCTGCAGGGAAATTCTTACATATCTGGCAGTCTGACTGGAGGTGGTCAAACCCCAGACAATAGACACATGTGGTGTGTGGGTCAGCCTTGGCAAAGACTTCCCCACAGACATCACAGTGTTGAAACCCAGTGGGCCAGTTTTTCTTTTGGGTTTCTCAGACATAATGCCAGCCTAACCAGAAAAACTTGCCCTTTAAACGGCAGTGCTAGGCAAGACACCCTTATCGGTTCCTAACCGTGTCACGGGTATTGGAAAAAAACGTAATAAAATCCGTTTTTTTTAGAACCGATAAGAACCAGGAACCGCACTCTAAAATGTTAAACTTTAAAGTTAATAAGTTTTAAACCCAGCTGATCGGTTCAAAACCGAACCGATAAACTTACAAGTTCCACACAGACAAAACCTTTAATTTACTTATGACTACAGACAGAGCTTGAAACCAACGGTTTTATGGTTAAAATAAAACTATTCTTGGTTGAATCGAACTCGAGAAAACACTGTTTAAATCGAGAAATGAACGAGCAGTAGGAGAAATCTCGGAGCGACTGTTCACTAGGCGAGAGTAAAGAATCTGACAGTTCAGGTTTGAAATTACACAGATAGAGCTGCTTCTTAGAGCTCGTGCTCAAAGTTCTATTTTGGAATGGTATTAACCATTTCACCTCCGGAGCAGTTCTAGTGGTGGGACAAACTGCTACTGTCATAATATAGCAAGACTTCATGTTGTTTGAATACACTATTTTTAAGCGAAAAAGATGTTCCAGGACTAGAGGGCATGGGATGAAGTTGGAGGGAGGATGATTCAGAGGAAACGTGAGGAAGAATTTCTTTACAGAACGGATGGTGGACAAGTGGAACACCCTGCCAGAGGAAGTGGTGGGGACTGAAACAATCATGGGATTTAAGAATGCATGGGATAGATATAAAGGAATTCTGGAAGTCAGGGGTAAGAGGCAACAGACTTCTAGCAAAACATAAAGTGAACTTACAAATGGGCAGACTGGGTGGGCCATAGGCCCTTATCTGCCGACACTGTCTATGTATCTATGAATCTGATGAGGAAGAAGAGGAAAGCTAATTTTCTGAACTATCTCAAGTGGATTGTCTGTGAAGAGGTATGGACTGCCTAGTGTTGAACTTGTGCTTGTAAATATTATGCTTGTGCTCCCAGGTCGCTCCTGTAAAAAAGCTTCCAGCTTAGTGTGCTATACCTGGTTAAACAACTAAATAAAAAAAAATAAGTTACATGATTGGGAGGATCTGTAACGTAGGGGAGCTGGGAGCTGGGGCGCTGGACTATACATACTAGGATTCATACTAGGAGAGGACAAGATACACAGAAGGCAACGCCCATATAAGTGCATCTCCCGCAAAGTGGGTTATACCCATCTCTGTAAACCTAGTAAATAGTGTCCTAACCTACTCTTGACAACGTAAAATGAGTTCACTTCCACAATGTCCCTAGGTAAGGCATTCCAAATATAAACACATCTTTGAGTGAAGTAATTACCCCTAAAATTACTCTTTGGACAAGACAACATTAACTAGAGATTATGGCTTCTTAGAGAGAGATCTGCCTTATATTAAACTTAAGGCCAAGCTCCTCCATTAGAGTTGCATCCCTAGTAATTTTAAACATTAATAACACATCTGCCCTAGTTCTCCTTTGTTCCAGGGAGAACGGTCTCAAGGTATTCAATCTTTGTTCACAATTTTCAAACTGCAGCCCATTAATCTAGTTAACCTCCGCTGAACACCCTCCAATGTATTATCATCCCTGCGCAATGTAGGGTTCCATAGTGAAGACCTGTAGTCCAAGTGTGGGCGGATATAAGCTTGATAAAGTGGTACAATACATGCCCTATTCCTAGAAGTTAGAGCTCTTTTTATGCATCCAATAATCCTGTTAGCGCTTAAGGATATTTCAGTGCAGTGTTTACTGAATTTAAGGTCATCAGTAACAAAGATACCCAAATCTTTCTCACAACTAGATGGATTTAGGGCCAAACCATTTAAGGTATACGTGCTGCGTGGGTTCCCCCGACCCCAGGTACAGTACATAACCATACATTTGTTAACATCAAATGCCATTCCATTATTTAAAGCTCAGTTCTCAAGGAGGATAAGATCTTTTCTTAATGAATCAGTACCTTGTTCCGAACTAATGTCAGTTGCAGTTTTAGTGTCATCTGCAAATTTAATAGTATAGTTATACACGTTTTTATTTAAATCTGAAATAAATGGTGAAAACAATGTTGGGCCCAGGACCAAACCCTGGGGAACACCACTAGTCACATTGGCCAACTCAGAAATTAAACCCCTGATCCTTACTGCTGAAACACCTGAAGCTGCCTGCAATGACCTACAGTCAGAATTCAACCTTTTGCAAAGCCAACTCCTCCAAAAAAAGCTACTCCTTAATGCCAAAAAAACTAAAGCAATGGTCCTCTCTCCTTTTTTCTGTACAGCTAACCCTGTGTCCAGTGGGACAGTTCCCCAAATTACCACAGTTCTAGGTGAAAAACTAGAATTTGTTACAAAATTCAAGTATCTGGGAGTTTGGATAGACCAAAGACTCTCCTTCATTGAACATATCGAGGACTTACTAAAACGACTTCAGCAAAGGCTTGGACTGTTTTTTAGAATCAGCCAATTTCTCACCAGAGATGCCAAGAAACAACTGGTCCAATCCATTTTCCTATCATTGGTTGATTATGCTGACTTCCTCTACAGCCAATGCCCCAACTCTTGCATGGCTAAACTGGACACACTCTACCATTGAGCACTGAGGTTTATAACGGGACTCCCCTTCGACACACATCACTGCACCCTATATGCGGCAGTGGGATGGACATCACTAAAGTTCAGGCGCCACAGAAACGCTGCTCTCTGGACCTATAGAGCCATCTCTAATAAGCTGCCTTATTATATCTCCTGCTGTCTTCCCCTGAGTATAATTGGGAAATACGCGTTAAGAAGTTATTCAGCTATTACGCTTAAAGTACCCAAAGCAAAATCCCACTTCGGCAGGGTAGCCATAAGCTTCGTGCTACCTACCTTATGGAACGATCTACAAAAAACCCTCAAATTAAGCACTCTAATCTGTATAAATGCTTTCAAGATGCTTTATTTCCGTACAATCAGAGAAGTATGTAACTGCTTCACCCACTCAGACCCAGTACTGGTATATAGCCACGCCTAGACCCAATTTTAAGTACTGACCCCCCCAGCTAGCTCCTCACCAGCCTAATTGTTCTCTCTCTTATCCCCCTGTCTTATCAACACTAGGCCCATCCATCCCCTTATTCTTCCTTTCCCAACCTCGGATGAGGAGCTCACTACCTGGGTGACATCCCTACCATGCCCCGTACTTTATAGCATTCAATCCGGGCTCACACATACTCCTTTTCTCCATCCACCTTCTCTACATCCAGCTTACCAACTCCTTTCTATGCACTGGCCCTCCTAGCCTTTCTCCCCTACTTCCTCCCTCTCTTCCCCCTACCTTCACCTCTACCTGGTGTATATTTTATTTTTATTTTTCTTCCATTACTTCCTCCTGCAACCTTAGATAACCTGCTTTATCTTCCTATAGACACTTCTATGTATGTAAATACCGTGTAATCTGTACAATATCTGTATAATTCTATGTACATATGAACTTCTTTTTCTTCCTCTCTGTAAAGAGTATTATCTGTATTGCCTTGTATATACCTGTGTTGACCTGTATATACAATTGTTCATGCTCCACCCAGGTCCATCTTGCAAATGAGCTTCTGCTCAACGATGAACGCCTGGTTAAATAAAGACTTGATTGATTGATTGATTGATTGGATTCTGCTTGTTAACCAAGATTTGGTCCCGTTAATAAGTGGGTTACTGATTTCCATAGCATACATTTTGTCGATTAATGTACAGTGTTGAACCTGATCAAAAGCCTTGCACAAATCCAAGTAAATGACAGGCTATCGCCTGAAGTTATGTGGGGGAAGAGCTCCTCCCCCACATCCTATTTAAGTTAGCAGGCTACTTCCGCTCTGTTTAGAGCGAGTCGCACTCGCTGTGTGGTGGTGCTGTTGCTCAGCTGCTCTTCCCTCATTCTGTGTGCTTGTTCCCTTCCCCCCCGTTTCCCTCTCATTGTTTGTTGCTGGTTTTCTGCCCCTTCCCCGCTCCTCTCCTCATTGTTTATCGTCCTGTACTTTTGAAGGGGATTCCCTCATTCCTGCTTTCTCTCCGGACCGTATTCTATGGTCTCTGCTCGGCTCTGCCGGACTGCTTGCTCGTTCGTTTTTCTTCTTACCTTTTTTCTTGAGCAGCCGCAGCTCCATGCCCACTGTAGTTCACATCTTCAGCCTGCCTTCCCAGCATCTAACTGGAGCACTTCCTGACACCTGTGCTGATTCCCTCCGGCTGCTGCTCCTTCCTGGTGCCGCTGAAGCTCCTGGTGTCATCACCGCTTCGTCCATTTTCTTTGGGGTTCCTGCCGCAATCAGTATTGCAGATTCATGCTCTCTCAACAGACGGACCAGACGCCATGACCTTTCTGCTGTGTTAACTGCAATTTCAACGTCCGCCCCGGTTATCCGGTATGTGCCTTTGCTGCTCAGGGAATTTCTCTACATCACAAATACTGGTTTGGATACTATCTCCCGCACTACTTGGACCTCATTCAGAGCGCCAGCCTGTTCTTCCTGCTGCTGTGGGCTTCCATTCCTGACTATGGCTCAACATCTGCCTGAGCGCTTGGGGAGAGGGGGAGGTCCCAGTGATTCTCATGCAGTGCCATAGCTGTATGTCTATCTCTCTAATGTATTGGGGCTTTTCTATTGACTGCTGTCTATTGCAAGGCAAAGCCTTATTAATTGGGGGCGCATTGCCTGTTTTCTCCTTGTATCATCTATTGCCATACTTTAAGGTACACTGTATCCTCCCTAACCCACCATTGCATCAGTACTACTCCCTACTCCGTGGAACCTTGGCAGACTTGTCAGTTTTTATGGTCAACTGTTAACCTGGACTTTGTTACTCCCATGGCATTTTCAGCCTTCTCAGGCTGTTCTACTTATTACTGAACATTCCTGGATTCCTCGACAGTTCCACAGTGTTAGCTCCCTTCCCTCTTCAGTGCCCCTACTGCCACCTTCTGGCATGCTACGCCTTTCCTGAATCTCCTAGCCATTTACAACTGCCTGGCAACTGTATGTTCTCTCATGTTACCCTGCTGGGGTCTGCATTCTGCTAGTCTTCATGGGGTCCAGCAGTTGCTCCCTCCCCTTCCTTCAGCTGTCATACTTAGAGTACAGCTGTTCATCCTGCCTGCATCCTTACAGCTTCCCTGCTATTTACACTCCTCATCAACTCACTGCATACCTCCTGCATATCACTCAGTATTACTACTCGCTACTTCCACTCCAGTTGCATGTTGTGCAAGCCTAACCATTACTACTACTACTAGTGACCTACTCCAGGTCCCTTGCTTACAACTCGTTAGCAGCTGTTCGCATTAATTTTGTCCTGCTTCCTGCTCTTCCCTAGTTGCCTGGACTCTGCCACCATTGCATATTTGGACTTGCAAGATCCTCACACTGACTCTGTTCAGATCAGTTCAGTGCTTATTCAGCAGCTTCCAAGGTTGCTGTTATTCCACCTGCATTGCCCAGCATCGGACCTGGAGATTCATGCATTCCGTGAACCTGCCATGCCAGTCTGGTCCTGGGGGCTCGTATACTCCTATCCATTACCTACTGCACCTCGTACCTGCTTCGTCTTCAGGGCCCAGAGGTTCAACTATTCATACACTATGCCTGCCTGTGCCGCATACAGCCTGGAGGTTCAGATATCTCTCAGCCTGCTACGCCCTGTCTGGGCTTGGAGGTCTGTATACTCCTAACTCCTACGTGGCTTCTACTTTACTTGGCATTGATTCCAAACTCCTGTTCTCCCACTGGATTTCAGGTGTTCGTTCAAGCTCGTCTCCTCCTCCTCGGAAGACTTCCTCATCTGCTAAAATTCTTCGACAACTACAACGTCACCTAACTGGACCACATAAGTTCGTCTGTGGATCTCACTATTTCCCACAGTAATTGCCCCGGATATGCTCCATACTCTCTACTCATTCATGGTAATCAGCTGACCTACATGGGGACCTACTGCACACACTAGCCTACAAGGGCTAGCTGCCACTCTACTGACTTACTGGCAGACTATAAGATCTGGCTGTGCTTACATGATCACTGGAGCTAGCCGCCTCTCTACTTACCTCACCAGCTGACGGATAAGCGGCACATCTCACCGAAGGACTAGCTGCCACGTTCTATTACCACCAGCGGACCTCCGTAGGCCTGGCTGTACTTTCATGTTACCTGGAGCTAGCCACCTCTCTACTTACCTCACCAGCTGATGGTTAAGCTGTGCATCTCACCAGAGGGACTAGCTGCCACATTCTATTACTTACCAACTGACCAATCTTGGCATTTACTTGCTACTTACTACCTCATCTCCTACCTTACGTGGTCCACCTGCTCATTCTTACCTATTGGGCTCGCCTGTTATACTACTTGAATGCTTCCTAACCTCGCACCAGTGCTTCTGATTCACTACCCTTAAAGCCTGCCAAGATTCCAGCTCAGCTCTACAGTCGTTGCCTTTATATCTTGACCTAAGTATATATTCTACTCCTATCGTACCTTACAGAACTGGGTTCATCAGTCAGTAGTCTCATTGCAAGCCTTCTACCATTCCACGTATTATATAAACCCTCTATTAGCAGAAGCCTGAAAATCGAACTACTTCTATTTCATCCTGCCTCGCCTGCGTCAAAGCCTGGATATGATCTCTCCATCCACCTATCTGTCATTTGCTAGCCTCAGGAGCTCCTCCTTTTCAATTCTATCCTGAACTTATTGGACATATTCTATGATGCTTACCTCAAAGCTCATCTACCTGGATGCTGCCCACTTTCGTACTACTACCTGCTTCGGTCATGCAAGACTCGGATGCCTGTTCTTGGCGTTTACTCTTGGCTACGAACTGTTCCACTGAATGTCATTTGCAAACTTGGACTAGCCAGTGTTGATTAAGTAAAGCCTCACCATCAACTTATACCGATCAATTCAATTGTTCCAGTATCAGCACTATCGTACTGTCAATTCATCATGGACAATAATCACTGGCTTATTCATGTCTATCCTCAGTGTATACTGTTCATAGGCTACGCATTCCTACATCCCTGCTACTGCTACTGCATCATGCAGCTTTCCTTACTACTACAACCAACCTACGTACAGGTCCACTTATTTTACATTGCTTGTTCATACTACCTGCTTCGCCCTTACAGGGCCTAGAGGTCATCATGGCTAACTTCCTATTTAACAACTTACTGTGTCCCTCATGAGCCAAATCTCCATCTGACTTGTTACTCATTCGCACTACCATCTCTACCTACTTCATGTACTTGCTTCCCCTCTCCTGCTTGGAGGTTTTTACTGCTCCATCCTCCCCATCACGCAGCATACGCCAGTTCGTGCTTCATCACCACGGCTTTCACTAGCGGGCTTGCTTGGCGGACCATGACCCAACCGTCCTCCTTCTCTGGACGTGGATGCTGAGCCTTGGATTCTTGATTTTCCTTTGAGAAGTCATCCTCACTTGCTGGACTGCTTCATTGCTGCAACTTGTCACCTCGACTTTCTATTGACCATGGATTCCACTCTGCTATCCTTCCAGCCTGCTCATGGATTCTCGATCTGGAGTTCACTAGGTGGATGCTTGCTCTATTCACCTAACGTGTCATGATTCAATAGGTCTTCAGTTCTCCGTTTCTCTGGATGGGGTTCTACAACTTTGGGGTTCGGATTAGCTGATTAAAATATTTAGGATTACTCTCCTTTAGTATGCCCAGAAAGATGGGTGGGTCAGTAGCCATGGGTCTTCAGAGGTTTCCCCCCAAGGGGGTTTTTCTTCTCCTGCGTGCTACTGGCCACACTCTCTGGAGTTGGAGGAGGTGATCATACTGCTACTCATTTCTTGGGGGCGTCATCCTACTTGACTCCTTCAACAGTCGGATACTGAACAATTGTGGATATTATTAATTTTTTGGGGGGGTCTCATAATACCGTACTAAACATTGTTTATGGTGGGACATAGAGTAAGACCAAACCAAAACCAGGTTATAACAACGTTACTCATCAGCTCAAGCATCTAAGCACTTTGCATAAAACTATCCAGCTCACTTGTACTATAAGCGCTGTATAACTATGTTCAAAGTACCTAAGCACAGATCAACTCAAACTGCTACATATCTGAAGAGCATGTCCTACTTACCTATCTGGCCTCTGTATCCAAGCACAAACCTTCATTATCCAATTACAGTATGTAGCCCAAGCACTGAGCTATGAACCACACATAAATAATATCCACAGATTTTTTATCTTCCAACATATGCTGGTGTAAAATGTTTGATTGCAATTATTAGCCCTGGGTCCTTCTTGCATTACGGACAAGATGGCTTATGTACACTTTCACAGGTGGCACCTCCCTTCTTCGCCACCTCAAGTGAGCCATCTTCACACCTTTCGTTGGTCTCCTCAACACACTGCACAGAAGCACAGAAAGTAGAGATTTTTTCTACGTGCTCGTCCATCGTTCGATAGCTGTGGGATTGCATTACAACACCCTGAAGTCAGTAAGATTGAAAATAGTTATATTACCACTACAAGTTTACTAATGCTGGGTTTCTAGTCTTTAATAAAATGTTGTCATTATTGAGACATGCTATAGGGCTGGAGAAGTACAATAACAAGGCCACAAATCAAGTTTTAGTTACTAGTTGATGTTGCAGTAAGCCCTTTTGTCTGACTTATGTTTATGTTTTTTTATCATGTGTACTTCCATCTCCCCAATTATGGTGTGATAAATGCACTTCTGAGAAAAGAAATAAGTGTAATTCTATGAGTTTGTTATAGCTGTTCAGTGATGGACCACTGTGTACTGTTTTATCATTAACTGCATGGCTCAGTATAAATAGTTGCCTGTTATTTTAGCAAGCTATGGAAGTTATGGGGGAGCAAGTCCTACTGTTCCACAAAAGAGAAAACAATGTTTTTTTTTTTATTTGTTTAACCAGTAGTAGCACACTAAGCTGAAAGCTTTTTTACAGGTGCATCCTGGGAGCACAGGGAAGTTAAGTGACTTGCTCAAGGTCACACAGTATATAAGTGGAAGCTGTGGGATTCAAACCCAGGTCTGGTCTGCTGGATGTCACTAAATTTGCAGCTCAGAGCCTTAAACCACTGCGCTATACTGCCTCCCTGATATGCAAGTGATGTGAGTACTCACCCCAGCTCATGGCAAATATGGTCTTCCTACATCTTATATGGGAAATGGGTATTTCATGGATTAGGATCACAGAAATGACACCAGCTGATCTTGTTATTCAAGTCGGGCAAGCTGGTTGCCCCCAGTTTGAAGACCCAGTAACTCTCCATCTTTCTCAGTATAATATAAACATTTCTTCCCCTCCTACAATTCGATGGACATTGTATCACAGTAATTCTGACTGCATGTGGGTTCTGAGCACATTTTCTTTTACATGTCTTGCTAATGCATTTTCCACGACACGATTAGATATTGCAGAAGTGTCTTCCCCCACCCTTACCTTTAGCTGGTGGACAGTTCAACCTACATAGCAGCACCCACACAAACAAGTTGTCAAATACAGAACTCCTGATGTGCATTAGATAGAACCCTTTAAAATCCAGATGCTTCCTGTACATGGATTAATAAAATGTTTATTCGGGGCATGCTTCAAGTATTGCACTTCCCACGTATGAAACATCAAGCCGGAAGTGTTGGCAGGCAAGTGAGATTTGGGGTTTGTATAAGCAGCTGGATTGTGTGGGTCAGTGTGTTTCTAATGTTCTCCCCTCTACGAAAAACCATCCTCCTGGGTGGGGGTGGAGAGGTTGAGAATGTGTCTTCTAAAGCTGGATCCAGCCTGACTTAGGACCAATGACTGTTGATGTTCTCCTGTAATTGTGGTGAACCACAGAGAGAGTGCTCACAAAATCATTTCTGTCCTGTCCAGTTGCCTGCCTTGTTTGAGATATAAGGAGATATTTTCTGGTCATTAACTTCACCTGCTCCCTTGTCTATAACATGGTGGATTCACTACAGCCAGCTAACCTCCATTCAGTGTCCTTGCTCTATAAAACAAATTCACCATTATAACCGGAGGCATTGCTAGGTTTACTAGGTTAGTAGGACAAAAGGAGGCATTACGCCCATCGAGAGTGTCGTCCACGTGTCTGGGTCAATTTATACACCATTCTTTGTTTTGAGTAATATAGTTTATCTAGTGCATTCTTAAAGCTGGAAACAGTACTAAGATCCATTACCTCTTGTGGCAGTTTATAGCTGCATTAAACTCTAAAACCATTCTTGTCAGGGTTACTAGGACTTTTCTGCTGCTCCTTTTTTTTTTGCACTCTAGCTATACGTTTGTAAACAAAAATTAAGAAGCATATTCAGTTACAGGTTCCAGGTGCTGGTCCTGCTTTTTTGCTTTACAGACACACACACACACACACACACACACACACGTGTGTGTTTTATGTACCTTTGTACAAGAGACCAAAATCCAAGTACACATTAGTGTTAATAACAATTCCTGAAAAACCTGAAGAATGATTGACATTCCTGAGCATTTCTGAATTCACGCTATTGAAGATTAAACTGCAATGTTAGTCTGTTCCGCTCCTTGTGCTTTTTTATTGATCACCACTCCCAGACTTGCCACAAAAACCTAAGGATTTTTTTCTCTTGTGACATCTTTGCTCATCCCCTTAGACTTCAGTCACATCTGGTGTCTCTGACCTGGCTCCTGTTTTGACCTTGTCCATTAATAGGCATTGAAGACTTAACAATGCAATCATTGTGTCTAGTTACAGCCCCCTCCTTTCAAGTGCATGTTCCTCCCACAGCCTTAATAACATTCCTGTGCTCGTGGGTGGCAGGGGATAGTAAAAAAAATCTCTTTACTTGATATTTCATGCATCCTGTATATCATACTTCCTGCAGATGTTCCATATTTGAAGGTTGGGGACACTGCCCTTGGGTGTATCTCTCCTGTACCAGTTTTAGTGCAGGTTTCAGACACACCCTACCATCAGGGTACCAACGTACCCCATTTACCAGTGTTAATGACTAAAGCTGTCCTGTATTGTTAGCTTGAATATACACTATCCCTGGGGTACACCCCCTCCCTGTGCCAGTGTTAGTGTCCACAGACATTAATTCTTTGTAGGTTGGGGACACACGTATGGTATGCACACCCTGCACCAGTATTAATGACTACAGCTATTTATTATCCTGAAAGCCCAGTTTTGGGGGATTTTTGCTGAAAATATGTTTTTTGTACTTTGTTTTTGTATGTACTTTGGCTTGTATTCTTGAGAATTGTACAGCACGCTGAGCCCTCGGGATAGGTCCTTTTATACCATAAAACTCAACATGTTCACTGTTTTTGCTGAAGTACTAATTATTGTGATACAAATGTGCACTAATTAGCACTATTATCACGTTTCCAGTTATAGGGGATGTGGCTCTAATGACTTAGTGCTAAATTACATTTGCACAATTGTGGTTATATTTGCACCAGAATTAGTTTGCATGAAAATAACTTGTGTTATTGTACATAGAACTGCCTTGCCTTACAGATGTTAGTAGATTGGGGACACTCACTAACCCCTGTATTGGTGTTAGAAGCTACAAGTGCTCTGTAGCAATGGCTTGTTGCCACTTTATCATTGGTGTACAACACAAACCTTATGTCACTGTTAATGACCACAGGTGCTCTGTATTGATAGGTTGGATACAGTCTCTAACCCTGGAGTACACATCCCCTGTACCAGTGCTAGTAACTACAAGTGTTCGGTATTTGGAGATTAAGACACACTCTGCCTTTTAGTCACACACACCATGTACCAGTGACTGTAAGTATTTTGTACAAGTAAGGTGGGGACACACTTTACCCATAGGGTACACTCTCCCCCCCAAACCAGTATTAGTGACTGTAGGTGTTCTGTAGTAGAAGGTTGAAGACACACTCTACCCCGAGTTATACATACCCCATACAGGGTCTTAGTGACTACTGGTGTTTTGTATTTGTACATTGGGGAGACTCAACCCTTGGGATCCCCAACCCTTGTGACAGTGTTGGTGTCTACAGTTGTTCTGTATTTGCAGGTTGGGGACACACTCTACTCCTGGGGTACACATCCCCCATACCAGTGTTAGTGACCTCACATGTTCTGTATTAGAAGGTTGGAGACACTCTCTACCCATGGGGGTACCCGCCCCCTGTACCTGTACCAGTGCTAGTAACTATAAGTGTTCTATATATGGAGGTTGGGAAAACTCTCTACCCTTTAGTTACACACCTTGTGTACTAGTGCCAGTGACTACAGGTATTCTGCATAACCTCTGCCTGAACCAGTGTTAATGACTTCAGGGGCTCGATATTGAAAAATGGGCAAAGCACAGTGCAAAGGTTTGCACTGCATTTTCCCATTGCCCATGACCCTGAGGATGCTATATTCAGTCCGATAGCACACTGGCACTATCTGACTCAATATAGGGGCATGTCAATGCAGCACTAAGTCGAGTAGCACTGCCTTGAGATGGATCATTGAAGTTCAGGGAACAGCACCCCCAGACCTGATAGTGCTCCTGGTGCAATATTCAGCCAGTATCATGCAGATAAGCCCACTGGGCATGCAAGGTGCTAAGGGGCCACATGTATGCCCATTATGGGCTCATTTACATGGGAAGCGGCAGCAGGTTTGCCCCCCCATGGCCAACCCCACCCACTCTGATCCCTGTCCCCACGAAAATAAATATTTCCCTGGTGGTCAGTGGTTCCCCCATCCTTTGATTCCCATTCCTGTTAATGTCAAAGTAGTCCCTGGACTGTCCTCCAATTGCTGGACCTGGTATATATACTATACATTGGTGTCCAGCAGTTCCCCCACCCTCTGATTGCTGGTCCTTTTATAAATTAACTATACACTAGTGTCCCACTCTCCCCTGATTCTCTGATTGCCAGCAGTGGTATAAATACACTATACACTGATGTTCAGCAGTCCCCCTCTCCCCACCCTCCAATCTCTGGCCCCAGTAGAATCAAATGATTCCCAGGTTTCCAGTGAGCCCACCCACCCTTGGTTCCTCGGTCCCAGTAGAATCAAATAATTTCCTGGCATTCAGTGGAACCCCCCCTGCCCTCAGCACCCCAGCCTTAGTAGAATCAAATGATTCCCTGGCATTCAGTGGACCCCTCCCGTGCCCTCTGCACCCCAGCCTTGGTAGAATCAAATGATTCCCTGGTAGCCAGTGGTCCCCTTCACCCTCTGATCCACAGCCCTGATAAAATCAAATGATTCTGGCCAGCCTGGTGGCACTGAGGGCTGAGGTGCTGGCACCACACCTCACGCCATGCTGGTGACCCGGGTTCGGGAATGGGCTTGGGTCATTGGGAGTCAACTGGGGGGGTGGGAGTGAGGTTGAGCAGCCACAAGGCAGCTCTCCTAGCTAAGGGAGTGACATTGCCACCTCCGCCATATGACTGCCACTGAGTGGAGGCCTGGTGGAAGTGTCAGATGGCGGGCAGCATGGAGGGAGGGTGTTGTGGGAACACAGTGTGCATGCGCCTCTGCGCGTACACATGTATCCACAACAAGAAAAAATTACTCACCTTAGTAATGTTGTTTCTTCTAATGGAGTCTTGCTATATTATAGACATTATAGACATTAGCAGTTTGTTCCAGCTCTAGAACTGCCCCGGAGTGAAATGGTTAAAACCATTCCAAAATAGAATTTTGGCACGAGAGCAGCTCTATCTGTGTCATTTCAAACTTGAACTGTCAGATCTTTACGAGCCAAACTCACTAAGGTCTGTGTGGAAGCTGTAACCTACACTAGCCAAATGGCTACCTAAATAATAACAACCATTGATGGTCCCAACACCCAAGACTCAAGTCAGGGAACCAGAAATACTAACACCATTCTAATAATATGAAATGGAACATAAATATAATAAAACACACACACGTACATACACCCCAAAAGTCCCAAAGGGACAAAATGCTAACAGGACATAAGTAGTGCCACACTAAGTTGCCACCCCACCAAGTAGAGGTTCTGAGAGGGGCAGGTTGGGGAGGTCTATAATATAGCAAGACTCCATTGGAGAAACAACATTACTAAGGTGAGTAATTTTTCTTCAAACAACATGAAGTCTTGCTATATTATAGACCTTAGCAGAACACACAACAGTACCTCCATGGAGGAGGGGCAGAACCTACTTAGGGAATAGGCTCTGAAGAACAGCTGTGCCAAACCGAGCATCTCTCCTGGCCTGGACATCCAGGGAGTAATGCTTGGTAAAAGTGTGTACCATTTTCCAAGTAGCAGCCTGGCAAATCCCTAATAAAGGGATATCTCTGGCAGCAGCTAGAGACGCAGCTGTACCCCTGGTAGAATGAGCCCTCAAACGGGAGGGGCTCTGCCCACTTTCTGATAACAAAATTGGATACAAGAGACAATCCACCTGGCTATTGATCTCTTAGTGGCAGGTTTGCCTTTTCCAACTTCACCATAGGTAAGGAAAAGTTGGAGGGATTTGAACCTGTGACCTTTGGTACGCTCTATATAATAACTAAGAGCTCTCTTAACATCCAGGCTGTGCAATCTCCTCTCACCCGAAGCGGAGTGATCAGTGAAAAATACTGGAAGGGAGATAGATTGATTAAGATGGAAATCTGAAACCACCTTAGGCAAAAACTTCCATTAGTCCTAGGACTACCTTATCCCTGTGGAAGAAATAAAGTCAGTCTCCACTGACAAGGCTTGCAATTCACTTATGCGTCTGGCAGAAGTGATAGCCACTAGAAAAACAGTTTTCCAAGTTAGGTACTTAAGCTCTGCAGAAGACAGAGGTTCAAAAGGGGGTGCATTAACTGGGCAATGCAAACATTAAGGTCCCAAGCAGGGGCCGGTTCCCGAAAGGGAGGATTAGTATGGAGTAATCCCTTAAAAAACTTGGAAAACACAGGATGAGAGGAAAGAGTGGATGACTTTCCTGCTGACACAAAAGCAGACACAGCTGCCAAATGAACTCTCAGGGTAGCTGGTCTGAGACCCAAGGAATTAAGATGTACCATGTAATCTAACAAAATGGGCAATTCAGCAGATTCTGGGGAAATATTTTTCCCAGCACACCAAATGGAAAACCTTTTCCATTTAGAACTATAAGTAGCCCTAGTGGAAGGCTTTCTGGAAGTCTTTAGGATCTCAAAACACCCTGAGAGGGTGTAAATCAGCAAACTCTAACTCCTCAAGAGCCAGGCCTTGAGGTTGAGGATTGAGGTCCGGATACAACCCTTCCCTGGGCACAAGTCAACAGATTGTGATTCCTGGGGAGGCTAGGGAAGATGGACTGTCAGAGACAGAAGGAGTGGGTACCAGGGCTGCCTGGCCCAATCCGGGGCAATCAGAATCACCCTGCAAGGCTGAGATCTGATTTTGACTAGTACTTTGAATAGGAGAGGAAAGGGGGAAAGCATAGAGGAACTTCCCCTCCCAATCCAGAAGAAGGGCATCCAGGGGAACTGAGCCCAGCACTGGAGGCCTGCAACAGAACAGAGGAAGTTTGTGATTGTCTGGGGCTGCAAAAAAATCTATCTGAGGGATGCCCCACCTGGCAAAAACTATCTCCAGCACTTGAGGATCCAGGGACCATTCGTGATGGCCCTGGGAAATCCTGCTGAGGGCATCCACTAGGACATTGTCCTTCCCTGGAAGATGAACTGCTATGAGGGAAGTGTTCAGGGAATAGGCCAGAGACCACAACTTCATTGCCTCGGTGCACAAGGCCGAAGACCGAGTGCCCCCTGTTTGTTGATGTACCACATTGTTGTGGTGTTGTCTGTTCTGACTTGTATCACCTTGTCGTGGACAGATGCAGAAAAGCTTGAAGAGCTAAAAGACAGCTCTGAGTTCCAGCAAATTGATGTGGAGCAGAGATTCCTGGGGGACCAAACTCCTGAGTGGAAAGGTCGCCCATGTGGGCTCCCAACCCAGAAGGAAGCATCTGTAGTGAGAGTCAAGTCGTGAGAAGGGAAATGAAGGGACCCCGCTCTTAATGCTCTGATCCTGCCACCACTGGAGAGCTAGGATCAAGGTTCGAGTCACTGGGACCAACTTGGAAAGGGGGTCTCTTCTCTGAGACCAAAAGGTTCTCAAGTAAAACTGAATGTCTCTCATCTGAAATCTGGCTCCCTGCACAACAGCTGTGGATGCAGCCATGTGCCCCAGGAGCTGCAGAAAGTGTCTTGCTGGTTGAGAGACCTGCAGAGTGAAGGAAGAGGCCAGAGCCACTAAATTCCTTACCCTTTCTGGGGGAAGAAAGGCCCTGGCTAGCTTTGTGTCCAATTCTGCCCCTATAAAGGTGAGTACCTGGACTGGTTCCAGAACCGACTTTGTAGGTTTAGTAGAAAACCCAGGGAGGTGAGAAGCTGCTGGGTGACCTGCAGGTGAGATTTTACCTGTTCTGGGAACTGGCCTACAATGAGCCAGTCGTCTAGATAGGGAAAAACAGCAATCCTCTGCCTCCTTAAGTGGGCCACTGCCACTGCTAGACACTTTGTGAATACCCTTGGAGCAGAGGTAAGGCCGAAGGGCATTGCTCTGAACTGGTAATGACCTGAGGGCAGTTCGAATCTGAGGTACTTTCGTTGGGATCTTCTGATTAGGACATGGAAATAGGCATCCTTGAGGTCCAGGGAGGCTAGCCAGTCCCTGGCCTTAGGGAAGGTAAAATCATTGCCAGAGTTACCATTTTGAACTTTGGTTTCAAAAGATGCTTGTTCAGATATCTGAGATCTAAAATGGGCCGCCATTCTCCTGTCTTTTTGGGGTAAGGAAGTATCTGGAATACAGACCCTGCCCTGATGCAGGGAGGAACCTCTACTGCTCTGAGAGCTAACAGGGATGAGACCTCTGTTTCCAGAGGAGGGTCTCTGAAGCACTTGCAGGTAGAAAAAGTCTGCTTCTCAACTTGGGAAACTTTTTGAAGCTGAGAACCAGATCCTGGTTTACTACTTCCAGAACCCACTTGTCTGAGGTTAAAGAAGCCCAATTCTGACTGAAGTAAGCCAGCCTGCCCCCCACTAGTAGAGGAGAATCGGCCCTGGGCACCCCATCAGGGTGCCTGTTTTGCAGGAGCTTTAGGCTGGGGGGTGGGAGCAGGTCTGCCCACCCCTCATCTGCCCCTGCCTCTGAAGAAGCCCCTCTGAGCATAGGCAGAGGAGGCCTGAGTCTGGTAGAAAGGCCTGTAAAAAGGCCTACCCCTACCCTGGGGCATGCCTTTGAGGAGTGGCTTGCGGCTCCTTAGCCTAACACTCTTGTAAGTAGTCCTATATTCATCCATCTTCTTCATGTAATTCTCTGTCTACTCTCCAAACAGAGAATTTCCCACCACAGGAAAATCCATAGCCTTAGTCTGGGTATCCTGTGACAAACTAGTACACCTGAGCCAGACCAACCTCTGACAAGCAGATGTGGCCATGACCCTAGAGGAAACATCATTAACATCCACAGCAGCATGAAACTGACTTAGAGGCTTCAATGCCATCAGCAGCCACCTGTTCTAGTTCACTAGCCAGCTGGCCATGGGCCTGCTTGGCCAATTGCATAACAGTATCCCATCTAGATTTCTGATACCTAGCTACATAAGCCATATAATTTGCTTGCCTGAGTCCCAGAGGGCTGCCATATACTGTTTTTGCCATGGCATCAATCTTCCTGGAATCCTTGTCAGGAGATGTGAAGCCAAGGGAATAGTAACTTCACAGGCAGCAGCCTGAACTACTAACATGACTGCATTGCTGAAAGGAATTCTGTATCAGGGCCTGATGATGTATACCTTCTGTCCATCTTTTTATCTACAGGAGGCACAGAATTAGGAGCTTTAAAATTTTAATTGCTTGTTTCCTAAAGACTTATGTAAAGGAATAGACAATCTCCTAGACTCTGGAATATCCATCATTTCTACAAAATCAGGCTCCTCTTGCTCATCCACAGCCTCTTCTAAAGGAAGCTGGAGGGTTTCAGCAACTTTTATAAAACATAAAATGAGATGGGGACTCAGTCAGCATAGGGAAATTCAAAGGTCTGTCTGGGGAGATGTCCGTTCAATGGGCACACCCAGACCTTCCAGCCACATTCATACTGTTCATAATCCTCCTCCCCTCCTCTGGTTCATAAAATTCCTCAATATCATAATCCTGAACCACTGGGACCAGATGAACCGACCTTTACCAGATAGTGGTGGTTGGACGGACCCTGAGACAGTGACTGGACAATTTATATGCTTTTGCTATCTCTGCAGCAGTTGGAGAAGGATTTTGGACTCCAGACCTGCTGATTTTCTTGTTTTCTTTACTGGAATTGGTTCCTCAGAGACCAGCTTTTCTTTTGCCAGAGGAAGTCTGGCCCTGGTCAAGAGGGCACTCCCTCTGGTTCGGTTAGCACCGAACCGGGCTGGCCATCGGGTCAGCGGACTTTTAACCTCTTGTTCCCTGAGCCTGCCCAATCTTTTTCGGGTGGCTGCAGGAAATTCTTACATACCTGGCAGTCTGACTGGAGGTGGTCAAACCCAGACAATAACACATGTGGTGTGTGGGTCAGCCTTGGCAAAGACTTCCCCACAAACATCACAGTGTTGAAACCCAGTGGGCCGGTTTTTCTTTTGGGTTTCTAGGACATAATGCCAGCCTAACCAAAACTTGCCTTTTAACGGCAGTGCCAGGCAAGACACCCTTTATCGGTTCCCTAACCGTGTCATGGTATTGGAAAAAACGAATAAATCCATTTTTTAGAACCGATAAGAACGGGAACCGCACTCTAAAATATTAACTTTTAGTTTTAAATGGTTTTAAACCCACTGATCGGTTCAAAACGAACCGATAACTTACAAGTTCCACACAGACAAAACCTTCATTTACTTACGGTTACCACAGATAGAGCTTGAACGACGGTTTGCGGTTAAAATAAAACTATTCTCAGTTAAATCCAACCGAGAAAACACTTTTTAAACTGAGAAATGAACCGAGCAGAAGGAGAAATCTCTGGAGCGACTGTTCACTGAGGCGGAGTAAAGAATCTGACAGTTCAAGTTTGAAATGACACAGATAGAGCTGCTCTCGTGCCAAAATTCTATTTTGGAATGGTTTTAACCATTTCACTCCGGGGCAGTTCTAGAGCTGGAACAAACTGCTAATGTGTATAATGTCTATAATATAGCAAGACTTCATGTTGTTTGAAGGGAAGATAGAAAACTTGAAAATAGAGTTGGCAGGCTCCATGAAGATTCCGACCGTGCTTCCGGTGATGGGGTTGTGGGTCAGGCACAGATACAAACCCCTGGGGGTGGGCTGGAGCACACCTGCCAGCTCCAGGAGGATAAAAAGAATATGGGTAAAAAAAAATAATTTAATGATTCCCTAATGTCCAGTGCCCCCCCACCCCCTGCTTCCTGGCCCCTGAAGTCTAAGGGACCCCCCCACCATCAGCATCCTGGCCTTGGTAGAACTGAA
Organism: Neoceratodus forsteri; assembly: GCA_016271365.2. NCBI lineage: Eukaryota > Metazoa > Chordata > Ceratodontiformes > Ceratodontidae > Neoceratodus > Neoceratodus forsteri. The sequence goes on along the minus strand of CM057459.1, from coordinate 1,298,474,561 downwards.
TGATTCCCTGGCATCCAGTGGTCCCCCACCCTCTGCTCCCTGACTCCAATAGAATCAAATGATTCCCTGGCATCCAGTGGTCCCCCCACCCTCCGATCTCCTGTTGCTGTTCTGTAGAAGACGTTCTTGGCACTTAGCAGCCCCCTCTACACCACCCACACTGGGAATGCCGCCCTACTACCACCCCTTACCTTAATCGCTGGTGCCACAGGAGCCTATACTGCAACTGGCACAGTCCTCCTCTCACCGCCTCGGCCACTCACCATACCTGACGACAGGGAGTGCACATCCCCTGTACTCTAAAGGGAGTATGTGTACGCTGTACTGTACACACTGCACGTAGTCCTGTCCACTACCCCCAGGGTACACCCCTGTACCATGTAAACACAATTACTAATAATTAATTTATCTCTGTTAGCTGCTTGGGGAAAGTTGTGCAATATATTGTGTTTACCTGCTTTATCGTGGTTACTTCTGAGATGGCAGATTTAAATTTGGACATGCAGTGCAATCAAAGCTGTTTATTTCAATACACAGTTAATATTTAAACATTTTTGACATTTAAACAGTACAAACATTCCTAGAAAATCTCATTTAGACTATTGTCTGTTTGTGCACTTTATCTCCTTACACAATCTTCATTACGTACGTATAGGGCTCTGTAACTTAAATTTTGGAAACCTTTTATTTATTTAGTTTTTGTTTACTGGGTAGGTGTACTAGCCATAGCAATGACTATTTTCAGGCACAACCCGGGAGGGTACAGTACAGCAATACAGGGTAACATTTCAGTACAAGTACAGACATAGTTGACAGTAATATACAGAGCAATCAGCAAATGTAATACCAGTGCAGAGAGTAAAAAATAAATAAAAATAAGAGAGTAGCAGTACAAACCAAAACACTACATTACAATGAGCTTTAAGGAAGAAAAACATGAAACAGATTGAACATTTAGTGCTAATAAGGGAAAGAATGTAGTCCTAGGGGAAGGATACTAGTAAGTGATAGAAGTAAGAGCCAAGAAAAGAGGGATGAAAGTGAAAATAAGGGGGGGAGGTGGCACAGATAGGAAGGAGAAGTGCATAGCGTATAGAAGATCAGATCAATAAATGCCATGGAAGAGAAAACTATTGAGTGGCATTTTCTCAAGAATAACCTTAACTAACACAAGTACACAATTCCTTAGTACTAATAATCTTTGCTAGCATTAAACAACATTCCATTGCATTTTATCTTTATGCATTTAATATGGAACCAGAATTCTTAAAAGACACATGTTAGGCAAGCACCTTAAAAGTCTTTAGAGTATACTCAGCCAATGTCTCTTGTGGTATCTTGTCTCCCTTCTGTCTGAAGATTTGAAGTGTCCTTGGAGAGGCTGGATTGAAGAAGGTCTTTTCCTGGCTTTTTGGATTTTTCTCCTCGAGGCTTGCAAATAAATTTAACAAAGTTAATACAGTTTCAAGGCTTCTTTCTTTTGGCTAAGTTTAGCAGAATAATAGTTTTTAAAGCTCAGTAGAGGTAACGTAGATATGAGTTCCCTTCCAGCGATGAAACACAGATTAATAGGAAGCAAGATGGTAATACAATGTGTTGGTCTTTGGAGTCAGATTATATAGGAAATACTTCCTTAAAGATGATTTGAGATTGTGAAATGATATAGTCATATTTGAGCAAAGGCCTTAGCTTGATCGGAAGTCTAAAGCGTATGTGTTGAATTCTTTTTATTTTGCTAGACCTCCTGTCTGCAACCTCTTCTATTGTCCTCTTGCACTTGTCCACAAGGTGACAATTAATAGACTTATAACCACAACACCCTAGACTGTGTATGTTCAAAAATGAGGTGATGGAGGTTATGTCACTTGTGGTTGTGGTACTGCTGTCGTGGTGGCAGATGGTCTTCCTTTTGAGGAACTTGTCCCAGAAAAAGCTGTCTGGGTTTTCTTAGATCCATTGCAAGCTTCTGGTAGCCTGATGTAATTACCTAATAAAATGCTGAGCTTTGATTTTAAAATACTTTTGGGACTGTCAGCTCTTTGCACAATGTCTGAGCTTTGAGAATATGTTCACTTGCCATCTTAAATGTTCTTGAAGTTAGAAAGCATAAAGCATATTGTTTAATGTAGATTGATCCTTGATTTATTTTACCACAATGGGTCCATATACCTGGCTGGAATGCTGCACTACTGCTGGCTGTAGGAACTCAGAAAGCAAAGTTTTTATGACAAGCCTTTTAATACATATGTTATGGCTGTTGAGATTAAGGTGTAAATCTTTTTCTCACGTTGGCAGAATCTGGCGGTTTACGGACCCTATTGTGCCTACAGCCAGGACATTCGCAGAGCAGGTCTAAAGGAAACTCTGCATGTTGGACCAGGGACCACTATCAAGATAGATGAACTAGTAGAGGATAGGGACCTGAAGAGCCACAACAGATACAGCTTTCATGCTGAGGAAAAAGGGTGTAGAGGCTGCACACCCTATTTGGGGTAGGCCTGTGGGGACAGGCGTAAAAGGTGGCTCAGAGGAGGAGAATCTCAGTAAATACAGAAGAGCTCTAGCAAGGGGTTGACTAATAAGGCACAGTGGGGAGGGAACATCAGAAAGGGATAGGGTTCAAACAGGAAAGGGAGTAGTATGTGGAGAACGGCTTCCATTTGGACAGGTCCTTCCAGTAGAGGTGAGGGGGGTCAAAGCTTTTCAGGAGGGGGGTCCAACACACAACAAGGTAGGCATTAACATAGTGGGATACATAAAGCAATGTATGGGCACAAGGAAGTAGGGTGGCTTGCAAGCTGCAGGGGTACAGCAATATTCATAAGGGGCAATGTAGGAGGTGGAGGGGTGTTTAATATGCAGGAGGCTGGGGTTTATGATGACAGAAACAGCTTGTCTACAACTCAGCAGGCTGCAGGGTGCACAGGGTACTTAGTTTCCTGGGCTCCACTATCACAAAGGACAGAAAGGTCTAAGAGGGCAGGCTGGATCAGGCTGGGGTGGATGAGAGGGAAGGGTGTGTGGGAAATAAGGGGTAGCAGTGTAAAACTGCTACCAGGTCCTTCAGTTACCGAAAGAGGCAACATTTTATGGACATCCAGGAGATAAGAAAGGGGGGAGGAGGAAGGGAAAGATGTGAAGGGTAGTAGGGGGAAGAATAGAATAGCTCTAGGCCAGGCAGTATTAGGGCAGGCAGAGGAAGGCATAGGGTTATGGGGGAGCATAGAGTCATGGGGGCAAGATGTAGAGGGAGGCATAGGGTCATGGGGCACAGAGTCAGGGGCAAGATGGCAGGGAGGCTGGGGGGTTAAGTCGAAACTCGCAGGGAATAAGGAGATGCAGGAGGGGAGAAAGGGAGCAGAAGAAGAGCTGGACAGGAGAAAGGAAGGGAAATAGCAGGCAGCATAGCAAGCCATGGGAAGGGAACAAGGGAGTAGTTGCAGAAAAGGACATGGCAGTGGAAATGGAGTAGAGAAAGGGTTCCATGACGGGTGAATGGGAAGCCCTGGATAAAAAAGAGGAAGTCGAGTTTAGCTTTCCCAAAAATGTGTAGTGGGGGAGGATAAGAAGGAGGAAGACCATACCACAATGATACAGGAGGTTAGGGATAGGGGCAGTACTCCTCTCTAACTTTCTCAACTCCCTCAGTTCTTACTCCTCCTTATATCATTTCTAGTTTAACATTCTATCTTCAACCCATTTCCAACTTTCTATTTCCTAACCTCACTGTCTGTCTCAGCTCCTTCTCCTTCGAATTATCATCTCTAGCCAAACATTCTATCTCAACCATATACCTACATTCTTCGTCTCCTTCACTTTTCCCCTTCCCCTCACGTCTTCTCCCCCCCCCTTCTTTTTCCCTTTTTCTGTAGCGCCTCCCCTTAGCACCTTTCGGCTAAGACAGGTAATCCGGACATATGCTTTCTGTGTTCCTCTTACTCTGCTCTCTTACTTTCCATCTAGTACCCCACCTTCCACCCCCTCCATGACATGTCCCTCCATAAGCCCCCTCAGGTCACCTTACCCCTGCTTAAGCTTTGTAATTTTGTACCTAGTTCCCTTTACCCTCTCTGGTATTTTTAATCTTTATCTCTCCCCAACCCATACGCCTGTAATCTTATTTTTCTACACACTCTTCCACACAGCCTGCGTTTTTCCTCATCCCTAACCCCTCTACCTTGCCTGCACCTGCATCTCCCACCACTAGTATCCCTACTACTGCTAAGGTGTGCACGTATTCTAAGGTCAACATTGCCTAACAATTACTTGTTACAAACCGGCACTTATTGACAAATAACTGGGCATTCCATGTTATGCCTCTAATTTTGTTTATGTAACTTTCAACATTTTATTTGATGTCTTAGTGTATGGTATAAATGACCATTTAACCACAATTTGGTCATTGGTTTCAAGACTTACCTTTCAAATTTGTGTAAACAACTTACACTCACTCTTGTTTTGTCTCTAATGCTCTATATTTTGTTTCCTATATTACCATTTTGTACTAATTTTATGATGTGAAACTTGTGTAAACGAGCCTCTGGCTCAAAGGTATTTCCGAATCTTTACTAAATAAATAAATTAGCCAGAGGGTGAGGGGGCATAGTGGGACAGGCTGGGGCCTCAGAATCAAATCTTAGATCTTAGGAGGTGGGGTCTCAAATGAGAAGGGAGTGGGTAACAGAGTACTCATGCTAGATGATGCTATAGTAAGTGGGGGCAGAGTGGCCATGAAGTAAGACCGGTACACACAAAAGGAGCATGGTTTACCTCCTGGGTCACCATTCTGGGTACAAACTACTGGTAGGATGTGGGGTAGAGGTTATTCAAACCAGGTTTAGGTTGCTTGGGGAAACACTCAGGGAATGGGCTTAAACAGTGCTTCTGGTTCCCAGAGTCAGCATGGATAGGAGACTGAGAATCTCATATTTCAATAAATAGCTCAAGGAGTGGTGTAGGGAGGAAAGCTATGGCTACATGGGGCACTGGGGATGTGTCTGAGAGGAGAAAACCCTTCACTCGATGGGCAGGCTGAACCTCAGCAAGGGGAACTAGGACACCAAGGGACAAGCTGGGAGCATTTGAGGCAACATTTAAACAAAAAGTGTGGGACATTATGGGGTAATTGATGTTAACTTTTCCCATGGAGGGAACTGACAGCCCCCCTCCCCCGGGTTTGGATGAATTAAGAGAGAGAACTTCAGGACATATGGGAAAGGGAGAGACAAGGTCATAAATATAGGAGAAAGGGAAGGTGGGGAGAGGAGGGAGAAGGGCAGTTGGACGCTAAGAGGGAGAAGATCACATTGGCCTGGTACAAACGAAATCAGTTCAGCTGACGAGAGTTGGTGGAAATAGTATGGGGATGAAGATTACAGACATGGAAGGTGGCTTCAGTTAATGTTAGGGGGCCTGAGGAACAAAATTGATGATATTGACACCTTAGTGATGGAGGGCTGCTTGGATCTGGTGGAACTCCAAGGCATTTACATCCTGAAATAAAGACTGGGATCTCGCTGTCCCAGGGTTCACCTTCCATAGGAAGCTTAGAGCAGGGGAACAGGGATATAGGATGGTCCTATATGTTAGAGAAGAGAATTACAATCATAAGGGAGGATATGGGGGTATGAGTACTGAAGCAATCTAGGTTGATGCTCAGACAGTGGCAGGGCGAACTGTTAGGATGGGGATGGTATACAGACCTTCAAATTAGAGCAAAGGCACAGGACAGCAATTGGGAAAGGAGATCAGGAAGGCTTCATTGCAGGGAGAGGTAGTAATAGTGGGTGACTTCAAACTACTGGATATAGACTGGAGCAGTAAGTCAGCAGTAGCTAAAGTCAATTGCTCCTGGATGCAGTCCAAGATGACTTCTTAATGTGGGGGTGAGTAAGCCGACTAGGGATCGGGCAATCCTGAACCAAGTATTGACAAACTGGGACTATATCAGGGACATCTGAATAGTTGAGCCATTGGGAAGCAGTGATCACCTCTCATTGTGTTTCAGCTCAATATGTTGAAAGAAATCCTGAACACTAAACTGTGATCTGGATTTTAAAAAGGTAGGCTTTTCCACGATGGGAGTGCAACTAGGCAAGCATCTGGACAAGCTCAGGGGGTCAAGGAGGGGTTGGAAAAAAATGGTCCACCAGTAGGAAAGGGATTCAGGAATTCACAAACACCCGTCTGAAGCACAAGTGTAAGAGGGATGAACACATAAAACCCATCTGGTACACAGGAGAAGTAATAAGAGCCGAGGAGGATAAAAGAGCTTCCTCCAAAAGATACAGGAAGACTCAACCAAAGGAGGACAAAGTGGATTACCTGGACAAACTCATGTCAGCTAGTAGGAAAGTGACAAAGGTTAAACAAAACAGGACCTGAATTGAGAATTGCGGGAGGAGCCCAGGATGGTGACAAGACCTTTTTTCTGTACAGCTGGGAAAACAGGAGGATGAAGAAAGGGACCATCAAACTGAAACTAGGGACAGAGTGGGTAGAGGAAAGGCAAGTATTAAATGAATGCTTCTGCTCAGTATTCACTAAGAAGGCTGGACTGATACCTAAGGGTAGGATATGCTAAGGGAAGGGGGTAAAGGTGTGTGAGAAATCAATCATGGCATGGCAGACAGGGCCTTTAGGGGACTAATGGCCCTAGAGATGAATAAATCTCCCGGGCCAGATGGTATGCACTCACAGGTACTGAGGGATCTGGCAGCAGTACTGGCAGCCCCATTTTCTGACATGTTCAGTAGCTGCCTAGATTCGAGCATGGTGCCATGAGAGTGGAGAAATACAGATAAAGTGCCCTTACATAAGTGTGGGCCTAAGGACAAGCTCTGGAACTACCGACCAGTCAGTTTGACATCAATTGTTGTCAAGTTGATGGAAACCATTTTCAAGGAAAGTTTGGTTGAGTTTCTTGAGGCAAAGGGCCTCGAAGATAACAGGCAGCACAGGTTCATGGCATGGAGGTTTGGGAACAAGCCTGGGTCACTGAGGCTGGCTGGGGAGAGGAAGATTGAGCATCTGTGGGGATACTGTCCTTCAGGGAGGGAGGGCTGTCATCCTTGCTGTGATAATGCCACGTGGATAACCACAGGTGTCAGTGCAGTTGAAGGCACAGTGGGAGGGGAAGATGTTGGCTGGGGACACATGCAAGGCACATTTTCCATCACTTCAACATTAGTTCCCCTTGCATGCCAACGTCTTCAGGGACAGCAATAGGAAGAATAGCTTGGCATGGCTGCTGGTTTTTCTGGGGACCCCAGTATATCTATGATGGTCTTTGCCACCTCCTCCATCATTGATGCACTGCTTGGTCAGTGGTATATCCCCCCAACCTTGTACTCCATTTGGGGGGTAATCTGCTGCTCTATGGGGGTGGATACAGAGAGGTAGGTGGGGACCAGGGAGAGGTACTTGGAAGGCTGGAGAAGCTGAGTCAGTAGGACAGGGAAAAAAAATGTAACTGCAAAAAAAAGTATGTGAACTGTGACAGTATATTCCCTAAGGTCAATGGCCGCAATTTGTGTTTTAAATGTTTGAGACCAAAACATTTTAGACAGGATTATGAGTTCTGTCAAGTGGTAGACCGTCAATATGGCGACTGTGGAATGTGACCTGTGAAGAGGGCGATGGAACCACAGCACTGACACCTTTGGGCAACTGGCGGTTCTCCCCATTCCCGAGGTATGCCCTCCCCCCCTCAGAGTTAGTATCCTAAATAAAGGTGGGGGGGGGGTATGGAGGACAAAGCCCACCGCAAAAAAAGACTTTGTTTACAGTCATTGCACTGTGGGATTTGCGCCCTCTTCATGGGTTGCCGTCCTGCAGTCACCATTATGACATCAAACCCTGTCAAGTTAAGTTAGCCCTTTGTAAAGATGATAACTTTTTTTTAAAAAGGGCTTACTTGAGAAGGGTTAGGGCTAGAAACTTATTTTGTAAGTAAAAGCTTGGAATCATAGTGTCATAGATAAGTTCTGTTGACACAGTTTTCACTTATATCAATACAGCTTCAAAGTACTGGTATATTGATATAATATTATAGTATGCGAACATATATTTTTGCCTGACATTTAAAAAGAGAAAGTTATTAAACTTTTTCAGATTTTTGATTTACACTCAGACTGAATAAATGCATTTCCATTAATTTTCATAATCCATTTGCAAAGCACTACAGTTATGCCATGAAAATTGCAAAATTCTTCATTTCATGGTAGTGATCACATATATTCTTTGCTTGTGTGCTGCAGGGGATGATAAAAAAGTATCTTGGCAGCAAAACAGTGGCAGCTTACACAAAGTTGCATACAAGCAAACAAAATAAAAGCATCATAGAAAAATAAAACGCAGCTTACATTAGGAATATCCTTCAGGAAGCTAACATTCTAATTATAGTCTTTTAAAAGAAGGTAAAAACAAATACCTTCCTGAGTGGCACTGGGAGTGAGTCCCAGAAGGAAGGAGCACAGTTTTACATTTTTACATTTGCTCTTTATTTCACATTGCAATTGTACATACCGTACATCATTACATTTCAAGTCTTAACTTTCTCAGCTGCCCTTGCTCACCTCCTCTCCAGGTCCATGTTTATCCTGTAATTGCCTTGTGGCTTGTCCTCCATGCGGTGCCCAAACAATCATCCCACTCATTGCCGACTGCTGAGGTACATCCATATTAGGAGGGCAGGAGGAGTGGTGCCAAGATGTTTGGCAGCATCACGTTCAGTGAGTTATGCTGTCATTCATTGTCTTTGTTCTTCTGTCAGGCCCTCTTACCTCCCAAGTGGTCCGCCTGTGGACACCCGCAGCTCCTCGCTGTAGGCTGGGAATGGTAGATGATGAATGGTCACTCACAGCAGCAGTGCTTCCCAACATCCTGTCTGCAGATGGTTCTCCAAGAGATGGCACTCCCCCCCCCCCGAGTCAAATCATGATGCCTCTACCATCGCCTCTAGGCCCTACCAGTCCATGGCAGGAGAGTCGGGCTTTAGGCATGTACCTGGGTCTCCCGTCAGCCAGGTGAAGGAGCACAGTTTTTAAAATACATTTTGGCCCATGGTTGCCTTAACATTTTGAACCCTCAAAGCAGCAGTATTGTTTTATTCCAGTGTACATTTTGAATAACTGGGGTCTTTGGTGTCCTATACCTCACTATCCCATATTAAAAGAGGCAGTCCCCTATTTTACCACTTCAAAGTCCTCTACGGCCTTGCACAATGAGAGGGCATTGACCCATATTCAATGCTGAGATTTTAAAGCAATGACTCATAGATCTTATTTCGAGAGGGCTCTTGCAGTAGGCAATAATCGTTAGGACTGAGCCTCCAGGTGCTAGGGCCACATGGAAAACTTTAGCTAGCAGTGTCTGGCAGGAAACCACCCACCCAGCGTCATGTGACCGATGTTGGTCAGCTCTATATAGTGAGCGATCCCCACGCCCACCCTCCAGTTCTTTCCTGTCATCGACCTGTGCATGTCAGACCTCACAGAATGCTGCTACAGTTCGACCACCATTTTTGATAATTATATCTTTTTTTTTTCACTTTATCTTTTTATTGAAATTCGAGTATATAAGAAAGCGCACATCTTATACAATAGAAAACTATCCTCCAAGTAAGGTAAAAAAATATCACTTAACAAAATACAGTATTTAGGGTAAACATATTGGAGAAGCCTTATATCATATATTGATAATAAAACACAAACCTAGACAGGATGTAAGTGGAGAGCAGAAGGGTTACAATCAATAGGGTATTATAGGATCAGAAATAGCAACCATGTACGAAATACATGCTAGGGCAGGCTATGGCAAGGCATTCAGCAAATTGCAAAAAGTGATAAATGTGGTAATCTGAGAGCAAAATAAGAAGGAGGGCTAAATATCCCTAAGAATTAGGTTCTAGAAGAACTAGGTTCATGTACTTGAAGTAATCCTGCCAACATCTGTCATATACAGTGAGTCGGTTATGAGTAACATGAGATAATCGGTCTAGAGGGGCATACTGAGAGAGGCTTTGAAGAACATCTGAAAGAGAAGGCACCAGAGTTGATTTCCATTTCATAAGAATCAGACGTTTGACCAGAAGAGAAAGTATGTTTAGCCATCTAAAATGTGCATGTGAGAGGAGAGAGCTATTGGGGATAAGGATGCCTAGAAGGAATGGCTTGGGGTCAAAAGGTAGTTTTTGTCCTGTTACTGTTGAGGCAAGTAAACAGACTTTATGCCAGAGCTTATTAATGGGAGCGAAAGACCACAAGATATGAAGTAGATCCCCGATGGCCAAATTGCAGCGCCAGCAATTATTATTATTTATTAGGCCCATTCGTTGAAGCACAGAGGGGGTTCTATACCAAAGAAGTAGGATTTTAGTTTGCATTAAAGAACTATGGGCATCTTTAAAGGTACTATGTGCAATACGCCAACAATTACTCCATTGTGCGTCTGAAATATTGTAGTTGAGAAGAGTACTCCATTTATTTTTGGCCTATATAGAGTGATCAGGTAGATTATCAATAATGTCTTTGTAAATGGAGCTATTTAATTTTACTGATGAATTAGTCCAGTGTGAGATGTATGGGTTTAGAAGAGAATGCCTATACACTAAACTAGAGAGAGAGAGAGTTATAAGCTGCCTGAATTTGTAAAAACTTCCAGAAGTCCTGTTTAGGAAGTTTCCATGTGACCTGCAAGTCTGAGAATGATCTAAGAGTGAGTGAATTCTGGTCCAAGATATCTCCGAGAAAGAAAATGCCTTTATTCCTCCATCTAAGACAGAAAATTGGGTGATCTTCTAGAGTGAACAGTGGATTGCCCCATAAGGGGGCATGAAACCAGGGTGTTGGATTGGATTTCAGGAATTTGTGGGTTAGTTTCCAATAAAGAACAGAGGATGATATAGTCGGGTGAGATTTTAGTTTAGAGGAAATGAGATTACAAATGAAGGAAGTGGGAACTCCTCCCGGGCACAATGCGGATTCCATTGCAACCCATAGTGGTGAGTGAGGGGAAGGTTTCTGAAACCATTTAATGGTTTTGGCAATTCGGAAAGCCCAGAGGTAGCCTTTGAACCAGGGGAGGGAATTATACCTTTTGATTTTATTTCTTTTTTTCCTTACAATGAGTGTTTTTGTCATCGGATTGCATGTCTTCTCCAACTCCTTCTGAATCAAAACAAGTGCTCCTGCAGCAAGCAGTTCCTGGAGAAGGACACCCATACTTTTTACCTTCTGTGCCTTGGACCTGACCATGACACCGAGGCCTGTGCAGCCTGCCAGAAGTTCAACCAGGCCACACAGAAATGCCGATAGCAGACTCTGGAAGCTCACCTTTTAAAACAAAAATTAGCTTCTGTGGAAAAGTAGCTGCAGCAGATCAGGAGCTCTTCTTCATCTCCATCTGGTTCGTCTGGCTCCCAGAAGCAGAAGAAGGAGAAAGAGAAGACTTGGGACTGGGATCGGTCTCATTCCAGGCCACGGCTTCCTCTGGGGACCGCGGTCGATGAGCAGCCTTCCACCAGCAAGGATTGTGCCTCTCTGACCAAGCCTGCTTCCCCAGCCTTGGAGCAGCCCTTGGTTCCTCCACCTGAGCTGATTACGGTTCAGGTAGGCACCTCCAGGGGTTTGGAGGCTTCTTCCACTCTTAGGCCCCTTAAAACCCATGGGTCTAAGTGCAGTGGTTTGGCTGGTAAGTTGGACGTTTGGCCCTTCGACAACCATATAGCCCCAGCTGATAAGTCGGGCATTGATCCTTCCGACGAATGCCCAGCCACGGTTCTTCTGCTGGACCCCAATTCGAGGTCCAACAGTGGTCTCTCAGACCACTGCCCACTGCCACTCATGCCGCAGCCTCCCTGAGAGGAGCTGCTTCTCCACCTCTGGTGGAACCTCCGGCCTGTCCCATACTGTCAGAGCCAGAGGAGGAGCAGTGGCTGCTCACTGGCTCTCCTACCAAGCCAGCACCAGTCAGCCCTTTGCCGGAGGGCTACAGAGAGCCTCCGGCCCCATGCCTCTGGTTCCTCCTTCTGGGCCTACTCCTTCTCCTTCCCAGAATCCAGAGAAACCATCCGGCCCTTCTGGGCTGATGCCAAGATCTTCTTCCAGCAGGCCCACTGCTGGACCCTGGCTGTCAGGCCCTGTTAACGTTCCTTCAGGGCCTCCACTGGGTTCTTCAGCCCCCACCATTGGGTCATTCACCAGGCTACCCAATGCCAGGGCTATCCTATGCTGGGTTACCCCTCTCTGGGTATACGATGCCGGGGTACCCCATTCTGGGGTACCCAATGCCAGCTTATACTCCTGGCTATCCCACGCTGGGGTATGATACACCAGGGTAATGCCTGGTTACTCAACGCCGGGCTATCTGCTAGTGTATCAGCCTCCCCCGCCTCCACCATGGCCACAGGTGGATTCCAAGGCACTTTTCGAGTCATGGTGGAGCAGAACCAAGACCTAGCTGGTGTCAGAGCTCAACCTTTGTCAGCTGGTTGCAACCTCCATGCCGGCCTGTCCTGCCCCTACTCCATGGTCTCCTTTGCCAGTGGAGTTGCATCCATCCACATCGGGTCACAAAGTGGGTGTTTCCACAGTGGAGGGTCAGGGTACTGAACCAAAGGAGCCTCAAAGGGAGGTTCCCGCTCAAAGGGCACTGACTCCAGATAAGAGCCCTTCATTGGACTCAGAGTCTGATTCCTCCTCATCCTCTGCCTCTGGCTACCAGTCTCCTCCTCTGGAAGACCCCAAGCCCAAAGAGACTCCCAAGTCTCCCTCGGAGGACCCTTCCTTCATGGAAATCCTCTGGAAAATTCAGGAGGCCAATGTCTGGCGAACAGAGGAATGGGACCCTCAGTGTAAAAGGCTAGCAGAGCACCTTGATCTTCCAGAGCTGACTCCTCTCCTTATACCTCCATGGATTGGACCTCACGACGACTTGGCCTCTATGATCTGGCAACAGCTGTCATCGGTAGCTGCTGTCTCCAAAAAGGCAGACAGAATGTATCATGCCACTGAGGGCAAGGACCACCTCAGCACCCATCCAAAAGCTGATTCATTGGTCATAAATGCAGCCCATGACCACTCCACTATCCCCAAACACTTGAGTACCTCTCCTCTGGATAAGGAGTCTAGACAGTTGGACCAGTATGGATGTAAGGTGTTCTTGTCCTCAACTTTGGCTTTGAGGGCTCTAAACTATGTAGCCCACATGGTCTGTTATCAAAAGGCTATCTTGGGGCAGTTAAAGTCTGAATTCGAAGTCTTACCTGATTCTGAGACCAAGTCTAAAGTTGAGCAGACTGTCTGGATGACAGAAATGTCCTGCCACCATACTATACGAGCCACCTACGATGCTGTCAGCTAGGAGCACCACAACATCCATTTGCCTTTGCAGGTATGCATGGCTGCGAGTTTCTGGGTTCACCCAGGATGTTCAATCCTCCATCCTGGATGCCCCTTTTTGAGGATCTGTACTGTTTGGGGGGGATGTCAAGGATCTCTTGACTGACTTTCAAGAGAGTTGCAAAGTTGTATGTTCTGTACAATTGATGTACCGTCCTAAGGGTAAGACTGGGCAGCCTTTTCACTGCCAACAATGGCACCGAAACAAGCCACAGCCCACCCGACGTCAGGGCAAATGTCGAGCCTCTCCAACTACTGCCACCCCCAGATAAGTCTCAGAGAGCTTCCGGATCAGGGCTCCTTAAGTCCTCCTCCTCTGCCTCTTGACTCATGACCTCCCCCCTCCTCCTCCACTGCCAGTTCCAGAGTAGCCAGTAGGGGGCAGGTTCACCAACCACCTAACGGGGTGGAAGGCGATCACTTCGTACATGTGGGTCCTTCAGCTAGTCGCTCAAGGACGGAAGCACCAGTGCAGGGTGACGGTAACAATGTTGACATCTCCCACAGCGACACCAAGGAACCAATGCACAGGACCCCAGCACACCCCTCCGCAAACATGACACTGTAGCCACATAGGAGACACTGATGACCTGCAGTGCGCACAGCACAACACCGACGCAGCAGTGCATACCACCCGAGCCCCATCCGACGGTAGAGCCGACAGGTGGACTAGCAACACAGACGGATACCTGAAGGACAAGAGAGACGTGACACAGCTGACAGAAACAGCACCACAGGAGTGGGGACTCCCCCATAAATGGGCACAGGATGATCAAACTGCAACACAGGGATCAGGGAGACACACGGTACTCCACTGATGGGTAGGGTCTGCAGCATGGGTGCAGAGGCCATGGAGGGATGCCCGTGAGAGTCTCCTGGACCAGGGACCTACACCTGAAGGCTGATGTTTAATGCCAGCCCCATCAGGTAGTCCCTGCAGCTCCTAATGCCATATGACCCGACAATGTCAGTGATGCGTCGTGCACACTCTCTCCAGCACCTCCGGGAGTGCCCCACAGCCTGGCCAGACAGGACCTGCAGCAGCTTCACCTCTGATAGTTGCTGTCCCCCCCTTGCAGGACGTCCAGGAACTGCCACAGGGTGGGGTGTGCCACATCAAGCTGGGCATTGAATGACCAGTGCCACCCCTCAATGGCATTATTGGTGCAGGGCATCCCATCCCTAATGGAGGCATGGCAGTTCCACATGGAGATGGGGAAGAGAGGCTTGTGGCGGTTGCAGCTGCAGACAGGCCTGCCCAGCCAGGTGTCCTCATAATAGTCAAGGACGGGGGCAAGGGTCTCCTCATGGGCGGTGAAGAACTCCCAGCCATGGAGCTCCTCTTACATGGTGCACACATCTGCAGGGGGCATGAATGCAAGGGCTGGCAGCATGTGGAGATGCATGGCACAGACGTCATCCGTGCAGTACAGATGTGCCAGCTCCCCATGCTGCTGGATGTGCCACCAGATGCACTGGCACAGATGGAAAAAACAGCCATGGATGTTCACATGTGGCAGCACAGTACAGGCAGCCCTATAGGTGGCCAGCTCGAAATCTATGAGCATGTGACGGGGACCACCTGCAGGGCACAGATCAACTATCTTGCTGAACACGACTGTGTAGTCTGCCACTGTTCTCCTCACCATGAAGACATATATTGCAGGGAGTACAGTCACCCCGTCCACCCCATGCAGCATATACAGCTGCTGAAACAGCCTTGGGCAGCAGTGGAATGTGCCATCGCCCAGCCATGCTGGGCTGCGGCACAGGAATTCAAGGTTTCTCTCTTGGTGCTGTAGATGAGGAACCTGTGTTACATGCTGGCCCCTGTGCCCTGTCCTAAATTGTACAGCAGGAATTGCTCACCTGCTATGGTCCTGGTGTAGTCCTATTGTATGGTGATCTCGGACAGGTGTTGTGGGTCTACGATTGCTCGCCTGCTGCCCCTCCGGACACGTTGTGCCACCTGCTTCAGGAGCGATACAGAGGGTAGGTGTCCACCCACTGCCTCATTTACTCCGGAGCAACTTGCCACCATGATCTGCTGGCTGCTCTCGTTGGTGTCTCAGGCCCTCCTCTTAACTGCTGCTCGCATCTTGCGCACCCCAATGGCTCCGTTGTTGGGCACATGGTTGTGGGTACCCAACAACACTGGTGTATCCTTGCCCACGGTGAGCGCATGACCCCTGCACCCATCTGCTGTGTATTCACAGCATTTCCAATATGTGCAGTCTCCTCTGGTTTGTTCCAGCTCATAGGTGTACCCGGATGCCACCAGCAGTCTGTACCCCTTGGCACTCTCCACGTATTCCACCGACATTTCCCCACTGACTGTGGAATTGGGTCTGCAGGTGCGGCACATGTCTTTCATGTCTCCGCCATCACACCTGCTGCCTCTGTGGGAAGTGGGTCAGCCTCAGTGGTGTGTCGCTGTGGTGGCGTGCGAGATTGTGGGGGTCGGCATGTGGGTGTCAGGGGTGTAGTGTCGGTGGGACACTGTGCTTCCCTCAAGGACACACCCTTGAGTTCCTAGACAGACCCCAAGAGAACCCTCCGGGTCTCTCTCACTACCCGCAAGGTCACAGTCCCCTCATCAAAGAGGAGATCGGAGCTCTTCTGAAAAAGTCTGCCATAGAGCCCATTCCTTCAAACCGGGCAGAAAAGGGGTATTATTACCACTTCTTCCTGGTACCCCAAAAGATGGGAGACCTTCGGCCAATACTGGACCTCAGCACACTCAATCTGTACGTCAAGTACAAGAAAGTCCACATGTTGACCCTTCCAGGCCTATTGCCAGTGCTCTGCCAGGGTCACTGGCTCTACGCACTGAACCTGCAGGATGCCTACCTGCATATTCCTGTCTTCTCGTCTGCGGAGGGGTTGTGGAATATACAGATGGACCAGGCACCGAACTTCAGGTTCAACACACAGTCTCTGTGTGATGTTTATTTAAAATACAGGAGCAAACCTTCAGTAATGGCATATCCCTTCTTGAATACATCAGTTTGCTGCAACAGACTATGAATGTCTTTCCAGCTTCCCCTATGTGGGCCTTGTTTGATTGGGTGGTGGGGGCTCAAATAAAAAAAAAACAAAAAAAAAAACAAGCTAAAGACAAAGAAGACAAAGAACCTCAGTGCAGAAGCACTGAAGCAAGGGTTACCCCAAAGGGCATTGGCAATAAAGCCAAGTTTCAGAGAAACACAACATTGCATATACCCCAGTAATGCAAAGCATCACGAGATGTATATGCAAATCACCATTACATTTCATACGGGCTCAGTTTACAGCAGGGATGCATGGTACTAAGAGGGCTCACAAACAATCTGCAATTTACATGCATTTAACAACACAACATGGGGTTGTCTGATATCTCTACCCCTTTAACTTAATTTCTATAATACAGTCACCTAGTACTTTTTATCTTTATCGAAAACACCTAGTGCCATGGTATTCTCAACATCTACAGGTTTCATACACATAAATTATATGCATCAAGGTATTTTATGACACACTGCCATTGAATACTAAATCCAACAACGAGGAACACAGCCTGTTGTTTTACATCAGCTTGAAGGCCACAACAATAGCCTTCCTGTATGAGGACCTGAGAGGGAAAAGGAAAATTAAAGAGGACACTATAGCATCATCAAGAAAGGGGAGAGGAAGTGTCCATAGATGGCCAACCTTATGGACTAGAAATTGTAAAGGATAGATTAGGCTAAGAAATAGAACTGTTGCAACAGATTTAAGAAAAGGTCGGTCCTCAAGAGTGACAGGATCTCCCTGTCACACTCTCCCACTGCCACTTTCTCAGATTTACATTACAGGGGGAGCATTTTCAGTTCAAAGCCCTCCCCTCTGGACTTTCATCGGCACTCAGGGTGTTTACCAAGTGCCTAGTGGTGGTGGCAGCGGCTTTGCGTCCCTAGGGCCATTTTGTGTTTCCGTACCTCAATGGCTGGCTGCTGTCAGCTCCATTGAAGGACAGACTGGAAGTTTCCGTGGTGGCTACCCTGGACCTGCTCAGCCAGAGGGAGTTACAGTGAACTACCCCAAGTCTCATCTCCTCCCCTCTCAGCACCTCTAGTTTGTTGGGGCAGTGCTGGATACTGTCCAGGATTGTGCTTTCCTTCCTTTGGACGGAGCGGAAACATTACGGATGCAGGCCAAACATGTGTCTTCCAGCCACTGGTCTATGGCCAGATCCATTCTTCATCTTCTGGGCCTTATGGCGGCTATCTCCATTGTCCCTCTAGCCAGACTTCATATGCTGGTCATGCAGTGGACGTTGTGAGTTCAGTGGGATCAGTGGTCGGACAACCTGGATCACAGGATCCTGGTGTCCAGCCCCATGTGGCAGGATCTGCTTTGGTGGCAGGACCTGAACAATCTATGCCAAGGGGCTCCTTTTCAGCCCCCCCTTTCCGGTCCAGACCATGATGATGGACACTTCCAGTTAGGGATGGGGTGCTCACTTATGGGACCACAGAACTCATGGATCTTGGTCCCAGCGAGAGCTTTCCCTGCACATCAATGTGCTGGAGATGCGGGGCGGTGCTGTATGCTCTTCAAGCATTCCAGTCCCTTCTTATTCCAGGTCATTTCCTTGTCCAGACATACAACATATGCATGGTTTGGTACCTGAACAAACAAGGAGGCACGCGGTCGTACCCTTTGTGCAGGGAGGCGATGCGCGTGTGGTACTGGGCGGTTCAACACCACCTTCAGCTGACAGCAGTGCACATTCCAGGTGTTCTAAACATCCTAGCGGACACTCTCAGCTGCACTCAGGCAAGGGCACATGAGTGGGAACTGAGGCAGTTAGTGATCGAGTGCATCTTCAACTTTTGGGGTCGTCCGGATCTAGATCTGTTCGCCTCCCCATAGAATGCAAAACTACCCAGCTCTTGCTCATTCATTCACAGGCATGGTGTTTCTGGTGAGATGCGCTGTCTGTCTGCTGGACAGGGAGGTTCTTGTACACATTCCCTCCCTTCCTGCTATGACAGGGGTGCTTCTCAAGCTGCAGGTGGAAGGGGCTCACGTGATCCTGATCACCCCTTATTAGTCTCGCCAAGTATGGTTCCCTCTGCTCCAGCAGCTGGTGGCGGAGCCTCCGGTGCCTCTGCCCCTGTGCCAGGACCTCCTGACCCAGGAGCAAGGTACGCTGGTTCATCCAGGTCTCAAGTCCCTTCACCTTCACGCGTGGCACCTTCTGACATGGCTGCTTCACGCTATGGGGTCTCTTCCAGAGTCGCTCAGGTCCTTGTGGAGGCCAGAAAGCCATACACAAGAACTACGTAAGCAATGAAATGGAAGAGGTTTTCCATTTGGGCAACCGCCAAGGGATGGGACCCTTTTTTGTGCCCTGTTCCTCAGGTTATGGAATACCTTTTGCATCTCTCTGACCTAGGGCTCAGCTATTCTTCACTAAAGGTCCATTTGTCGGCCATCTCTGCCTACCATGTTCCGTTAGCTGGCAAAACTTTGGCTCAATTGGAGGTCTCCCATACTTTCCTGAAAGGGATACTCCACATGAAACCCCTGGATCGGAATCCCATCCCACTGTGGAGTCTGAGTTTCATTCTTGAGAAACTCACATTGCTTCCCTTTGAACTGGCTGTGAGTTGTGACCTGCGCTATCTGTCTTGGAAAGCGCTGTTTTTAGTTTCAATTACTTCTGCTTGAAGGATTTCCAAGCTTCAGGCCCTGATGTATAATGAACCTTATTTGATTTTTCGCAGAGACCGGGTGGCTCTGCATATGAATCATAAGTTTCTACCAAAGGTAGTTTCTGAATTTACTTTGAATCACACTATCCACTTGCCAGTGTATTATCCTGAGCACTCTAACCAAGGAGAGGCACTCCTCCACACACTGGATGTGCACAGAATTTTGCATTATTATACTAGTCGGATGAAGTCAGTCCGTAAAACAAATCAGCTTTTTGTTTCCTTTGCGCCCAAAAGAGAGGGCGCTGTAGTTTCAAAACAGTGTTTATCCAAATGGTTGGCAAACTACATTCTGTTTTAGCAGGAGTATAACAAACCTTTCCAGGGGAAGGAAAAGGGAATTTAACCAGAGGCATGGCTGCTTCTACTGCTTGCTTCAAAAATGTCTCTGCAGCTGACATCTACTTGGAGCTCTGTCCACACTTTCACTAAGCATTACAGTCTGGACATTGCCTCTAGACGCAGGGCAGGCTTTGGCCTAGTGGTCCTTCAGGGCCTTCTTTCTTAAATTCCCTGCTCTTCTGCAGACTTTTCCTACCTCCTGTGGTTAGTCTTTGCCTGACTTACACTGCTTGGGACTCAGTCCTAACGCTTATTGCCTACTGCAAGAGCCTTCTTGAAGTAAAATAGTAGAGCTGCATAAGAACATACTATAACAGTAGATCTTTGAGAGAGGCTCTTGCAGTAGACAAGCTTTTCCCTCCCTCCTTACCCCCTGCTGCTGCTTCTTTTTAGCCTATCTTTGGCTTCAGGAGCACACTCCTTTCTCCTGTCGCATCTTCTTAGGTCTCCGGTGGGAGAACTGGAGGGCGGGCATGGGGACCTCCCACTATATAGTGCTGGACTGATGTTGGTCATGTGACACCGGGTGGACGGTCCCCGGCCAGACGCTGCTGGCTAAAGTTTTCCTTGTGGTCCTAGCACCTGGCGGCGCAGTCCTAACAGTTATTGTCTACTGCAAGAGCCTCTCTTGAAGATCTACTGTTAGGTAAGTTCTTGTGTAACTGTACTTTATCTATTTTGCTTAATGAACAGCAGGCATTCAGGGTTTTGAGCTTCTGTCTCAAAATTTGATGAGCTGTCTCATATTTTGCCTCTTGAAGAACTGTGTCCCAGACTGGGGTGATGAAAGGCTAAGAGCTATGGTGGTCTATAGATACAGCCAGGTTTGAGGTTATGTCCCATAGATATGAACATATGAATTTACCAGCAGATGAAGGCTGTACTGTCTGACTAGTCTGCTCGATGTGGGCCCTTTGTACATTGAATTACTGTGGGCCCCTCCCAACTCTGGCCATCCTCTTTGCCTTGTCCCACCCCCTCTTAAATCCATTTACCATCTTCTGGTTTACAACCTCTGTCATCAGTTCATTCCAACATGACACCAACTGTTCTGAGAAGAAGTATCTCCTGATCTCCTTCTTGGACCTCACCACCACCAATCTACAGCTGTGCCCCCTTGTGGTTCTGTTGCTGCTTAAGGTAAAGAGGCTGCTGTGATCCACATAGTTAATACCTTCGAGGTACTTGCAGTTTTCAATTATGTCCCCACTCTCCTGTCTTTCCTCGAGTGAGTATGTATGTATGTATGTATGTATGTATATATGTATGTATTTGTTGACCGGGTAAGTACACTGGTCCAGTGGGCCTTTTTCAGGCACGACCTGGGCCATCAAGATGGCACACAAATGCACAATACAAAAGATATAAGCAGTGATACATCACAATGAAAACTATGATTCTACACTGGTACATACAAAGAGAGAGCACATGAAAGTATATATTTAGGTTCTTTATCCTGGCCTCGAATGGACTGCCCTGCTGACCCTGAATCCTCTTTGTTGCTCTTCTTTGCACTGCCTCTAGATAATTTACATCCTTTCTCAGGTGGGGATTCCAGCACTGCACAAAGTAGTCCAGGTGAGTTTCCACCATGGATCTGTACAGTGGTAGGATCACGTCTTTCTGGCTCAGAAACCTCTAGCTATGCACCCAAACATCCTGTTTTGCTTTGGCTGTTGCCTTTCTGCATTGCACAGATTGTTTAAGGTTACTCATTATGGCCACCCCCAGATATTTTCCTCTGACACTGTGACTTTCACCCCCCCCCACCTCAGCCAGTATTCAGCTCTTGTGGGCTTGCAACCAATGTGCATGACCTTGCAGTTTTTTGCATTGAACCCCAGCTACTAGATACTGGACCACTTTTCAAGCTTTACAAGATCTTCATTAAGCTCCCTAACCCCCTCTTCGGTGTCCCTCTTTCCCACAGAGTTTGGTATCCTCCACAGAGAGGCAAATCTTGTCTCTTATGCCATCCCCTAGGTCATTAGTGAACACATTAAACAACACAGATCTGAGCACTGATCTCTGTGGGACCCTGCTGGTGACCTCCTTAAATCCCGTTAGCTCCTCTCCAACCATTACTTTTTTGGTCCTCCCACTGAGCCAGTGCATCAAACACCCTGTCAGTTTGCTACCTGCTCCGAAGTCCTCCAACTTTTTGTTTGGCCTCTTCTGTGAAAAAAAAGTAGAAGGATTTGGTGAAATCCAAGTACAGTATATCAACTGCCGAACCACTATCTGCAGCCTTTGTTACTCAGTTAAAGAAATCTTTTAAGTTGGCCTGGCACAACTTCCCCACCATGAACCCATGTTGCCTCCCAGCTTGGAGTCCATTTGCCTCGAGGAATTCAGCCAGCCATTCTTTCAGGATGGTCTCCATTAACTTGCCCATTACAGATCTCAAGCTGACAGGCCTGTAGTTCCCTGGGTCATCCCTAGCCCTGCTCTTATGTAGCGGCACAACATACACTGTTCCACTTCACTGGCACCTCCTCCATTATCTAGTGAACTGTTAAAAAGGTCCGTCAGTGGTCTCGCTAGCTCTGCTGCCAATTCATTCAATACCCCGAGGTGAAAAAGAAAAGGAAAAAGAAAAACCCATACAGAAACACAGCTCAGGGTTGCACAGTGGAGCCATTATACAAGTGAACCAAGTCCAAAATGAAAAAGGAAAAAACCTCGCCTCAACCCCAGTCAGAGGCAAAAGATGGCCATACGCTGGTTGTGAGTATAAAAACAACGTATTTATTAAATATAAAATCAGTAGCACCCCTCTAAGACTTCACCGTCTACGTTTCACGTCGCCCTTGACAATTTTTCAAGACATAATCGAGTTTTTTAAAACACACCTTATATAGCCCCACCATCATCACGTGATCCACATTCAGATACAGACATCAAACCCTTCTTAGTGTCAAGTGCCATTAAACTAACACCTTTATACATATAAATAGCTTACAGAAATGCATTAGATATCTTAAAGCACAAATGAAATAATGTATGATTACACACTCCTATCAAAAATAAATCACATATATGCAGTGCATGTTATATTGATGCTTAGATGAATAAATACAATTCCTGCCTAAGCTGAAGCATCATAAATACATATTATTATTCCTAAAGTGCTTAGCAGAGAAAGAAGGGAAAAGGGGTAAGGGTCTCTTGTGGACTAGGGGTGGGGGGAGGAAAAAAAGGGTAAGAATATGTACAGTATATAAAAACTGGATCATTCTTTGAAAGATTCTTTGAAAAAAACTATATAATTCTCCTTATTTAATCCAGTTGCCTGGACATCATGTGTCAAACAAATTCCTATCACAAATACATGTGATTGGAGACATAACTTAAACCTATTCTGTCCCTACTTTGACATAAAATAATACAGAAGGCAGTAAAACCTAGCTGTTCCTCACCATATGCACAAAAAAGGGCTTTTTTTCTCTCCTGCTTTTCTTTTTTCTTTCTAGATAAACTTTATTTTAAAAACAGATAGCTTGAGCCGAATCGCTTTCTCCCATCTGATCTTTACTATATCATTATTTCCTTCTTAAATATGGGGCCAACTAAAAGTGCCCATTCAATTCTGGGAATGTACCAGCTCTAAATCTAAACTTTGTGAATGAAATCATTCATTCACAAAGCTGTGAATGACTATTACAGAATGCACTGCAAATCCATTGGTCCACAGTGTGGACCAATGTGCTTGCAGCAGATACTGTAAGCTGTCATTCGGCGGGCAGCCGCAGAGGTATGGGGTGGATTTGCTGCCCGCCGATGATCAGAACGGGGCAGAGCTGGGTGGGCTAGGGGTCCTGTGTGGGTGTGGGTACCACTGGACCAACAGGGAATGTAAACTTACATTTTCACGGCGATCGGGGTTATGGTCGGGGAGGGGGAACCACTGGACCACCAGGGATTTCAATTCTTACTTTTTTATGGTGATTGGGGTTACAGGCAGGGGAGGTGGGAACCACTGGACCACCAGTGATGTCAATAAATTTTTATTTTGGGTGATTGGGGTTATGGGCAGGGAGAGGGTACCATTGGACCACCAGGGATTTAAATTCTTACTTTTTTACGGCAATTGGGGTTACGGGCAGGGAGGGGTAACAATTGGACCACCAGTGATGTCAATAAATATTTATTTCGGGCGATCGGGGTTATGGGCAGAGAGGGAGGTACCACTGGACCACCAGGGAATTTAAATCTTACATTATTATGGTGATCGGGGTTATGGGTGGGTATGGGGGTGCCACTAGACTACCAGGGCATATGAATGGTGATTGTGCACGGTGTTCAGGGGGTTGCCACCCATGGCTGGTGGCTGCTGTGTTGCACCATGCACTACAGCGGCCCCCCTGTGGGTGGCTACCAGCTGAGGCTTTTTTTACGGGCTCAACTTTATGCTCATGTATGCGGCACATCTCTGGGATGTGCTGGCAGATGCGCCTCACATCCCGGGCTGAATATCGGGATGTGCCGCATATGCATGGGCATGCCCCCTGGAGATGTTCTGCATTAATTGTCTTTGCGCCATGGCGCATTGTGAATAGCGCAGCACAATTCCACTTTTTAAATATAGCCCCGGGGTGCATTTCTGCAGTTGCGCCAGGCACAACTCCTTTGAATATCAAGGCCAACATGTCCAGGCAATTGGATTAAATAAGGAAAAAGTATAGTTTTTTTCAAAGAATCTTTCAAAGAATGATCCAATTTTTATATACATATTCTCACCCTTTTTTCCTTTCCCTCCCCCCATCCACAAGAAACCCTCTCCCCTTTTCCCTTCTTTCTCTGCTAAGGACTTTAGAACAATAATATGTATTTATGATACTTCGGCATAGGTAGGAATTGTATTTATTTGTCTAAGCATCAATGTAACATGCACTGTATATATGTAATTTATTTTTGATAGGGGTGTGTAATCATACATTATTTCATTTACGCTTTAAGATATCTAATGCATTTCTGTAAGCTATTTATATGTATAAAGGTGTTAATTTAATAGCACTTGACACTTTAAGAAAGGTTTGATGTCTGTATCTGAATGTGGATTACGTGGTGATGGTGAGGCTATATAAGATGTGTTTTAAAAAACTTGATTACATCTTGAAAAGGCAACAAGGGTGATGCGAAATGTAGACGGTGGAGTCTTGGAGGGGTGCTACTGATTTTATATTTAATAAATACGTTGTTTTTATACTCACGACCAGTGTATGGCCATCTTTTGCCTCTGACTGGGGTTGAGCCGAGGTTTTTCCTTTTTTCATTTTAATACCTTGGGGTACATGCCATCTGTTCCTAGGGAATTGTCCACCTTCAGGGCTCTGAGCCCCTTCAAAACCCAGTCCACCGTGATCCTATCCTCTACCATACATAGAGCCCCCCCTTTTCCTGACCATCTTTCTTTGTGCAACTGGCCCATCCATCTCTTTATTAAAAACAGAGCAGAAATATTCATTTAAAACCTCTGCTTTATTCTTACTTTCTTCCACACACCTTCCCCCTTCTTAAGTTTAACAATGCCCTCTTTTGCAGCCCTTTTTTCCCCTTATATATCTAAAGAAGGGCTTGTCCCCTGCCCATATCCCCTCTGCAATCTGCAGTTCCTTCCCTGCCTTTGCCTGTCTATCTTCCCAGCCTCCCTCGCCTTCTCCACATAGGTTATCCTATCCTTCTCCTTCCAGGTCATCCTAAACTTCCTATAAGATGCCTTTTCTTCCTTTACAGCCCTGTCTACCTCCCTGTTAAACCAAAGCGGCTGTCTGGATTTTCCTTTCTTACCCCTCTTCTTAAGACAGGTTTCTCTGGCTGCTATGATCCCATCCTTGATTGTGGTCCATTTCTGGTCCACATTCAGATCCTCCCTGAGGCTAGTTAGTCTATCCTGCCCATCCTACTGAAGTCTGTCTTCCTTAAAAGCAGTACATGCATTTTCATGTATAGGATTTCGTTTCCCAATTTTTGTAATGCTAGTAATACTGTTCATTTTTTTCCTCCTCTTGAACTATCTGTGTTACCCCATATCCCCAGGATGCATAAGGAAACAAGTTGTTAGCAGGTCATTATGTCTATCCTAGTAAAACTTTTGAAAGAAACAAATAACTCTGTGTGGAACCACATTGTCTGGTAGTCCCTGCTTCCCAGCAGACCCCTCACTGTAATCTCCTTGACATGATCCCCATTCGTTAGTACCAGGTCCAGGATGGCTCCTTCCCTCGTGGATTCATTAACTCCCTGTATCAGGAACCCATCCTGGGCCACATTCGGGAACAGTTGGCTCCTATTGCAGATGGCAGTAGGGACAGTCCCTTTACTCATGGGCATGTTGAAATCCCTCACAGTCACCACCTCCCCTGTCTCTGCTGACTGCCTGATCATGTCACCGTCCCTTTATCCTTTCCTTCATCCTGCTGTGACAGTCAATAGACCACTCCCAACCTCAGATTTCTTCTTGTTTCTGTTTGCAACTGAACCCATAATGCTTCTGTATCTCCTCCTCATGTCTTCCCTTGTGACTGTTATGTCTTCCATAATGTAAATTGCCACCTTCCCTTCCCTTTCACCCTGTCTTTTCTGATGAGGGTGTATCCTGGAATGGAGAGATCCTAGTCATGGTTTGGGGTCTCCCAGGTCTCGGTGACCACTGCCAAATCAATCTTTCCTTTGCTAACAAAGCCTGTAGGTAATCCATTGTGTTTCTAAGACTTTTGGCATTGAAGGACACAACCCTCCACCCTTTCGGTTTGATCTTCTCCTTCCCATGACCCACATTTCCCTCCTTTCCTTCATAAATATAGCTCTCCTCTTCCCCTTCCCCTCCAGCCCAGCTTCCAGGTTCCTCCTTTCATTACTCCTCTTTCTGTTCCACTCTCCAACCCACACTGTTACTCTCCCTGTGCTGTTTCCCTGGGTGGGCCTGACTGACCCCCGTTCCAGAATTCCCTGGGTGCTGCTTCCCCTGGTTGTCCCCACTCTTTTAGTTTGAATTTAGACTACTGTTAATGTAGTCCTCGATTCAGTCAGTGAGTAGCCTTATTCCCTTCCTATTTAAGTTTAATTTGTCTGGTGAGTGAAGAATCCTGTCTTCCGAGCCCTGTCTCCAATTCCTAATCATCCCCAAAGCCTTCCTCCCTGCTCCAGTCCCACAATCAGGAGTTGAATTCCTGTATCCTACTGTTTCTTGCTGTACTGGCTCTAGGAACCAGTAGCACTTCCAAGAAGGCTACCACTACGGCTTCTTCCTGGCAAATCTTCCTTACCTCTCTAAAACTTTCCTGCACCACCCCTATATCACATCCAGCCAGGAAGTTATTTCCCAGGTGGATGACCACATAAGGCTTCCCTCCCATCCCCTGCATGAACAAGTGTACCTTTGGGTGAATCCTATCCGCTATCATACCTGAGCAGCACACCACTCTCCTTCTATGTTGCTCCCCCTTCTGGGAGTCCACCACACTACCATGTAATTCCCCACGGTACCCTCCCTTTTGGGGTTCCTATCTGTTGTGGATCTCACCCCTAAATGTCCTTCCCTGCCATCCCCCCTTCTGCATATCCTTTTTTTTCTGATATATCCCCAGTTCTTTCCCTTTCCCCCTTAATTGCAGGCCCCTTGCTACAGCTGCAGGCACTTAATAAAAACATAGAATGTTTCTGCAGATGGGGACCGGAAGATTCAGCTCGTCTGCCCATTACTTCTACCACTCCCCCCAGTTTGTTTTATTTTTGAGAATGTACCCTTATGCCTGTCCCATGCTAGTTTAAATTCCCTTACTGTCTTTGCTCCCATGACCTAATGGGGTAGGCCGTTCCATGTGTCCACCACCTGCTCTGTGAAGAAGTACTTTCTCCCATTGCTCATGAAATTACCTCCCTTGAGAAGCATGTTGTGTCCTCTAGTCCTGGTACAGATTCTCGCCTGAGAAAGGTTCTGCATCTGAACCTTGTTGATACTTTCCAGATATTTGAATGCCTCTTATCATGTTCTCCCGATCCTTATGTTGCTTCAAGGAGTACATGTTGAGACTTTGTAGGCTTGCCTCATATGGTTCCTGATGCATAACTTGTACCATTTTTGTTGCTCTTCTCTGCACCGTCTCCAATCAATCTTTGTCCTTCCAGAGGTGAGGCCTCCAGAACTGGACGCAGTACTCCAGATGAGGCCTCACTAGTGATCTATACAGTGGCATGATCACCTCCCTTCTCCTACTAGTGATTCCCCTCCCTATGCTATCCAGGATTCCACTAGCCTTTAGAGATACCTTTTCACATTGTTTGTTTACCTTCATGTTGTCAGAAATGATAACCCCTAAATCACGTTCATTTTTTGTTGACATTAGCTGTTCCCCTCCTATTAAGTACACTCTCCCCAGATTACGTTTTCCCAGGTGCATGATCTTGCATTTTTTCACATTGAATTTCAACTGCCAGTTTCTCAACCATTCTTCTAGTTTCCTGAGGTTGGACTCCATCCTCTGTGCCCCATCAGGTGTATCTACTCTGTTGCAGATCTTTGTGTCATCTGCAAACAGGCACACCTTGCCTTTCAGGCCCTCATCAAGGTCTCTGATGAATACATTGAAGAGGACTGGTCCCAGCACTGATACCTGTGGCACTCTGCTGATGACCATGCCCTCATTTGACAGGGTGTCATTCACTAGTACCCTCTAAGTCCTCCCACTTAGCCAATTTTGCACCCAGGAAGTTATTTTATGCCCCACTCCAATGTGCCCTAGTTTACCGACCAATCTCCTGTGGCACAGAGTCAAAGGCCTTGATGAAGTCCATGTAGACTACACCACTGCAACCCCCCCGGTCTACCACCTTTGTGATCCAGTCGAAAAAATCGACCAGGTTTGTGTGGCAAGAGCTTCCTGCTGTGAAGCCATGTTGCTTTGAGTCTAATTGATTGCTTGCTTCTAAAAATGCTAATATCCTCTCCTTTAACTGAATTATTTGTACTTTAATAGTATTTGGGTGACCAGCTCCTCACATGATCTATTATTACCAGCAGGCCTTGCCAGATCAACAACGCTATTCATTTATTTCTGCCCCTGCCACAATTTACTATTGCAGCAGGTTGCCTATGGGCAGACTAGGTGGGCCAAGCGGTCATTATCTGCCATCAGATTCTATGTTTCTATGTTTCTAAACAGGGGTCGGAAGGGTAGTTCTGTCTGATTCTGTGCCCTACCCCTGCCAGGAGTTTATTTCTTAAGCTGGACTAAATTATTTATACTTTAATAAGTATTTGGGTGACCCGCTCCTGCCACGATCTATTATTTCCAGCAGGACTTTCCAGATCAGCAGCGCTATTTATTCATCCCTACCCCTGCCACAATTTACTATTGAAGCAGGAATTACCAGAGAAACAGGACTTTGCAGCACTTTTTATCTAAATTTACCAGGCTGGCTTTTGTTTCTTTGGATGGAGGGATGGGGCGTTAACCTCTCTGCTGGGTGTCAGTTCTGTTTTGGATTCCCAGCAGAAGTTGCTTTGTTACTGCAGCCACCACACTTCACTCTTCACTGAGGTCGCCTAAACAGGAGTCGGAAGGTCCATTCTGGCTGATTTTGTGCCCTACCCCAGCCAGGAGTTTATTTCTTAAGCTGGACTGAATTATTTATACTTTAATAAGTATTTGGATAACCCACTCCTGCCACAATCTATTATTTCCAGCAGGATTTGCCAGATCAGCAGCGCTATTCATTCATTCCTACCCCTGCCATGATTTACTATTGCAGCAGGCCATACCTGAGAAACAGGACTTTGCAGGACTTTTTTACCTGCCCTCCTGCCCCTCCTCCACATCTGCTAAATACTTGTGTGGAAGCACTGCCCAGTATAATTCAGGGAAGTTGGGGAAGTTAAATGTTAAAGGAGCATATGGGGGAAGTGGTCTCGTCGGGTGTCTGATGTATACAGTAATATGTGGTCATGTAGGATTTGCTTTATGTACTGTATTTGGAAACTGTGGGAAAAGTGACGAGGCCTTTTTGGCATAAAGTCATGTAGGAGTGCTATATACTTGTGGGAGTGGGGGTTGGGGCAAATTGCTAAACTGTTATAGGGGAAATTTATGAAAAAGTGTTCCGTGATAATATGTTCAAAAGTAATTAAGGGGTGAATAAGCTAGGTTTGTGGAGGATATTGGGTCTCCAGGTCAAGTAATTGGTGCTTCAATGCTGCTGTTGAGCTGCTAATACATGTCTGGGAGATTGTAAACATTGGGTCTTATCGAATTAGTCTTAGTCTAAATATAAGGCACTGGTCGATAATTCCATGCAGCAGTACTTGGAGTCTGCAAGTGGTGGGGCTGTTACAGATTCTTGATTTATGGTTGGGTTCTACTTAAGAGTATTGGACGGGCAATTTGTTGTTCAGTACAGGGGCCTTGGAGTCTTTGTGGGTCTTAACTGGGGTAATCTTGGTAATCAAGGACAACTTATTATGTCTTCTTTCAACTGAGGGGTAAAATACCGAATTGAGAAGCATTTCTACTATCTGGGAAGGATTGTAGGTGACCAAAAAGCACCAAAAGGTACTAAAAGTAGGGTCTGAACCTGATATTAGCCTAGCCAGCAAGAAAAGGACAAAAAGGTATGTTAACTCAGGGCATCAATAAGAAAATTTAATTTCTGGCTATGTCAGGTGATATAGTTGTAGGGGCATAGTCAAAATTTAGGACAGGAGGCTTAGGAGGACTCACTGTAAGGTACTATTAAGTAACATAAAGGGAAGGGTGATATGCTAAATTTAGGCAAAAGGAGAAGTTTTAAGACAGGAGCTTTTACAAGCTGACATAGGGTTGTATAAGGAAACTGAGTCGCTATCACAGATTACAAGGTGCAATCAGAGGAAAGAGGAAAATTCTGGAGAGTGCAGTGGGTAAGCTAAGCAGAGGGGAGTGAAAGCAGGAAAGCATGAATTGCACAAGAAGTGGAAGAAGGCATGGGAGGAGGACTCCTGGAATGGGAAGGGGAGTTCTAGAGGAGAACAGGAGACCGGGGAGAATAGTGGGGTGCAACGGATGTGGGGCAGCAGTGTTCAGGGAAACACTGTGGAGGTTAGGGGGATGTCCAGTGTGTATAAAATTGAGGCACTTCGAGATGGTTATACGTAGTCAGAGGGTTGAGGTGGTAAAACTGAGGCAGGCTCAGGGGGAGGAGGGACACTATGGATACATATGCACAAGGGAGAGATGGGGGATGGCATCCGAGAGGGCTGGGGAGCGGAAGGAAGGTAAAGCAGAGGCAAAGAGAATAGATAGGGATGGGGGAGTCAGGAGCAGGCCAGGTTTCTTGGGAAACAATGGATGTCAGGAGGTGAGGAGGAAGAGGAAAGAGGTTCATAATAGGGAAGGCGATTAGGGGAGGGTCAATACTGGGAATCACAGGGGCAAAGGAGTGTCCACTGAAGAAGGTATTAATGTGTCAACAGATAGTCACCTTTAGCAGGAAGGACGGAGCAGAGGGACAAGGGTAAATTGAAGACAAAGCAAATAAGGGCCATGGAGCAGGGAAGGGCAGTGAGGTAAGGGGGACAAGAGACGAGGATAGGAGTTAACTAAAAGGCCAAGGGACAGTTACAAGAACAGAAATGGAGCTGGCCCAGTGGTGCTGAGGGTTGAGGTGCTGGACGCCACACCTCATGCCACACTGGTGACCCGGGTTCGGGAGCGAGCTCGATCGCCGGGGGTCAGCAGGGGTGGGAAGGGATTGAGCATCCCCAGGACAGCTCTCCTTTCCAGGGGAGAGGGCTTTGTGGATGTCCAGTGTCCCAGTGACCCCAGGTGGAGACCGGGGTACTGTAGGATCACGGACCAAAAATTGTGTGGGCGAGTGTGGCAGACGCCAGCAGGGTTGCCGTGCACCATGGCATCATTGCACGCCATGCTTGGGGGAGAGGAAGTACAAAAAAAACCTTTGGGCCAGATAGGTGATGACATCTCACTGCTGGCCGCCACATGCCTGATATTGGATCTCTGCCTCTGCCCCTTGATCTCCTCATGGACCTTGGCCTGGTGGGCCCATGGGGTGCTCTAATGTCCTTGAGGAGGCAGACGGTCACAGTGGGCGGTACAGCAGCAGGTGAGTGGACTGCCCGAGAGAGTTCCGGACCCCGTAGAAGATAAAATAGATCTGAAAAAAAAAAGAACAGAAATGGAGAGGGGAGAAACCGAGGCACTTGGGCTAAGAAACCCAATAGAGGGGTTGGAAAGAGGTGCAGGAGGGGGGAAGGGACAGAGGACACCAATAAGACAGAGTACAATGCCAAGATAGGGGAAACAGAGTTAGACACCCCAGCAGATGGGATGGATGGGGGGCATGCAGGCAAATTGGGAATGAAGACACTGTAGAGAAGCTGGGGGGAGGAGTAGGGTGAACACTGAATGGGAACAGTTACGTGGGGAATCCATGGACTGCAGGGGGACTGATGATAGCAGGGTACTCATACTGGGGGACTCCATAATTAGAGGCATCAAATGGGAGGATGGATGAGGAGCTCTAGTACAACAAAGTACATGACACGCATGACAGCACCTAAGGCCAGGCACTTAGTGCGTACCTTAGCCAGGGCGCAAGGAGGAAACCCCCACATCATAGTGCATCTGGGCACAAAGGATCTTGAAGGGAACAGTGTGATGGAAGTACAAGCTAGATTCAAGGATCTGGTAAGAATCTGTCAAGCGGAGTGGAACATAGTCTCTTTTTCTAAAGTCTTGCCAGTGCCAAAAGCCAGCACGGATAAAAAGGGGGATATTGAGGAATTCAATTCATGGCTGAGGAGGTGGTGTAAAGAAAAAGGTTTCAGACTGGTGGGAAATTGGAGAAGGACATGGGACAATGCAGAGCTCTATGCACCTGACAGGCTGCGTCTAAGCAAGGGGGGGCACAAGAGGCCTGAAGGATAAGTTGGATAGATATGTAAGGGAAAGTCTGCATTTAAACTGAACAGGGGGAGGGCAGCAGGGCATAGCCCTGCTAGCACTCCCCTGCAAGATGGGGCAGGTTGCCCAGTAAGGGGTGGCAGGGAGGTAGGGGGGATATGGTGGGAAGGTTTATCCGCAAATGGCAGGAGTTTGGGGAATAAAATGGTGGACTTGGAGGCCATAATGGTGGATAAGGGCCTGGACATTGTGGCTATAACTGAGACCTCGTGGTCAGAGCATCTTAGGTAGGAGGTAGGTATCCAGGGGTACAGATTTTTAGGAAGGACAGGGATGGAAGAAAGGGGGGAAGGGGTAGCACTGTATATAAAAGATGACATTAGGGCAACAGAAGGGCAAGAGGAGCAAGGGGAGGTGGAGGTCTTGTGGGTCACACTGGAGAAATGGTCTGGTGCATCATTAAGACTGGGTGTGATTTACAGACCTCCTATGCAGGGGGAGGAAAAGGATAGGCAGCTGATGCAGGCGGTTCAAAGAATGGCACTAAAGAGGGAGCTCCTGATAGTGGGGGACCTTAACCTCCCTGATGTGGACTGGGAAATTCCGTCAGCAGCATCAGCCAGGAGCAGAGAGATTCTTGATGCACTCCAGGGTGCTTTACTACAACAGTTGGTTAGGAAGCCCACTTGGGGGGGGTTGGCATATTGGACGTGGTCCTCATCAATGGGGAAAGTGAGGAAGAAGTTGTTGTGGGAGACAGCCTAGGTACAAGCAACCACAATACAGTGAGTTTCAGGATAAGGACGAGGAAGGAAACAAATCGGACCAGCATGAGGGTTCTAGATTTCAGGCAATCAGACTTTGCCAGAATGAGGGGAATATCAGGGAGGAAATGGTGGAAAAAGAGCAAATAGAGGGGGTGGAGGAATTGTGGAAAGCTATAAGGGGGGACTACAGAAAGCCATCGAAATCTGCACAAGGAAGGTAGGAAATAATAAAAAAAGAAGGAAGTCACTCTGGTTTACCAGGGAGGTGACAGTGGCAATTAAGGCATTCAGAACATATAAGAAAACCCAGAGGAAGGAGGATAGGGAGACTTACAGAGAGACACTGAAGGTGGCAGGGCAGAAAATCAGGATAGCAAAAGCAGCTACAAAGGAGAGAATTGCTAGGCAGGCCAAAAGGGGACATCAAACTTTTTTTAGGTATGTGGGAGAGAAAAGAAAGTTGAGACAGGGGATAGTACGAGTGAAGGGGGAGGGGAGGTAAAAGTAGATGATGATGTGGAGAAGGCAGAGGTGCTTAACAGCTACTTCTGCTCGGTCTTCACAGTGGAGAGGAGGGAAGGGGACCTGAGTTAATAGGAAGGGGAGGACAAAAGGGTGCATCCTAGCCTGTTCATCGAGGAGAGGGTAAGAGAGGAACTAGGAAGGTTGAAAGTGGACAAGGCAATGGGGCCAGACAGCTTACATCTTAGGGTACTTTGGAAACTAAGGGAGGAGCTAGCAACACCACTAGCGAGGCTGTTTAACTTGTCTCTAGATACAGGGTGGGTGCCAAGAGACTGGATGAGTGCTGATGTGGTACCAATACATAAAGGGAGAAGCAGGGAGGAGGCGGAGAATTATCACCTGGTCAACCTCACTTTGGTGGTGAGTAAGGTGATGGAGTTACTAATAAAAGAAAGAGTGGTTAAGTACCTGGTAGACAGCAATTTGCAGGATGACAGCCAGCATGGCTTTACATCTGGGAGGCCATGCCAGACAAACCTAATAGAATTTTTTGATTGGGTGACGAAGGTGGCCGATCGGTGGGGTGGTGGACGTGGCCTGTCTGGACTTCAGAATGGTCTTTGACACTGTCCCACACAGAAGGCTGGTAAACAAGTTAGAAAGCTTAGGGGTGGGGCAGAAAATAACTAGGTGGGTGGAAAAGTGGTTGAGGGACAGAAGTCAGAGTGGTGGTAAATGGGGTGCATTCCAGGGAATGGGGGGTGATGAGTGGGGTGCCCCAAGGGTCGGTACTGGAACCCATACTTTTTAATATCTACATCAGTGACATAGCGGAGGACTGGAGGGGCGGGTGTACCTATTTGCAGATGATACAAAGATCTGTAATAGGGTGGACACTGGGGAGGCCATGAAAGAGAACCTAAGGATTCTGGAAAGGTGATCGGAAACATGGCAGCTGAGATTCGGTGCCAAAAAGTGTACAGTTATGCACATGGGCCAAAAAAAACTGCAAGTCATTTACACACTGGGGGGGGGGCATTAAGACATCTGAGCAGGAGAGGGATCTGGGGATTATAATTTCAAGCAACCTTAAGGTGGGTAAACAATGCAGCAAGGTGATGGGCAAGGCAAATGGAATGCTGGCGTGCATGGGGAGGGAATAACAAGCAGAAGGAGAGAGGTACTGATGCCGCTGTACAAAACCATGGCGAGGCCTCACCTGGAGTATGGGGTACAGTTCTGGAGACCTCACCTATGCAAAGACATTGACGGGATTGAGAGGGTTCAGAGAAGGGCAACCAAGATGGTGCACGGTATGAACGGGAAGCCCAATGATGTGAGATTGAGGGAATTGGATCTGTACCCATTGGAGATGAGAAGAGAGTGGGGGGACATGATAGAAACTCTTAAATACATCAAGGGGATTAATAAGGTGAGGGAGGGAAGCGTATTCACAAGGAAAGAAAATAATAAAACTAGAAGGCATAGTCTAAGATTAAAAGGGGAAGATTAAGGGGCAACATGAAGGGGGAGTTACTTCATGGAGAGAGTGGTGGAGTTCTGGAACAAACTACCTGAAGAAGTGGTGGAGGTGGAAACTGTGGAAGGATTCAAGAGGGCATGGGACAGACATAAAGGAGTTGAGCAGCGGGCAGAGTGGGATATCCCTTGACCAAGGTGACAAGTAGGGGGGAGGGAAAACGGGGAAGACTGGATGGGCCAAAGAGGTCCTTTTCTGCCAACACATTTCTGTGATTCTATGATTCTGTAATAGGTATTCCATTAGCTTACCCACCACTGAGGTGAGGCTAACCGGGTGGTAGTTTCCTGGTTCTTTGCTCCCACTCTTGTGCAGTGGCACCACTGTAGCCCTTTTCCAGTCCTCTGGATCTCCCTGGTCACCAATGACATAGTAAAGGATTTTGCTAGTGGTGCTGCCAGTTCTTTCCCAAGCTCTCTCAGAATTCTTGGGTGTATCTCATCTGGCTCCATTGCTTTTTCTACCTTCAACTTGTTGAGTCCTTCCCGAACCCTTTCCTCTGTGAAGGGACTTGTGTCCACACCATCTGTAAGGCTTAGTTTTTTCCTAGTGAAGGTCCATTTTCCTTTTCTTCCTTTCTTGGTGAAGACTGAGCAGAAGTACTCATTTAGTACCTCTGCGTTTTCTCTGTCTTTCTCTGTTAGCTGCCCATCCCCTTTTGCAGTTCTGACGATATCTCCCGTTTTTTTCTTTTTTCCCTTATGTATCTGTAAAATGTTTTGTTTCCCTTGCTTATTCCCTGCACTCTTTTTCTGTTTGAGCCTCTGCAATCCTTATTGCCCTCCCTACTTCTTTCAGTTTTTCCTTGTACTGTATTCTATCATGGTCCTTTTTTGAATCCCTGTACATTTTGAAGGCTCTTCTCTTTTCTCTCACTTTGGTTGCCACTTCCTTGGAGAACCAAAGTGGGTTTCTTCTCTTCTTTAACTTGCTAACCTGTCTTGTATACTGTGATGTGACTAATGTTAATGCCCTCTTTAGCCCGGCCCAGTATTCTGCCACATCCCTTTCTACTAGTCCGCCTAGG
The DNA here is from genome assembly GCA_016271365.2 of Neoceratodus forsteri. NCBI lineage: Eukaryota > Metazoa > Chordata > Ceratodontiformes > Ceratodontidae > Neoceratodus > Neoceratodus forsteri. Next base: position 1,298,438,383 of record CM057459.1, on the reverse strand, counting down.
TTTTCTTTTAGACAGGCTCTCACCTTATTGAAATCTGCTTTTCTGAAACTGAGGACGTTCAGTTTTGAGTACATGGTGTCATCGAATTTGTTCACCATAAACCATACAGTGTGATGGTCACTTGTGCCTAGATGGTTCCCAACTTCGACATCTATCACCCCGTTATTATTGGTAAACACCAGGTCCAGTATTGCATCCTCCCTTGTGGAAGATTTCACTAGCTGATGAAGTCCTGCCCCCTGGAGTGTAGCTAGGAACTCCCTGCTTCTTTCAGGTGCTGTTGAAAGGGAGCTCCAATTTATGTCTGGTAGATTAAAGTCCCCTACCAGCACTAAGTCCCCCTTGTCTGATAGCCTTTGAATGGACTCTAGGATCTCCTTATCCTTTGCCTCTTCCTGGGAATGGTGTCTGTAGACCACTCCTACCCGGATGGGTGCCTTGTTACTGGCCCAAATTGTGAGTCACAAGACTCTGCTTCCCCTTGTGCCCCCTGTATCTCTGTGACATTTATATCTTCCCTTACGTAGATTGCTACTCCTCCCCCATTTTCCCCTTATGGTCCTTTCTAAATAGGTTGCTTGCCTCCTACAGCACTGAATATAACATGGGATAGTTGTTTCCCAGGTATGGTGATCATTGAACCAAGTTTCTGTTGCAGCAACCCAGTCTAGTCCTGCCTCAGCTATTGTGGCAGTAAGGTCTGGGATTTTGTTTGCCAGACTGCGTGCATTTGTGCACATTGCTTTTGAAACCATTATATTTCCATTTCCTGCCTAGTTGCCCCCACGCTGCTGGTTTTTCTTTGCACCTTTTTTGCAGTCATCTTTGGACCCTTTTTGAGTTTTATTTCTTCTTTCCTCTGTGGTACTCTTGTGATTTCATTTTGTAGGTGAATTGCCAGCTGATGGGGGAGAGACGACTTGTTCCCCGAGATTGGATGCTGGTTCTGCCACCATCTCCCCACTGGCTAGTCTAAATGTTCCATGTGGATGTTGAAGTTTTGTAGGTGCATTGCTAGCTGATGGGGGACAGACGACTTGTTTCCCCAAGATCAGATACAGATTTTTGCCACCATCTCCCCATTAGCTAGTTTAAATGTTCCACATGGACTTCAAATTTTTGGCCCAGTGCCCTAACCCCCCTCCTTTGTCAGGTGGAGGACATCAAACTTAAAGAATTCCCTCTCCCAGAAGTTCTGCCAGTTTCTGACGAAGTGGTACTCTTTTGTGTGACACCAGCACCTCAGCCAGTTGTTAAGTTTGTCTATTTCCTTTTCTCTGAATTTCTGCCTGTTTCCCCCTTTTTTCCATACAGGCAAAACCTCAGAAAAGGCTAGGCTGGATAAAAGAGGAGCTAACTTGTCCCCTAATTTGGTTAGGTGCTGACTGGCCTCGTCCACTGACTTGCTAGTGAGGTCATTGGTCCCTAGGTGCACCAGGACATTTGTGTCCCTTTCTTCCTTGTTTATTATTTTGACAATGCGGTTCATGTCCCTGCATGCTGATGCTCCCAGGAGACATCTGACCAGCACCTTTGTCTGCCCGTTTTGCAGCAGGAGGGGATCCACCCCATGAATCATGGAATCCCCTATGATGACAAGTTTCCTATTGGTGTTTTTGCTTTTTAAGGTGATGTGGCTGTATGGTGCCGTAATATGCTAAGATTTATACTGACCTGTTTCCTCCTCTGCCTTTTGCCAGAGACAAAAGCTAGTGGTAGGTACTTGTTTGTTACTTGTACCAGTGTAGGATTGCTAGGGTAAATTTTCTGGGTCTTGCCTCCCTTCCTGACCACCTGCCACCCCTGTGGTTCAGTGTTTCTTGGGGGTTGGGAGAGGTGCCTTTGCTTGACAATGGTGGTGAGGAGCAGGAGCGTTGTACAGTTTGAAACCTTGTAGTTGGAATTGGAGGCAAGTTAGCTCATTCCATGCAGCCTGAAGTTGAGCTTTTAGGTCACATATTCTCCAGCATGTTGGGCAGTGACCCAAGCCCTGAAAGATTGTTTTGTTGAAGAGGGTCCCACAGTACTGGCAGCTGACAATGTCCATTGTGGGTTGCTGTGTGGAACTGTGGATGAAAGAAAGCAAGTTTTTTTTTTTAATTTATACTCTCCTGCTGTCTGTGAGCTCTGCCACTTCCTGTGCTTGGCAGGAAGTTGGATCCTGGTACGCAATCTATAAATAGAGATGAGCATGGGGTGTTTGGGATTGAGGGAAGGAGAGCGGGTTACTCAATTGCTTCCCTTGCATTGGATGAAAAACAATCAGGTGAGTTAGTTATTCTGTGCTCAACCCTACACTGCTAAATACAGCCTGTGCAGTCTCAGCCCTGACAGCCAGCCAATGCCCCTACTGAATGTTTAGGATTTAAATCCCTAGGTTGCATAAGGAAGATAGAGAAGTGGCTGTTCTTTTTAGGTTGCTGACCCTGGTGCAGTTAAAATATGGCAATCTGAATCTGCTGTGAGCGACAGAAAAGCGGTGGTGCTTTCTAGCCTGTAGACTCTGGTGCAGTTTAGGTCTGGAGCCCTTGACTCCACGGTGAGGAACTGAAAAGTGGCAGTGATTTCTCTCCTGCAGACACTAACCACCAACTAGAGAGAGAGCCCCTACTGTAGAACATTCCAATGGCAGCGGTGGACCGTGAACCCCTGCTGTAGTCCTGATGTGTATCTATGTTTCTATGGATAACAAAGAGTACCTCTAGCTACCCCATTACATGTATAAATAGAATCATATTTAGGTACAAAAGAAGATGATCTCCTCCTCCCTCCCTTGCCCCCACTGGGAGCTTTGTCCATTTACAGTGGTGACTCGTAAAAATGTAGGAATCACGTTGTAAAAGTAATATGTGCAAGTTACAGAAGATTTTCTACAGGTTACAGAGGATGATTTAAAAGATAATAGGATTCATAAGAAGCAATTACATTTACACCGCTCATAAAAGTACTGTAATATTTATAATAGGAGTTGAAGAACCAGTGAGCTTTTGCTTGTGTCAAGAACACAGGTAGCAAGTTTTATAATTTTGGTGCAACGTATTCAAAAGAATGCTTATTCATGGAAGTCTTCCAAAGCAGAGTGGATAACAACTTGGATGCAGAGGACCTAAGGTGCAATGGTTTGAGGGTTATAACAATTCAGCTAAGCAGACAGGACAGCCAGAGATCAAGATTTTGTAGACAGTGTTTATAAAAAGGAACTTTTTTCCTGGATTCTGCTGACAACAAATTTAGATTTGCATAGGGCTGACAATGATGCACCCTTCTGCTATCATTGGGCCCTATTCACGAAGGTTCAGATTGCCTACACATTACATATCTGAGGTACATAGGCAACCCTAGGTTGTAATGAAGTGCAGCGGGGGACCAGCAGACCCCCGGTGGCAATCACAGTTGGTGCATAAGCCCAGTGCGCACTCGATCCCCTCGGGGCATGCCTTCATTCTGCACCATGCACTAAGGTGCAGAATTGGTACAGAGTGCCAGGTGAGGGGGTGCAAATTACACGAGGGTGGACCCTGCCGTAACTGCTATGTACTGTCCATTAGAAACCCACTGGCAGCGGTGGACTGGGTACACCCTCTACATTGCTGCCCCTGCCCACTTGGCTGACGGGGAGGACTGGGGCAGCCAGTCAGGCACACGCCTATGGTGTCAGAAAGGTCTGGTACCAGGTGGCCCAGTGGCACAGAGGGCTGACGTGCTGGACGCCTTACCTGACATCATGTTGGCGTCCCAAGATTGGGAACAGACTTGTGTTGTCGGGGAGCTGGCATGGGGGGGAGGGTGAGAGTAGGATTGAACAGCCTTAGGACAGCTCTCCTCTCTTGAGGTGGTCATCGCTCCCCCAGTAGTTCTGTTGCCACTAGGTGGAGGTCCGGTGGCTAGCATAGGCAGGAGGGGGTGGCAAGTTGCAGGAGGGTGTCTCGAGCTGTGGTGTGCGCATGCCTTCACATGCGCGCCCCCAGCCGAGAATGGGAATGGGTGAAAAATGGGGAGAAAATGTAAAAAAATGTATTTAGAAAAAAAAAGTTGGGTCCCATGCCTTCCCAGGATCCCCGGCATGTGCGCAGCAGGGGATCCACGGGGCACCCAGGATGGGCATCCCATTGGATGCCCACCTGTGCCTCGTGTTCCCCCCACTTAGCTGCACTCCACCCCTGTACAGCTGCATGCTGGGGAGGGAGCAGGGCCACAGACAAGTGCCCTGTGGGTGTTTGCAGTAGTGAATACCATGCACCCTGCGCCTGTCTGGGGGCGTGGAGGTATGTGGGCCAGGTATGCAAAGAAATTAAATGATACTGTGCTATGGCTATCCTGGCTTCATCTGATAGATATTCTTTAACCATGCAGAGGAGTCCAATCTTTTGATTAATCAGCTTTGATAGGTGTCTAGGTGGATCCAAGGGTCCAAGCATATCCCCATTGTCAACTTCAAGTTTAGATCTGTCCAATGTCAGCATTTCAAAATTGCTATTCAAGGCATGTGCCTTGACTTTTTTTACCAAAGCACCTCTCATTCTAAAATAATTAACCTTGTTTGGTCTGTATTTCTGGACTAAGTTTTCTGTGTGCAATACATATGGATATCAAGCCACCCAGTAGTCATGGAAGAGAGAAACCTATGACAGTGATGACTGCTAGTTGTATATCTGGGGTTGGAGCCAGATATCATCAACTTGTCTTCTCAGATAAGGTGTCCTCTTATGAATGATCTGAAAAAAAGTAGAATGTACTAGGATATTAAAAGGACAGCCAATTTTTCAAATTAAAAATCACATTTTGTTAATTTTTTTGAAATGACTTTTTTTCATTATGTTAAACAGAAAATATTTATAGTAAGTTGATAGTGTGCCAGACATCTTATGTTTTGTGTTAGTCATCCCGCTTACTGTGTACTGCCAGAACTCCATGTGGCCTGCATGTGGTGAGTCTCTCATTTGTATGAGATGTTTCTCAAGGCACCTATTTGTAATCAAATTTTCTGGAAGTCAAAAGAGGAGGTTCATCCACTGGCCCTCTTGTCTTTGACCTCTATGTTAAACAATCTCTGCAGTAGTTTTCATTCCATCTACAGTACCTGCTGATGGTACTCATACAGTCCCTCATGTTAGTGCTCCTAATCTACTTGCTTTGGGTCCGAAGTCTAGTTTGGTTTTACCTTATTTCAAGAATCATTATTTATAAGTTAATACAGATGGTACATTGACAAATATCTTCTACAAATTACAAATATGAGACTCCCCACATACAGATTGGTAGCCTGGGGAGGATGTGGGTAGGATGAGCCAATAAAAACCAAAAAAATCTTATTACCCATAGTTGTGGAACGTGGACCTCAGTCCATTCGCATCATGCTAGTTCTCTATTTATCTGATAGGTAAAGTACAAAGGGCCATTATAAATATTATGAATCTGGGAAGCCAGGAGAGCGGTTCTTCAGGACTCAGCCCCTGGCCCTCTCTTCTTTGACCTTTTTGTTAAACATTCTCTGCAATATGTCTTTCCCCTTCTACGGTACCTGCTGATAATACTCATATGGTCTTTTATGTCAGTGCTCCCACACTACCTGCTTTGGGTCAAAAGTCCAGTTTGGTTTTACCTTATTTCAATAACCTCATAATGTCTATAATGTCCCTTTGCCCCCTGCTTATCAGATAATTAGAGAACCAGCAAGCAGTTAATGGATCATGGTGCAAGTTCTGCTACTTGGATAATGGCATTTATTTTAGATATGTGTTCCCCTTCCTACACACACACACACACACACTTTACATCCTCTAATCTCCCACACACCTCCCCCCACCCCCCCAGTTCACCCCAGGGCCCTTTACCATTGTTATAGGGAATCCCACATCAGTCACATCTGCTCACTGTCCCTCCGCTACCCCCTGGGCAAATATTGACTCAAATGGGAGACAACAAACCAAGCTAATGGTCAAGGAGCTGAGCATGATGTTGGGCCCTGTGCAGAGTTAGTGCGTTGGGGTGGAGCATGGGTCACCTATGAGCCCCAAGCTAAGTTGCCTCTGTGCTACTTTCTCCTGGCGCCACCTCAGGTCACCTGCAGACCTCTCTGGGAGGCACTGTGAATCCCTAGGGGGACAAAGCACAGCCTGTGGCAGCTACACCTGGGATCTATCTGGCCTTATGACATGAAGTTGGGTGTGCTGTATGGTAAGTGGACATGTTCACTGTTAGGCTGTTTGGTTGGCCCAGGTAATTGGATACAGAACAACTGACACTTTTGGAAATGCACTGAAGAACATTAATATTTGAGCTTGTATTTCATATATAACTCAGTGTTTCTCTTGATCTTCATTACTGTGGCCACTTGCATTAAAACAGGACCTTAATCTACACCTGAGTTCATAGTCTTTTGCTTATGTCATTTAGAATTATTTCCACAGCAACAGAGTGATATGTGACAAGCTAAGAATTAAGCAATAATCCATGACAGGGTGTGGGTTAAGGTTAGTTGGTGAAGGAACTCACATGGGAGGGAGCAGTACTAGACCTGGTTCTCACATATGGTGACAGATTAACATATCTATCAGTGGGCAGCCATCTAGGGACCAGCTATCACCATACAGTGTGATTTAAGGTAAAGACAGTAGTAGAGTCGAGCCACTCAAAAGTAATGATCCGGGACTTCAAGAGGGCAGACTTTGCAAAATTGGGGGAACACCTCCAGAAAATCCTGGCAAAGGGGGAGGGAGGGGGATGGGTGGAGGAACAGTGGCAGAAACTCAAAGGAGCCATAGCAGAGACAACAGGCTTCTATGTAAAGCTAATAAACAAAGCAAAAGGAAAAAAACAAAAACACTATGGTTTTCAAAAGAGGTAGCAGGAAAGGTTAGGGGAAAATAAAACAGGTGTTCAGAAAGTACAAGGAAACACAGAGGGAGGGAGACAGGGAAGTGTACCAGGCAAAACAGAAGGAGGTGGGGAAAGCAGTCAGGTACGCAAAGACACAGACTGAAGAAAAGGATAGCAAAGTCAACAAAATAAGGTGACTAAACCTTCAGGTGTATCAAGGAAAGGAAGAAGATGAAGACCAATGGAGTGATTGTGAGGTTGCATAAAGGGGGGGAGGTGTGCAGAGGGGGACATAGAAAAAGCAGAAGTTCTAAATTAATATTTCTGCTCCAGTATTTACAAAGGAAGGAAGGACCAAAATTAGGGGGTAGAAACACACACACGGCGGGGGGAAGGGGGGAAGGGAGGTGAACACCAGTCCATTCACGGAGGAGAGAGTCCTAAAGGAACTCTCGAAACTAAAAGTGGACAAGGCAATGGAACCAGATGGGATGCATCCCAGAATACTGAAAGAACTCATGGAGGTACTAGGGGCACCACTGACAGCCTTATTTAACAAATCACTGGAGGAGGGAGTAGTGCCGGAGGACTTGAGGAGGGCGAATGTGGTCCTACACAAAAGTAGGAGCAAGGTGGAGGCTGGAAATTACGGGCCGGTCAGCTTGACCTCAGTGGTGGGAAAAATCATAGAATCCATGTTAAAGGAAATGATTGTGGCATATCTGGAGGCTAGTGGGGCACAAGACCTGAGGCAACATGGATTCACAGCAGGGAGATCTTGTCAAACAAATCTGATAGATTTCGTTGACTGAGTAACCAAGGTGGTGGATCAGGAAGGGGTGGTGGACATGGCCTACCTAGATTTTAGCAAGGCATTTGACACTGTCTCACACAAGAGGCTAGTAAACAAGTTGCTCAGTCTGGGAGTAGGTCCCAAGGTGGTACAATTGGTCAGAAATTGGCTGAGCAACAGGACACAGAGGGTGATGGTGAATGGAGTACAATCCTAAGAGTCGGTGTCAGTGGCTCAGCAGGTAGCACACTCGCCTCTAAGGCCGGGACGTCAGAAGGCTGTGGGTTCTATCCCCACACCAGGCACTTGGGTTAAATCCCAATACTGACACTGTTAGTGTAGCATGGGGGGGGGGAGCTGCACTCCTGAGGTGCTGTCTTTCACATGAGATGTTAAACCAAGGTCCCAACTGCCTGTTCTAGTTGTTCAGGTAGATGTTAAAGATCCCATGGCACTTCTCAAAAAGAGTAGGGGAATTTTTTTCATTGCAGTCACATCAAAGAGAATACATACATGTCTGTAAATATTATTTTGTTCTAATACAATCAGCAAAAACTGTCATGATACCATCTCACCTCCACATAATTCAGTTGCCTTGTTACCTCACAAGAATGTAGATATAAAAATTAATAATTCGTTGATTTACATAGAAAAACATTTTTCTTAATAAGTGTATAGTGGGTAGCGTACTCTTTTCAACCCTTTATTTACTTAAACTTTATGAATTTGTATAGGCCCTTCCACCATTTTTGGACCTTATAAGGGGGGTGGTGCCTATCCATATCATTTTTATAGACTGCAAATGTAGCATTATCAACCATTACACTATAGGTGGCATATGGCATCATTTACGGATAAATGACCCATTGGCATCTTGCTTGCCATAGGTAAAACTTAAGGTTAAGGTCCCTTTTTCATATGTATGTAGAAGTTGGGGAAAGTGGCCAAGTACATAATTTAAGGATGTTAACCAATCTAATTCCCATTTCCGCCCAACATAGGCCCACAATGGTTTTACATAAGAGCAGGAAACGAGAAAGTGTTCCATGGATTCTTCGACAGTGAGTCATGAGCTGTATGGGCACACCCATTCCTCTTGGGCCTTGTGTTTGAGGTTCCCCCTGATATTTAGTCTCCCATACACAGAAAGCCAGAGTATCTCCCACATGTGAACTGGGATCATTTCATTTTTCAACTGCTGTAAAACTCCTGGAATCAGGAACTGTGGACAATTTTTGAATTCAGGTTTGGTTAGGTAAGTTTGGGACATGACATGATTGTACTGATTCGACCCTGAGCCGACATATCTGGTCTTTTGTCAGTCTCCATTTGTACATTTTTTGTAATGCTGGTTTAATAAAGCCTGGGACTTCAGGCGAGGGGCGGGGGACTTGGGCCTCTCTTTCAGTCTATTTCCATAAATAATCCTGAAGGTTGTTACAGCCCCAGCAACTAAATAAAGAATTGTCAGGCGTGAGAACTATCTTCACCGGTTGGGAAATAAAGAGGCTGTACAAGAAAGTGATGGGGTCTACCATTCCTAACCCACCTTGCACTTTGGCGAGGTAAGTATAGCATCTCTTGACAGGGTTCAGCCTGCTTCCCCAAAGCATTTGGAAGAAACATGCATAGATCCTAGTCGCTAACTTCAGAGGGGGGTGGGAAAATCATAGGTACGTGTAGCATACATGGGAGTAGGAATTGTTTTATAATGTAAACTCTTTTAATTTTGAAAGCTTTCAGTTCTTCCAACTTAACACTTTGCTTTCTGCCTTTTGTATTACAAATTCCCAGTTCTCCTCTGGGAGGTTTTGGGGTCCAAATAGTAACCCTAGAATTTTTAGAGGATCTGGTGATATATTTATACTGTGTGTTTCTTCCCTTCTTAGGGCTGAGGGTCCAATAGTCAGGCCTTTACATTTATCTATATTTAGAACTGAATTTGAGACCTTAGAATAGTCCTGTATTTGTCTAAGCAGACATGGATATGTTTTTTTTCTGTCTAAAGATACAGACATAATCAGCATATGCTTGGACTTTCAGATCCCCCCTCTCGGAGGGTCTAAGAGCCCCATTCCAATGTTCTGAGGCGCCCAGTGTCCATAAGGGTGGATCAAGGGAAAACACATAGAGAAGGGGACTTAGGGGACAGTCCCGTCGTACCCCTGCCTGAATTTTTACTCTATCTGAAATTTCTCAATTTATAATTGGGTGCACTAAAGCTGAAGAATATAGTTTCCTTAACCAGTTAATAAAACCCTTCGGGATGCCATAGTATTGTAAAGTGAAGAAGAGGGAAAAGGTGGTGGACTCTGTAGAAGGCTTTGCTTTGATTGAGTGAAATAATGATTCCTGCCTGATTTCTAGCTGAGTGTTGTTCAGTTACATCTCTGATCACCATAGGAAATACTGTATTTTCCTGTTAGGTAAGTCACAAAGTTGAGAAGGGTGGATGACGTGATTGGCTATACTTCTAAGTCTATTATTCAAGATTTGTGATAGGATTTTGAAGTCTGAATTTAGTATGATTATTGGTCTCCAGTTGGATAAATTATTCCTATCTCCTGCTTTAAATAAAAATATGAATAAACCAGAGGTGAAGGATGGAGGAATCTGTTGACTGTTGAGCATGTAAAAAATGTGAATAAACAACCTGTAAACAATGAACTAGTTTTACTGTAAAGGTTTTATAAAATTCATAAGGGCCCGGGGAAGTTCCCAGTTTTAGTTTATTTATAACCGCTTTGATTTCAGATATTTCAATGGGGGATGTTATGTTATTTTGGTTTATTGATGGGATCTGGGTTCTAATATTTTCCAAATATTCCTTTATCTTGTCTAGCTGTGGAGGGTCTGCCATGGTATGGGACTGGATTAGTTTATGAATTTCTTTCTGTAAATCCTCTCTAAAAGTTGCTGTTTCATTCCTTTCATTTTTTAAGCTGTGCAAGTCCATCACCTCTTTCCTTGCTTTAAAGGCTTCGCATGGATCTCCGAATGGGTTTTTCTGCGTCCCGTATTGTAGTTTTGCTCTCATCCTATAGGCTCTATCGTACTGTAATTCCTTCATTTCTAGTTTTACTTTATTTATTTGTGTATCATAGTTTTGCCTAGTGGTGGCAACTAAGGTATAGAGATACTGTAGGTGGTTCCTTAGTTTTAAATATTTAAAAAATTGGTTCCTTGATTTCAGTTTCCTGTATTTCTGGAAACAAGATGCTATTTCTAATTTTGAATCCATCCTCCATTTGCCATTGCCATCATATAGTTTGCATACTGATGCTCTGGCCCACAAAATAGTTCTAATCTTTTCCTGTAGCTAGGGGTCCTGCAGGGAAGTGGTATTAAGCCGCCATCCGGTATTTTTTTTTATTATTAGGTGGTTTATTTTTAAACCGGACTTCTAATAATAAATGGTCTGACAGTTCTGAGGGAACAGTGATCAAGACTGGGTCTAGTTGATTTTTAAAAATAAAAAAATGATAAATTTTGGAGTTAAGTCTACCTCTTTTGTAAGAATAGTTCGGACCTTTTTTAAGAAATTTCCAGCAGGGGGTTAAATCTGTTTTGTCCATGCATTTCTGGAAAGTGTTAGCATCACAATAAGTTATCTTCCCTTCCTGGGATTTATCTTTTTTTGGGAGGTCACAATTAAAATTGCCTCCTACGAGAATATGGGAGGTAGAAAACAGATACGGTTGTACCCGAGCAAACAGATCTACTCTCTCAGCCTTGGACTGGGGCCCATAGATGTTTATAAGTGTTACAGAGCTAGTTTCCCATTTGCCATCTAATATGAAGTGTCTCCCTGGGATTAGGTCTATAAGTCCGGTTAAGGTAATTAAATATTATCCCCACCCCATCCACTTTATCTGGGCCAAATGACCAATATTAAGGTCCATTTGTCCATTTGGTTTGGAATGCTCTCACCTGGTTGATCAATTCATATACATCCAGGTTTCTTGAAGGTAGCAAATGTCGAGCTGAGTATCTGAAATAAATTGAACAATGGCTTGTCTTTTTACTGGGTTGCAAAGGCTACAACGATTCAAGGAACCAATGTTAAAGTTGGCCAGGAGTTCTTAATTTTAGAAGCTCTCTTCTTTTTTTTTTCTCTTTTTCTTTTTCCCTTTATACCCTAAGGCCTCAGAGGGATTTTTGGGATTCATCTGTTACCCCCAGTTTCCATGTCAGATTCCCCCCAAGCAGTGACTAAGGGGTCAAAGGGATTTGCTGAAATTATGTCTGCAGGTTCAGTTGGGGGGGGATGTGTGGTGTTCCTGGTTACCCGTCTCTTGGGGGCAGAGGCTGGAGTGGGTTTGAGGAGGGTGTTTTTTCTCAACCTGAGGTTTATCCTGTGGATCCTGATATCAGACTGGGGTCAGTTGATCATGGCTCATACTCCCTTGTGGGTCCTTGATCTCTTCCTCCTTCTTAGTCTGGGTAGGCTTGTCTTTTATGTTTCCCCTCCAGTGGGTGGGTGGAGGTGGGGGTGGGGGTGGAGGAACCAGTTCCTCATCCTTGGGAGGAGGGGAGGAGTGGCTTCATCCTGTACTTTTTTGTATTAACAAGTCTGGGCTGATGACTGAAGCTTTGTTCATGGCTGCCCAAGGGCATTCAGGGAATACGTGTCCTGTTTCCTCTCAAAGATCACATTTCGTGAGATTAGCACATTGGATACTGATGTGGCCCACCTCTCCACAGTTGTCACACCTGGGTTTGTCACATATATTAGAGAGGTGGGTGCGTGACCCGCATTTGTAACAAGCCCTTGGCTGTCCAGCGTAAAAACATACGCCCCTGTCCCTACCTAGAAGAAATGAGTTGGGGATATGTTCTATCTAATTTTTATTTTGTCGAAGTTTTACTTTATATTTCCATCCCCTGATCAGAAAAGCTCAGAGTCTAATATGGCTTCAGGTGGGTTTAAAACATCACATCTCTGTGATAACCAGTAAGAAATGTTATCAACATGCACACCCTCATTTCTAAACATAACAGTAATGAATTTTATCAAAGGTTTCGTCAAAGGTATTACCAAAAAGGAGAACCATAAGGGAGAAAATTTAACCCAGTCGTATCTCTGCCAGAATAATTCCAATGTGTATGTTGATCTGAAACTCACGTCAAAATTATTCTCGCTAGAGATGTTTATGAAAATGAAAATCCCTTTGGGTGTGAAATGGAGTGAGTCTTTAAGTAGCAGTTTCCCAACCTAATGTCTGTCAGGCTTTGTATCTAAACCCCCTTTGTACCTTATCCTGATTGCGTTCCTTTGTGGGGCAGCTTACTTTTTTGACGTGGAAAATAATTCAGATAGCAAGGGTTTCGGGGTGGGGAGGGGAGTTTCCTAAGACCTCCCAGAGTTCCTGTCATTTATTGTGTTAGAATTTGTTTGGGGCCTTTCTCTGTCGGCCTGGGTCTCCTCCCTGGGGGATGGGGAGCAGGGTCTGGTAAACTCCCGTGAGCTTGAACAACATTGTTAATTTCAATGCAGTCATTGTTATTATTCTTCCTGGATTTTAAACCAGAGACAAGTTCAGTGTTATCTTAGGGGGTTCCTGAAAGGATTTCTGGTGCAGGTACCTGATGTTGTTCTGGTGGGCACCATTCTGAAGAGATTAAAGGGAAAATATCTTTGTCCCAGTCAGGGTCTGGGAGCCATTGGCAGTTTGGTAGTTTTTTCCATCCAGATTCCAACAGTGCTTTTTCAGGTGACCGCTATGAAAAGGGGTCCATATTTAAAGGCTGCAGGGTGAATACCTTCTGGAGAGTAGTGCCTTTAGGATCACCAGTATGTATTTCTGTTGACCCCCTAGAGGTTCTTCACTCCAATCATCACAGGATGCTGCAGTGTTTGAAGAAATGTTCCTTTTAACTGAAGTAATCGCTGTACGTTTTTGCTTAGTCTCAATAACAGGCCAAGATTTAGTAGACTGAAAGCGGGCAGTGAAGGAGAAGGTTGTAATACCAGTTTATTGGTTAGGGTCTGTTTGATAAGTTGTACCTACTGTAAGTTCAAAGTGCCTTTTGTTTGTGACAACATGCACCCTTCTGTTAGCCCATAAATATTGCTTTCAGAGTCTGTTTTTACTTTACTTCATGCCCATGTGGTTCCTTAAACAATCCAGTGTCACTGGTCTTTATGTTACTGTAGATTCCTGGTGTTTGCCCTGTTCGTCACTTTCAGTATTAGCTACAGGCATACCATTTCCTACTTCGCTCGGCTTTTGGCACACATCCTTATTGGTGTTGTTACTGCCAGCCTTATTTTCAGGGAGAGTAGTTAAAATAGAAGTATTTACCTGTGCATTTTGAAAGGCCTGAGCTGGCTCCGTGATGCGCATCGTTAGGCTGTTTGATGCTCCTGCATCATTGTAATAGCTGTCAGGTGGGCCCCAACCGGTGTCAAACTTCTCTGGCGCAAGGAAGGTAAGGGCTGGCTCCAGTTTTGCTTCGTAGTGGGTGTGTCGACATTCTTCTTCAGCAAATTTAGCTTCTATCGCTTTTCGGGACATCCTGGTGTTACAAGGTTTTTTTTTCATAGTTTATTCTTGCAGATTTATCCAACAGATCAGTCTGCCGGCTCAGGTCTTCTGTGGACACAAAAATCTCACCTCCTAGATCATCTTCTATTGCATCAATACCAATTTCAGTTAGAATTTTAGCCTCTTGCGATAAGAGGACAGAGGAGGAGGAGGAGGAGGCAAGCTCCTCTGCCTCTGACACTACCACGTTCTCCAGCTCCACACTCTGAGTGGCCATTTTGGAAATGGCCAGCACTTCCCCTACAGGCAAGTAGGGGAATTTCCCTGGTGTCCTGGCCAAATTTCCCCCCCTTTCACTAAAAATACCACCAACAGCTTAATCTGGTTCAAGGTTAGTTGCCATTAATCTGTATCCCCCTCCCCAGGTTGTGCCTGAAAATAGGCAGAATTTGTCTAGTGCATTTACCTGGTCAAAAAAAACTAATTAGCTAACCAACTAACTAACTAAATTAGGAGAGGGAGGTGAGCAGTGAGGTGCCACAGGGTTCAGTTCTCAGGTCAGTCCTCCTTAGTGTCTTCATTAGTGACATTGCGGAGGAGCTGGAAGAGAAGGTGTGCCTCTTTGCAGATGACACCAAGATCTGCAATAGGGTAGACACTTCAGATGGAGTGGAAAAAATGAGAAGCGACCTGGGAAAATTGGAGGAGTGGTCAAGAGAATGACAGCTTAAAGTCAATGCAAAAGTGCAAAGTCATGCACTTGGGCTGCAGGAGTCCAGGAGAGGAATACAAAATGGTGGGGGGGATACTAACAACAACAAAACTGGAAAGGGCCCTGGGGGGGAAACATAGCAGATGACCTGAATGTGGCAAGCAATGTGAAAAGGTGGTGGGGAGGGCTGGAGGGATGCTGGGGTGCATAGGGAGGGGCATCACCAGTAGAAAACAGGAGGTAGTGATGCCACTGTACAGACAATTGGTTAGGCCACATCTGGAATACTGTGTTCAGTTCTGGAGACCACATTTCTGGAAGGACAGTGACAGAATAGAGGTGGTCCAGAGAAGGGCAACAAAAATGGTGAAAGGATTGTACTAGAAAACATATGAGGAAAGACTGAAAGATCTCAACATGTATATCCTGGAAGAAAGGAGGGAGAGGGGGAATATGATAGAGACATTCAAGTACCTCAGAGGAATCAACAAGGTCCAGGAGGGCAGTGTATTTCAAAAAAGAGATGTGCAAGAGCAAGGGGTCACAATATGAGGCTAAAGGGGAAGGGGGGAACTCAAGTCAAATGTGAGTAAGTATTTTTTCACAGAAAGGGTGGTGTATACATGGAACAGCCTCCCAGTGGAGGTTGTATTGGCTAAAATGATTGATGAGTTCAAGAATGCATGGGATAGACAGAAGGCAACCCTAGTGGTAGGAAAGAGCGGGTAAGCTGCTGATCATTTAGGATCAGGAGTTAATTAGGTAGGGAAACGGGCAGACTAGGTGGGCCAGGTTGTCCTTATCTGCCATCAAAATCTATGTTTCTATGTTTCTAATTTACACACGCCTGGTGTGGTTCGGTCACAAGGCCTGTAGGCTGTGTGACTTAGCCACACCAGAAGTGGGTAAATGTTACCTTACAAAATGGCAGGGTAAAATCATGTAATCTGATAAGTTCTTATTTATGTGTAAAATATGGGCATTTGGAACACAGGCATTTTCAGATAGCCCTCTATTGACCGAACTGATCTTTCACCACAAACATGGCTGCTACCTTTACACTGTAAAAAAAACTTGAACTGGGCCATAAAAATAAAACTACTTTAAATAAAAAATAAAACAAATGAATTAAATGCTGTTTCTCTGATTATCACACACTTCTTACATACATAAACACATTAGGAACAATAACTATTTTTTATAGTTTTCACTACAACTGTTTCTTTGCTGACAGTGAAAAATACCCCTTCTGTCTTTACCTGCTTATCAGGGAACTCTCTTCTTCTTGTCCTGGCAGTGAGATAACTGTCTCTGGCTGAAACAAAGGCCTTTGTTGTCTCTGTGTACAGTGTGTTGGGAGAGAAACATTCTACCAGTGGAACTGAGCAGAATTTTGAATCCATGTATTCCAAGGTAAACATTCCATAGCTTGAATGTGGAGAAAAACAGAGAAAAAAAACAGGAAGAAGAAAGTAGGCAACAATACAATGACATCATCAATGACATCACTTGCAGTGGGCAGAAGGATTATTTTATCACAAATGCACAAAGTAAATCTATTTTTCTACATATAAACATGCTTTTTCCAATAGTCAAAAGTATAAAAAAAAGGAGTCAATTTTATAAGCGCGATAAGACTAGGGTGTGAAACTATATTTTACAGCATGGCTAGCAGTTGAAGTCACTGGCTGTTGGCCTCTGGTCTACTATGCTCCTGGCCTTGCTGTAAAATATGATTTACACACACCCCTTTGTGCCTTATTGCTTACATAACTCACACCCTGGAGTGGATTATTGCAATTATACAATGAACTATAATAAAAGAATTAAAAAAAGTTATTAAAAATATTTACTTTACTATTTTTAAAGCTTTTTTTAATTTGTTTTTTGTAATTTCCTTCTTCCTTGTTATATAGTGCCTTATTGCAAGGCAGATTATGGCTGAAGTTGTCTGGCCCCCACACTCCTCACGGCACCCCCCTGGCACACATACGCACACACAGTTAATGCTTTTTTTGTTTGTTTGTTTGAGAGACCCTGGTGCAAGTTGTGAGTGGCTCTATAGTTGAACATACATGAGATAGTGTGGTTGTGAGCACCAAGGAGCTGCCGTAGTTCAGGGTATGTTTCTAAGGTGAGTGTGGCTTTTGTGGTGGGGAGGCAGGGAGGGTCTCAGTCAGTGGATTTTTTTGTTTTTGTTTGTTGAAAGCGATCAGGAGACCGGGAATTTAACATGCAGGACATCGGCATTACTGTGAAGTAGTGTATAGCGTGGAGCTGGCAGGTGAGTGATAGAAGCTGTGAATGGCTGCTTGGTACTGCAAGTGAGCGTAGGGAGTGATTGCTGGCATCAGTTAAAGATTAGGCAGGTGCTGGAGTGTAGAGAAGTGGAGTGTGGGCAGGGGGTTGCTGATAGATGGGGTGGACTGGAAAGAGAGCTGTGGTTCAACTTTGGCCAGCATTCTGGAGCGCTTAGCTGGAAACAATATGGCAGCATCTTGTTTACATTTTGGTGACAGTGAGGAAGGATTTGCTTTTTTGCAAACCAGCTTCTCTGGCTACTGGATCTTTATCCATGTGTTACTGTAGGATTTACCCATGGGTAAAGACCCTAGTTAGTCAATCAAATTTCTGGAAATCTAATCCCATTGTATAATCAGCACGTAACAGGTAATAGGAATCAGTTGTAATACCTTTAGATGACCCTCCTGTTTTCCTTTTAGTGTGTGTATCCTATATTCAGTGTTTCGACCAATGGTAGTTAAGTAAATAATCTTGTTTGAATTGCCTTTGTAACTAACTGGAACATCTCTTCTCAAAAGAGACTGCTGTCCCTCTCTTTTCATACTACCTGAACGGCTAGCGATATGAGAAGGCAGCTTGGCCAGCAGAAGATTTCTTGGGGAGCAGAGAGAGAGAATGGGGAACAGTGTTACAGAGTGGGTATGGGGAAAGGGGGGAAGAGAGGAGAGGAGAGGGGAAAAGTAGGGATGGAGGGGGAGAAAGAGAGAGGAGCTAAGCCAGAATTCAGATGTGAAGGATGCACAGTGACCAAGGTTCCAAGGAAGGGGAGGTAAAAGTAGTACTAAACGTTTTTACTGCTTGGATGACATATAGTACAGAAAAGGATGAAAGGGCCACCTTTAAAATCACAAACTTTGTGTACCTCTCTCCCTTCTCTTCATCAGTGTCCTGCTTTCTTGGCTACCCTATTCCATGAGCATTCCTGAGATGTACTGATGAGCAATATTGAACTCAATTTAGCAGGAAAATCAATTTTCTCAATGTTGCCGATCAAAAGTGAAGCTTCTGGACATATTTTCAGGTCAAGTTTTATTCATTTAAATCTGTGATGCAGACATGCCTATTAGCAATCAATCAATAGAACACTTCCCACACATGCTTAAACTATCCTTGTAAGCAACTAAATTAGCTAGCCTAAAATGTCACTACCCATTTTGATGGACAGCTGGGACTTGGGTGAGATTAACCAGTAATGCAGGAGATGCAATCGGAGAGCTGAATCACACTGCCTCCTGTCTCACTGTTACAAAAAGTGCTGTTGCTTTTACTTTTATTTTTCTCTGGACTGTAGCACTACAACAGGGACTGTAGTCTATCTCCCATAGAGGAGGCCGACGGTGACATTAGCCATGGGTGGTTGTGGAAAGGACTCCTTAATAAGTTGGTGGTATATCTATATTTAAAATGGGCAGTTTGGTGCTAAAATTTAAGCCAGCAAATCTCAGTGGTGTGCATTTTTGTAGTCTGGGACTAAATGGACCTACTACATTGCTTTTTCAAAAAGTTTGGCTCCCCTTTAAGAAGCCAGTGCAGTACTCTAGCTACCCAGTGCAATCCCTCTGTCACCCAATGTAATATTCCCTTTTCTGATGCAAACCAACCCAATCCAAGTCCCCTCAGTAATGCAGTTCCCTCAATCCAAGTTCCTACCGCCAATGCACTCCCCTATGTGCCAGTGCATTCCACCGTGCATGGCATCCCTAGTGTCCTGTGGTTCCCTCCCCTGCCTTTCCTTCATCCTCTGCTACACCTGGCTGTCACAGTTGTAAATGGCTACTTTACAGCTTTAAGCACTGATAGCGGATTTCAGCAGTTCAGCTACTGCTGGCATGTGAATCCCTACCATACCTGCAATTATACTTTCTTAAACCAAGCCCTTTATTGTTGTTTGTTTAATGGAAAGGAAAAAATAAGAGTCTCTGCCAGGCAGAGATCTGATTTTCTGATTATGATCAGGGCTCTTTATTCTTAGTGAGACTTCAACCCTACGTTCTGTGGCAGGGCTCCTAAACTTCTGCAGCAGGTTTGTTTCACTTCTGTGGTTGAATTTATACATGGTGGATTTCTGTTCAGCCATTGGTCAACATGATATGTGATGTCATCCAATATTGAACATAGGGAACAGGGCTTTAGGACAGATGGTGGTGGTGGTGGTGGGGGGGGTGCCTGAAGTTGTGGAAAATTAGTATTTTGTAACTGGAAAAAAAACAGACAATAGTGAATTCTGCAGCATGAAAGGAGTTCTCCATCCTCTTTTATCCCCTGGCCCTCAAACAGGTTTCCATATTCCTCATCAGGGTCTAGCAGCTATACTGGCTGTCATGTTGACAGTCCTCACATTTTTCTCCCAATTTTCTTTCTGTCCCTCCCTTCACCCACCTCCAGACAATGCCACCACATGCCTGAAAGGCCACACAGGCTACAACTTTATCCTGAGGAGGAGGGTGAAACCTTCCATGGGCCACTGCAGGGGTTGTTGTGACCGTGGAATGTAGCTCCACCCTCCCCCAGTAGCAGCATCCTCTGACCACTGGCTGCCCATTCAGAGATGATCTAGACTCATTTCCAAACCGGGTCACCTGCATTGAAGTATGTCATGCACCTGCTGCGCCTGGGTGGTCCCTGTCATTCCCTCTCCAAAGAAATCAGGCTTTGTATTTGTCTAGTGTTATAGGGGATGTTGTTGAACACTTACTACAAAATGGGTAAGAGAAACCAAGACCTGTGATTGGTCAGATGTGATCACATGACCATGTGTAATTCCAGCACAACAGCACAGGTCAGAAATATTTAATGTTCTGAACCTCATTACTCAGTTTTTAGAGCAAAAATCAGGGGAATCTAGTCAGACTGCCAGCAAAGCAGTGGCATAACCACTTGCGACGCCGGCAACCTAGATTCGGGAATGACCCAGGGCTGCCGTGGGGGGCAGGGGAGGAGGACAATTGAGCATCCTGCTGCTATACTACCACATGGGTAACCACAGATGGAGGTGCAGGGAAATGATGAAAAACAAGGAGTTCTGGAGTGTGGCTGTTGGTGGACATGACTAGTGTGCCGGTGCAGGTTAATGTTTCCACACTCCTGGGAGAGTGGAGATTAAGGAAGAAAAGTGGTGCTGCCTTCAGAAGATAAAACTTCCACCCACACACCACATCCATCCTGGACCCTCGCTGCCAGGATTCTGGGAGCTACTCGCAGCCACACTTCCACCATGGGTGGCTAGATACAGAATGGGGATGGGCACTTCTGAGCTAACCCGGGTCCTGTGGGGTGAGTCAGAGAGACAGAACAGTGGTGTGTCATGGGTGGGCTATTGGGGTCCCTGAGTCTGTCTGGCTAGTGGGGTCTTAGCGGACAGAGTATGGGCATCGATGGAAGGAGGTCCAAAGCAGGAGTCCGGGGACAGAAAATATATGGGAAAAAAATGGAGGAACCATTTTACAATTGCAATAAGGCACCCCAGGGTTTGCATAATGTTGGGATAATGGCGCCTTTTGGGTGCGTTAAGTGCTCAGCATTGTCCCATGCCTCACTTCCCAAAGTGTGTTGTTATCCCACAATAAGGTTCACCTTGTTATCCTTATTTTGCTTAAATGGCTGCAAATGTTGCTCTTCCCTGCACTATCAGTATCTAAGCTATTGGTTTATGAAGCCCCTTGAGATAAAGTGTGACTGAAAGGCACTATAAAAAACAAAATCAAGCTAGAGTTAAGCCATGTTAGCCCACACAAAACAAGGAGAGAAGCAAAGAGAGGATTGTTTTGCTAGGTAAAGGTAATACCTTTATTTGGCTAATGGAAAGGTAATGATAAAAGCTTTTGAGGCCTATAGTACTTCCTCTTCGACATACCTAAAGAGGCAGTACTATAGGCCTCAAAGGCTTGTGTCGAACTTTTCGTTAGCCTACTAAAGGTATTATTTTTATGTGGCAAAAAATAAAACAAATTCTGTTGTATATCTGCATACCAAAAAGTGAACTGCCCCCTTTCTTCCAGAAGGTGTTCTGCAATAGCAATTTTGTCATCAGGCATGATGATAGGTTTATAAATGTCTGTGGTTTGAATGCTCCCACTCCAAACGTTAGTAACATATGATTATGCCTTCTGGTCAAAATGCTGGGCACTTCATTTTGGGTTTGTGAAATGTTTTGAATGCATATCCTCCTGAGTGCCAATTAAGCTGTTTATGTGTAAGGCCAAGATTTTTATAAAGTGACATGAGCACTCTTTTTTACTTTGGACTGAACGAAAAACAGAACCACTCGGGACACAGTTCTATGACTCAGAGAATGTTTTCTCCTATTAATGTTTTAAAGGTCTCTAGTGGGGTTTTTCACTTGCTACATTTGAAATGTTGGATTGCTGAACAGTATTTCCATAGTATGAACATAGGAACATACAAAATTTGCCAGCAGATAAAGGCCTAGAGGTCTATCAAGTCTGCTCGAATGTGCAGCTAGCACCCCTTAGTCACAGAAACTTCAGTCCAGCTCCGCTGTCAGCCCTGCAGGACAAAAATAACCAAAGGTCATGCAAAATCAATCACAGGAACAAACAAGATCAGAGGCAGAGGAATAAAAAAGTTGTCCGAGTGTGACATTTAATGGCCATTCACTCCTCTGAGAATGGAACCAGGCATAATTTGCATTTCTTCTGGAACCCTCAGACCCAGCTACAGGTCTTGATCTCTAGGGCTATTCAGCCAGTATTTCAGAACCAGTACATTTACACTGAGAATTTATGCTCCAGGTAGCCAGCTCTTCTACGCAGATTATTTGATCTAGTTATGCTAACAAAATGTTTGTTTTTATTCTTTTCATACCACCCAATATGATATTGCTGCTCTGAAACCAAAAGAATAATAGTGCCAGGTCCTTTTTCCACTTTTTCTATGCTTATTATTTTGCTACCCCTGTCGCCCATTTTTCTTTTGCCTGCCTTCAGGTTCACCTTTCACCCACTCCAAACCGTACTGCTCGCCATAGGACTCCTCATGCAGCCTTTGCTTGGCATCCCTGCTCGAGAGCCTCCTGCTGTTACCTATATCTTCTCCATAGTCTGCTGGATACTGAGTTTCCCCCATGTCAGAGGGCTTACTTAATTTGACAGCTGAGGTCCCGGAGAAGCCAGCAAGGAGCTACGAGAGTCAGCAGGGCTTTACAGTGGCATGGTAGTCGGGCAGCTTCACCTCACTGGGGACCACCTGAGGTATTTTTTCCACTAGCTCCCTCCCATTATCCTTCCCCTGGGTGTGGCCCTGTACCATACTATGCAGCCTTTCAGGGCTGTTGGAAGGCAGATAGAGCCTCATCCCACCCCTTCAGAACAGCCCTGGCAGTTTCACTCTGTATACCTGATGCCTCTTCATCATGTGCTAATCAGAAGGATGAGTGCTGATGTAAGGTCGCTCTGACAGCCCACTTGTTCCTTCCTGCATGGCTTCCCTACCTCCAGGGCCACTAGTGAGCATTTAGGGATTGGAAGGAGATGCTCTCCACAGCAGTAGGTGTCCAAGGCATATGGTCTCTCTGGTTCAGTTTGTTGGATCCTGACACTCCAGGCCAAGGGCACAAATCCAAGTTGACAGGAGCACTTTTAAGGGAGTTTTGTAACATTACTCAACCTATTAATTCATTTCTCGAGACATTTTTCATGTAGATTACTGGCAAGTACTATTTTTTCTGTCTGTTGAAAATTGGTAATCTTCTGCCATTCCCGATTCCATGCACACCCATGCCCTTGATTCTCATGTACCCCCATACCCTGTTGCAAAGTGCCATAAATGGCAAGCCAAGGACCAGTCACAAGTGGTGGGTGGCCATCCCACACCTCTCTCAGTATGTCACATGACACAGATAGTGATAGGGCAGTGTGCTTGGGGAGCAATCTGGGGAAGACCTGAAGTACAGTACTCTCCTGAGCTGAAGTGGAGTGCTGTACTGCTAGGCTAAAGATGAATATCTCCATTAGGTCACACACTGTCGATGATACGGCTCTACTTAAAATGTGATCTGACATTAATAAAGTTAAATCTGACTTGCAAAGAGACTTTGTGGCAATTCAGGAATGGTTTGTAAAGTCAAATCTAATATTGAATAGTAAAAAATCTAAGACAGTGTTGTTTATCAGCAACTCCAGGATTAAATCCTGTTCCCTAGAATTGGGAATAAAAACAATATCTGGTGATTTTTTGCAACAGATCACTGAATAAAAGTACCAGGGTCTTTGGGTGGACAGTAGTCTGAAGTTTGATTAGTTATTTATTTGGTTTTGGTAACCGGGTAAGTGCACTAGGCATAAGAATGCCTATTTTCAGGCACGACCTGGGAGAAAACAACAAAATACATACAAATAAACATGTGACGCAGCACACGAAAACAGCACAGTTTCGAGGGAAACAAAACTTAGGGTATGGAGAGACAATAACTTCAACAAGCCAAGTGTAAAAAAAATGTAAATGTTACAGTATTATGCAGTTACAATACAGATTGGACAAGTAAACACAGGAATCAAAACAGAGTGAGAAAACAGGCATTGCAAGAGAGAGCATACAAAAGAATACAATAAGTGCCAAAGTGAGTAGTTAATGAGCAGGGGAGAGGAAGGAAGAGTGGTAGGAAGGGGAGAAAGAGAGGGTGGGGATGAGAGAGTGGACATGAAAGAGGGTGTAAGAAAGGTGGAGGAAGAGGTGTCAGAGAAGTGAATTATGTAGAAAGAAACAGAGGGCAAGGAGAAAGAAATGGTCTAAGGCAGATTAAAGCAAGTGCAGGGGTTAGCATCATGCAGATGCTCACGATGAAGTTTCTTAAAGCTAGCATGGGTGGTCACTCGACGGATAGTAATGGGTAAGGAGTTCCAGTATTTTGGAGCCATGAAAGAGAAAGCGCACGCGCCCATGTTGGTTCTGCATTTGGGAATGTGAAAAAGGGCTTTATCAGTCGATCGTAGCTCATAGGGAGAGAGGTTGTGAGT
The DNA here is from genome assembly GCA_016271365.2 of Neoceratodus forsteri. Lineage (NCBI taxonomy): Eukaryota > Metazoa > Chordata > Ceratodontiformes > Ceratodontidae > Neoceratodus > Neoceratodus forsteri. Next base: position 1,298,414,293 of record CM057459.1, on the reverse strand, counting down.
CCAGTAGGGAGGCAAGGGATAGGGGGAGGCCTGATCTGGCAACACAGTCAATTAGTGAGCCAAAAGACTGGAGTTGGTGGGTGGAGGGACACGGCCATTTTGAGTCAGCATAGAGCTGGCAATGGTGTTTGTAACGTGGTGATGCAGAGGCATATTAGCGGCAGGTGCTATTATAGGTGATGTCCCATTTATGGAGGGAGGATCTTGCGGCAGATAGGTAAATGACTGAGCCATATGCTAGGGCTGGAAGAAGAAGGCCTTGTGCCACAGCTAGTCTGGCTAAAGGGGTAAGGGCATAGCTAGTATGATAAGCACTTCCTATCTTGGCGTAGACAGACTTACAGATAGCTGTAATGTGTACGTCAAGGTCTAGAGATTCACTGAGAGTAACACCTAGATATTTAAAGGATTTGGTGCTAATCAATGGGGAGCCATCCGCACACGAGATTATAAGGGCATTATGATTTGCTTTAAGTCTAGCAGTTTTGCACTTCTCTCTTGTAATGCTCCGAAACCTGAAGGGGGGTGCAAGAGTGGAGGTTTGGTATTGCTAGGGGATGAAGCAGTGTTTGCAGAAGGGAAAGAGGTCAGGTAATTTGTTAGATCTGAGAAATGGCGATTGAAGGAGTTGGCTATAGTCCCCGGATTGTTGTAGTGTATGCCATTTAACAGCATATCACTTGTGTGGGCCCTGTGATTAGCTCCAAGGAGTGTTTTTATGGTGGCCAGAATTTCTTAGAGTCCCTTGAGGCTTTTATAAGCAGGTCCCTGCAGAATGAGCTTTTGGCTAAGTGAATGTTTCTTTTACAAGTGTTTCTCAGAGAACAGTAGTGGTTGTAGTCGGTCTGTATCCCAGTAGTTTTGAAATGCCGCCATGCTTTGTCCCTGGCCCTTATTTGGGTTAGTAGGTCTTTGGTTAGCCACTTAGTCTGGGTTCCACGAAAACGACGAGTGACACGGGGAGCATGGGTGTCTTGGAGCGGACCAAAGTGGTCCAGGAAGTAGTCTAGAGCAGACTGGGCATTAGTTGAGGTGTAGATGGGAGCCCAATTATGCAAAGAGAGATCATGTGTAAACTGTGTTGGGTTGAAATTGGCCAAATTGTGGAAGGTAATGAGTTTAGGAGGCAGCGATGGTTTACTGGTAGAGTGCCAGATGCAATAGATTGGGGAGTGATCACTGATTGCATCCGGAAGCATACCTGCACCTATTATGCTGTGAGGGCAGTTTGTAAGGACCCAGTCAATAAGAGTACTTGTCTGAGGGGGAGCCATAATCCTAGTTGGGTCTGTGATCAGTGATCAGTTGGTGAAGGTTGTGGCCTTGTACCAAGGTGTGAGAGGACAGATTTGATTTACTAGTCCAGTTTAGGTTTAGGTCTCCCAGTATAAGGACCTCGCTACGGCCAATGGTGCTGTCTACTTGGGAGAGGAGTTCTTCAAGACCCTTACTACCCCCAACAGGAAGATTATGGGCACAAACTATGTGTAGTTTCTTTGAGCCTTGTTGTAATGCTGCATGGAGTGCTTCGCAGTGAGATAGGGTAGGTAGGATGGTTTGGGATAGCAGCAGGTGATGTTTATAGAAGATGGCAACACCGCCTCCACGTTTTGATGAGGGCCTGTCTTTTCTGATGAGACTGTAGTTGGGCAGCGAGCAGAGGGGATCAGCGGTGGAGGGTTTTAGCCATGTTTCAGATAGGCAGAGGATATCGGGGTGATTATGAGCAACCCATGCCTCAAGTTCAGCTATGTTGTGAAGGAGGCTCCAAATGTTCATGTGTACAATGCGGAGTCCCTTGGTGTCATGCCAGGCTGCATTATTTTGAGGGAGGTTACTTACAGTCCCCGGGTTTAGCTCAATATCCCCAGCTAACAATAAGGCTAGGAGTAAAAGGTACCATAACTTTCGATGGATGAACGAGGTGGACAGGGTTATGTCAAGCACCAAGGATTTATGCAGAGTGTAGGCTAAGTGGTAGATGAGCTTATGGGGGGTGAGAAGTGGGAAGGTGTCACATGGCCAGTGTAGAGGCATTCGCATAGTGGCGAGCTTGGATTCATCAGGGTGGGTGCAATGATGGTTCTTGCTTGGAAGGTGGTATAAAATTGGGAGCGATAATAGGTTGAGAAGAATAGAGACTGGTAGTAATGTAGCACATGGATTAATAGCCATATTGAAATTTATTGAGAGTGCCATTTGAAGTGGGATGTTTGGGAAAAGAGGTCTCAAAAATGAGGAATACAGGATTAATCTAGCTAGCAGGGTTTTGATCTGGGAGCTAGAGTGAAAAGGGACTAATATCAGGCGCCCTCTAGCTGTCAGGAAATATAGCCTGTTAATGGCAAAGTGAGGAGATAGTTAATTTTCTGCTGGTGGGCGTGGTTTTCCAGTATCGCTTGCTATATAGTTGGAGCTGGTTAAGGGTGGGGAGCAGTCGCAAAGCGACTGCGGGGAAAGCAGGACTGAGCGATCTGTATTTGGATGCAGTTGTTTCTTTACTTGTATGCTATTGACTGTATGTGCTCTATTACATTTGTCACCCGGCAAGCTCAGAGCAGCTCTTTCAGCTGAAATCAAGTCTCCCTCCTGAGTTGCAAGCGTTAAAAACTGTACGTTTCTGGGAGCAATTTTATCAAATTAAATTGTCGTCTCCTCCTCAGCTGATAGCACTGTAAAGGAAATTCAGTTTTAGCAGCTGCTTCAAGTATATTTGCAGAGCAAGGTAAGCATCTATACTACAGAGTTTCAGAAGGGGAAGAAAATAATAAAAAAAACAATCTGTTTGCAAGAGCCTGAAATACTCGAGGAGCAGATCAGACTACACTCCTAGCTGCTGGCTCAGTGTTCCCTTTTCAGCTGCATTAACTTTCTTTTAGATGCTTTCTTTACAATTTAGTGGCTGATAGGCAGGTTAGGGGTTCAGATATGAATTTGCAGCACAGGTTTACAGGACCAAGGTTTGCACAAAAATGCAGTTTGACAATTATCCTGGGCTATAACGCCAATCAGCAGCTAACAATATATATTATAGTAGTAGGGCACTTCAGACAATTACACTGCGTGTATATCAGCCTAATTTGAGGAGGAGGAATTTAAACTCTGTTTTGGCGCCACTTTCAAATACAGTGCCCTAGCTGATGCACAAAATGTAAATGTCCACGCACATCACCTATTAAGCACTAATTTCACTGATTTAATTTAAGCAACAACCGGAGTGGCTCCGTGAGTCCTGGCAGTCAGTTCGGTAGTTTGAGAAAGTCCAAGAGGAAAACAGCGCCAAAATTCAAGCAGTCAAGATAAAGGAAGGCAAGGCTGTGAGGTGCAGTTCGACTGACGAGAAATTACCTTTAGGTCTGGGAGCCTCAAAATCGTTGGTGGGGGAGCTCCAGGGCAGAGGTGCGCCCTCCTGTAGCTGAGGCTTTAGGTCGTGGAGCCTCAAAATCATTGGTGGGGGAGCTCCAGGGCAGAGGTGCGCCCTCCTGTAGCTGAGGCTTTAGGTCGTGGAGCCTCAAAATCGTTGGTGGGGGAGCTCCAGGGCAGAGGTGCGCCCTCCCGTAGCTGAGGCTTTAGGTCGTGGAGCCTCAAAATCGTTGGTGGGGGAGCTCCAGGGCAGAGGTGTGCCCTCCTGTAGCTGAGGCTAAGGACACATCAAAGAACTGGTAAAAATAATCAATTGTAAACTAGGGGCTTTAAGAAGAGCTAAACATTGTATGGACAGGCATGTACTGTAAGACAGTCTGTAGTCAACAAGATGCTAGTACCTATAATAGACTATGGTATACATGTTTATGGTCACGCCAGTGTAACAGAACTGAGGAAAGTTGAGGTACTGTACAATTGACTAACTGGATTTGTTTTACTAGCCACCATTGTAAGATGCTTATTGAGCTAAATTGGTTCACAATAGAAAATAAATATAAAAAATGTTTAATCAAGCAAGGAACACCATAGTAACTGAAAGTAAAAACCCATTTATTCATTTGAGAAAATGAAAAGGATAACTCACTCACATAACTTGAGGGACAAATGACTTAGGGATTACCAGATCAGGACTCAAAGAACTAGATATGGTGAAATTACCTATCTATATTCAGCTATAAAGGTCTGGAATGAACTTAAAATTCAGATGAAAAACATTACTGATAGTCGTAGAACATGTAATACTGCATTAAGACAAGAATTAACCACTCGTTGTAGGTGTTGTGACTAGCCCAGAGTCCCATTGCTACACTAGTAATATTGTATATTCAGTTGTTTGTAGGATGATTGTGTTATCATGAAACTGTATGTGTAATTTTATGTGAAACCGTATGTGTAATTTTATGTGAAACCGTATGTGTAATTTTATGTGAAAATCAGGCACACTTTGTAAATAGGACTTGTCCTAATGGTGTGAAATGGCATCTATACCTGACTTGAAAATAAAGATTTTACTACTACTACTACTGTCATTCATGCTCTTTTTTATGGCATCCTGTAATGCACCAAAATACCAAGCAAGCACCCTGGTCCACCACAAGGGGTCACTGCGGCAGTGGCACATGGACGCTCCCTGGGCTGTGATATTCATCTGTTCACAATTCTTCCACAGTTCTGGCCATTGGATGCAAGCACCTGGGGTCCGCTCCCAAACTCGGGGTGCTTAACTGTTGCTGTTCTGTTAAAAATGTATATGGGAACCCATTGGCACAGCGGTAGTGCTACTGCTGATGATGCCAGCAACCAGTAATGAGGTCACGTCATTGGGGGCCAGTCAGGAAGGAAGATTGAGCGTTCTTCTGGGGAGGGAGTGTTGCTGTGTCTGCTATAATGCTGTCATCTGGGTGACCATGGGTGGCAATGCAGCGGTGGTCCAGCAGGGAGGGTGGACATCAGTGATGCTCCACTCTGCACACTCAGCATGTGTGGTGCCTGGGCTCAAGTGTTGGCATCCCAAAGGTCTGGCTCAGTGCTGCAGTGACAGCTCCTTTGTGCTGCCACCTGGGAGACTGGGGTTTTCATCTGACCCCCCTCCCCCCAAGATCATACACCATCCAGGGTCAACAGGGGTCCAAGCACATCACAGACATTAGGTGCTCAGCTTCCAAAGGGGGGTGCACTACCAAGCATTCATGCCCCCCGCTTATTGAGTATATATAAAATGTAAAATATAAGATTCATATTTACACAAGGGAGGCAGTAAGGAGGTGGAGGGGAACTACCGACCTGTCAGCCTCACGTCAGTGGTGAGGAAGATAATGGAGGCATTAATCAAGGAGAGGGTGGTGGATTACCTGGAGGAGAGTGGCTTGCAGGACAACAGACAGCATGGCTTCACGAAGGGGAAGTCTTGATAGACCAACCTAAGGAAACAACCCTGATCTGTGCAGGATGACTCAGGCGCTTTTGGACCCAGGCCCTCACTATTGACTGCTGCTTCTCCACCCTGGGAACTCCTGCCTCTGCATTCAGGAGGAGGTGGGAGGTAGATCTGACTGAGCTGGACCCCAACATGGGGGTGGTGGCAAACTCACAGGTTTGAAAGGAGGCTGCAGATAAAATGATTAGACATGAGGCGATGGGGCCGGGTCTGACGCAGAGGAAGGGGACCAGAGTAGTGTGTGGGAGCATATAGTGTTACGTGGCCTTTTGAATAGCTAATAAATGCTTCAAAAGTGAATACACTTGGAACATTTCTGGGACAATAATTTTTGGTTTACAGTCCACAGTCTTGCTGCAACGGGTTACCATGCGACAATGTCTTTTCTTATACCTATATTTTTGGTGTACCCTCCATTAAGTTGTATCAAAGGGTGTCAGTAGTTCTTCTTCTTTGTATACGAAATGTGCCTCTTACTATTTCTTTGCCTCGGAATCAAGGAAAATGTGTATTGTGCTATTTGAGATAATGCAATAAAAATTAAAAAAATAAACAAGGTCTGGCTCAGTGCTGCAGTGACAGCTCATTTGTGCTGCCACCTGGGAGACTGGGGTTTTCATCTGACCCCCCAAGATCATACACCATCCATGGTCAACAGGGGGCCAAGCACATCATAGACATTAGGTGCTCAGCTTCCAAAGGGGGGTGCACTGCCAAGCATTCATGCCCCCCGCTTATTGATATCATTGCTGCATTGGCATCGGCTGTGAAAGCAACTGACTACCTGCTCTCCCAACTACAGGAACAGTGTAGCTGTCATAATTCCACTTCAGGGTGGGGGACTGATTGAAAAAAAATTGTGAAAAGTGAATATTAACTTAGCAATTTAAAGTGATGTTCCAACCTAGCGCTATAAGGTATTGGGCTTCATACCTTATAGGTGCGTGAGCTGACAGGCGCAAAAATTTCAATTTACACCGTTATTTTTGTTGTGGAGGCGATCGTCACCGGTGCTGACCCTGGCCGCCGATCTCTTCCAGCTTCCTGGTGCCCTTGTCTATCCTATCTTCAGCATTTTCTGAATAGACGTGGCCAGGTAGAGCACGGGCAGTTTCTTACAGTCTATAGGGTCTAGTTTTAAGTTGTTTTTAGCCATTTTAAATAATCTTAGGGAAAATTAAAGCAGTCGCTAAGTAGTAGGGACCTTATGTTTAAAGCAGTCGCTAACTAGTAGGACCCAATTAGTTAGCTACTGCTTTAATTTTCCCTAAGACTGTTAAAAATGGCTAAAAAAGCGTTTAAAAATAACCTCCATAGACTTGTATGGGGTTCGCCCCTATGCTCTCCTCTGGCCACACGCACACCCCAGAGAGCGTAATGGAGTTGGGGCAGAATGGGCACCAGGAAGCTGGAAGGGATCGGCTGGCTTCGAGGCTTTGCGCCAGTTACGATCCCTTCCACAACAAAAAGTAAGCAGTTTTAAATTAAAATTTTTGCACATGTCAGCTCAGGGGCTGGGCTGCATTGCCCAATACCTTATATCAGAAATTTCCTTTAAGATCAGACGGACTCTAGGTCTTTCACATCTGTCCCTTCCACTTCATAAGCAGGGCTGAAATAAGCATGCTGTATTCTAAAAAAATATGATTCATATTTACACAAGGGAGGTAGTAAGGAGGTAAAGGGGAACTACCGACCTGTCAGCCTCACGTCAGTGGTGAGGAAGGTAATGGAGGCATTAATCAAGGAAAGAGTGGTGGATTACCTGGAGGAGAGTGGCTTGCAGGACAGCAGACAGCATGGCTTCATGAAGGGGAAGTCTTGATAGACCAACCTAATTCAGTTCTTTGATTGGGTGACTCAGGTGATTGACCGGTTGGGGGGCTGTGGACATGGCCTATCTGGACTTCAGTAAGGCCTTCAACACCATCCCCATAGGAGGCTGGTAAGCAAGATGGAAAGCCTGGGGTTGGGTGGGAAGATAACAAGCTGGGTGGAGGCCTGGTTGGCAGGAAGAACTCAAAGGGTGGTGCTAAATGGGGTGCACTCCAAGATGGCGAGGGGGAAGAGTGGAGTGCCACAGGGGTCAGTTTTAGGTTTGCTTATCTTCAACATCTACATCAGTGGTATTGCAGAGGGTTTGAGGGGGAAAGTGTGTCTATTTGCTGATGATATGAAAATATGTAGTAGGGTGGACACCCCTGGGGGGGGGGGGAGAACATAAGGGAGGGCTTAAAGACACTTGAACAATGGTCTGGGATGTGGCAGCTGAAATTTAATGCCAAGAAGTGCACTGTGATGCAGTTGGGGAGTAGGAACAGAAGAGCAGGGTACACCCTAGATGGGTAGGAAATCAAAGTAACAGAACAGGAGAGGGATCTGGGGATCATAGTCTCCTCAAACCTTAAGGTAGGGATCCTATGTTGCAGTGCGGCAGGAAAGGCCAATGGAATGTTGGCATGCATAGGCAGGGGCGTTAATAGCAGAAGGAGGGAAGTAATAATGCCCCTTTACAAAGCCATGGTGAAGCTGCACCTGGATTATGGGGTTCAGTTCTGGAGGCCACATTTCTGCAAGGATATAGATGCATTGGAGAGGGTTCAGAGAAGGGCAACCAAGGTAGTGCAGGGTATGCAGGGAAAGTCATACGTGCAGAGGTGTAAGGAGCTGGATCTGTACACGCTGGAGACATGGAGGGAAAGGGGTGACATGATTGAAACTTTTAAATATGTAAAGGGACTCAGTAAAGTGCGAGAAGACTGTTTACTTAAGAGGAAGGAGGGGGTCAGAACTAGAGGGCACTGCCTCAGACTGCAAAGAAAAAGATACAGGGGCAATGTGAGAGGGCTTTTCTTCACAGAGAGGGTGGTGGAGCCCCGGAACAGACTACTAGATGGAGTGTTGAGGGCTAAATCGGTGGAAGAATTCAAGAAGGCATGGGCAAGCATATGGGGCTGAGTATCGGGGAGGGTGGGGCTGGCAGGAGGGGAGGTGTAGGAGAAAAAAAGGCAGACTAGATGAGCCGATATGATCCTTTTCTCGCCGTCAAGCTTCTATGGTTCTATGATATTTTTCTTCCTACATCTCAACTGCCTTCCTTGTCTACATTTCGATGCACCATTGCTGCAATCTCCAGGCAGCTTTAAGGGCCAGAGACCAATGGTGTGGGAGATGTCAAATGGCTAGGTTGCCAAATACTTCCTGTCTATTATCGGAATGTGCTGCTTCATGAAATTTCAGCAGTTGTTTTCCCTAGAGATTAATCTGCCCCTTTAGATTGCTACCCAGCCTATCACAGGCTTCTTTCTTCACTTCACAGAGCCAAATGGCTATCATGAACGCATGATAACTGTAGAAAAAAATGTTGGGAACAATGCTGTGACCATTAAGCTTTCTTCAGGAATGAGCTGTAAAGAGAAAAGAAAAAGTTAGTTTGAAACATAAATGTAATTTAAAGGGGAACCAAACTGTATCAAAAAAATCAATGTAGTGGGACTGGCTGGTCACAAACTATAAAATCGCATATCACTGAGATTTACTAACTTTTTGTGCTAAAATTCTCATTTTAACGTAGACCCTGTGTTGCTGTCTCGATCGGGAATCCTTCCCAAAACTGCCCACGACTAATGTCACAGATGACCTCAGCTGTGGGGGATAACCTTCAGTCCACATTATAGCACTTACAGTATCACCCAGATAAATATAAAAATTAATGCAGAAGCTGCTGTTTGTAACAGGGAGAGAACATGCAGTGCATCCAGCTCTCTGAGCTCGTCTGTTGCAGCACTAGCTAATATCACCCAAGTGTCAGCTAACTGTCCATCAGAATGGGTAGTGACATTTCAAGTAGGCTAATTTAGTTGCTTACAAGGAGAGGCCTGAATACGTATGGGAAGCACCCTATTGATTAATTGATAATAGGAATGTTTACCTCCCTCACAGGGTTTTATGACTGAAACATGGCATGAAAATATACCATGGGCCAGATTTTAGAAGGGCCTGACATGGCCTAGACACCAAAGGACAGATTCTCAAAATGATTTGGGACTAAGTCCCACACCATAACTCCAGTTGCGGACTGAAATCTCCGCTGCTGTGGAGATTGATATTGTCAGTCCACCAGTGAGGCCCCACCTGGAGTACAGTGTACAGTTCTGGAGACCATACCTACGTAAGGACATAGACAGGGTAGAGAAGGTTCAGAGGAGGGCAACAAAGATGGTGCATGGGTTGCATCACAAGTCCTATGAAGACAGGTTGAAGGAACTGAACATGTACTCCCTGGAGGAGAGGAGGGAGAGAGGGGATATGATAGAGACATACAAGTATCTTACAGGGAGGAACAGGGTGCAGGAAAACACTATTTTAAGCGAAAAAGATGTTTCAGGACTAGAGGGCATGGGATGAAGTTGGAGGGAGGACGATTCAGAGGAAACATGAGAAAGAATTTCTTCACAGAACGGGTGGTGGACAAGTGGAACACCCTGCCAGAGGAAGTGGTGGGGGCTGAAACAATCATGGGATTTAAGAATGCATGGGATAGACATAAAGGAATTCTAGAGGGCAGGGGTAAGGGGAAACAGACTTCTAGGAAAATAAACTGAACTTACAAGCTCAAATGGGCAGACTAGGTGGGCCATAGGCCCTTATCTGCCGACACTGTCTATGTATCTATGTACCACAGCTGCAGAAGAGGTATGCCTGGTCCCACCAATCATAACATTTTTCTGTAGCTGCAGTGAAAAGCCACCTGCAAACTGTCATAAATCGTGGAGCCAATTGTACTTTTGAGAATATTGTAGCTGCAGGAAACACTGCCATTCTGCAAGTGGCAACCCGCTTGTGCTGAGTTTTTCCATAAGTTATGGATTTCATGGCTTTGAGAATCTGTCCCAAATCCCTGCACACAACTCCCTGGTGTAGGAACAATTCCTGTACCGTGAAAATGCTATTTCAGCATTTTATGAGCATGAGCTGCATTTTCATTTTTTTCTGCGTGGCGCAAAAAAAATGTTATGCCTGCTAATACTAGGTGTAGCATTTTTCCACCGCTGTGTAATAAAATATGCACAAGTAGCCATAAATTGTGGAAAAGATTGCAAAAAGGCAACCTTCTTGAAAATTGAGTGCATGTGGAAAAAATTGCAGTTGCACAGGGAAACCCTCCCTTGTGCAGTTTGTTTTCTGCATGTGCACACTTTTTCCACTTTTAAAAATCTGGCCCCAGGAGCTTTTGGTTGACGATGTTATAAAACTGATTATCCTGCTATATAGAATCTGATATTACTGAGTAGTGGACATCAGGGGTGCTCCTTGGTCCAGACAGTGGAGTAGCTGGGGAAGCTGGGCACTGATGAATAGAGGGAAGAGAAGAACTGTGATTTTACAAGGGTCATGGTTCTCTCCTTCTTTTCTGTATGTAGTCCTAAGCAGTAAAGTTAAAACTTGTAGTACGCCAGCTCAGTGGCATGGCAGGTTAAGGCATCCATGCCTCCCTGCTGCCATGCCGGCAACCCCGGGTTTGGGAACGGACTTGAGTCACGGAAGGGGGGCTAACTGGGAGAGGGAAGATGGAGCATTTTTAGAACAGCTCTCTTCTTTTGAGAAGGCGGGATCCCGTGACCTGCCACTCAACTGCCACCTGGAGGAATCCAGATGGGAGCATGTGCGTGGTCTAATAGCTTGGGAAAGGGCCAGTGTATGGAGTGCTGAGGGTGCCTACGTGGAGGTGAAGCCTGCACACTACACTCATTGCACATTCAGCCATGTCTGGGGAGAAAATCCGGTGGAAAATGTGGAGGATGGACTTAATGAAGCCCACCCGGTGGCCCACCCGGTCTCGGAGGGGAAGACTGGCAGAGACTCGCGACGGGTGTGTGCAATGGGTCAGCGTTTATACAGCTGCCCAACCTACCACCAGAGAGATAAAAACCTTTATAGAAAGCTGGCCCAGTGGTGCTGAGGGCTGAGGTGCTGGACGCCTTACCTCGCGCTACGCCGGCAACTTGTGTTCGGGAATGAGCACGGGCCACCGGGGGTTGGCAGGGTTGGAGAAGGATTGAGCATCCGAAGGACTGCTCTCCTTCTCCAGGGAGGGGGGACAACAGTGGTCGGTGCTCGACTGGCCCCTGGTGGAGACTGGGGGGGCAGTGCACTGATGCTGAAGAAAAGGTGCAGAGTTGGGGCAGATGCCTGGAGGGAGTGTGTGCAGATGCATGCATGCTCCCTTCACTGGCATCATTGCATGCCCCTCCCTGCAGGGGAGAAAGCAGAAAATATCACTGGGCAGCATAAAGGCTGCCCTGACGGCGCTGCCATGATCACGCCTAAGTTAGGTCCCTCACGGGCCCACCCTCCAGATCTCTGCAGTGGTGGGGTATGTACCCACTGTGATGCAACCTGGGGAGGCTGTGGCAGGGAGGGATGAGCTGTGGCCATGATCGGGGTGGCAGCTATGAAGGCTTGCTGGAATAAATGGGGGAACTAAAGTTACGACCCCCCCCCCAGCTGAAGGACATTAAAAAAAGACAAAAAAAAACCTTTTCAGAAAAAAAAACTTGTAGTACTACTTATCCTGTGCTGACAGAGTTGCATGCATTGGGGTAATCAGCCAGATCTAACGAAGAAAACAAAAGGAGAAGGAGCTTATCTTTTTCACTACACTGATAGAGAATCAAGAATGAACCCTTTATTATGGGTTATATGGTCTTCCACTGGACATCAGAACACCCTCCTGATTTCAGAAGTAAATGGAGGTTCAAGATGGTGCCATGCAGGTAGCCCACATGCTGTGCAGCAAAGTTACTCTGTATGAACAGGCTTTTATGTACTGATATTAATCCTGCTCTGTAGGGCTCTGACAAGTACTGGTACCAGCAGTCAGAGCTGCTGCAGCTGCTGTCAGCTGTTTTCCTGGTGCAACAGGATCAATATCTGTACATAAAAGTCTGAACAACAGGTGTACACAGATCACAGTGGTTGATGGGCATATGTGTGTGTGTGTGTTCTGCTGATGCTCAGTGGGAGACCATACAGCCTGTAAGACAGACTTTAATTCTCTCTCAGTCTAGTGTAAAAGATGAGCTCCATCTCCTTTTTTGTTTTCTTCAGCAGAGCTGGTTGATAACACTCCCCCATCACGCATGCCACTTTGTCAATGGGGGATCAGTAGTGCTAAAAGCTTTCACTTTACTGATTAGAACAACATACAGAAAAGGAGGAGAGGGACACCTGTAAAATCACAGACTTTGTGCACTTCTCTCTTCATCAGTGTCCAGCTACTCTGGATATGTCATTACCTGGGTCCAGGAACATCCCTGATGTGTACTGCTCAGTTTAGCAGAAAGAAAAAATTACTCACCGTAGTAATATTGTTTCTTCCAAGGCGTCTTTTAGTGTGCTTGACAAGTGCAGAATGCCAACTGGGTTCAGCTGTCCCGGAAGTGGAGTCAATGCTGATGAGTTTTTGGAATTAGCCCATCAGGATAGAGTATGAGATTGTGCTGTCTCTGGCAAAGCTAGAGGCAGTCAGAATTATTTTGAAGCTGTAAGGGACAAAACAAAGCTCCAAAGTATGAACTGTTACTATAGGAATAAAAACTATTTAAAGCTATGTTACAACTAGAAAAAAAAACACCACTGTGAAGGAACTTAGCATCCAAAAACAGAAAAACTGTTGAAAATTTGGCAAGAGGAGAGGGCTGCAGAGCCATCCTCAATCAGGTTATGGAGGGGAGGATGGGTGGGAGGTCAAGCATACTAAAGGACACCTTGGAAGAAACAATATTACTATGGTGAGTAATTTTTTCTTCTCACCCCAGGGTTCCTTTAGTGTGCTTGACAAGTGCAGACTACAAAGCAGTGCAGTTGGGAGGCGGGCACAGAACCTACTTAGGAAAGAGGCTCTGTAGAACTGCTGTGCCAGATTTGGCATCTAATCTGGACTGTACATCCAGACAATATTGCTTTGTGAAGATGTGTGCCGTCTTCCAGGTAGCTGCTTTGCAGACTTCGTGCAAGAGAATATCCCTTGCAGCTGCCACTGTGACCACAGTACCCCTTGTGGAATGTGCTGTGAGACCCTGAGGGGACTGCTTCCCAGCCCTATTGTAACAGAACTGAATGTAAGAGACTGTCCAGCAGGAAATACTCCTCTTGGTGGCTGGTCTTTCCCTGCCTACCTCACCATAGGTGAGGAAAAGCTGGGCATGAGAGTCTCTGAATTGCTGGGTATGTTCCGGGTACTAGTTCAGAGCCCTTTTGACATCCAAGTTGTGAAGCTTGCGTTCACCTAGCATGGATTTTTCTGTGAAAAAGACAGGGGGTGTGATGGACTGGTTTAGGTGGAATTCAGAGACCACCTTAGGTAGGACTTTTCTGTTTGTCCTAAGGACTACCTTGTCCCTGTGGGCAATGATGTAGTTAGGTTCAGTACAGAGGATCTACAGCTCTGAAATCCTTCTAGCAGAGGTGATGCAATCAGAAACAGTTTTCCAGGTAACATACTCTAAGTGAACGGTAGCCATGGGCTCAAAGGGGGGATCCATGAGCTTGGTTATGCAGATGTTCAAGTTCCAAGGAGGAAGAGGCTCCTTTAGTGGGGTTTGAAGGTGCAGCAAGCCTTTGCAAAGCTTTTTGAAGATGGAATGGAAAATCACAGATTTATGTTCCCTACAGAAAGGTAGGCTGATATGTCTGCTAAATGCACCTTAAGGGATGAAGCCCTAAGGCCTGATGTCTGGAGGTGCGCTATATAGTCCAATGGTGTAGGAGGAGAGGCCCTGAGAGGGTCAATCTGTTTGTGTCTGCATCACAAAGAAAACCTCTTCCACTTGGAAGCATAGGTTTTCTTGGTGCTAGGTTTTTTGCCATGCGAAGGATTTTGAGCACTTGCTCAAAGTACTGAGAATCAAGGTACTCCAACTCCTCAAGAACCAGGGCCTTGAGGTGAAGAGACTCTATGTTAGGATAAACTATCCCTGTCTGAGGCAGAGTCAGCAGACTGTGGCTCAGGGATAGATGAATGGGTTTTTTTTGGCTGAGAGGGCAAGGAGCAGGGAATGTCAAGGTTACCTTTCCCAATCTGGAGCCACCAGAATCCTGGTGCATAGCTGATCCCTGAGCTTCAAGGGAACTCTGTGTATCAGAAGAAAAGGAGGGAAGGTATACAGGAACTTCCCTGTCCAATCCAGAGTCAAGGCATCTACTGGTACGGTGCCTAGAGCTGGGGGCCTGCAACAGTAAAGTGGAAACTGGTGGTTGAAGTTGGAGGCAAAGGGGTCTATCTCTGGGGTGTCCCACCTCCTGAATACTGTACCCAGCACTTGTCTGTTCAGGGTCCACTCATGGTGGCCCTGAGTGATAGGATTGAAAGCATCTGCTAGTACATTATCCTTGCCTGGCAGGTGAATGGCAGACAGATGCATGTCCAGTGAAGCCAAGGACCAGAACCTCATGGTCTCTGTACAGAGTTTGGTGGATATTGTGCCACCCTGTTTGTTGATGTAGAACCTGGCAGTGGTTTTGTCTGTTCTGATCTGAACAGTGTGGCCTTTCAGCTGAGTGGAGACAGCCTTGATGGACAGGTACACAGCTCTGAGTTTGAGGAAATCAAAGGGCGAGTAGACTCTCTGGAATTCCAGATTCCACTTATGGACTAATCCTGCAGATGAGCTCTCCATCCTAGGAGGGGACTCTTTCCACTGCTTTTGCAGCCAGGCGTGCCTTTACCTCCAACACCGATCACAATTTTTCCGTTGGAGTTAGGTGTTTGGACATTTTGGGGCCCTGCAGAGAGGAAACGTTTCTAAACTGCAGGGTAAAACCCCTGCCCCACCACCTCAAGCACCCATTTGTCTGTGTTTATGAGGTGCCATTAGTGGAGGTAGTAGGTCAGCCTGCCTATTACTGGGAGAGGTGAACTGGAAGTTGTAGTCAGGAGGTTTGCTTGGACTGAGACCTGGGAGAAGGAGAGGAGTTGGTGCTTCTCTGACCTCTCCTTCCACTTCTTCTGAAAAAGCCTCTCATCTGAGAGTAATCTAAGGGCAGGGTACATTTTTGGGTGGAGGATAGGGACAATTAGCACACAGTTTTTAATTTTGACCTACCTTTTTGTCCACCTTGGGGACAACCTGCTCACTGTTTATAGAGGTTTTAAACAGCTGTTTTATGAATCTGGGCTCGTCTGAACAATATGACCCATTGTTTTTTTCACGTGTCCCACATAGATAAATATCTGAAATGAAGCTTGCAAGGGCATAGGTATAGGGTAGAAAGCCCTAGGAAAATAGCCCCTGTCACCAGCCCACTCCCATCGAGCAGGATTCTCTGCATCACAGCTAATCCCTCCTGTGACAGGGGTCAGGGATACCCCTTCTCTGTCCTTTTAGCACGCTCACTGTTTCACAACTGAACATGCACCAGAGAATCCTAGGGTTCCCTCTCTCCATGTGAGGGGGTACAAATACAGTCTTGAGTCTGTGTTTCTGGGATAGAACCCTCTTGGCTACTGTGCAATGAACCAGAAAGCCGCAGGCGTATATAGGCTTCGGGGGACCCTATACACACTATTATGTGCCTTTTCCCAGAAATGCAGAGACTGGCTCAAACCCCCACAGACTCCCCTGGGACCTTTCATATTTCATCCCCTCCTTTCATCCACAGAGTCCCTAGTGGTACTTCAGTTTGGTAGTGTTTTACCCTTAAAACAGTCACATAGGCATAGTATAGTTTGAACAACCCTCACCAAGGCAACACACACAAACAACACTGGCAGAATTGTCTTAAAAGTAAGCCAAAAGCTTTACTAATTAATTAATAAATGCAGTAAATAACATAAAGACAGATAATTGTAGACATTGGTTACAGGATATGGAAAATGAAATAAAAGTATACAAAAAACTAAACTTTGAGAACTCTAGTTTGAAAGTTTTACCTCACGTCCTTAGTTGCTGAATTTGAAATGCAAAGTTTTCTTAAAAGTGGTAGCTGAAGTCTTGGCTCTTGGTCCAGGAAAAGTGCAGCTATGGTAAGGATCAATCACAGTTACTATGCTTCTTTACCTTTCATTTCCCTCGGGTGGCTCCCAATAGCAAATGTTCTGGACCCATGTGGGTCTGTACAGCAAAAATCCAGGCCGGATGTTGTTGAATCTCTACCCAATATGGGGCCAAGGCCGAGCAGGTCCAAAAAAATATGGGCCTGTGAGGAGTGTCCTTTCATGCATCGTCTCCAGCAATCTGGTTGGGCCCCTACACTTAGGTTGGCAATCTGCACTGGGACCAGAAAAAAATCTGGTTCTCAGTTTCCATCCGAATTCCCTCCACACAGGGGAGGCCAAGGTGATCCACGTGTTCTTCCAAATCATGGACCACTGTTGCTCTGTGAGTGTGATATCTAGATCCCTCTCCCATCAGGAGAAGTCTTGAAAATAAATTGTCTCTGTTCTCTAAGCAGACAGGTCCCCAAATGCAAAAGGTTCTGATACAGTCTTGCACCCTTGTTTTAAGGGGTTTCTCAAAGGGCAGGTCCAGTGACTATTGACTTGCTCTGCAATTGGCTAGCCTTCCATCTCCATGGCTACACGACCAATCAGCTTTTAGTATTTTATTACAAAACAACAAATGTGCCTTTCTGAATATGAGAGAAAATAAAGGCTCAACGGTCAGCTAGTCTAAACTGGAATTTTAGGAAACCATCCAGCCCCCTTCCCTTTCAAATGGCTGTAATTAAACTATACTCAATACAGCCATTTACTTAAATGGTAGCCCATTCAACTATAATGAGATTAACTCAGGGTAGAGTGGCAGAGACAAAAGGAAGCCAGACGAAATGGCACTGTTAGCTGCTAAGGACTATTCAAACACAAATAGATGTGCCTGCTTCCAGCTCTGCTTAATTATTCTTTTGTCTCCTTTTAAATGATTTACTCAAACCCTAGTCCCTGACTAGCATCAGTTTCTCTGCCCAGTAACAAGAAATTACATCATTTTTTGGGTCCATTGCTTTTTATTTGTACCCATGATCCTTTGCAAGTTACACTGGGCCATGATGGGTGTCTGATGCATTTCTCACATAAAATACCATGTAATATGATTAGAACAATAAGGTATGGTCTTATCTCACCACAGCACCTGTCTCTGTTCCCTTTAGTTTGAGACCTTTGGGAATTAGAGGCCTTTTGTTCATCAGCGTTGCTGTAATAGGTGGTTTTCTATTTGTCCACCTTTTTCATGTAAGCTTCAGGTTTATTCCCAAAGAGAAAAATGTTCTCACAGGAGACATCTATAGCTTTGGTCTGAGTGTCCTGGGAGAGATTGGTGGTCCTCAGCCAAGCATAATGTACCTCCTTGAGAAAATAGCCTGTGCCATAGCCTTGGACTCAGTGTATGCCTCTAAGGCTGTCTTTACAATTTTTGCCAGGTCTCAGACAGTTCTGTCTGGGGCCTGTGGACTTATGGCTAACACAGAGTTCCAGAGACCCTTTTGATATAAAGCAGTCTAGACCATGTAGGTAGAGAGGTGAAGCAGCAAGGAGGCTGTGGTATAAGATTAATTTCTTACCCATCAAGTCTGATTTTCTAGTCTCTTTTTCAGGAGCGTAAAGGGACACTGTCAACCCTTTTTGCATCACACTATTTCTAGCTGAAAACCTATATTTTATGAGTGTTTACCTTCGTTAAAATTCATTGGTGTTGCTGGTCATTTAATCTGCCTCTTTTCTTACTAGAACTGAAATGCATGCTAATGGTTTATTTATACCCAGCCTTGTTTTGTTTCAAATTCTTGATCTATTTCTGTTGCATACTTAATGAACATCAGGAACACCACCAAACAGAACAGCCACTCATGATGCAATAATCTCCTCTCATTCCAATGCACCTGGAGTGGCTAGACTGTGTTGGTGGCGTTCCTAAGTCCAGGAAACATATAGTGGGAGTTGATTAAGAAATGTAAACCAACACATTTTGGTGTGGTAACACTAGAATGCTGGGCAGTCTGTTTTTCACTTTGAAAAAGGAAAAAAGGAATCAGAATCAAACTACAAGCTACATAAGCACATTATAGAGACTGTAAACAATCATAAAATGTGAATTTTAAACTAGGGACAGTTTGAGGCCTAAGGGGTGTTTATAGTGTCCCTTTAAGAGGAAAGAAGCACTTTGGCTTTGTCACCAGCTGAAACCTGTACCGCTCCCTCATGGTCTAGGTGCATATAGAGGAATTCCATGTTCAATTTCTCTAGCTAGTACTTTTTCTTAATTTTCTTCTCTACTCCAGGTACAGATGTGGGATTCTGAAGTTACTTTAAGGTTGCCCTGCAAAGGGCTTTATGAATGGGCAAGAGCAGCTTTTTTTTTTTTTTTTTTTTAGAAGGGAGACCCCCTCATCCTCAGAAAGTCTTCCTCCTCATCTTGGTTAGTGGTCACCTGGTGGCAAGGTCCAGGGTGCCCACCATATGCTGCACAAAAGTAAAACAAAAGAAAAAAAAAACCTCCTGGCCATTACAGGAATTGCCAAACTCTTGGTCAGAGGATGCATCTGGTTTATATTTATCATCCTCAGCATAATAAAAACCCTGGGTAAGTGCAGGGTTAGGGAAATGAGTAACCTCATGGGCATTAGAGAAGTCGCCCATAATATGCAAAGTCTGATAGATTTTGCAAGCATTAGGCAGGCACTGAATCAGGACCCTCTTCATTTTATAATTTTTTTGGCTTAGTCATAGTTATTATATTTATCAGACTTCTCAAAGGAGTCCTTAGAGGACCTATCATTAATGTTATGTTGCGAAGAAGACCCCTCTTAAAGGAACGCTGGCAACCCCCTTAGGTCTCAAAATGTCCCTAGCTTAAAAAAAAACACATTTTATGATTGGCAACATTCTGTAAAAATTGCTGATGTGGCTGGTAGTTTGATTCTCTTTTTTTTCTTTAAAAAACATGAAAAACAGACTGCCCACCAACTGGTGTTACCACACAAACACAGGTTTGTTTACATTCCTTGATCAGCTCCATCTGCATCTTTCCTGGACTTGGGAACACCCACAACACAGTCTAGCCCCTCATGATGCAGTGGGAGTTTAGGAGGCTGTGCCTCATGAGTGACTGCACTGTTTTGGTGTGTTTGTAATGCTGAGGAAGTATGCAGTAAAAACAGATCCAGGATTGTAAACAAAACAAGGTTGTTTATAAATATACATTAACATGCATTTCAATTCTACTAAACAAGACAGACAAAACAAACCGTAACATCAATGAATTTTAGAGAAGGTACGCAATCATAAAATGTAGGTTTTTAACTAGAAATAATATGATGGAAAACAGGCTGACAGTGTCCCTTTAAGCATTTGCGTGAGGGGAGGCAGACAGTTTTGAACAACATTTAGAGCAAGCTCACAATTATGGAATGGATCTAAAAAACTCAAACAAAGGTAGTAGCTGACTGCCTTGGCACTACCTTGAAGCAATTTAAGCAATTTGTAAAAACTGTAGGTCCAGACTTTTTTCTTGGGTGTTTCTGACACACCAGTTTGACAGAAAACCCTTATTATAATATTCCCAAAACTGAAAATGAAAGAAAAATGGTTGGTTCCCTTGCGGAAAAGAACCGCGAATAAATGGTTCTCCAAAACAGAAATATTACGTTTTTAAGAGAAGAAAATGCGGTTCCTAAAAAAAATGTGAACTGTTAACTGTTTATTTTAAGTTAAAACCGCGAATATTTAAGCTCAGAAAAGTAGTGGGAACCACAAGAAAAGAAGGATTTGCAGTTCCTGGGAACTGATAGGAACTGCGATAAAACACAGTAAATTTATAAAAAATTCTTCAAAAAAACACTAGTGACAGCACAAATAAAAGGAAACAAAGACAACTAAGGAAAATAACTTTCTTCAAGTGATGTGAGACGAGAGAGCTCCCGGGCAGTGTTGCTTAGTCAGCAGAGAAATAACTGCTGTCTGGCTCTGCCACCTTATACTCCATCCTGACTGGCTAATTCCTAAAACTCTTTAGCATTAACTCCACCTCTGGGGCAGCAGAACCCAGCTGGCATTCTGCACTTGTCAAGCATACTGAAGGACTACTGGGGTGAGAAACCAGTTTTCTCAGTGTTGCCGATCATAAGTGATGGCTCCTGGCATATTTTCAGGTCAAGTTTCATTTATGAAAAGCTGTAAGGGAGGAAGACATTCCTGTTAGCAAACAAGCAATAGAGCAATTCCCACAAATTCATAGATTCATAGATTCTCTCGGTAGATAAGGACGTCTTGACCCACCTAGTCTGCCCATAAAAATCCCCGTAATAGTTCTACCCAAGTGACATACTTAAGCTCTTGTAAGCAGTTAAATTAGCCAGCCTGAAATGTCACTACCCATTCTTATGGACAGTTAGCTGACACTTGGGTGAGATCAACTGGTAATACAGGAGATGCAATCAGAGCTGATCTTACTTTTACAATAAGTTGCTATTGCATTTATTTTTCTGTCTCTAGATTCTAGCACTACAACAGGGACTAAAGCAGAGGAGGCTGACAATAACATTAGTCATGGGTTGGTTATGGAAGGGACTCTCCATTAAATTGGTGGTGCAGTATCTATAGATAAAATGTGCAGTTCTAGGATCTTGGATATGTTGTTCTATCCACACTGTTTGGCATGTCCTTTCTCTTTAAGAATCTTGCCGTAAGGTCTTGAAGCTGGCACCTCCCACCCACCTGGCTGGTATAACCCTTGGCTTCACCCCATGATGCCAGATCTTCCTTTCCAATGGAAGATACAGGTTCCCACCTTACCGATCTCGTGTTCGGTAGGTAGGCCCTGGCTTCAAAATCCTCATATTTGCTTCAACTTAAACTCATCAGAGTTAATAAAAATCACTTTGCGATCTTGACCGTGATGGAAGATAAATCTTCCCCCGGTTTCTGCCGCTGCCCGTGCAGACAAAAGATTCTTGCACAGACCCACATGCCATGTGTGTGTATTGCCTGAGTGTCGGCCATGATACCCAGGCCTGTGAGATGTGTCGTGCATTTCACCCAAACATCTTGGACGATCGTCTCACATGGCTAAAATTGGGCAGACCAGAGAAACGGAATCCACCAGTCAAATCTAAGGAAGCCCGATGGGCGGTCTCCACGGCTGCGGGGTCCATCGAGCAGCTTGAACAAATGAAGGCCTTCGACGAAGAGGTAGCTCGGGCCGTGGATTGGTCCTCAAAGTCCTTTTTCGTCCCGCTCAACTTTTGCTCCACTTTCTCTGGATTCTTTTGGGAGATGTGACTTTCCCTTCCCACCAAGGGCGAGGGGTCTTCAGGCACACATGTCTCTCGGTCCCATAAAAAGGACAAGGAACCAAGAGAATCTTCATCTCACTGATGACGTTCCTGGGATCATGAGCGATCTTGGCCCCAGGAATCGCCTGTCTTGAATTCGGTCAAGGTTGCAGCCTCGGCCACTGGTTTTACGGTTCCAGCATCAGGCCAGCTGGCCCAGACACTGGACGATGATCCAGTTGAGATCATTCTCGACCCAGTCGACCTGTCGTTGCCCGACAAGGTTGACAGCTCCTTATTCAGCACCCCAGTCCTGCCTCTCCCCGATGAGGAGACCCAGCCCGCTGGGAACCCTATTGGAGAACCGGTCCCCGATCAAGAAGAACCACCAGTCTTCCCGGTGCCTTCTGATTGACCCCGCCAGTCACCCCGATGATCGAGGTTGAGGACTTGGACCCCTTCAACTGACAGGCCGAAGAAGGCACACAAGCGCTCTAAGAAGAGGCATTGTCGACATTCTTCTTTGTCTTCCTTGTATGAGGGGAGGCTTTGACGGAAACTCCTTCAACTCTACGAAGACTTAATGTCGCAACAGCTGATCTTGTCTGGTCAAAAGACAACTTCAGCTTCCATCCCAGCCATCACTTGGCTGTCACCACCCAGGCAGAAGCGGACTCCTTCCAAGCCAGCTTGTATCGTTCCTCCTCCCACGGACCCGGTCAAAACCATCCCGGTTCAGCCAAAATCGACCTCTCCACCTCGGTTGTCATCATGGTGCATTTCTCTCATGTCCTTCTGGGCTCCTTTGATGAGGTTCTACCTCACCTCCCTGCAGACCTCCATACCACGGTCAACCAGGTCCGGGATCAGGGCCAGGTAGTTGCAAAACAGCAACTTCAGACAGCTCTGGATCTCGGGGACTCATGCACCTGTTCAGTGGCAGCTGCAGTTTCCATGCACTGTGGGGCTTGGTTAAGGGTCTCCACCTTCATGGCAGACACCCAACACAAGCTAACAGATTTCCCTTTCCTGGGCACTGACCTCTTAGGCCCAGGTGTGGACGGTCACCTCCAATGCATTGAGATGTTCAATGCTACCTTGGACTCTGTGACGTCTGCTCAGAAGGAATCTCAGGGTTCTAAGAAACAGAAGAAGAAGCCATTTTGGCATTCTGCCCCTGCGGCCAAGCAGCCCCATTTCCAACAGGGGCAGCAACAGCAGGCACAAACTTGGCGCTCTCAGCCCAAGCCTGGGCCTCTGGTGGCCCGTAAGCTTGGAGGACAGGGCTCAGGCGGTTCCCAATCTTGACACTCTTCTTCCAAGCCTGCTCAGTGACAGGATGGGAGTGGCCACTCTCATTCCCACCATGCAAGCTCTGGGTCCTCCTGTGGGGAACCGTCTCTGCCACTTCCTTTCCACCTGGTCCGCTGTCACCACAGACAGGTGGGTTCTAGAAGTGGTGGGCCAGGGATTGCCTCTGCAATTTGAGCAGTACCCTCCAAGCCAAGCCCGTGCCTCATTTGAGGAGTTGGTGTCCATACACACTCAGTCGGCTCTTCGAGACAACATTGCCCAACTCCTCCACAAGGAGGTGGTGGCCAGAGCCACAGACCCCCGGTCAACCCAGGGTTTGTATCCAGATACTCACTGGTTCCAAAGCAGACAGGGGGGCTGGCATCCCATCTTAGATCTGCATGACCTGAACCAGTTTCTCAGTTCCCGCACCTTCAAGATGGTAACTCTGTCC
Source organism: Neoceratodus forsteri (assembly GCA_016271365.2). Classification (NCBI taxonomy): domain Eukaryota; kingdom Metazoa; phylum Chordata; order Ceratodontiformes; family Ceratodontidae; genus Neoceratodus; species Neoceratodus forsteri. The sequence goes on along the minus strand of CM057459.1, from coordinate 1,298,390,915 downwards.
CAGATCATACCATCTCTAGAGCAGAACATGTGGTTTTGCTGTCTGGATCTCCAGGATGCATTCATTCATGTCCCGATCCATCCTTCTCACCAAAGGTTCCTTCACTTCTGAGCAGAAGGATCCTTATTCGAGTTCCAAGCCATGCCATTTGGCCTGTCATCAGCCCCATGGGTCTTCACCAAATGCATTGCAGTTGTGATGTCCCATCATTGGCGTTGAGGGGTCAGGGTTTACCCATATCATGATGATTGGCTCTTGGCAGGATCCTCCAAGCAGCAGGAAGAGAGGTCCAGGGATCTGGCCCTCCAGACCTGCACTGAACTTGGTCTCCTGATCAACGAGGCCAAGTTGGAACTCGTACCTTCACTGGTGACATTCTTCATCAGGGCAGAGCTTGACTCTTGCTGAGCCAGAGCCCGGCTCCCGATGGACAGGGCGGAGGTTCTCTCCTCCTTTGCCCAATCATTTCTGGTTAGGCACTTGCGCCCTGCCCGGGACTTTCTGCACCTTCTGGGTTACATGGCGGCCTGCACCACAATGGTCCGATGGGCCCGGTGGCATATGCGCCCCCTTCAATGGGAGCTGGCCAGCCAGTGGACTCAGTGTCACGGTCAATTTGACCAGATGGTAACTGTCACCCAGAAGATGTGGGATGCACTCCAATGGTGGACCATCCTGGATCATTTGCAGGAAGGGATCCTGTTTGTCCGTCCCAAGCCTATGGTCGTTCTTATGACCGATGCCTCTCTCATGGGCTGGGGAGCCCACATGGGAACCACGGAGCCCATGGGCTCTGGACCTCTGAGGAATCCCGATATCATATCAGCCTGCTGGAGCACAGAGCAGTCAGACTGGCCCTGTCAGCATTCACTCTGCTTCTTCGGGGTCAAGTGGTGTAAATCCAGACGGACAATACTACGACCATGTACTACCTCAATAAACAGGGCACGCACTCCCAGCTGCTGTGCAGGGAAGTGCTCTGCATCTGGACCCTTGTGAGCCAACTGGTGGCGGATCTCCTAGCCATTCATGTAGCAGGAGCCTCAAATCAACTGGTGGACGCTCTCAGCCATATGGGCGAGATGTCCCACAAGTGGTCTCTTCATCCAGAGGTAGTTCACAGCCTGTTCTCCCACTAGGGCAAACCTCAGGTAGATCTGTTCGCCTCCAGGGAGAACACCAAGCTGAGGCTGTTTCATGCCTGCCCCCTCAGCAGTGCTCTCTGCAGGGGATACCTTCTCGAGGCCGTGGACCCCAGGCCTCTTCTATGCCTTCCCTCCACTTCCCTTAGTTCACAAGGTGATCCTCAAGGTCAGGAGGGACAAGGCACAGGTGAGCCTGGTAGCCCCAGACTGGCCGCGCCAGTTTTGGTATCCAGATCTCTTCAGCCTCAGCTCCAGGCCTCCGAGGCATCTTCCAGTATGCCCGGACCTGTTATCTGTCAATCAGGGGAAGGTATTACATCCAATCCCTGCACCTGACAGCCTGGTTCCTGAGTGGCTAGAGTTCCGGGCTCTGGGTCTTTCTGAGGATGTACTCACAGTAGTGGAAGCATCCAGGAAGGAGTCGACCATGAAGGGCTATGCCTTCAAATAGAAATGGTTTTCCATTTGGTGTCAGGGCAAGGGCTTGGACCCTTTGTCCTGTCCAGTGGCTAGCATACTAGACTACCTTTGGTCTGTGTTCAAAGGGGGTCTCCAGTCTACAACCCTTAAGGTGCACTTGTCAGCCATCTCTGCTTACCGGGTATGGGCCGGTCAGCAGATAGTGATGCAGGAGAAGGTGGCCTGGCATTTTTTTAAAGGCCTCAACCACATATCCCCTCTAATGCATGAACCTCCATCTCCATGGGATCTACTACTGGTACTGGCAAAGCTCATGGGCAAGCCATTCAAACCAATGCACAAGTGTGAGATGTCGCATTTGTCATGGATGACTACCTTCCTGGTGGCTATCATATCAGCCAGAAGGACTGGGGAGCTCCAGGCGCTCTTGGTGGAGTCTCCTTACCTGGTCTTCCACAGGGACAAGGTTGTCCTGCGCCCCCCCAAAATTCCTTCCGAGCTGGTGTCAGAGTTCCTTCTTAACTAGGTGTTGACTCTGCCTGTGTTCAACCCGAACTACACCTCAGAGGCAGAGTACAGGCTCCATACTCTGGACCTGAGATGAGCGCTGTCTTATTATAAGGAGCAGATGGCGGAAGTTCGGGGAGAGGTTCGCCAGCTGTTTGTCACCTACACTGAAGCCGCACCTGGCAGACCTGCAGCAAAGCAGATGATAGGCAGATGGATTACATTCTGCATCGATCTCTGCTATAGGTTGGTGGGCAAGGAGCCTCCCAGAGGGATAAGAGCTCATTCTACCTGCCATACTGCTGCATCGATGGCTGCTTCCGGGGACATCCCAATCCAGGAAATCTGCAGGGCTGCTACTTGGAAGACAGCAAACATCTTGATTACCACATTGACCTAGAGTCATGCCGAGATGCTGGTTTTGGGGCCTCAGTTCTCCAATCTCTGTTCCCCAAGTAAGTATATCAGAGGGGGTGTGCCCCCTGCCGCCCTCCTCCCGGAGAACTGCTTGGAGTCTGCCAAACAGTGTGGATAAAACAACATATCCATGATCCTAGAAAAACAGGTTACTCACCTGTAAATGTAGTTCTAGGAGTGGTATATGTTGTTCATCCACACGAACCCACCCGACCTCCCCGGCTTTGGCGCACAACCTGAGCTTCCAGCGGGCAAAGATCTGGCATCATAGAGTGGAGCCGAGGGTTATACCACCCAGGTGGGTGGGAGAAGCCAGCTTCAAGACCTTCCGGCAAGATTCTTAAAGGGAAAGGACATGCCAAACAGTGTAAATGAACAACACGTACCACTCCTAGAACTACTGTTACAGGTGAGTAACCTGTTTTTTTGCACTAAACTTTAAGTCAGCAAATCTCAGTGCTTTGCATTTTTGTAGTTTGGGAATAACTGGTCAAACTACTCTGCTCTTTTGACAAATTTTGGTTTCCCTTTAAAAATCACAATTATATTTAAGTAGACGCATGGAGTGTTTTGTCTTCTGGTATTAATCATCTGGCCGGGCAGCCTACTGCCCCAGTGGGGGAACTGTTGGAGAGGGAAGCCCTAGTGCTCTTTTTTTTAACTTTATTATTCGGCTTTACTGTCATACAATACCGCAGAACAATTCATAGGTAGGCATTTTCACAATTGATAGACTCTCGTATGTAGCACAGAGAATACATCAGTTTAACAGTCAGGAACTACCATGCCCCAAACACTGGTACCTCACATGGGGATATCTTGTAAAAATACAGGTTACGTTAGTACCCACATGCATCAGAAGATGACCAAGTGCTGCCATGAGTGGAGGTTAAATACATTATCAGATATATCTCATTATTTACCCTGAAACGGAACAGTAGGGCTTGAACCCCCAAAACCCACATGGCATAGAGGTAATCTTTGTCAGCATGTAAAAGGCTTGCTGCTATACAGCTAGGCATTGTAACATTAAACATTTAATCTTGCAACTTAGAAACTGTTCTAATAATTCAAATTGTAAACTGTGTGTAGGTGAAAAGTCTCCCATTGTGCTGAAGGTTTTGCTAGTAAAAAGCGAGAATGTGCACCGCTTACACTAATAAGAAAACGGAGTTTCATGTAACTATGCCAGATTCTTTTTTTTTAAATTAATTATACTTTATTAATTTTACCATGTCTAATATACAGGCATCTTAAAGAAAAAGGCAGGTCATACATTGCTGTATATATGTACAGAGAATGCTCTTAGCAAAAACGTCAGTGTACATTAATTGTCAAACACATTTATGGATTGATGCCTATATCCCCTCTCCCTCCAACCCCCCATCCTCCCCAATCCACCCCCATCCACACTCACTTCCCCGACCCCACCTGCCACAAGGTTAAAACCATATATGATTTCTGGGTTTGTTCTCTAGCATAACTTAGAGAAAGAGGAAAGGTAAAATACGAAGGGGTCCTTATCTTGAGATTGCTGGACTAGACTGGAATAACAACAAATTGTAAAGAGGGTCCCAGACTTTTTTATATTTTTCCATTCTATGGGTAATCCTGGCAATAACTCGTTCAGCCTGTATGGCAAAGATAATTTCCTCGTACCATTCAGAATGGGAAGGGGTAAGGGTATCTATCCAGTGTCTAAGCAGTACTTTTTTGGCACACACTGAGATTAATGCCATATGGGCTCGTTGAGTATGGCCCTGGAGATTTGCAAAATCCCCCAAAATACAAATTTCAGGGGTAAACTTATCTGAAAGAGATAGTAGTGGATACAAGCAAGATTTGATGTAATCCCAAAAAGGGGAAACTTTATCACAGGACCATAACATGTGCAACAAATCTCCTTGGGACCGTAAACATTTGATACAGAGATTTGATGGCAAAGACCCCATACAATATAATTTTGCTGGGGTATAGTACAAATTATGATTGATCTGAAACTGCATGAATCTATATTTATCCCATTTAATGTATCTATATAGATGATTCCAGATTCTTAACCAACATCTAGGAGATGTAGTAAACGATAAAGAATGGTCCTACCAGTAATTCCTTTGCCCTTCTAGCTCAGCAACTGTAGCCTGCAAAAATCTGTAAGCATATGTAATTAAATGAGTTGACGGAACTGAGCTAACATGGGGGACAAGGTCACTGATAAGGTCTTAGTCCATAAACCCATGCAAAAGTGTTGCAATAACATGTGGGAAATCTGCAAATATTTGAATATGTGGGTGGAAATCCAATGGTAGAGGGTACAGGCTTCCTGAAATTGCATCAATTTCTGATTTCTAACTAAGTCTTCCACTCTCTCAACCTTCATATTGGGCCAAAAAAGACTAGACTTGAGTGGTGCACCTGAAATTAAAAAATTAGGATTATTGAAAAGGGGTAGTGCCAGATTCTAAAGCATATTCTTCCTCATACTAGGACACACTCCCTAATGCACTAGCAAGGCACTATTTAATACAACAATGAAATATCAACCATAACTTAGTACAAACTGATTATACAGTGAATGGCAGTCTGGTAGGTATATCAACTTACTGTCCCTTCTGGTGGCTCAAAGTAGTCCAGCGACCTATGTGCAGCGAGTGTTTTACATAAGAATGGATGATCCACCTCGCTTCTATGCTGTGATAGAATTAGCTGTAAATGGCACAAAAGAAAAGCTTCTGGGTTGAGAAGGAAGGAGCTGCAGACTCTGGGATCTTGTCACCATATGGCATTGCCATGTTGCCCATAGTGCACATAACTTGTGGCACATTCAACCACAGTCAGATTTCAGGACTTCTAAGTCAGTGCACTACAGAAGTGATTTTAAGTAATTTTTGCCACTGTTATCTGCAGAGCCTCTTAGAGTTTCTGTTCCTTGCTCAGCTGCTGGCCACGCCTTCAAACTGTTGAGTTCTAGGGTGCTTGCTTTGCTTCATACTCTGTAGTCTTAGCCTCCGGGACCCTTGTTTCCGCATGCCCAGCCCCTTCCTGCTGGGATTAGGCCATCTTTGGAAGTGGGCTGCATCCATCTTAGGCTTGCTGAACAGGCTTATTGTAGCCCCATGCAGTAGCTTTTGGTCCTGGCCTCCTTGTGTGAACCTCTGGGCCAAGTCTTGGTCTACCCAGAGGAAAGATTTGGAATCATTTTCCATAACTTGGGATATTGCGATGGAACTGTTTTGAGATCTTAAAAATCATGTCCAGACTGCAGCTTTGAGAATGGGCCTTGTGAAGTGGGGTAGCAGGACAGCGATTTTGTTTTACTTTCTAGGGATATGTTACTGTGTGATGTTCTTCCATGTGCAGATGTGAAATACAATATATGCCTGAGCAGCTCAGAGGGTATCATTTTAAAAGTTGTTTCTTCAAATAGAACAAGCTGTTTGCCAGCACTGTAAAGCTTTGGATATTCAGAAGGAAGTGTTTTGAAGGGAGTGAGGATCAGAAGGTTAAATGTGAGAGGGTCAGGAAGTGTTTGCTTCTGTGTTTAGGGAGAAGCAGAGATTTCTCTTGCCTCTGTCTGTCCTATTGCTGGGCAATGTGCTCAGCAAGATGTGTTGGCGCGGGAAGCACCCAAGCTCCTCCTGTCTAGGTATTGCAGTACAATACTAGATCAAATGTGAACAAATCTGCTATCATCAGATATTTAATCTCTGAGTCACTGGTTCAGCGGGCAACTATGTGCGGACTAACTGCTGCAGTTGTTTGCTTGTGCAACATTATAGTGTGGTGCTTGTGCAACTTGGATTGGATGAGGCTTTTGAGTACTGCCAGTAACTCAGTACTGTTGATAAGGTACTGGTTGTAAGTCAGTCGGTTGGATTGTGGTAGGTGGTAAACTGTTGTTAGGTACATGTAGCCTTTCATGCTGTTGTTTCCATACAGACAACCACCTTTGCAGGGCACAGACAGCATGGGAACACTGTTGTAGAGGGTTCCACCCATAGAGGTGCCATAGGACCATGGCTAAAGGTATCTTAGGGAAGAACCCAACAAAAGAGAAGCAAGCCACTGGAGGAGGATGGTGGGAGCAAAGATACGAGTGTCTGAAGGACACTCTGAGCATGAGCTCTTAAGCGGAGCACAGTGATGGGCATGGCATGGGTCGTCCACTGCCCCATTGAACCCTAGGGTACAGCCTTTTAATTCACTGGTTCTGCGACAACTACGTGTGGATGAGCTATTTCACTTGTTTGCTTATGTGACATAGTGCAGTACTTGTGCAACATGGATTCATACCTCTCAACTGTACCACATTATGAGGAACGTTCCTCATTTTACTTCACAAAAGCTCCCAGTTCCACACTGTGAGGACTTGTTCCACATTCAAATCCAACATTTTAAAGCAAAAATCCGTAGTAAATGATGCAAAAAATATATTATTCAATTAATAACAGACTTTCTGAACATAAATGCGACATTTTAACAGTGTTTTGAGCTTCTTAGGTAAAGATTTGATTAAGTGTTCCACATTTTGCCCATTTGTTCCACATTTTGACAGGCAATGTTCCACATTTGAGGGACAAAAGGTTGAGAGGTATGCTTGGATTGGATGAAGCTGCTGAGTACTGTCAGTGGCTTAGTACTGTTGAAAGGGTGATTGTTGTAAGTAAGCCAATTGGAGTATGGTAAGTGGTAAACTGTTGTTAGGTACATGTGGCCTTTCGCGCTCTCTGTTCCCAAAGGGGACCAGTGTACCAACACCACAAGAACCCTCTTAAAGAGCATGCGCTTACTTCTAGTAAATCGACAAGTATTTTATTTATTGTGTTTAAATGTGTTAGTAATTACTTTTTACTTTTATTATTATATAGAGGATAATGTATGGTCCTCTATCCGTAACAAGCTTGTAAACTCTTCAAGAGGTTGCCATGGCGACGTTTGAGAGGTTCAGTTGCCATGGCGACCTTGAGAAGAGTTTTCAAATTTGTTACGAATAGAGGACCAAACATTATCTTTTATAGTTTATGGTCACCTATCTGTTGCAGTTCAAATAAAAAAATCACAATCAGTCGGCTGCTGTCACAGAAACGATCAGTCGGTTCAGTTGTTGAGAGAAATATTTACTCACATTTTATTTTTATTTATTTATTTCTAAGAATCAGTTTACAACCTTTGAGCCAGAGGCTCGTTTCCAAAGGTACTTCATCACATAAAGACATACATTGTGTTTTTGGTTACATAGCATAGATTTGCAAAACAATAGGCGTTCAACAGAGGCGCCACGTCACACTGTGGTCAGACAAATACAATTAGGTTACAGGGTACATGTAATTGATAACAGATGTTACACAAGTTGGTATCAAGTGAGCAATCCAGTTGGTAAACACTGAAACAGCTGGTACTGGCCAGGTTAAACATAGGCATGGTGTACAGGGAAGTGGTGGTGGTGGGGATGGCTAGGTGGAGAGCTGCCGGGGGCGGTCAAGAGAAGCAGAGGTGGAGGCTATGTTCAGAGACAGGAGCAGTCATGGAGTGCTGAAGATGTGGTTCAAGGGTAGTTTTGAACTTGGAGATGGTGGTGGCATTGGTGATGGGGGCAGGGAGAGAGTTAAACCAGGTTGGGGCTCTATAGCAGAAGGACCTCTGGCAACGGCTGGTTCTTGATCTGGGGACCATTAGAGTGGTCTTGTAGGAAGACTGTGTTGCAATAGTGGGAGGGCTCTGGTGGATGGATGCCATTACCCAAGGGGGGGAGAGCCCGAGTAGGGTTTTTATTGAGGAGACAGGTTTGGTATCGGAGCCGCTCATCCAGGTAAGCAGGTTAGCCTCGACATACAGCTGACAGGTGTGTGTGAGCCTGGGGACCAGTAATCAATCTGCAGGCTTTATTCAGGGTTAAGTGAATTTTGTTGAGTGCAGTGGTGTCGGCAGCACCATATACTGGTAGACCATAGTCTACAAGGGACAGAACGGATGATGTAACAGCGAGCCGGAGAGCATTTGGGGAAGACAGGTTTTATGGTGGAAGAGGATGCCAAGCCGTGTGTTAGTAAGCGGATGTTAGGCGTCGATGTGGTTGTGAAATGTAGGGCTGAGTCGAAGGTAACCCCAAGGTATTTGTAGGAGCAGACTTGTTCCAGTGGCTGATTGGTACTTGGAAGGATATAGAGTGGTGGTTGCTAGCTTTGTTTTGGGGGTGGAAAAGAGCATAACTTTGGTTTTATTAAGATTGATGACGAGTCTGCGCCTTAAACCAAGCCTCGGCACTGTTGAAAGACTGCTGTAGGGAGTCCTGAAGGAGATGGTATTGCGTTGGGTGGCAAAAAGGACAGCGTCGTCTGCATACAGTAGAATTTTGCCAGGGCATGCACTGGGCAGGGTGTTCAGATAGAGCGAGAAGAGAAGGGGGCCCAGGATGGAGCTTTGGGGAACCCCAGAGGGAATGGGACGGGTATCGGAGAGTGTGCTATTAATTTTTACACACTGAGATCGAGTGTCAAGATAGCTAGCGCACCATGCTAGGGGGCCAGCTGAGAGACCAGTGTGGCAGAGTGCATTCAGCAGAAGTGGATGGGAGACGGTGTCGAAAGCCTTTGAGAGGTCGATGAACACTGCACCAGCTAGGAGCTGGTATCCAAGGAGGAGTGTAGAAAGTTGAGAATTATAGGGCAGTGCTGGTACTGTGACCAGCACGAAGCCATGTTACTCTGGGCATAAAATGTTATGCTTAGCCAGATAATCAGTGATTTGAATGGCCACCACTTTCTCCAGGGCTTTAGAGAAGGGGAGGATGGAGATTGGCCGGTAGTTGTTGGCCAATGACCTGTCGCCCCCTTTATGAATAGGTGTGATAATGGCTGTTTTCCAAGCTGTGGGAAATTGTCCCAGGCAGAGTGACTGGTTAATTAGGCTGGTGAGTGGGGCAAGGACTTCATCTAGCACCAGCCTGAGGATGCTGGGGTCCAGTGAGTCACTACCGGGATTGTTGCCATTAAGAGCTTTGATTAGGATGGGTCTGGCTTCCCGGGTGGAAATCTTGCGGAGGTGGAAGCTGGGGTGCTGGTGGACAGGGGGAGGTTGATTGGGGGGAGGGTCAAAGAAATTACTAGGGAGGACTGAGCTAAGGTCAGTGAAAGTGGTATTGAACCAGTTAGCTATGGTGGCAGGCTCGGTGGAGGTAGTGCCATTTCTAGTGAGCTGGGAGGGGGCAGGGGAGCAAACTTTACCGTTAAGTTGCTTAATATGAGTACATTGGAAGCCAACATCGATAGTGGCACATTGCAAAACCAAAAAAAACGGACATAGAGGAATGTCACACTTTTTTAACTTAGCCGTTTTAACTATCAGTCTCTTGGTATGGATGATCTATGTGGAAGTGTTGGCCTGATCTCCGGAACCGAAAACGTAACTCTCGATTAACTGTACGCTGTTTAGTGTGCAGCTCACGCTGACAAGAGTTTCTTTCAAGATTCTAATCTGTTATGCTGCAGTAGCTACGTACCTGGTGCAGCAAAACAGCAAGCTACTGCAGCATAACAACATTTTAGCTGGTATGATTTCCAGTCATAACAACGTTCTACCATACATTATAATAAATTAGAAAATGGTAATGGAAAATAAGTGAATCTCATTGGTTAAGCAGTCAAACAAGAGATTAATTTATTTTCCTATAGAGCCCGCAGGAAAACAAGTACGAACATGGGGAGCCCCATAACTTATGTGATCAGTGGGCACCTCGAATGTTCGTAAAACCGAGCCACCATCTTGCAGCAACCGCAAACTGAGCAACAGAAAAGACGGAGTTAGGCCATAATCACCCAGCATCAAAAATCTCCCTTTAACACCATTTCTCTGCCTCACTGTACCTTTAAAACACAAAGTAGACCATTCCAGTCTAGTAATCTGCAAGCAATGTAAAAAAAGCACTGTTTCAAACAAAAAAACTGTAGCACGCCCGAAGCTGACAGCATCGGTACTGTCGTAGCATTTCATACCGCAGATGGACATCCATCTGCGGCATGGAAGCAGTCTCAAAATACCGGCGCTCCTGTAGTCACAGTAGGTCTCATAAACAATATTCCCAATCTGCAGTAGTCCCTACACAAAAGAAAAGCAGTATAAAACACCCAGCACAATAAATACCTTTCAAGGAGCAGCAAATAAGCACAAAATGAATCACAAAATGCAGACATCTGAACGGCTCCGAATGTACGAGGAGCGTAATTGGCAAACCTGTAATAGACCATAGTTGAACGCCCACCTGCCACTTCGTTATAATACAGAAATCCCGGCACATAATGGGGATCAGTAAATGCTAGTGTTGTGTAAAAAGCCTATCATATCAATATTAGCCCCAGCAAGTAATGTAAATGTACAGCGCCCATGCCATCATCTCCCAAGTTTAAAACAACAATGTAAGAATAAAAAATCAGTAGGTAAATCTCTTCCAAGCAGTCTCTCTTTAGCGCTAACAAAAAGTAAGTGTTTCTAGCTGTAGTAAGACCACAAAAACAAGTAAAACAAACGGAAATTAAGCTAAATGTGCATTTCTCACCTCAACTGGTGAAAAACAGACGTGAAGCAGCACGAGCAGGCACGTCATGCACACGCTCACAGCAATCCATATTTGAAAAGTAATTTAAACTGCCACAGCAAAGCAGAAAGTAGCAGAAACTACACAAAAGGAGAAAAAAATGTCAGTTGTCCTGAGAATCATTTTTCACATGCCTCCTGAAGAGACAGTAAATCGTTTGTTCCCAGAAGCTGACAACAAAGTTGAGCAGACACCAGAACCCACCAGCAAGAAATTTAAAGGAGCCTTGCGTTTTATTAGTGTGAGTCCATCAGACCTCAATAACATTGAGAGTCAGAGAGAAGAAATAAACACAAAGAAAAATACACAGTGGGCATTGGCAGTATTTGCAGACTGGGCTAGAAAAGAAAGAATAGAAATAGACTGGTTAAATGACAGTTTTGACATTTTAAATAGCCATCTGCGTAAGTTCTATGCAGAAGCCCGAACTGCAACAGGTGAGCAGTACTCAGTGTCTGGGTACTGCGCCTGCAGCCATCAACCGCCACCTAAATTCCCCAGAAGTAGGTCGTCACACCAGTATAATCTCAGAACCAGCATTTCGCTCCAGCAACAATATAATGACGTCTTTACTAAAGAAACTTCAGAAGAACAGAAGGATGTTGCTGCCCACCACCCACAATTACTGAAACAGACATTGACAAGCTAAGACGATCATCAGCCATGTCACCAGATACAGCACAGGGATTGGTTTGCAAAGTATGGTTTGACCTCCAGCCCACATGGCATGGCGTGGAAGAGAAGGATTGCGAGAACCGCGCCAGATTCATTCACAGTCAAGACGGATGAACATGGTCAAAAGTATGTGACACTTTCCCATAATCCTGCCTCAAAAATCACAAGAATCCACTAGAGATCAACAAGAAACGACGTGGTTTTATGTTTGAGGATCGTGGCAACCCTCTCTGCCCTGTCCTATCCTCCTGCAAGTACCTCTCAAAATTGCCAGAGGATGCCCCGCATTCTACCTTCATCCCAGGAAGCTACCTCAAACTCACCTCGACACCCAGGACCGCTGGTACACTAAGGAACCAATGGGCAAGAATTTCCTCGGAAATATGATGTCAAGACTTAGCAAAGAAGCACAGTTATCCACAAGATACACCAATCACAGCATACGTTCAACAGCTGTGCAACTTTTAACTCAAGCAGGACTTTCAGCTCGTGAAATCACAAGCGTGACTGGCCACAGATGTGAAGCCAGTCTGCAGCACTACTGGTCAGCATCCGTAGACAACAGGTGAAATTGGAGTACAATCCTAGGAGGATCCAACCAGCAGGCACAGCAGCAGCAAGCTGCAAGTATGACACCTGTAGGAGCCAGCAATCAACTCCAGTTACAGAAACCAACAACATCCAGCGCCACAACCACTAACTTCAACCCAGTGAATTGCACCTTCAATGCCCCAATTAACTTCATCTCCACAAACAACTAGTGGTTACTGTTATTTGTTGTATTTTTTTCAGCAATGATTTAGCACAGTGCTCAATAAGTGTTTTTTCAGTTGAACCCACCCACTTTAAAAAAGGGACTATTTTTTCTCAAAGTTCACAAAAATGTAATAAAAAGTTAAATAAATAACTTAAATGTTTACAACTTTGAAAGAATGTGTCTGAGTTTTTTCCCATTTTTTGCGTATTGTTTTCCAGGTGTTGGTGGCTATACCGACTCCAGGGTTATAGAGTCTCGCCCCGCGCGCCGGGCCTCATTATGCCCCCGGTCCGGCCGTATAGCCCAATACCGCCCACCCTGTAGGGTATTATTGATTACATAATTGTGCAGTGAAACAAGTGGGTTTTCACCTTTGCTTTCACACTGTTAGGAAAAAAGAACTCAACAGAATTCTGGTATTGTGATGTCAGAGCTGCCAACTACTTAGGAGTCCAATGTATTTCAGTGAGAAACTAAGGATATTTTTCTCTCTTTTTCAATAGAAAGAGGTACTTTTTTTTTTTAGCAACAAACTCTGGGCCAGATATTCAAAACTTTGCCCCGGGGCTAAATAGCACTGCCCGGTGTGCTAAATTAGCCTGGAATAAATAGCCTGCCATATTCAAAACAATTAGCCCCGGTGCTAAATCTGCTGAATATGGTGTGCTAAGGAAGCTGGGTAAACTGGGTTGAGAGTGCAGTGCTAAAGTAGCCCGGGAATATGACAGCACTGAATATAGCAACAGGGAAGTGCAAACTGCAACAGCAGCTCAGTATACGCTGGAGCAAGCCAGTGTTGCAGGTGGAGAACATTGTGGCCCAGATATTCAAAAGGGTTGCGCCATGCGCAACAGGGTTGATCATGCGCAAGTCCTACATTGCGCCATTCTGCGATATTCAGCAGGAGGCAGTTGCGCCACTGAAAACAGGTTGAGCAACAGCGCAATGCAAATGAATGCATGCTCAACAGGAGGGGAGGAATCATGATAAACTGCACAACCCGTATTCAGTCGGGTTGCAGGAGTGTGCAGCAACCCCAACCTGCGCCCCTGCACAACTTTGAGCCAAAAAAAAGGATCGTTGAGGGCCACCACAGGGTGAGCTGCTGTATTGCAGGGCGCAACACAGCAGCTGCCACCCGTGGCTGGCCCCCAACTCAGTCCCTGTGCCCCCACCAGCCAGATTGCGGGCAGAACGTGAAAATAACCCCCCAAACATCTTCCCTAATGCCCGATTAAGGGCAGAATGTATACTGACAACTCCCCAGTGCCCATCGCGGCAGAATGTATAATGACAACCCCCAAACATCTCCCAATGCCCGAACGGGCAGTATAAGCACGACAACCTCGCCCAACATCTTCAATCGGCCCGCCGATCACGGCAGAACGACACCGACAACCCCCAAACATCTCCGCATGCCCGATCGCTGGCAGAACGTGAAACAGTCCCCCACGGGCAGAATAAAGACTCCCCCAACCCAAATATCTCCTGGTGGTCCAGTGACAGAGATGCGATCGCGGCAGAATGTCCAGTGATACAACCCCAAACATCTCCTGGTGCTCTAGTGGCCTCACCCCACCCACTTATTTGACTACGAATTCCAGCATCGTCACCTCGCTGCCGCCATGCTGGCCGCCGACTGTTGGCGTGTTGAGCCAGGAGCCAGATGGCGGCAGTAGCTCATACCGCATATGACAGTCCAAATTGACCGTCGTGTAGCGGTGGTGGCTGGCACTTCATTGGCTCTAGCTCGCACCACCGGGCGCAGCCCTACCGACAGTCAGTCGGCGGCTAGCGTGGCAGGGCGGTGGGATGCTGCCGCCTGGGAGCGGGTGGTGGGTGGGGGGACACTAGACACCAGGGAGATGTTTGGGGTTGTCACTGACATTCTGCCCACTGATCGGGCATTACGGTCCACTGGACCACCAGAGAGATATTCGGTCGGGGGTCTTTTACATTCTGCCCGCGATCGGGCATTGGGGAGGTGTTTGGGGGGCTTGTCAGATCACGCTCTGCCCGCTGATCGGGCATTGGGAGATGTTTGGGGTTGTTAGCATACGCTCTATGCCCGCGATCGGGTATTGGGAGATGTTTAAGGGGGTTGGTTATTATATACTGCCCGCGATCGGGCATTGGGAGATGTTTGGGGTTGTTTTACGCTCTGCCCATGATCGGTGCAGGGTGCGCCGGTCCCCGACGGCCGCTGCCTGGCAGGGCGCCAGGCGCAAGTCCTCGGGGATCGGCGCACCTACATGCTAATGGCATGCAAATGGGGCCATAATCAGATGAAAATGGCCCCCGCACCTTGCATGAATTATGGCCCCATTTGCATGTCACCTTTTGAATATCAGAAATTGCGCATGGCGCAATGGTACTTGCGCCACCGCAAGTTTAATGCTCAACTCTGACAACTTGCGGTGGCGCAAGTTCCACTGCGCCATGCACAGTGGCTGTGGCTGGGGGGTGATATTCAAAGGAGTTGTTCAATAGCACAACTCCTTTGAATAACGCCCGCCACACCCCTGCGCAACTAGTTTGAGCAGCGCAAGGGCTTGCGCCTCAGAATGGTGCAGTTTGAATATCAGGGCCTGTGTGTGATTGCACAGAGATGTCTCACATCCACTGCAAACAACAATGCAGGCCACACACTGCAGAACTATGCTATGCTGAAGTGAGATTTGCCTGGGGCTAGCCTGATTGCACAGTGCCAGTACAATAGCCCGGTGCAAACTGGTTAGCCCGGGGCAAACGTGTGCTATATTCAAAGCTCCCATGCAGATGAGCCTACTTAGGTAATCTGTGGGCAAACAGGCACATTTGCATCTCATTATGTGCTGCTTAGCATACATTACCATGCAGTTTGCCCAGTGCTACTGCATGGAGTACACAGCTCCACCTTTTGGTCAGAATGGAAGTACAGGCTGGACGCTGCAGGTCAAGGCGTGCTCACAGCATCCCCTGTTGGTCAGACTTGCTGTACAGGCTGGATGCTGCAGGATATGGGTGTTTGCAGGCACAAGCAATGCATACACCTCACCCATGCAGCACTGCAAGCAGTACAGACCACTATAGCCATATACTGTATATAGAGATACATACTGCCTGAGTCCAAACACACCCTGGAGGACAGTCCCCCACCCCAACAATGGCACCCCACAGCAGTTGTGGGTGCAGTAACAGTGGGGTGAGACAAGAATGCATGGGACATGCATGAGGCAAAGGGGGGGGGAGAGGACGTAGGCTGTAGGCCTACTAGGCCCAACAGCAACTCCATACAGCAGGGAACTGGGTACACTGGGTACAAGCAGTCCATCTCGGCTGTCAAGACCATTGTTCCCATATGGGGGATACAGTCCCTAGTAGTCTAGGCCCTCCCATCGTGATCCTTGATCCCCATAGCTGCAGACACTGCACAATAGCCATGGTAGTCTAGTGGTCCCCCCCATTGTGATCCCCAACCCCCATAGCTGCTAGAAGTATGCATTTTCCATGGTGGTCTACTGGTCCCCCAACCCCCCCAGCACGATCTCTGACCCCCATAGCTGCTAGAGTGTTTCAATTTCCATGGTGGCTTGTGGTCTCCCACCCCGAGCAAGATCCCTGACCTTACATCACTGAAATACCTGGTGGTCTAGCAGCCCCCACCTGGCAGTGATGGCTCCCAGTCCCCGTAAACATCCTATGAGCAGAGCCAGCAACCGGCTCAGCCCTCTCTCACCACCACGGCCGTGGCGCCGACTGCAGATGACTGAGACTACTGAAATGAATGAGCGTGTTCTCACGCAAGGATGTGCCTATTCATTTCAGTAGCGCTTAGTTCCTGGGGGTGGGGGGACCACTACACCACCATGGAAATTGAAATATTGTAGCAGCTATGGGGGTCAGGGTTCATGATGGGGGGCACCACTGCATTACCATGGGCTTTTTGTTAGTGGTATTTAGCGCCGCGCTACAGGAGGCGCTAATGCCTGTAGCGCGACGCTGTACATTTGAATATGCCGGCTGTCCCGACATTCCTGGCCACTCCCCTACCCCCACCCCTGCATACATTATTGTTTAGCGTCGGCGCTGACCCACAGCACTGACACGCTTTGGGCTTTTGAATATTGCAGCCTGGTGCAAATCCAGCGCTATACCAGCACTACGGATTTGCATCGGGTGCAAGACTTTGAATATCTGGCCCTTTGTCTTTTATATGTTTGCACTATTGTGGTCCATCTGTGTGATTTTACTGTTTTCATGTTGCAAGGGCAAACTTATTGCTCTGTTACTGGATTTCAGAGATTTGTCACTGTTGGGTCCAGTGCAGCTCAAGCTGCAATGGCCTCGACCGTGACAATCCAATGATCAACGAAGCGGATTGTGTTGCTGCTCTGCTGGTTGATGGGTGGAAACTTTGCGAGGCTGAGAAGAGGTAGCCATGTCTATCAGACAGCAGCTGCCTTCCTTCATCTGCATGATGCCACCCACCGTCTGAGCAATACCTCTCAACTGTCCCGATTTTTTTCTCCCAAATTTAGACCCTCTGTTCCAAAGTCTTGCATAGTCTGCAGATGGTCCCAAATTTGGAGAATGCCAGTGTTCTCGGTGTTCTCTCTGTCAGCCCGAAAAATAACTTGCGTGTTTTCAGATGCCTATTGAAGCCTGATGTCTTACACCCCTGCCAACAGCCAGTCAGGCTACCACAATGCACAGACGTGGTGACTTGAAAAAAAATGCCCATCAGCTGTTTTCCCACTGTGAGTGCTGTGCAGGTAACTAGGTGCCCCAGGTCTGTCTCTACAATATAAAAGGAGTCGAATCCTGGGCCAAGCCATTATCTTTCCTACTTGACCCCGATGACACTTCCAGAGCAGCAGCCAGAAACAGAAGCCTGAGTCTGGGACTGCGATGCTTAACTAGCCAACAGCAGCACTAGAGAGCAGATTCCAGGGCGCAGTTACCTGTCCTGCTTTGACCTGCAGAGCACTCCAGCCAGCAGACCTGTATCTAAGACCCAGCAGCAGCAGCCACACAATCTTTAATAATTTCGTTGAGTTCGTTCTAAGTCCAGCAAGGATAAACTGCTGCAGCAGACAGTTGGAATTGGAGCCTGGAGGATGGATGGACCTCCTTTTCTAGCTCAAGTGTGTGTGGCAAGCTAATGGAGGTGAGTGATGCCGGCTTATGACGGTACGTATGTCTGATCATTTTTTAACATATCTTTTAAATTTGATCATCCTTCCTTCCTGATCACCTGCTGCAACAATGTCTACCCCCCCCCACACAGCTTTTTTGGCTGGATAGAAAATGGAAACATTTGCTCTGGTCTGGTGTGTCCATGCAGAACTAATTGCCGTCTAGGATATAATATTTTGATGTGACAAAATGACACTTCGATTAGTTTTTATTATAAAAACCAGGCTGGCTAAAATAGTTATACAGCATTTTCAGTCTTAAATCTGTTTTTGCCGGCAAATTTGTTCTCTTATTACCAGACGTTAAGGCACCAAGAACAGTGTGATATCCGGGGTTTGTGAACCTAATTTTAGTTTAGTTTAAGCATGATTACAACTCTATCTTTGTAAATAAATATATATATATATATATATATATATATATATATATATATATATTATGTGTGTGTGAGATAACTGGTGAGCTGGGGAGCATTTTCTCCTATAGGGAAACCTGATTATAATTCACCATTATAACCAGCTGGCCATAATGGCGAACACGCACTGGGTTTCCCTCTTTGTGCTCATGCTCCCGACTGCTTCCCCTCACTGAAGGTTCTTGGAAGTAACTGCCGCCGAAGATACCCACTCACTGCCGCCTACCCGGCACACAGCAATGAAGGAGGATTTTTATCAATGTTATACAATTTTCTGTTGACATAAAATATTTACTGTTTATGGTCGCCATCCTTCCCAGAGTCAGGATAAAAGAAATTACCATGGATCACAAATAGACGTCAGTTGTCACTGCAGCATGGACTCTCCCCTCTGAACCCCACTGCTATGCTCGGATATCCACCTCAGGGACTGCAGCCTACTGTTTCTATCTGTTTGGGGGGGGGGGTAACTCTACAACACAGCACAACCTCTCACACTTGGGGGAAGTTAAACAGTGAACGGTTTTAACACTTTAAAGGGCCATTCCATGTATTGGCCAAACTTTTTAATGCAATGGTGCAGGCAAGAAAACACTCTCCAGTAATTATGTAAAAAAACCCGGGGTAGTGTGTAAAACTTGAATTTTACACACACCCTCGGTGTTGGATGCCTAAATAAACCCCTCGAGTTTTGCTCTCAGGGTTTTTGTTTATTTATTTATTTATGACTTTGTTATCCGGGTAGGTGCACCGGTCCAATGGACCGTTTACAGGCACGACCCTGGCCAAAAGGCACAAGTACAGGCATCATTACAGAGGAAAGAAAACAACAGAACAGTAGCAAAAATAAAACATCAATGGACAAAAAGTGGTAGGACATAACAATAGATAATCGCTAAATACAGAAAAGGTTACAATGGAAGGAAGTAAATAATTGACAGCCATTGCGCAAATTACAAAACAAGTAATCAGGAATGACAATGACCCAAGGGAACCACAGACCCCCCACCCACACACACAGTAATAAGCTCGGGAAAAAAAAGAAGAAAAATGGATATAGACAGACAGAAACAGGAAAGATGAAAAGCTGGGGAAGGGGGCTACCTATGGAAGCAATTGCAGGTGTCACGAGCAAGGAGCCAGGATTTAAAGTTCTGCTTAAAGGTGAAATGTATATTGGATGATCTGAGGGGTGCAGGAAATATATTCCAAAGTGAGGGGGCCACAGTGGATAGAGTATTGCCACCCATTTTGATAGAGGTTACACAGATACATAGACAGTGTCGGCAGATAAGGGCCTGTGGCCCACCCAGTCTGCCCATTTGAGCTTGTAAGTTCAGTTTATGTTTTCCTAGAAGTCTGTTGCCCCTTACCCCTGACCTCCAGAATTCCTTTATGTCTATCCCATGCATTCTTAAATCCCGTGATTGTTTCCAGCCCCACCACTTCCTCTGGCAGGGTGTTCCACTTGTCCACCACCCGTTCTGTGAAGAAATTCCTTCCCCACGCTTCCTCCGAATCATCCTCCCTCCAACTTCATCCCATGCCCTCTAGTCCTGGGACATCTTTTCACATAAAAATAGTGTATTCCTGCACCCTGTTCCTCCCTGTAAGATACTTGTATGTCTCTATCGTATCCCCTCCCTCCCTCCTCTCCTCCAGGGAGTACATGTTCAGTTCCTTCAACCTGTCCTCATAGGACTTGTGATGCAATCCATGCACCATCTTTGTTGCCCTCCTCTGAACCTTCTCTACCCTGTCTATGTCCTTACATAGGTAAGGTCTCCAGAACTGTACACTGTACTCCAGGTGGGGCCTCACTAGTGTCTTGTATAGTGGAATTATGACCTCCCTTTTCCTGCTGGTGATGCCCCTGCCTATGCATCCCAGCATCCTATTTGCTTTACCTGCTGCCTTGTCACACTGTTTCCCTACCTTGAGGTCATCAGAGATGATAACCCCAAGATCCCTTTCCTGCTTGGTGCATCCTATATCCTCACCCCCAACTGATATATCGTGCCTGGGTTTTTGTGCCCCATATGCATTATCTTGCACTTTGCATTGAATTTCAACTGTCAGGTTGATTCCACTCCAGGTTCTTGGAATCACCAGGAGTGGAATGACAGAGGACTCACAAAAGGAAAACGGGGGAAGCAGTGCCACTGTGAATGATAGCATCTGTGAGGCAACCAAGGGTAAAATCAAACTGGCCTTGCAGTGGGAGCCAGCTGAGGGAACTATAAAGGTTACAGTGGTGGGTGGAATGGGGTCAGAAAGGGCAAAGCGGCAGATGCTATTGTAAACAGCCGAGAGTCTGACACAAAGGGCAGAAGAGATGCGAGTATAAATAGGGGAGCAGTAGTCCAGGATGGGGAGCAGGTTGTCAGGAGCTATGGCCAGGCGAGCCAAAGCTGTCAGGTAAGGTTTGACATGATAGGCAGCACCAAGTTTCTGATTTATCCTATGGACTACGAGATTGATATGGTCACTGAAGGAGAGGGTGGGATCAGGTGTGACCCCCCAAGTATTTGAGGGATGGGCTGACTTCAAGGGGAAGGCCATCGGTGGGGGGAGGGTATATAGAGAGACAGAAGTTAGCTTTCAGGATACTTGCTAGGTTTGATTTAGACCCGAACAACATAACCTTTGTTTTTTTGGCGTTTTTTATTTTAAGTGACTTTAGTACTGGGCAGTGAGAGTGCCTGCTTTTACTTTGGCCCTCCAGGTAGTGAGAGAGCCTGGGGGTCTAAATATCACCAGATACTGTTTTATTTGCTTTTTTACACCTCAGTGAGAGGAGGTGTATTTAAGTTCTTCATCTTCACATCTATGGTTTAAGTTGCAGTTCATTTGTTTTAGCGTTCATCCTTTTCTGTGAACTGTACTTTCTAAGTGAAGTTTCCTTGGTGGTGGAATACCATTTTTCTTCCCTGGATTTGAACCCTCTGCCAGAATTAATCTCCTTGCCTGAGACTCTTAACGTTTTGTTTTTCCTTTTTGGGTACCGATTTTGTGGTACATAATTGGATAGTGGTGGTGTGCTGGTTGGGTTACCAAAATGTGTTGGAGACCTGCCCCCACGGTCATGCGCTATTCATCCTCTGCCCTTCACGCTCTCCATTTTTTCTTTTCTCCCCCACTTCAGTTTGCAATGTACCAGTGCTGTAGGGCACTGGGTATTGTTCGCAGAGGTGGGAGGAGTGCATGGGGTTGTGAACAGCGGTGGATGAATGAGGGAGGCACTGCGTTGGGGTAGTGAGACCCAGATGATGCCCTGGGGTGAAATGGAACCTAGAACATTGTCCACCATGTCTGGTTTCCATACCCAAGGGCACTACCAATTGTGGTAGGCAGATAGTCTGGGCAGCCCGAGAGGTTCACCCAACTTGGGCAGTGTTATGCAATGCTAGGGTCATTATAAACAAGACATGCAGATCTTGTTAAATTGGTGGACCAGGCTTGCATCACCGAGACCTGGCTGGATGAGAACTCTGGCCCCGTTTTGGAGGTTGCAATTCCAGTTGGGTACTCGGTGATACACCGCCCGAGATTGGATCGGGGGTAGCAGTCTGTTTCAAGACCGAACTTAACCTCACGAATGTACCAGTTGGGGAGACTGACTCATTTGTGTGTACTGTAGTAGCAGGTGAAGGTTGTAGGATCACTGTCATCTACCGTCCACCAGGAGATGAGAAACGATTCCTTCAGGAAGTCGCGGACTTTGTCGTTGACATGATGTTTGAGTTGCCCAGGCTGATGGTCCTGGGCGACTTCAATGCCTGGGTCGATTACAAACTCTCACAATTTGGTCAGCACTTCCTCCAGTTGATGACATCTCTGGGCCTTACACAGATAGTTACCACTGCTATTCATGGTCACGGACACTCTCTTGACTTAGTCTTCTTCCTGGGGATTGAGGCCTCCAACTTGGGAGTGGAACCAGTCAGTTGGTCTGATCACTACACCATGGGGTTTAATTTTAGCGCCCCCCCCCCACGTAGGCCTACCCCTGTAGAGATGACTAGGTACCGTCCTTTGCGAGATATAAGTTCTCAAGGCCTAGCGTTGGTACTAGATCTCTTGTCCCTCCCAGAGGCAAACAGTGACCCAGAGGCCCTCGTGATGGCTTATAATTCGGCCATTGTTGTGGCCCTGGATATCACTGCTCCTGTCTGTGTTCGTCCTCTATCCCTTCGCCTTCGATCCCCATGGTTTGATGGGACTCTGAGGGAGATGCAACGACTAGGACGAAGGTTAGAGCATTGCTGGCGGAAATCTGCCCTTGATGCCAACCACCTTAGATTGATGGACCATTATCAAGTCTATCAATCTGCAATCACTCGTAAGAAGGCAGAGTTCCTGTCCGGGGAGATTGCAGTTGTTCAAAACTGACCAGATAAGCTGTTCCAAACTGTGGACAGACTGTGCAGCCCAGCCTGTCTTCAAGTCCGGAAGGCTTTTTCGCAAGAAGAGTGTGATGAGCTTGCTCGATTTTTTGCGACTAGGGTGGCTGACATCAGGGCGGTGCTCCATCCAGCACATTCTGTGGGTGTTGCTGTGGATCAGCGCGGGGCTACTGTCCCTTGGTTTTCTTGGAGTACCTTTGACCATCCGCCTTTCATGGATATCATGTGGATTGTCCAGAGTGTGCGCCCTATGTGCTGTAGTTTTGATCCAGGACCTACCTCCCTGATTTTGGGTTGTATGGATTTTATCGGTCTGATCCTAGCTCAGATAGTCTGGTGCTCCTTGGAGACAAGTGAGTTTCCAAGCTCACTGAAAGAGGCGGTGGTGACACCATTCTTGAAGAAAGCTTCTTTGGACCCAGACTGCCTTGCAAACTACAGACCAATCTCTAACCTCCCCTTTTTAGGGAAGGTGATTGAGAAAGTAAAGGGCCACTCAGCTGGAGGACCATTTGACCATCATGACATCTATGAACCTCTCCAGTCCAGATTTCGAAAGAAGTATAGTACAGAGACAGTGCCGGTTCGGGTGCTCAATGATCTCCTGATGGCTAGAGAGTGGAGAAACCATTCTATTATGGTTCTCTTAGATCAATCATCAGCATTCGACACTGTGGACCGTGGGGTCCTGCTTGATCGTCTGAGGTGCATCTGTGGACTGTCTGGTACAGTCCTCAGGTGGTTTACATCTTTCCTCACTGGAAGATCTCAGAGAGTGGTGTCTGGGGTTTATTCCTCAGATCCAGTTTTTCTGATATGTAGGGTTCCTCAGGGCTCAGTATTGTCCCTCATGTTGTTTGCAGTGTATATGCTGCCCCTCAGAGACATTGTAAGAAGGTATGGGCAGAGGTTTCACTGCTATGCTGATGATACCCAGCTCTACCTTTCTTTCGCACTCGACCAGGATGGAGCTCTCTCGGTCTTTAATAGCTGCCTCACTGACATCCAGGAGTGGATGGATGCCAGTTGGTTAAAGTTGAACTCTGATAAGACTTAGGTATTGGTTGTGGATTCGGGTCACCGGATAGGGGGTGGTTGGGTGTGGGTTCGCCCTCTGGACTTTTTCTTGAGGGTGTGTCACTCCTGACCTTTGAATGGGTATGAAACCTTGGGGTAATTTTTGATGAAGGGTTGACCCTGCATTCGCAGGTGTCAGTCGTCATCAAATTCTTGTTTTACCATTTGAGGAATATCTCCAGGATTAAGCATCTTGTTCTGTCCAGCGACCTTCCTACTCTGATCCACGCCTTTGTGACCTCGTGTTTAGATTATTGTAACTCCCTGTACCTAGGGCTACCTGTGGTAGAAATCTGTCACTTGCAGCTAGTGCAGAACACGGCAGCCCGGCTTTTGACAGGATCATCTCGATCCTGCCATATTTCACTGGTGCTGCGTGGACTGCACTGATTGCCAGTTCAGTGGTGGATCACCTTTAAAGTTGGTCTTCTGACTTTAAAAGCCATACGTGGACTTGGCCCGGACTTCCTGAAAGAGCTTCTGGTCCCTTACTGCCCTGGGCAATTGCTCCGCTCAGCAGATGAGAGGTTGCTAGAGATCGCAAGGGTGTGTCTGAAATTTTCTGGCGCTAGAGCATTCACATATGCCGCCCCTACCCTTTGGAACTCTCTACCCCATCAGCTACGTGAGTGCATGACCGTGGGAGGATTTAAGCAGGCATTAAAAACTTTTCTATGGTACCAAGCTTTTGGTGACTAACCATTGGGTGATTCCAGTTTGATATTTTGTACTGCTGTGATGTCTGTTTTGTTTTTGTGATTTCAATATTGTTAAGGCACCTTGGTTTTTGAAAGGTGCCATACAAAAAAAGTTTTATTATTATTATTATTTATTATTATCATTATTAACCAGCATCAGATTGGAGGAGAACCAGTTCTGGGCAGCACAATAGTTTTGCATGAGGACTGCGGATATGTGTGGAAGGAATTTGTCACTATGAAAGATGATGAGGTTGTCTGCATAAAGGAGGGACACACAGGATAGGCAGTCAGAGGTGAGGGTATTAACAAATATTGTAAAGAGCAGAGGGCCCAGGATGGAGCCTTGGGGTACCTCGGAGGAGACAGGCTGGGCAGGAGAAATGGCAGAGCCGATGCACACAGATTAGGAGCGATTGGAGAGGTAGCTCTGAAACAAGTTTGTAGTCCCCACGGAGCAGCCAACAGAGTGTGACTTGGAGAGGAGGAGAGGGTGGTTAACAAGATTGAAGACTTTAGATAGGTCCACGAATACCGCACCGGTGGCATGCCCTTGGTCCATATTCATGAGGATGCAGTCGGTGAATAAAGCCAGGGCAGTAGTGGTGCTATGGAGCCTGCTGAAGCTGTGCTGCTCGTTACATAAGATATTGTGGTTATCAAGGTACTCAGAGAGCTGCTGGTGAACAACCCATTCAAGGAGCTTACTAAGGTGGGGGAGAATGGATGTAGGGCGATAGTTGTCAGATAAGAGGGGATCACCGGATTTGAAAATAGGAACCACTTTTGCAGACTTCCAGAGGAGGGGCTTGCAGGAGGTAGTCAGGGCAAGGTTGAAGATAAAGGAGAGAGGTTCGGCAATCACTGAGGAGACAAGTTTGAGAAAAACAGGGAAGAGGCCATTGGATCCAGGACTACCCCGATTGGGTAGGTCCCTAAGGAGTTTACAGGGAGTTCTTGAGGGAGATGGTCTTGAAATAGAAAGGGGGCCTCAGAGAGGTACCAGACAGGAGGGAGGTGGAGGATGGGGGAGTAGGGCAAGGCCCTTGGTCAGGGGACTGACTAGGTGGAGGGTAGGGGAAGGGAGGGAGGGAGGGAGGTGGGGGAAGCAGGTGACCACTGGCTAGAGGGACTGCAAGAGGGGAGTTTGCTGAGGAGGGCTGACAGGTCAGAGAATTTGTTGTTGGGTGCCATGGTGACCTCAGCTGGGTCTGTCAAAAGGCTGGAAGGGGAAGTTAGTTCAATGTTGATGCTGCCAGAGTGAGGAGTGAGAAGTGAGTTAATGGAGTCCCAGAATTTTCTGGGATTTCCAAAACTATCTTTCTGAAGGTTGGTGTAGTAATTTAGGGTTCTGGTCAAGACTTTACATTGGTTGCGCAGATGTCAGTATTTGTTCCACAGGGAAGGGGAAGAGGTCAGTTTATAGGCAGAACACTTTCGGTCCCTTACTTTCATAAGGGGGAGGAGTTCCTTGGAGATCCAATGGACGTGACCACCTCTGACTCTCCGAGTGGTGGTAGGGAAGTGGTGGTCCTGGATGACCAAGAGAACGTCTGAGAAGTAAGTGATTGCAAGGGATACATCAGTGATAGCATAAAGGCCCTGCCAGTTAATAGCCCTTAGATCATCGAGTAGTAGGGAAGTGTCAGGGTGGTTAAGGTTACGGAAGGTTAGATATTTAGGAGGGGGGCGAGGGGCCTTTGAGTACCATATGGCAAAGGTAGGGGAGTGGTCACTTAGGGAGTCAGATAGGGTGCCAGATTATGTAACATGGCCACCATAGTTAGTAATCACCCAGTCAGTTAGGGAGTGAGTAGAGGTACAGGGTTAAGACGAGTAGGAAGGGTGATGATTTGAGACAGATTATGCTGCTTAAGCATGTTTGCGTAGTCGGTTTCTTTGGCATCCAACCAGTTGAGGTTGAAATCACCAAAGATGATAGCTTCCCTGGCAGGGGTGACAGATCCAAACTCAGTGAGCAGGCTTTGGAGGCTGGCTACACCCCCATTCGGGGCGTTGTAACAGCTGCCCAGATATAGTTTCTTAGTTTCATCCAACATAACTCCGGCAATAAGCCATTCGCTGGAGGAGTCGCTGTCAGTGCAGAGGGTGGCAGAGGCAGAGACAGGTTCCCTGACAAGGATAACAACACCTCCTCCCTTTTTTTTGCCCAGTCTGTCCTTGCGCGAGATGGTGTAGCTAGCGGGTAGAAATGTAGTATCAGTATGATGCGGCTTAAGCCAGGTTTCCGTGAGACAGAGTAAGTGGGGTTTATGGAAAGCAAGCCAGGCTTCAAGATTGGTGAATTTTGCAGGGAGGCTGCATATGTTCATGTGGGCTATTTTTATTTATTTATTTATTTGAACAAGTCGGATTTTCCAGGGGTAGTGGCCCGTATGCTACAAGTAGATGTGGTAGAGGTGCTAGGAAGGCCGGGGTTGAATTCAATGTCTCCACCCAGTAGGAGAAGGGAGAAAAGATGGAGGTAGGAGTACGGTGAGCCGATAAGTGACGGGGGAAAGAAAGGGAGTAAAGAAAAAAGCCTAAGAGGCGATGCTCAAAGTTGGGAAGGAGGGCTAGAGCATGAAGTCCGAAGAGGGTATATTCCCACCTTATGGGAAGGGGAAGGACTTGGGTACACGAATCTTCGATGGAATGGAGGAGAATGGCCTGATCATAGGATAGAATAGAGGCTGCAAAATCTATTGTAAGGAGGGTGCCTAGGAGAGAGGCAGCCATGAAGGGCAAGAGTAGGGACTTCATGGTGAGATAGATAAATAGAAGTAAGGATTCAGCAGTACAGAGCACTGACAGCCAAGGAGAAGACAAGACTAACTGGAGAAGGATAGGAAGAGTGGGCAGGTGATTAAAAGGGAGAATGTGCCTTTAATGGAGAGGTCTCCTGGTATTGGACCAATCAATTTTGAGTGTAGGGCTGCATAGACAGGTAGCAGCAGGCCCTCTAGTGGTAGAGGAGTATAAGGGACCAGTGAGAAAATGGATAGATAGTGTTTTATTGTGATTGGTTCTCTGCAATGATAAATCTAGATGCTGGAGTACAGCAGGAAGCTGGGGAGGGGGGAGATGCCAGTAGACATTGGGAAGCACTGTCTTGGAACCACACAGTGACTAAAAGCCGTAAGGGCACTGAGTACAGGTAAACCTGATAACTAGTTTTACCAAAAAAGTTGTAATAAGGCTTTAGGGTGTGCTGCTTGAGTGAGGTGTCTAATGGTAGCCCGAGGCTGATTTAAAAAGAACATTTACGGGGCTACAGGATAGGCTAAAAATAAAATTTACAAGGCTACAGAATAGGCTGCTTTGCTTGGAAAGCCTAATTGCAGCTTTGCCACAGCGACCGAATTAACGGAGGCCACCGAAATAAAGTTAACAAGCCACGGCCAGAGGGTTTAAAAGAAAAAAAAAAAAACAAGTAAAATTCACAGCCAGTAGCAAGCCCGAACAAGTAAACCTTTGGTGGTCAACAGATGGCCCTGAGGGAGGGAGAGAGGGTGGCTTCTGTGCAGCATGGTCTTGGCGGGTGGAGGAGCAGCTCAGCGGGGGCGGACGGCCCCGAGACCTCGGGTGTGTGTAAAATTCTCATTATACAATATATATATATATGTATATGTGTTATTTCACATTATAAGCTGACATGCTGTGTTGGATCCATTTCTTTAAATGAAACAATGACATATTAAGACAAATGTAATACCAAAACTTGAACCTTTTTTGTTCCCTTATGATTGTGATCTAGCCCTCATGTCTTTCACATTAATTTAGGTAGTACAGTGCACAGATTATAACCCATGACTGTGTTGTGCTTGTATAGGTCTTGTTGAATATGCCTTGTTTTGACTCTTTTTGTTTCTATAATATCAGAGACAAGATAATTAATATTCAGGACCTGCCTTGAGCATAATGCAGATCCAGAGTAAGCTCCTGCTCGGTTCAACATTTTTACTTATACAACTGTGCCCAGCGATGCCAGTTCTATACCTTGCCATGAAGCCATGTCTTACATTGTTCTTTACTGTAGTTATGAAATATTCAAAAAGCCTATGAATTTCATGTATTTGAATAGATGCAAAGATTGTGACACTGCATAATATGTCGAGTAAAAAATGGTGTCCCTTGTTCTGAGCATTCGTCCTTGACTTTAATGGGCAGTGTCCCTCATTTTGGGCCTAGAAGGTTGAGAGGTATCATTATCAGGCTGCACCTGTTTCCAAATCTACCGTTTATGAAGATCCCCTCCTGATTTTAGGCTTTTTTTTTTGCCTTCTCCTGAATCCCCTGCCTCTCAGAATTTTTTCCCGATTTTGCTCCAAGTCAGTTAAACTGTGTGGTGTGCTGGTGTCCAGCGAAGTTTGCTCAGCTGGCCCATTGTGCTGAGTTTTCTTTTTGCAGTAGTTCATTTCCTGATGCTGCTTAATGGCCTGCTTGGGACATTATGGTTAGAGTTACGTTTTTCAAATCCCCTCTGAAACATGTTTTCACAGTCGCACTTCAAAATCGCATTTCGGATGGGATTTAAAAAATTCCACATGTCTTGCTAATAATGTCAGGTCATAAAAAGACTATGTTGGAAATTTGGGGTCAAAATGTGGGAGTCCACTGAAAATTAGATACTGCCACTCAGCTGGCTTATCCTGGGTAAATACAATCTAAAAACATGTAAAAGCAGGACAACACTGAAAATAAGATATTGCATCCCATGTGGTCTATCCTGGGTAAATATTTGGTAAAAACAGTATCCCAGTACAGCAAAGCCACCACTGAACTGTGCATCTGTGCTACTCTGTCCTCGGAAAAATACAAGTAAAAACTGGACCCCACTGGAAATGTAACTTGCCTTTCAACTGGGTTATCCTGGGTAAATACCTTATAGAAATGGATGAAAGCAGGGCCCCATCGAAAATGAGGTATTGCATCTCGGCTGTGCTATCCTTGGTAAATACAGAGTTAAAATTGGGAAAAGCAGGATCCAACTGAAAACAAAATAGCATCTGAGTTGTGCTGTCCTGTGTATATACAGTACAAAACTGTGTCAAAGGACACACTTGAAAATGAGATATTGCATTTCAGCTGGGTTATTGTGGGTAAATATATTGCAAAACTGTGTAGAAACAGGACCCTACAGCAGAACTCCTCTGAAAAGGAGATGTTGCATCTAGAATGATCCGTCCTAGGAGAATACATTATAATAGCAATACCACACTAAAAATGAGATCACACCTCACCTCTGCTATACTGGGTAAATGTAGTATAAAACTGTAAACGTAGGACCACAATGCAAATGATATACTGTATAACATCTTACGTGGTCTGTCTTGGGTTAATATACAGTAAAAATGAGTACAAGCAGGACCTGGCACGACAGCAATTCAAGCGGCGAACATTCAGCAATGACAGATGCTTGTTTAAAACAGTAATTGGCTTCTGTTTTCTTCTTCCCAAGTAACTCTAGTTAGGAAAAAAATATCACCTGCTAAATCATAGCAAAAGATCACATGTTATGAAAAATCACTTATTTCCATTACATCTATAATGCTTTAGTGGAAGTAAGTTTAACTTCTCTATAAAACTCTGAAAACAGATTTGCAGTTTCCCATTGAAATACACTGCCAGTCTTGACAATAATGATTTTTTGACTTCATTATACAAGGATTTCTCTAGATTCTTTTTTACTAGTAGTTGGCAAATTAAAAATGAAATTATCAAAAGGTACGTAAAGAAACAAATGAAAGAAAACAAAATAGTTACCAAGACATTACAAGGCCACGAACCTTCATTCTTTAAGATATACATCCTTACTAGGCAAATTCTCTTTAAGGACGGTTCCACCCTTAGAGGTGCTGCAGGAGCTTGGGTCCCTTTGGCTAAAGGTACCTTAGCAAAGAGCCCAAGAGTCACAGCTGAAGGCTTAGATAGAATGGTAAGAACATCGACATCCACTAAGTAGAGAGGAAAGCATGCAGCTGAAAGAGTTAGATTAAGAACTGTATGAGTGAACGACCATTTGATGACTGAGTCACCATCCTGGATCCCAACTCAACCAGCAGAAATAGAAATCAAGTAACTAATGAACCAGCTACTTTATGATCATTGGCACAGAGGAGAGGACCCCCCATGGATGAAACCTTTAGGGATCCAAGGCCTTAGGGTGCCATCCCTTCAGGCATGATGTGATACTGTTAAACCCAAGCATGCATTTAGACCTGCAACACGCCAGTGAAGTGAGATCCAAAGAGACTTGCTACATCCTTAATGCTCATTCTCAACAGGCCAAAAAGCAGATATCATGTGTCTTAAAGAGACCTTAAGTTGAAGGCCCCATCCTTGGAGAGAGGAGGCCGGCTCCCTTAATAAAGGATGATTAGCTTCCTTGGAGGAGCTAGATGCTGCTTTTTAGGAATGGCTGACCTCTGGTCAGTAAGGAGGCCTAAACCAGGTGGGTGTCACAAAGTTGCAGTTGTTTTTCCAAAGGGGCCCCAGGCATGAGGGTCCACTGCTGAGTAAATAGGTGTGGGACATGGTCCTGCTAAAGGAAGGGGAATGGGAAGAAGCCAGGCATAATCATAGGTACAACTGGTGGACATGGACAATGTTAAGTAATAATCAGCTGCCTAACACTTCCTGGGTTTGAAAGATTGAGTGTATCATAGGGTCGCCGTTATAAGGCAAAAGGAACACCCGCAGAGGGTTCCATCCCCTCAGGCTATACTCAGGCTACAGGACAAGCTTGGCTACTACTTGGACTAGGATCCCTGACTGGTCGTTGACAAAAATTTTGTCGAACGACCAGACAGCGAAACTGGCAGGTCGACCGCTTTTTGCGGCGGCCGGATTCCAAAAAACATAAGTGTCTTCTTGGGGGCTTTCCCCCAGACTCACACACAGGGCTGTGCCCCGCAACCCCCACTAAGGATTATGAACCCGAGTTGGAGCTGATTGGGGGGGGTGCAAGACCCCTGACATATATTGCCGGGTTCCAGCGCAGACACTACAGTGTTGTGGCGCTGAAGTTGCTGTAGTGTCATTTGCTGTGTTGGTGGTGCTGTTGGGGGGGGTATACGCTTGGACTACAGGACATTGTGGGGTAAATTGAAGGACTGCAGCACAGAATGAGAAAACTACCACTGATTCCTAAAATCTAGGCCCTCAGTCTAAACCCTATACAAACTAGGCTCTAGGCTGCACTAAGGGGGAGTGGTAGTAGCACTAGGAGAGAAAAGAGCACACAGATAGGCTAGAAAGAGAATGCGGTGTTGTTTGGCTCATTGCATTACAAAGCCATAGAGTGTGAAAGCATACAGAGTCCTTGAGGGGCAGTTGTTAGGGTGTGTGCCCAAGTGTATGAAGGGCATGTGTCTCAGTTGTGGGAAGAGCACATGCCTGATTGTTACTGGGGTGCTTTCCTGATTGTTGCTGGGGCCTGTGCCCAGTTTCCTTTGGGTCATTTAGTTCCCTAACCACAGGTCAGTTGCGGTAATGTGGCAGGAAGGTATACAAAATATGAGCGTGCAGGGCAAAGGAGCAGGAGAGAAGGACGGAATAAAAGGCCCAAAACAAATAAAAAGGACAGGAAGGTGAAGTATGGTCAAAGCAACCAGCTGAGATGACAGGCAGCGGACCAAGAATGCAGAGGGACACCAACCCAAGCACTGGTGGAGGAACTCAGCATGGAAGCAGCAAGTTAGGGAGGAGGTGGGCAGTATGTAGCAGCAACAGCAGGATGAGTCCACCCCCCCCCCGCAGACAGCAAAGCAGCAAGACAAGGAGGCAGTGGGAAGGAGGTAGCAGTAGGAGAAAGATGAGCACCCCACAGACACAGGAGAGCAACAAGCAGGAATGGCAAAGATAGACAGTGAGTATGAGGATGGCGCAGACTAAGGCACCTGGGGTTGCAAGGACATGATGGCAAGTATAGAAGCCATAAGCAGATTTGGGGGGGGCAATGTTAGCCCTGGAGACTGGGCCTAGATGCCAGTAGGTGAGCAGGCCTGGCACAGGACCAATACACAAGGTGAAGGCTGAAGTGGGAAGAGCTGCAGGGGGAACAGAGGCAAGGAGAAAGGTGGCATGGCAGAGGCTGCCAGGAACAGGAGCAGAAAATAAGTGACAGTGGGCAGCCCAGGAAGGAAGCCTTAAGTGGGAAGAAACAAGGTACAGCTGGAAGCCATGGCAGCAGCAGAAGGCAATGAACAGGAAGTCTGAGAGCTAGAGGGTGAGGAAGCAAGTCAAACTAGTGACAAGAAGAAAAGAGCTAGGCAATGGGAACAGGGTCTATGCCAGGACAGTTAAAAAGCAAATGGTGGCCAACAGAAATGAGCACCCAAAGGACATTTGGGACATGCACCCTTACGTAGCACGGGGGGGGTATGGGTCACCTGCACCATCAAACCCCAGGCTACAGCCTCACAATTCATGGGCCAGTCTTTTGTGTTTCATCAAGACCTGGCTAGATGACTTTACTGATCTTTCTCTTGTGGGATTGGTCCATCTGGGTTTCTTAGTAATATGCCACCTAAGACTGGAGCCCAAGGGTGGAAGAGTTGACTTCTTGTTTAGATCTGAGTTGGGTTGCGTGGTGTTCCAAGTCAAGACTGAGGGATCATTTGAGGGGTGTCTCTTACTTAATCGATCTTAACTTTCAGAACAACACTTGTCTGTTGTCCTTTTGGCGGTGGGTCAGACTTTCTGCAGGAGTTTGCAAAGCATTATTGCAATGGTGTTGGAGTCACTGATACTTTAGTTCTTTATGACTTCAGTGCCTGGGTGGATGACGCTTCTGAGAAATTTGCTATCAAACTCCTTCAACTCACAAAAAGGTGGCACAGACCAGAAATTTTGTCAGTCATGCATGGAGGCCACACATGCAACCTCGGGTTTCTATTCTTTTTTTTTTTTTTTTAAACTTGCTTGGGGATATGACATATTAGTGGAGCCTGTCAGTTGGTGGGACCAGTGCACCATCCAGCTCAGTGTTGAGGCCCACCAACGAGTCACCTTTGAGTGTGGAGTTTATCCAGTACCATGCTAAATGTGACGAGGATCCTGAGAGATTTCTAGGTTTACTGGATACCTTGAGTCTGGTGGATGCTTCTTCTAGGAGGGGCACTAAAATGACTGAGGCCAATAGTAAGATTTTGTCTGCAGCATTGGATGCCCTGTCACTGACCTGGTCATGTTTTTGACTTCAAGCTGTAGCATGCCATGGTACTCTGAAAAGCTACAGCAATTAAAGATTCAAGGATGGAATTAAAAAAAAATACAGTGTATATTAGTTTAAAAAGCTGAACTGGTTTTAGGTCAGCCTACTTCTATGGTGTCAGCACGGCCTGCCAGCCCTGCATCACCCACCCCAGGTATGTTCCCTAGCTTCTTCTGGCCTGGGACCGAACAGTGACTAAGCCCAAAGAGGTAGTCCAGACTGTTTTCGGTGCCTGCTGGGGGGGGGTCCTCTTTGGGATATTCCCAGTGCCAGCAGCCTCGTGGGATCTTGGGGACTGTCCAGTGAGGCAAACATGCGGGTGACTGCCTGACCAAACAGAGGAGCTGTAGTCAGAGGCACTGTAGGTAAGGCAGCCACAGCAGGAGAAATAAATAATAAATATGAAGGTAAAAAAAATTTTCTAGACTGGCGATTGGAAATGTTCAGTCTTTTTCCTGGAGTTCTGTTGACATAGTGTTGGGCTTGACTGTTGGATTCAGTTTGAATCCATGGAACCAAAGACCTTTTGGATTTGATTTGTGGGTGTGACACAGTTCTTTTCGCCACACAAAAACATCCCCTGCTTTCTGCCTACTCTCTCTCTCTCTCTCTCTCTCTCCCTCGCTCTCTCTCTCGCATTCAAGATAAGCCTTTTGTTCTACTCACAACCCACATGCTGATGCAGCACCCACTGGTTTTGTTCCCAGTCTTCAGATTCATCACACTTAATTATGCACTCTTTTTGACGTGCTGCTATGTGTGGGAGATATTTGTTCCCCACACTTGGACCCCATTCATTCATTCATTCACACGGCAGTATGGTTTTAATTTAAAAAGCTTCCTCCAGAAGTGATGTCAGCCCAGCCATTGAGCAGATGGATACAAAAATGCTTTTGCAATGCTTGCGATGAGGTTTTTAACAGTAGAAAGGTGACGGATTTAGGACTCATTTTCATTGCGAATACCTAGCCATCCTTTGGAACTGCGATTAAAAAGCCAGAGGCCTTGACATAGAGTCTCAAAAGCCATCATTTTTAGATACGTTACATCTCTATATCTCGTGTTTTTTAAATGTTATCTCTGCACATTTACATTAATAGGAGATCACTGTCCTCTCTGCTCAAGCTGCTTGTTTATATTTGACATCACAATCTGTTGCTTTGGAAATGTTTACAGTGTCACAGACAGGATTATGATGTCAGGGGTTGACAAGCAGACAAAGGAAACAGTGCAATTAATTGTGACCCTGGTTTCAAATTATAGCAGCAGTATTTTATTTGCCATGCTTTTTTTTGTTTGTTCTTTGTTTCGTAATAATGTATTTTTGGCAAAAACATCAACATAATCAAACAGTTATAATACCAGTGCACCCCCTGATGCTGCTGAAAAGAGCCTATATATCATTTAAAGTTATTCCTTTTTATGTTGATTGCGCGCATGTGCAAGAAACATATTGCGGCAGCTTTCTCCAGAAGCAGGTTGTGGAGGCGCGGCACTGTTGTGGTCAATGCCCCCACAGCCTGTAAACAGCCTGCTTTCCCCAATGCCGTGGCATGCTGCTGCTGACACTAGTTCAGCCAGCGTGCCACCAACTTGTAAAAATTTAGCCTCTGCAATCAGGGGCTGCCTCATCATTGCAGCGTCAGCCATTCGCTGCAATGAGGGAGCGACCTGTCATTGCAGGGCAGGACTTCGAAACACTGATATTGTTTGTGAACATGGTGGAGGCTTGCCGCCATGTTCATAAACAATATTGACCCCTCTACCTGCTGAGGGGGTGCCCAATCCCCCTCGGCAGCATGGGCCCCCCCCACCACCGTGTTTGTTTGCCGATGGGGGCCCCAATCCCCCTCTTTTTCAGTGCCATAAGGTTAATTCCACCACGCTTATGTTGCCTGCCGATGGGGTGCCAAATCCCCGTCGGCATAATGCCACCTTTCCCCTTTTATTGTGTGCCGAACGGGGTGCCCAATCCCCGTCAGCATAATGTAACACCCTCCACCCCCCTTTTTTTGTGTGCCGACGGGGGTGCCCAATCTGCCATTGGCTACAGCTGCCCCCCAAACAGAAGACTCGTTGGCATGCTTGGGAGCCCACCCCAGCGCAAGGCTACATGCCCCTGTAAATTAAAACGGTCCCATCGATGTCATTTTTATTTTATCCTGTAAAGAAGGAAATAACCGGTGGTCTCCTGCCCCTCCCACAACCTGTGCCACCCACTGACGCATCCTTCCTCCCCTCACACCTCCTCACCCCATTCTTACTCGGAGTCTGGTGCGATGATCTGGTGGATCAGAACACGCCTGCACTCTTCAAAGCCGATCATGGACGAAGAAATGCCCATAAGCTGTATAATGGAATAAATAGGGTTTTTTCAACTTTGGTGCATATCTTAGGCATTTTGGAATTTTGGCACCAAATTTTCAACATGGATATTTAGACCCTCCTCATGAATTCTGGCACTATCATAGGTATCGCCCCAAAAGGTGATTTCATGGTCACTTCGCTGAATCACCTTTTGGGATCCATTAATGAAATGACAGTGCCAGTGTTCATGAGGTGGGCTCTCAAAAGCCTATTCTGCAAATTTGTGGAAAATCCAAACAATGACTGTTTTATTGAGCGCAGCATTGCGAGTTGCAACGCACGCCTGAATCTCTTGGAATTTGCAACATTTTCACACCAGATTTTCAACATTGGCATTTTTTCAGACCTCCTTGTGAACAGTACAGCTGTCATTTTCCACATCCTGGCCGAAATGTGTTTTCACAGTTCCGGCGCAGAATAGCGCAGTTGCTGTAGGAAATCAGTGTTTGGGACAGATTATGAAAATGTCCGTGACACTGTTCATGAGCAGAGGTCCTAAACTGCCTATGTTGAAAATTTGGTGACGATACTCTATAAAATGACTGTGTTACGAGCGTGCGTTGCAGAGTTTGCACTCATGCTCGTAACTTCATGAATTTATAATATTTTCATCCCAGAATTTCAACATTGCCATTGTTCTGCACCTCCTTATGAACAGTACAGCTGTCATTTTTCACATCCTGGCCGAAATGTGTTTTCACAGTTCTGGCGCAGAATAGCACGATCGCTGTGGGAAATCCATGTTCAGGACACATTATGAAAATGACAGTGAACTGTTCATTAGCAGAGGTCCTAAAATGCCTATGTTGAAAATTTGGTGATGAAAGTCCATAAAATTAGTGTGTTACAAATGTGCATTGTGCAGTTTCCACGCACGCTCGTACCTTTGCAACTTTGCAATATTTTCACTCCAGATTTTCAGCATTGCCATTTTGCCACACCTCCTTATGAACAGTGCAGCTGTCATTTTTCATGTCCTGGCTGAAATGTGTTTTCAGTCTTCTGGCGCACAGTAGCGCAGTCGCTGAGAACATTCAGTGTTCGGACATATAAAGAAAATCACACTGACACTGTTCATGAGCAGAGGTCCTAAAATGCCTATGTTGAAAATTTTGTGATGAAACTCCATAAAATGAGTGTGTTACGAGCGTGTGTTGTGCAGGTTCCACGCACCCTTATAAGTTTGCAAATTAGTAATATTTTCATGCCAGATTTTCAACCCTGGCATTTGTTCACACCTCCTTATGAACAGTACAGCTGTCATTTTTCACATCCTGGTCGAAATGTGTTTCCGCACTTCCGGCGCAGAATACTGCAGTCGCTGTCGAAAATCAGTGTTTGGGACAGATTAACACCGAACGACTGAGTGGGGAGGACCAAGCTCAACTGAGCTCTGTCAGGACTGCTGTGGATTTCTTTGTGGGCAGGAAAAGGTGACAATGCAGGCAGGAGCCCAGTACAAAAGGGCAGCCTGTAGCGCCGGGAGACACAGAATGAGCGAGGGAGGGAGGGGGAGTGAGTGAACTCAATGGAACTCTGTTGGGGCTGCTGCAGATTTCTTTCTGAGCAGGAAAAGGCAGCAATGCATGCAGGGGCTGAGTACAAAAGGGCAGCATGCAGCGGTGGGAGAAACAGAACGAGTGAGTGACAGAGGGGGAGTGAGCGAGCTCAACGGAGCTCTATCGTGACTGCTGTGGATTTCTTTGTGGGCAGAAAAGGGTGGCAACGCAGGCAGAAGCCCAGTACAGAAGGGCAACCTGCAGCGTTAGCAGAAATGGAACGAGAGAGTGAGAGAGGGGGAGTGAGCGAGCTCAACGGAGCTGTGGTCGGGACTGCTGCAGATGCTCTTTGTAGGCAGAAAAGCCACCAATGCAGGCAGGAACCCAGTACAAAAGGGCAGCCTGCAGCAGCGGAGAAACAGAATGAGCGAGTGAGGAGGGGAGGGAGGAGGAGCTCAACGGAGTCTGTTGAGGCTGCTGCAGATTTCTTTGTGGGCAGAAAAGGCAGCAATGCAACGAGGGCCCAGTCACAAAGAGCAGCCTGCAGCCATGGAGAAACAGAACAAATGAGTGAGAGAGGGTAGGAGGAGCGAGCTCAATGGAGCTTACATCATGACCAAGGCAGATTTCTTTGTGGGCAGAAAAGGGTGGCAACGCAGGCAGGAGCCCAGTACAAAAGGGCAGCCTGCAGCTCCGGCAGAAACAGAATGAGCGAGTGAGACAGGGAGAGTGAGTGAGGCCAACAGAGCTCTGTCGGGACTGTTGCAGATTTATTTGTGGGCAGAAAAAAATGCCAACAGAGGCAGAAGCCCAGTACAAAAGAGCAGCCTGCAGCACCAGGAGAAACAGAATGAGAGAATGAGACAGGGGGAGTGAGCGACCTCAACAGAGCTTTGTCGGGACAGCTGCGGATTTCTTTGTGGACAGGAAAAGGTGCCAACACAGGCAGGAGCCCAGTACAAAAGGGCGCTGGGAGAAACAGAATGAGCAAGTGAGAGAGGGTGAGTGAGTGAGCTCAACGGAGGTCTATCGTGACTGCTGCAGATTTCTTAGTGGGCAGGAAAAGGCGGCAACGTAGGCAGGAGCCCAGTACAAAAGAACACCCTGCAGCCCCGGCAGAAATGGAACAAGCGAATGAGAGAGGGGGAGTGAGCGACCTCAACTGAGCTGTGTTGGGAGTGCTGCACATGTCTTTGTGGGCAGACAAACTCAGTAACGCAGGCAGGAACCCAGTACAAAAGGGCAGCCTGCAGCAGCGGGAGACACAGAACGAGCGAGTGAAGGAGGGGAAGTGAGTGAGCTCAATGGAGCTCTGTTGGGACTGCTGTGGATTTCTTTGTGGGCAGAAAAATGCAGCAATGCATGCAAGGGCCCAGTACAAAAGGGCAGCTTGCAGTGGCAGAAGAAACAGAGTGAATGAGCTCAGTGAGCTCTATCGTGACTGCTGCAGATTTCTTTGTGACCAGAAGAAGGCAGCAATGCAGGCAGGAGCCCAGTACAAAAGGGCAGCCTGTAGCGCTGACAGAAATGGAATGAGCGAGTGAGAGAGGGGGAGTGAGCGAGCTCAACAGAGCTCTGTCGGGACTACTGCAGATTTCTATGTGGGCAGAAAAAGGCGCCGACAGAGGCAGGAGACCACTACAAAATGGCAGCCTGCAGCGCCAGGAGAAACAGATTGAGCGAGTGAGACAGGCGGAGTGAGCGACCTCACCAGAGCTCTGTTGGGACAGCTGCGGATTTCTTTGTGGGCAGAAAAAGGTGCCAATGCAGGCAGAAGCCCAGTACAAAAGGGCAGCCTGCAGCGCAGGGAGAAACACAATGAGCGAGTGAGAGCGGGGGACTGAGCGAGCTCAATGGAGCTCCATCATGCCTGCTGTGGATTTCTTTGTGGGCGGAAAAAGGCGGCAATGCAGGCAGGAGCCCAATACAAAAGGCCAGCCTGCAGTGCCGGCAGAAACGGAACAAGCGAGTGAGAGAGGGGGAGTGAGCTACCTCAATGGACCTGTCAGTACTGCTTCAGATTTCTTTGCATGCAGAAAAAGCTGCCAACAATGGCAGGAGCCCAGTACAAAAGGGCAGCCTGCAGTGCCACCAGAAACAGAATGAGTGAGTGAGAGAGGGGAGTGACCCACCTCAACGGAGCTCTGTCAGGACAACTGCAGATTTCTTTGTGGGCAGAAAAAGGTGCCAATGCAGGCAGAAGTCCAGTATAAAAGAGCAGCCAGCAGCGTCGGGAGAAACATAATGAGCAAGTGAGAGGGGGAAGTGAGCAACCTCAACAGACCTCTATCCTGACTGCTGCGCATTGCTTTGTGGGCAGAAAAAGACGGCAATGCATGCAGGAGCCCAGTACAAAAGGCCAGCCTGCAGCGCCAGCAGAAACGGAATGAGCGAGGGGGGGCGGTGAGCTAGCTCAACGGACCTGTGTCAGGACTGCTGCAGATTTCTTTGTGGGCAGAAGAAGTCGCCAACAGAGGTGGGAGCCCAGTACAAAAAGGCAGCCTGCAGCGCCAGCAGAAACAGAATGAGCAAGTGAGAGAGGGGGAGTGATCCACCTCAACAGAGCTAGGACAAACAAGAGAGTGATGGAAGGGCTGAGAACCACATGCAGATATAAAAGCTAGTTTAACAGCCTCAGCAGGAACTTTAACTGACTTCAGAGTGAAACAGCAGTGTATAAACAGGGAATAGCATGATTGAACTGCATAGTAAGGTTCAGAGCTTGAACCAGGTGAAAAACAATCAGACTTGATAGCATGGGGAGCAAGTAATTCTGTAGCAGAGGAAGCAGTAATTCTGGGGAAGCAGAGTGAAAACAATTGAGTATGCAACATGGAGCAGCTATGGTTGAGCTGAAACACAGAGATAACGATTGCATTTGCATTGCAGTAGTTTAAGAATTGTGAGCAACAGCGCAAATAGGAGGAGCTCAGGAGCGATATGCAAGGAACTTGGAAACAAAAGCTCCCCAGAAAAAACAAAACCAAAGACACACAAACACAGAAAACAGGGAACAAAGACAGAAGAAGCACACATAGCCGAAGGCAAAATACAAACCAGAAGCAGGTAAGAAACAGAATCCAGCAGACAAGCAGGAGCAGCAAGGTTGGGGGGCGTAGGTAGACTCCAACCAGCTCAGAGGACAGAGCCTTCGGCTGCAAAGAAAAAGTGCTTCACAATGAGGCTGAGAGGAACTGCTTATGTAACTTAGGAAGTGGGAGTGGCTGGCTGCTTGGCCACTGAACTCCAGGCAAAGCCTTTCCAAATATATATATATATATATATGTATAGAGAGAGAGAGAGAGATTTACTCTGATTTCTTTGGAGACACTGTTTGGGCAGGGAAAGCATGTCTCCAGTAAATCTCCTATTGTTCCAGCTCTCTGTTCTCACCCCCTCACACAGAATATTTATCTTACATGCCCTACCTTTGTATTTCCCTTGCAGCTTCAAGTCAAATTGGCTGCAGAGACCACCCGCTGTGCCAGAGTTGGCCACTCTTCCCCCTGACCAAAACTGCACTTACTGCTGAGACACAGAGCAGAGACCCATCCAAGGTCTTCCAGCCAGCAAAGTTCTGTCTGCCTGTTAAAACATCTCCCCACTTTCTCATTTGCAAGTTATACATCTCTACCACTTGAGGGCACTGTTCCTAAGCCAGCACTACTCAAAGGGCAAGAATCTTTCTATCTTTCTGACACATCACCTGACTTTAAACTAGGTTCTACTTACGGTTTCTACTCCACTTTATCTAGACCTGTCACTTAACTAGGCATTGCCAAATACTTCCTTCCTGAGGCATCTGCTATTAAAAAAGCTGCAATGTTCTTCCTAGCCTGCCTATTCTGTTCCCTGTGGTCCCTGCAGAATTTAAATAATCTAATCTATGTGCAACTCTGGTAGCCCTCATGACTTGTAGCCTTCTCTATTTAGGGGTTACTCCAAATACGGGGCAGCCCTGTCCTTTGCTATTTGAGCTTAACCAGTGAGTCCCTATTGCTAAACATCTAGTTGGCTTCCATCATGTCCCCTGCGGGTGCCCTTGTACTGAGAGGTGCGTGGCTTCCATCATGTCTCCTGCGGGTGCCCTTGTACTGAGAGGTGCGCTACTGCTCACCTTTTTAACTTTCTCTGGCCTTTTAACCCTGACTCTCCCAGCATCAGCCCTGCCAGTGCTTCAGGACAGTGCTTGGTATGCCTATAGCACTGTTACCTTATCCCATAAAATTAACTCCCACGTCCCTCCCTGTGTGTGGGTGGCAAACACACTCAAAGGGTCAATGGTTCAACAGCCTGATTGCCTGCCCCCTCTGGCTCTCTTACCTGGGATTTTCAGCTTCCAGGAAAAATATCCCATCTACCACAACCAGACAAAGCAAATTGAACTCTACTACAAGCATCTAAAAGAATACATGTCACTTAGCACTTCTGCTATTACTGCTCTCAAGCAATATCCACCCCAACCCAGGCCCACCCCAATCATTCTCCATCCGCCAGAGAAAGACAGGACAACTAACTTTCACCTTAATCAACATATGCAGCCTCCATCCTAAAATGGACATCCTGAATGCATGGGTTTTGCAGCACAATCCGGATTTACTATCAATAGCTGAAACTTGGCTCTCCCCAAATGTAGCCGACGCCACAGTCTCAATTCCTGGATACAATGTATACAGACAGGATTGCCTAACCAAGTGAGGGGGCAGCTGTGCGATATACCTGAGGGATAACATTCAGGGCCTAGTTCTATCACTGCCCAGCACAGGGGCACACATGCAAGCTCTCACGGTAAAAGTGCTCCTCGGAGCACATAATAAAACCCTTACTGTCCTTACAGTCTACATCCCGCCTGAACAAAAGCCCACTGGTTTAGATTCGCTCTTGGAGTGCTTTGGTAGCCTAAATATTAACTCAGAAACCATACTGCTGGGGAATTTAAACGTCATTTGGCTGTCCTCTACCACAAGCCAGTACAAGGAGGCAGTCTCAGCTGTTCACCTCTCACATCTAGTTGACGCACCCACCAGGATGAACTACAAGACTGGGACATCTACCTGCTTGACTGGGTACTATCTAACAGCCCTGAACATATTTTCAGTACAGCTGTACTCCCCGATGTCTGTAGTGACCACTCCCCTATCTTTTTCCGATGGTCTAATCATTACTCTAAACCCCCTGCTAGAACTGTTATTAACAGGGTACTTAGACATGGCCATCTCGATCTGCTAAAAGCAGAACTCCACCACCAGGACTGGTCCCTGGTCTACTCCTCCTGCACGGTTGACTCTGCTCTTGACCAGCTTATTCTGCTCCGATCAAAAAGTGAAAGATCAAAGGCCACAGTAACCCGTGGTTCTCTCCTGAATTCAATGAGTGTATGAAGTCAAGGGACCACTTGTGGCATCGAGCCAGAGCCTTGGATAAGCAGGCCAACATCCAGGCTTATAAAGCAGACCGAAATGACTGCACTAGGGCCATATGTGCTGCAAAAAAACAGTACTATAAGGACGCCCTTACAAGATCATGGAGTGATGGACGAAAATTTTGGTCTAACCTGAAAGAAATCACTAGGAAAGATAATAGGGCAGTACCCACAATGCTCAACATCAATGGTGAACCCACACTGGATCCATATACCATAGCAAATACTTTTAACAAAGCCTTTTCAGACCTGAGTGGTGTTTTACCCCCTGATTTCTTCCTCCACCCCCAACCAAGGGCACAGCACCACGTCGGAAGACCGGCAACCCACTCACCCACCATTCCACTTTAGAGCCATCACAATGCTTGAAGCTAGGAAATACTTCCTGAAGGTTCTTGGGAAGTCTAGATATAGTGGCGACTCCCTTGACCTTAAATTTGTGGTGTTAACCTTGGATGAGATACTAGCACCTCTAATTTACATCATCAATACACTTCTGTGACTGTCACAATTCCTGCATAAATGGAAATCTGCATTAGTCACACTGATCTTTAAGAGTGGGGATCGTACCTGTCAAGGTAATTATAGACCTATCTCAATTCTCCTGCTGCTATCAAAAGCACTAGAAAGAATAGTTGCTGATCAACTGGTTGAGTACTTAGGAAAGTATCAAATTCAATGCCCGCAGCAACATGGCTTTCGCAAAAGTCATAGCACCACCACTGTGTTACTAGAGTTTACTGGTTACATTTACAATGCACTGGACCAGGGTGCCCTTGTTGGTGCTGATTTCATTGATTTAACGAAAGTGTTTGACATGGTTAATCACGTCCTTCTTGTCGAACAACTCGCATCCATTGGTCTCCCAAGTGATACTGTTGCCTGGTTTGAGAGTTATCTTTCTAACCATTCACAGCAAGTGAAGATTGACAACATCCTATCTGAAAGCAGACCTGTGCGCTCTGGTGTCTCCCACGGCTCAATTTTGGATCCTTTATTATTTAGCATATTCCTCAACTGGCTCCTGTACTCCTGTCAGTGTCAAAATCTGCTTTATGCCGATGATACGGTCCTGTTCACGAGTG
This sequence comes from Neoceratodus forsteri, assembly GCA_016271365.2. Lineage (NCBI taxonomy): Eukaryota > Metazoa > Chordata > Ceratodontiformes > Ceratodontidae > Neoceratodus > Neoceratodus forsteri. Next base: position 1,298,347,040 of record CM057459.1, on the reverse strand, counting down.
ACCCTGACCCTAAGCACCTGTAGTGGAAGCTACAAGAAAGTTTTTCTGATGCGGAACGAAGGTTCAGAGATCAAAAACTCATCTTGAACCACAAGAAAAAAATAATGTTGTTCTCCAGGAACAAGAACAGGCATCGTGCATACCCCTTCAACAACACTAATGTGGCTGGTACCCTGCTGGAACTAGTCCAACAGTTGAAATACTTAGGGATTACGATGGACAGCACCATGTCTTACTCACAACTCATTAATAATACTGCAAAGACAGTCAACAGGTGCATTGGTATGCTTCATAGACACAAGCAAAGTCTCTCCCCTGAGGCTCTTAATCTGGCCATCCATAGTTCAGTGATCTCGCTTATTGACTATGGACTAGTAATCTATGGTTCAGCAACAACCATGGCTCTCCGACGTATCATAGTAGCATTAAACAAAGCATGCCACTTGGCTACCAGTTCACCAAGACTAACACACACTTGCAATTTGTATGAACAGGCAAACTGGTTCCAGTTCGATGGCAGACTTAGGTACCAAACCTGTCTATTGGCCAAAAAGATTAGGCAAGGCCTGGTTCCTGCTGGTGTTCAGAAGCTCCTCACCCCCTAAGAACATAGCCGCTGTACCAGAAGCACTGACAGTATGGTTTTCAAAGTTCCTCACTGTCGCACCTCTCTAGGTTAGAGGGCTTTTGCTCACCATGCTTCTTACTGGCTGAACTCTCTGCTTTAGGACATCTCCTCTGTAACTTCATTAGGCCCCAACAAAAGCTTAGGAAACATCATTTCAAAGGCCTGCTGTGACTGCTCTCTCTTAACTCCGAATGGTTCTCAACAGCAGTTTTCCTACCTACTGTACCCCCCGGGCATCCATCTTATGACCCACTACCTAGCAAAATTCTGCCTGTTTCCCTGTATGTAATTTAAACTGGCCAGAAACTCCCTTGGAATCCTTCACCTCCTCCAACTTACCCCCACCTGTTCTTCCATAATCATGCTATTTCTCCCCCTACCCCCTCTCTCCTCACCAATCCACCCCTTACCACAGCCTCCTAACTTCCTCCCTACTTGACAGTCACTGTGACAAATTCTCAGATAGTCTCACTCCCCTGGCCCTCTATTGATGAGGCCTCATGAGCCAAAGTATCTCTTCACCCTGTATACATGCCTGTTCACTCCCCTGATCCTCTATTGATGAGGCCCTACGCTGAAGTATCTCTCACCCTGCACACATACAGTACCCCTTACATTTCACCCTGTCCATTCCTTGAAATATTGGCATATATTGTACATTGCCTGCATTGTTGTTATTCTTTGTATTGCTCTGTAGTTGTATAATGTATAGCATTGTATGTTTAGTCTTTGAATTACCTGTTCACCTGCAAAACCAACTGTTGTCTCTGTTTTTGTTTTACCTGACGTGGAACCTATTGGAATTATATATATATATATATATATATATATATAGATATAGATATAGATATATATATATTACAGCCCCATATATGTATAACTGGTAGCAAAGTCTCTTTCACTACTGTATTTGACTCTAGCAGGGTTTGAACCTGTAAACTCCCAGTTCTAAGCACTAGACCACATTGCTTTTGGAAGTCTTCCACAAGGTGGATTTTAGTGACCCAGGTTCAAGAGTGAGTCTTGGTCATCAGAGCCAGCCTAAGAGAGAAGGATCAAGCATCGCAGAGGATGCCCTCCTTCTCCAGGAGGTGTGGGAGAGAGGGAGTGCAGTGTCACCACAGCAGTACCACCTAGAGGGAGTGCAGTGTCACCACAGCAGTGCCACCTAGAGAGAGTGCAGTGTCACCACAGCAGTGCCACCTAGAGGGAGTGCAGTGTCACCACAGCAGTGCCACCTAGAGGGAGTGCAGTGTCACCACAGCAGTGCCATCTGTGCGACCAAAGGTGGACCTGCCAGTAGTCATGCCTTAGGGGAGGAGAGATGCTGGCTGATGACACCACACGGCAGCAGGCTCAGGTGTGCATCATTGCACTTGGCATCCTGATAGTCAGCATTTATCGGAAATGCCAAGGGACAAAATGGCCTCGCCACCCATAGGTAACAAGGCCCAGTGCATCCAGGCCCCCACCCTGCCACCCCACCACCTCCTGATGAGTAGCCACTCCAACCCTGCCTGGGGCGCAAACCAAGGTTCTGAGGAGGTCTGGTAATCTCAGAGACATTACAACGTAGTGTCCAGCGGGTACACTGGTGCTCCTGAGGGAGTCGCGTGCTAGGGACAGCAAGGAGGAGAGCAAAGTACTGCTTGAAAAACAAATGAATTTCGTTGGTCTGGTTTAAATTTTTTTTTAAGGTGCCTGTTCTGTCTGCATGAGGATTGAGTTCCTTGTTTAAAGCAATTTTCTGATTTACAAAAAATAAAAATTAATGAATAAAAATCACGACTGGCATCAGCAGAACTCAGTTATGCAAAATTCCTCCAAAATGTGAATTTCTGGACATTCCTTTTTTTTTTATCATTGAAACTATTTTGTACATTTTGGCACTTAGACATAATTTATTGCTGCTTCTTTTTCTGCCTAAAGTCACAGTCCTCTGCTTGTGGCACAGATAAATTAATTTGCTCAGCTGAATGCCTTTTCAAAAATTAGACATACGAAATATAAGACATACAGTAAAATCCACAATAATTATACATTATTACACATTATAATAAAAAGAGATTTAAAACTTATTCAATTATTGCACTTCACCAAAGAGAATAAAGATAATTATACCTTCTCCAGCAATACAAAGTACATCAATATTCTGAACACTGAAACAATTACCTAGTTAACCGACAATGCTGTTAAATGAATCCCCACAATCTTTAAGGAAAAATGAGAAGAGGGGGACAAAAAATTATGTCTAGCTGTGATCATATACAGTAGTTACTAATTCTAGGATGCAATATGTTGGCATCAGAATAATTTTACTGACAACAAGTTGTGATGTCACAGCAGGGGACTATCACGTCAAGGCAGGAATAGCAGCAGTGAAACATGGGGCCTGATTCTCAAAGTCACCAGAATGGCACTAGGGGCTTGCACCACAAGGAATGGCACAAGGTGCCCTTGTGCCAAAAGATGCACTGGGAGCGATTCTCAAATCAGGCTGCATGCACTAAAGGGGGCTTGTGCCGTCCTTGTGTCACAAAATGGGCTGTGGATGATGCTAGGGATCTTGTGGCAGACGCAAGATACCATAGCCCCTAATTCAGGATTCTCTAAACCCCCATAGAGGGCAAAATTCTAAGTATCATTAGGGTCATTCTAAGTAACAAGGGTACTTAGAAGTGTGTCCTCTGGGAGGGTTAGGGCACTTGTGCAACCCCTGGAGCCCTCCCTGGGTGGGAGGGAACATGTGTAGTGGCCCCTCCACCCTATCCCCGATCTGTCCATTATTATAACAAATAACACTGACCCCAATGGTCTAGCAACCCCCTCACTATCACTCATCTGCCTATATAACTGTAAATATCACATGGTGGAGAGTGAAGGGCTGTGCCGGTCACAGACTTGGGGATGGGACAGGGAGAGTGGGGTGGTGGGGGCACTGCCTGCTGGGGTGGGGGATCCACTAGACCATCAGGGACATGATTAGCTTCAATATATAGGGGATTGAGGCTGGGGGATCCTGTAGTCCACCAAGGGATGTGATCCATTTTAACGCATAAGGGATTGGGGCTGGGGGGGGGCGCTAGCCACCTGGGATGTCCTAGAGTAGCTCATGGCCACCCTGCAGCTTTTGGTAAACCATCAAGTTGCATTGTCTGTTTGGCACATGGCTACAGTTGCCGCAAGCTGCGAGACTTTGCTACCAGGACCCTGCCTGATACAGAATTGGGTGCAGGGTCTCTGGCGCACCGGCAGTCGGCACAAGCCACCGTTGACACAGCTTGCGCCGAGTTTCAAGAATCAAGTCCATGTTGTCCGGGGGCAAGGAACATGTTTTGATGCAAATGTTTCTGGTGTCCTGAATTTCAGACTTTTTGGAAATGACATATGAGTACCACTAATGCCAACTATTGGTGTTCTGCAGAAAACTGGAAACACACTTTTTTGCACCCAACATGTCTCAGAATATGTATATATAGCAGATCCACCAGCTTTTATATTTAGATGTATGTTAATCACAGAGGACTTATCACTCTGGTGCAATAACCAGAAACATCAGAGTTTTGAACATTAATGTTTTGGCTTAGATAAACCCATGTGAAAAGGTCATGTGAGTAAACTCTGCAACTGTAGAATTAACATAGCACTGTATAAACTTAATGAGCTAGAAATTAATAGTATTTTGCCCTATTTTGCATACTAGTTTTCGAAGTGGAATACCTTTTTCATCATGCGGGTATTCTAATAGGAATACTACTCCATGCCTCCACTCGGCAGTTTAATCTGTAGCATGTGTGACAGAGTTGGGTAAGACCCTGTCCCATTTGTTATACAGAGAGAGTTCAAAGCAAGGATCTATTGTGTCCTCTCCTATTCTGCCACTTGTCTATCTCTTGCATGCCTGACTGCACAATCAAATTTTCCTTGTGGAACCTCGGAACTGATCACTCTGATGGTCCCACAATTTCCCCTTGTTATCTTGTAGGGGGCGGAAGTTGTGGTGGATTGGGGTTCATATCTCCTTAAAAATTCAGGATAGGCCAGGTACCGGCCCTGTGGCACTGAGGGCTCAGGCGCTGGATGCCTTACCTCACGCTATGCCGGCGACCTGGGTTCGGGAATGGACTCAGGTTGTCAGGGTGCTGGCAGGGGGGGGGCCGGAGTAGGATCGAGGAAGCCAGAAGGCAGTTCTCCTCTCCTGGGAGTGGTTGCTACTCCCCCATAGTCTTGCTGCCACTGGGTGGAGTTCCGGTGGTTAGCGTAGGTGACATGAAGGGAGGGCACCTTGAGACGCGGCGTTTGTATGCCTCCACATGTGCGCATGTGTCCAAGGTATGGGGGCTGGGATCGGGGAGAAAAAGACAGAAATTACCATAAAGAATCTGTATGGAAAAAATATTCAGAATAGGCCAGACGAATCTGGGAGGAGAGGCAGGAAGCTTACTCAGGAACCAAGATGCAAAAGGTTTATGTACAGTAGACAAGAGGAATGACAGGATAACTTGTTTTTTCTACAGTACTGCAAGGCAACAAAACAAGCGGGCAAAATAACACAATCAGGATCAACAACTGGCCAGATAGCAATAGCAGTGGGTTAACCCTTTTCAGCCCAAATCCTACATGCACTTCACTGAGATGATGAGACAACTGACGAACCAAGCGTGGACTTTGTGATGTGTCGGCTATTGACCTCACAAAGCACTTTCTATACACAGGCCATAATGGGGCATCCCCTGGATGAACAGAGAACAAAGAAACATAGCATAGAAACATAGACTTTGATGGCAGATAAGGACTGCTTGGTCCACCTAGTCTGCCCATTTCCCCTACCTATTGGATAAGCTGCAGATCCCAGTTAACCAACAGCCTGCTTCTACCTACCCCCACTAGAATTGCCGTATGTCTGTCCCATGCATTCTTGTCCCATGCATTCTTGAATTCCCCCACATTTTATGACCCCACGACCCCCCTCAGGAAGGCCATTCCATGTGTCCACCACCCTCTCCATGAAAAAATACTTCTTCACGTTGCCCCTAAGCTGTCCCCCCTCTATCTTCAAATTGTGCCCCCTTGTTCTAGCACATTTGTTTTTCTGAAAGATGCTACCCTCTTCAACTTTGTTGATTCCCTTGAGGTACTTGAAAGTTTCTATCATGTCCCCCCTCTTCCTCCTTTCCTAAAGGGTATACATATTAAGCTCCTTTAGTCTCACTTCATGTGGCTTCTGGTGCAGACCCTGCACCATTTTAGTTGCCCTCTCTGGACTGCCTCCATCCTGTCTATGTCCTTGCGGAGATGGGGTCTTCAGAACTGTATGCAGTGCTCCAGATGGGGTCTCACCAACTGTCTGTACATAGGGATAACAACTTCCTGTTTTCTACTGGTGATACCTCTCCCTATGCATCCCAGAATCCCCCAACTCTCCTTACTGCCTTCTCACATTGCTTGCCTACCTTTAAGTCATCTGATGTGACTATCCCCTATCTTTAGATTCTTGTTGTTGTTAGCACCCCCCCCCCCATTGTGTACTCTTCCTCTGGGTTTTTGTTTCCCAGGTGCATTACTTTGCACTTCTTTGCATTGAATCTAAGTTGCCATACTTTTGATCATTCCTTAATCAATCAATCAATCAATCAAAGTCTTTATTTAACCAGGCGATCACCGTTGAGCAAGCTCATTTTTGAGGTACACCTGGGTTTGTTAACAAGGAACAAGGGTCAATATACATGGGATGAAACACACAAGAAAATAGTAATAATGCAAATAAAGTGAGATATAATAATACAGTATATACAAAGTATCAGCAGGTAGCATTGACAGTAGTATATGTTTGGAACAGAAGATACAGCTAGTTTTGGATAGGACACAATTTTTCATAAAAATAAAGACATATACATATCAGGTGCACCGAACACAAATAAAACCTAATATAAAAAGATATATAGTGATACGGTATGGAGAATTTAGAGCTGGAACCAGGGTCAAAGGAATGAGGAAGGGACAGATATGGGGTAGAAAAAGGGGAGAGGGAAGAGTCGATTATAGATGTGATCAGTCTTTTAACAGTAGTAATTAGAGTGTGCTTGGATTTATAAGAGTCACTATTTAGGGTAGACAGGCACAGGATTCCTTATTATGGCTGATGGGGTGAGTTAATTTCAAAGTTTTTCGCAGCTTGTTCCACAGTTGAGGGAGCACAAAGCTGATGGCTGCTCTGCCAATGCGAGATTTTGCTTTGTAAATATAAAGGTACATATATGAGGTGCTTCTCAGGGCATACTTCCCCAGAGTGCACAAAGGTAAACAGACAGATATACTGGGGCAGTTTATTTGAGATAGCTTTGTATGTCCAAACCGCAGCATTTTTTTGCCTTCTGTAAGCAAGGGATGACCATCCCACTGCTGTGTACAATGCACAGTGGTGGGTTGAGTATGGAAGACCCGTGATAAATCTTATGGCTCTGTGATAAAGTGTATTGAGTTTGGCTAGGGCATCTGCAGGTCCCTAACTATATAGAAAGTCTGCGTAATCCAATAGAGAAAGAAAGGTAGTTTGAACCAGTTTCAGTTTAGCGTCTCTTGTGAGGAGATTATTAATCCTAAAGAACAGACCAAGTCTTTGTCTAAGTTTCTTTGCTAGTTCTTCTAAGTGATCTGTGAAAGTAAGTCTATGGTCTAACCAGACCCCCAGGTACTTGAACTTTGGTACGTAGTCCAACTGCTCACCTAGAATGGTAGTGATCTGCGGGAGTGTCCCAGCAATTGTAGGATTTATTGCATTTTGAAGGGGTGAGAGGAACATTGCTTTTGTATTTTTTTTTTGCATTTAAGAGCAGTTTCTGGTTTATAAGCTGATGTTGCAGCAGATTAAATTCATTTTGAAGGGCTTTACAGGCCCCTTCAAATGTGGGGTTGCTAGCATAGAGTACCGTATCATCCGCGAATAGGTGTATTTGTGCTTCTTTGATGGGGGCATCTACGTTGTTAATATAAATGGTAAAGAGCAAGGAACCAAGAATGGAACCTTGTGGTACATCCCTCAATAGGGGGTTTTGGTGGAGAAACTTCCCCTTCTGCCTTTACTTGTTGAAGTCGTCCTGAGTTGGAGAACCATTTAAGGGATAGGAAATCCAAACCAATGTTCTGGAGGGACGACAGAAGCAGTCTGTGATCAACGGTATCGAACGCCTTGTCTAGGTCCAAGAAAACTGTGCAAAGTTTTTTTTTGTCTAATTCAAGCTGCCAGTCGTTTGTCACCTTGGCTAGAGCAGAGATTGTACTGTGCTGTGCTCTAAAACTGTATAGTAATGGGTTGAGCAATTTTTCTGATTCCAGGTACTTCCGAAGCTGGGAGTTCACTGTTTTCTTCAGCATCTTTGACAGGATTGGAAGTAGGAAGATTGGCCTGTAGTTATTGAGGTCACTAGGATCTCCTGACTTAAACAAAGGGACCACAAGTGCATTTTTCCAAATGGGTGGTAGGTCACCCTGGGACAAAGATAAGTTGAAGAGATGAGTAATTGGGACTGCGAGGACACAGTAGCCAACCTTTAAGAAGTACAGGTCAATGAGGTCGGTCCCAGCACTTTTCCTAGTGTCCCGCTGAAGGAGAAGATCTTTGACTTCTTTCAGGGAGGTAGGCTGCAGAGAGAAGGATGAACTGGGGATGTGTTTTTCTTGTGTATTCAGTCTAAGTTGTTGGTGGAGGATATTCACGGGAGAGGAGTCAAAGGCTAGCCCTGCAGTGGCAAAATGATTATTGAAAGCATCGAGGACAGACGGTCTGTCGGAGATGACAGTATTGTCGATCAATAATTTAGTAGGTAGGGAATTTACAGTGGTGTGACCTTCAATGTCTTTGATAGTCCTCCAGAATTTGGAGGCATTTCTTGAGGAGCTCTCCAGCTGAGATCGGTAGAAATTAGCTTTGGCTTCTCTGACCATTTTGGTGCAGAGGTTCCTCGCCCTCCAGAAAGAATTCCAGTCATTTATTAAATTAGTTTTCCTAGCAGTTCGCCAGAGTACATCCCTACTCCGCAAAGCATCTTTCAGGTCTTCTGTAAACCACCTATAGGATTTGTTTCTGGCACAAACTTTTACTATGGGAGCATGCTTGTTGGGAGCCCCTAGCACAATTTCTGAGAAAATATCATAAGCCGTAGTCAGGGACTTGGCTAGATAGAAGTCCTGCCAGTGCATGGAGTCTCTTAGGTCTGATATATACCCATGGAGATTAAAGTTGCATATGCACCTTTTAAAGGAGAATTTTGGTGCAGTTTTGGATTGAAGAGTGGATCTTACACATGCGATGAAGCAATGGTCGCTAATATCAGAGAAAAAGACGCCATCATGGGAAAATAAATGGGATTTGTTAACTAAAATGATATCCAAGAGAGTACTGTTATTAGGGTTGAGCTTGTTAGGATGAGTAGATTTGTTTATTAGCTGTGACAACGCAAGGGAATCACAGAACATTTTAAGTTCCCCTCTAACCTTGCCAAGTCCCTTCTCATCTCCCCCCCCCCTTGTGTATCAACCCTGTTGCAGATCTTTGTGCTGTCTGCAAAGAAGCATACTTTTCCTTCTAGTCTCTCCACAATGTCACCTATGAAGACATTAAAGAGGACCGGTCCCAGTACTGAACCCTGCGGTACCCCACTAGTAATCCCCCTTTCTTTGAAGTGGACTCCATTTACTATTATCCTCTGCGTCCTGTTGTCCAGCCAATTTTTTATCCAGGCAACCACCCTGGGACCCACTCCCAACCTGGCCAACTTGTTTTTTAATCTTTTGTGTAGAACTGTGTCAAATGCCTTGCCAATGTCTAGGTAGGCCATGTCTCTAACCCCTCCCTGGTCTACTACTTTGGTCACCCAGTCAAAGAAATCTATTAGATTCATCTGACATGACCTTCCCACTGTGAATCCAAGCTGCCTTGGGTCCTGTGTCCCGCTAGCCTCTAAGTACTCAATAGTTCTTTCTTTTAGAAGTGATTACATCATTTTCCCTACCACTGAGGTCAAACTAACCAGTCTGTAGTTTCCTGCCTCTGCCTTGCTCCCACTTTTGTGAAGGGGAATCACATCTACCCTTCTCCAGTTCTCAGGTACCACACCATCCTCCCATGATTTGTTAAAAAAGATAGTCAGTGGTGTCACTAGTTCTCCCCTTAGTTTTTTTAGAATTCTGGGGTGAATCCCATCAGGCCCCATTGCTTTGTTCACCTTCAGTTTTCAATCAATCAGTCAATCAATCAATCAAACTTTATTTAACCAGGCAGTTACATCAATGAGCAAGCTCATTTTCAAGATGGTCCTGGACACAGAGGACACTTTTTAGGAGTTCTTTCAGGACTCTTTCTTCTGTGAATGGACTGTTATTAACCCCGTCCAGAGTGCTTCTATTGCTTGGTTAGGTACCTCCCCGTCCTCTTCTTTTGTGAACACTGAGCAGAAGTATTCATTCTGTATCCCTGCTTTTTCACAGTCACCCTCTGCCCACCCCCTCTCCCTTTATTAAGCCTCACTATCCCTCCCTTGGTCTTTCTTCTCTCCTAATGTACCTATGAAAGGTTTTATCCACCTTCTTAACTGAGTTGACTATCTTTTCCTCAGTCTGGGCCTTTGCTCTTCTGACCGTCTTCCCCGGTTTCTTCTGCTTTAACTGGTGCAGTTCTCTGTCCTGCTCCTTTTATGTTTCCTTATACTTCCTGAATGCTATCTTTTTCTCCGTAACCTTCCCTGCCACCTCTTTTGAGAACCATAGTGTTTTTTTCCTTCATTTTGATTTGTTAATTTGCTTCACACAAAGGCTTGTTGCCTTTGTGATGGCAGTTTTGATTTTTCCCATTGTTCCTCCACTGCTCCTTCTTGCCCATTTGCTAGTGCTTTTCTAAAGTACTCTTCCATTTTGCCAAAGTCAGCCCTCCTAAAGTCCAATAACTTGTTTTTGTATGGCTTGACTGTACAGCTGTATTTCTCATGAACCACACTGTTTGTTGGTCGCTTATTCCCAGATGGCTACCCACTTCTAAATCTGAGGTCCTCTCTCCATCCCAGTGTGAGAGTACAAGGTTGAAGATTGCTCCCTCCCGAGTGGGTTCCAGCACTAGCTGTCTCAGGCATGCCCCCTGTAGGGCATCGAGAATGACCCTGCTCTTGGATGTGGCTGCAGCAAAGGTGCTCCAGTTAACATCTGGCATATTCAGGTCCCCCATCTGCTATATCTCCCCTTTTTCTGCCATTCTAAGTCTGCCTTCTATCATTTCCTTGTCCATTTCCTTTCCCTGAGATGGGGGTCTATATGCAACCACCGTGCGGATTGTGGTGCCATTTCCTTTCTCCAGGGTGACCCACAGTGCCTCCTCTCTTCCCTGTTTACCCTTTAGTTCCATTGCTTTGATCCCTTCCCTTACATAGAGAGCTATTCCTCCTCCTCCTCTTTTAGCGTCCCTGTCTCTCCTGCGGATTGTGTACCCTGGTATGTTGACATCCCAGTCATGGTTCTCTGTGTACTATGTTTCCGTGACAGCCACAATATCCAGGCATCCCTCTTACATCAAGAACACTAGTTCAGGGAGCTTGTTACCCAGACTATGGGCACTGGTACTCATCACCTTCCATTTTGTGATGGCCTGACCCCTTGTAGCCCATCCCTGTCCTTACTGTCTTTGCCTTTTTCTCCATTTACCCCAGTCCTGCTCCCTATCAGCTTCTCTACCTTGGTGTTCACCTCGCTAACTACCCAGATTTTTGGGGGAGGGCTGGGATTTCCCTGCTCCTTTTCAGTGCCTCCCCCCTTGGGTAGTTTAAATGCTTGCTAATGAAGCATTTAAACTTATTAGCTAGGATTCCTGGTTCCCCTCCTAGACAGATACAGACCTTCACGCCAGTATAGACCTGCATCTCTCCAGTTGGAACACCAGTCCCCAATGTAGCCAAAACCCAGAGCTCCACACCAGTTTTTGAAACACTGCTAGCCAAAAGATGAAGAACTTGGTGATCCTGTGTGACTCTTGAAGAGGATCTGGGGTCTTCTGGTTCAGCCGATGGCTCTCTGGAAAATCCACAGCAATGACCAGTGGAAGATCCCTAGCACTCAGGCTGGCTCCCAACAAGACTACTGGCAATGCGATCCTCTGCACAGCCTCTGCGGAGCAGCACTGGTAAGCACATGACTTGCAGACAGGTGCCAAAATAAGAAAACGGTGATGCACGATGTCAGCTGAGGTCCCTTGCTTTTAAGCTGGAGCAGCCCTTAAGCTGACTCATTTCTAGATACCTAACTAGCGACTCTCTACATTTACCACTGTGGGCCTGATGCTGAAACTTGAGGCAGAGATTCAAAGCAGGTCAATGTCGCTGGGGCATCATGCAGGCTACAAGACAATTCGGTTTAGGTGGGGCTCAGGACACCTCAACATAACTCCGTGGGCAACCTGTTGCCATCAGATAATTCCCCACAAGAGGGTGCTATGCACTTAAATATCTTTCCCCTTCTCTGGCTGCTTCAGTAGAGCATTCACTCAGGGTAGAGTCACCCCTTAATTAATATTCATAGTCTTTGTGGTTGACCCTGCCTCTTTTCCATAAGGGCTCCATGCTCTGGCCCCCCTCCTTTATGATTATTAATAGGGCCTTTGTGCCTTGCCCTTGTGTAAGGTCTTGTTCAGGTCTGCCCTCTAATTAATGTGTATGAAGGCCAGGACCCACACTGTTAGCCTCTGTCTGATGGTAATTTTCTCTGGACCTTTGTTCCCTGGTCCTGCCCCTGTGCTCCTGGTGCACAATTTTTAAATGGGCTACAACCCAATGCCCTGTCCTACCAGCAGTTTCCATGGTGCTGGAAGGTACAACAGTACCCAAAGGGCTCCTAGCCCACTGTACCCCTCTTCCCGCTAGTGCCAATTGGCACCAAATCCCAGCCAAGACCTTGGCGCACTATGCCCCGCTTGTCCTGTTCTTCTGTCCCAGGGACCAATTTGGTGCCAACCCTGTCCACCCCAGGCTTCTAACCTTTGTGTGGCTGCTCTACCCAACCCTGCTGCTTTCCTCTCATTGTAGTGCCCACAGCACGAGACATCTCCAAAATCAGGCTCATAACCCACTCATCGCCTGGCCCGGGATGGCCGCTGCTTCTGGGGAGCCTGCTGAGGCATCCAGGGAGGTGGCCAAGAGCCGCACTCTTACTTGGCCTCTCTGATGCTCCTGAGGCTAGAAAGGCAGAACTACGGGGTCCGGGGTGCTTGTTGCCGCCTGAACCAAAATCACTGCTGCATGCCTTGGTCCGCACTGAAAACTGCCTCTGCTGCCACTGCTGGGGACTCAGAGGGAAAGGAAATTGTGTTGGGGAGCCACTGCTCCCACCTGACCAACAGATGCTGCCATGGGCCCGCACTGGAGGGAAGCAACGGAGGAGCCATGGGCCTGCCAGAGGTAAGTTTAGGTATCCATGCTCTCCCCGTCCTCCACCATGCCAGCAAAGCCACAACTCTCCATTCCCAGACACTCCCCTGGCCCTTTTCTAGGGCAGGGAAGATCTTGGCTGCCAGCCCTGGGATTGTGCCTTTCATGCCCGGGAGGATCTCTTGCCAGGGCTATGTCCTGCCTTTAGCCCCCTGTGGTGCCAAAAACATGAAATTTAGACAAAGGCTGGGGAGAAAAAAAAAAGAGAAAGGGGAACAACCCCACCCTCCAAAAAAATGGAAAGTTCAAATCTCTGGCTTGGGGAAGGGTCCTTATCTCTCTTTGTGGTGCCTTCCAACTCTGGGGCACTACAATCTCCCTTCCTTTACTTGCTCTTTCTGTTCTTTCTTTCTCCCCTTGCTTCTCTGCAGTTAAAACCTATACTGTATGTGAATTTTTATGTGAAACTGAGATCCCTTGCTTTGCAAATGTATATAGTTATATTGTTGAATTGAACTGCAGAAAGCTGTTTGGGGTTTGTTAGAAAAGATAGCAAGCCGGAACGCAGCGGGTTAACCTTGAGAACATTTTGACCTTCCACAAGCTTGTTTGAAGAGCTTTTGGCAGGAAAACCAGCTCTGGCCAGAATAACTTAATTGGCCTCACCTGTTCAGAAGACTTAATGTACTGGTCACAGGAAAGAAATTGACAAAGTTTGGTACATTATGTGAAAACTGGAAATATAGCTTAATGAGAACAGGATGAAGAATTTAATCGGGAGGTGAAAACATCTTATAAAAAGAGAGTAACGTTTGTTTAGCGAGTTAGGGAGAGAGATTGAGATTTAGATTTACAGATACCCTCAGATGAAGGACTTTGTTTTGCTTGAACTGCCTGTATAAGAGCTATCCAGCACAATTTTATTTTATTTTTTTATTGTTATTGATAATGATGTGGGCAGTTTCAAGAGGGGCTGGGACAGAGGAAGGGGAAGGGATACTGGGAAGAGAGCAGTGGGAGGGGCAGCTGCAAGATGAGGTGCTAGCTGCACACTCAAGCAGACTCGATAGACCGTGAGGCCTGTTTCTGATGGCAATTTCATATGTTCGTAATAAAACGCTACTTACAAATTATATGACTTCTCCTGATTTGCCTAGGTTTCCTGAACTATGGCTCGATGACAGTATGTTCTTTTGATAAGTGAAATACCAAACCTTGAGATAGACTGCTGAATTTGGACTTCTGGTACTTCACCTCCCATACCACATTTTTTTCTGAATTTCTACCTCTGACCTACATTACACAAGCTGTGGGGGGTCACTTTGGGCCCTTTCTTTAATTGCTTTTACAGGACAGATAAAGCAGGCCTATCTTACGTCGAACTTTGCTATAATGAATTCCTAGCTGCATGACACGGACAGATGCGATTCCTGCTTTAGCAATGACTACTGAACCCTGGAACTGCACGCTGAAAGGTTGGGATGTGCCCCCCTCCAACCTTTGGAGGCAAGCATGCACACGGGCCGACAAGGTAAGGTCTTTAGGCCTGGCCCCTGGGCCTTCCCTCATGGCTACATGCACCGGGGGAGAGCAGACAGCTGAGAGCTTGTGTCCTGCTGAGCCCCAGCATCTGGGAGAGCGGTCTGGGGTGCGGTAAGCCTCCTCCAGGGGGCTGGATGCAGGCCGCTCCAGGTCTGGTTCTCCTTTGTAGAACCATCAGATCTTGGTGTCAAAGCCTCAGCTACATGCGGGGGCCTACACCGGATCTCCCTTTGGGAGCTTCAGGGAGGGGTGGCCTCAGCTCCTGACCCCAGTTACAGGGTCAGTGAGTGGGACCCTCCTCCTGCTGCCATGGAGTCCCTTCCTGACACTGTTCTCGGTGCTGGGACTTGCAGGGTGACAGGAGTTGCTTCCCTGGCCATCTTCAGTGTCTCCCCCTCAGATTCAGGGACTGACTCAGAGGGTTCAGAGTGGCATCCTGGCTATTTGGAGCAGTTGCCTGCTGGACTTCATTTGGGGTCTTCTAGAGAATTGGATCTGGACATCAACGCCAAGCTTGATGCTGCCCAGGTCTCCTGTCGGTGCCACGGCTGGCACCGATGGGGACTCCAGTGCCGTTCTCTTTGCCACCCTGGGCAGTGGCCCCACCTCCAGCGTCATGCCCAGGGATGACACCAGGACAGATCTGATGTCAGTGCCGCAGCCAGTGACATGCCCACTAACTGTGCTGGCATCTGGGATGCTGCTGTTCCCAGTGTCGGTGCCACAGTGATTGGTGCCAAGGTTGGCGCCGTGTTGGAAGTCGGCTCCGAGGTTGGTGCTGTGGAGCGGTCTGGTGCCATTTCATGCACCGCTGTTGGGGACAGTGCCACCTTGGGTCATGTCCCTGGGGGAGGGCCTGGCGCAGTTGCTGGCTCCCTCTTCAGTGCCACTGTGGAGTAGGGGCAGTCAGAGGCCAACCTGGGTGCTGGCTTCTCCCTGCCTCCTTCTCTTAGGTCGATGATTGCTAGTTGACCTCACTGGAGGGGCAGGTCCCTGTCCTCCCCAGGGAGGCTGAGGGGGTCAGGCCTCGCCTTGTTCTTCCCGGGGGGGGCTTCAGCTGCCCATGGGAGGAGCCAGAGTGTGGGCCCGGCCACTCCTTCTTCTCCTGGGGGATGGAGTCCTGCATTAGGTGGGAACAGGGGCCTCCCTGTTGGGCATGCTGTACTCCGGTCTCCCCACCAGGTGTCTTCCCCTTTATGGTCCCCCTCCCTGATGGCCTTGGGGCGGTTCAGCAGCAGGGGGATCCTGGGCAGTGCATTCCCCTCATGGTGGAGGGGTCTCCTGTTCATGCCCCCAACCCTAGTGTAGCGGATCAAGTCCCTCAGGACAACACTTCCCAGCCCAGATCCACTTTGCATCCTCTTCCCCTTCTCCCAGGTCTCTGTGATCCCTTTGGGTCCCTCACCTGGGAGGAGTATATGGCTGCAGTGGACTCATTTCCACAATTCTATAGGGCCATGGATGAGATGGTTTTCTCATCTCCAGATATGGCTTTGTCGTTTCGAGTGCGGAGCCCTTCTGCTTCGTCAGCTTCCTCCTTGAAGGAAGAGGAACCCCCTTTATACCATTCTGCAGACGCTGATTTCACAGCATATCAGCAGTTCCTGGTGACAGTGATGGCGGAGCTCAATCTTACCACATCTCAAAATCGCAATACCGAGTGTGCGACTTGTGTATTCCTGGGAGAATACATCCTGGAGTCTCTGGTCATTCCTCCGTGGTCGTGACTCATTACAGAGTCATACAGCACCTGGCAATCGCCCACCTCCTCTTTTCCTACCCCAGGGGACTGCCAGCATTAGTATTGTGCCCCCACAGAGTCTCCAGGGTCATTGCTACACCCCACTTCAGGTCTGGAGTGGCTGGACATCCCTTTTAAGTGTCTGTGCCTTTCAGGAGACATCCTCCAGATGCGGACTCTGCAGAGTTTGATCACAGGGGCATGAGAGTTTTTGCCCTAGTGCGTCTCCTGGTAGCTAGAGCAGCACATCAGGCACACATGGAGACCTATGTAAGGCATCTGTGGGCTGCAATGGGTTCCTTCCTTGCAGCCTTGCCTGATTGTGAGGTGACCAGATGAGCCATTGTCATCTCCATAAGGGGTCTGGAGCTAGCGAGAAACCAGACATGGGCATCCTATGATGCCAGTGTAGTAGCTTCCAGACTGATGGGACCGACGGTGTGCATTAGGTGGACGGCTTGACTTCGCCTATCCCAGTTGTCACTCCTGACCCGGTGTAGGGTGACTGCCTCGCCTTTCTGGGGTGCCTGGTTTTTCTCACAGAGAGCTAGGTGGGAACTGTCGGGGCACCCTCCTTCTCCTGCAGGGCAGGAGACCTGTCCTGACTTGCAGTAGGTGGCGAGTCTAACTAGACCTGTTATTCGCCCTTCCACCTCGTGTCTCCCCCATGAAAGGCTGAAGGCGATCCAGCCTTCAAGGAAGTACCAGTCCACTTTGTGGGCTTGATACTCACCCACCAGTGATGAATGGTGAAGACTGATACAGAGAAGATATGTAAATTATGTACCTACCATAATTCTTGATCTTCCTGTATATCTTCGCCACCCCTCCTTCCCCTCGTGGGCCTCAGCCTCTGAGGAGTGCCTCCTTCCTGCTTGTCCTCCCTCCCCAGTTGAGGCCAGTTGTGGGCTCAGTCCCACTGGTACCTCCGGGTTCCCTGTAACTTCTTGGAAGCAACAGGGGCCCACCTGGGGGGGGCAAGTAGGGGGCTCTGGCCCCATTCCTCGGCTCCTCGGGGTTCCTTCTTGGGCAGTGCCAGGGTTGGCTCTGCTGTAGTACCCCACCTCTGTGGGATACTCCCTGGTCCTCTGTCAGGGTTGGGGCCCCAGGGACTTGGTATGTCTTGTCTTCTGCCTATTCAGCAGTGTGCCTCTTCAGAAGTCCACTGCTAGAGGCCTAAGTCCTAAGACATTGAGATTGGGACGCCTACAGTGTCTTGTCTCGTCAGGTCTCCTACTTGGTGGTGTGGGATATGGGATTTCCTTCTGCCCTGAGTCCTTGGACCTTATCTAAAAATAGGTGGGAATGGGGGGATTATCTCTTGGACACCCTTCCCCCCTCCTAAACATAAAATGGAGGGGGAGAGAGGGGGCATCAAGGCCAAGTGTTACCCTAGTGGGCCAAAGCTATTGCCAGCAGTGTTTCGTCAACCCCCTTTTCTTGAGAGGGTAGTTTCCCCTTCCTAGATTTCAGTTTCCAGCCCTGGGCTAGGCCCTGAAGATTTTTCAAAAAAAAAAAGGGGGAGGGGAATGCAGTGGCTTCTTGTATAAGGGACCGAGCCGAGCAACATCAGTTGTTTTGGGCCCACAAGGGAATGGTGTGAGGGAGTTTTAATTTTATTAGCCTCACTTCCCTTTCTTCCTCCTCCTTCTTCTTCTTCTTCTTTTTCTTTCTGGGTTCTGCCAGAGGTTGTGGCCCCAGCCCACACCCTCTTAGGCCCAATTAAAAAAGAAAAAATCATCTGTCCTCTCCTGTCGGTTTATTCCTTTTTCAATTCATATCCTTTCCTTTTGCTATCCCATTGGGCTGCCTTGCCCACACTCCACCCTTATTTTTCTCTTATCTACTTTTCTCTCTGGTGAGCAGAACTGAGGGAGTGGAAAGGACAGTGTTGGTTAATGACCAACCCATGAGCGCCGCGCAATGCGTCGGCCTCGAGGCCAGCACTGTCCTGGACGTCATCCTTCCCTCTTAAAGCAGTTAAGCTTTTTTCTAAGAAAGCTTACCGAGGATTCCTGCACCTATGGCTGGTACTCACCAGTTGTGAATGGTGAAGATATAGAGGCTGCTCAAGAATTATGGTAGGTACGTTATTTACATTTTCTGTAAGTGTATTCTGTTAAAGAAAATCTCCCTTTTATAATGAGTTATTAGAAATGTAAGTGCTTTTTTTGTCCCATCCTTGCACCCTGGCACCTCACCCCTTCTGGCTCCTCAAGCCCCATTGCCAGTCGGACTTGCCTCTCGCCTTCCCCTGGTCACCTCCAGGCTCCCCGAGTCCTGTACCAAAATTCCTGGAGAATCCTTTCTACACCTTGGTCACCCACGCTGCCTGCCAGGAGCTGCTGCCAGAACAGTGCATAGTTCTAGTCCTAGCCTCATAGTGTGAATCTGGGTCACCAACAAGCCAGAGCAGCCCCTTACCACTCAGAGCCATGGAGCCAGCTATTTTTTTGTTTACATTTTCTGTGCTGCTCTACGTAGTCATTGGGTTAGTAATAACTGTTGGGTAATTATATCATCCAAACAGAAAGTGAACACCCTCACAAAGCTGTGATATCATTACAGAACCCTGCCTCACACAGCATTCCACAGAAACATAGAATTTGACGGCAGATAAAGACTGCTTGGCCCGCCTAGTCTGCCCATTTTCCTACCTAAGGGATAAGCTACAGATCCTAGTTAATCAACAGCCTACTTTCTCCAACCCCCCCCACTAGAATTGCCTCATATCTGTCCCATGCATTCTTGAATTCCCCCACTGTTATTGACTCCACTACCTCCTCAGGAAGGCTGTTCCATGTATCCACAACCCTCGCTGTGAAAAAATACTTCTTCACATTACCTCTGAGCCTTCCCCCCTCTGTCTTCAAATTGTGCCCCCTTGTTCATGCACATATCTTTTTCTGAAAGATGCTACCCTCTTGGACTTTGTTGATTCCCTTGAGGTACTTGAAAGTTTCTATCATGCCCCCCCACAAGGGTATACATATTAAGCTCCTTTAATCTCTCTTCATATGTCTTCTGGTGTAGACCCTGTAGCACTTTAGTTGCCCTCCTCTGGACAGCCTCCATCCTGTCTATGTCATTGTGGAGATAGGGTCTCCAGAACTGCATGCAGTACTCCAGATGGGGTCTCACCAACTGTCTGTACAGAGGGATAACAACTTCCTGTTTCCTATTGGTGATGCCTCTCCCTATGCATTCCAGTATCCCACCAGCCCTTCTTCCTGCCTTCTCACATTGCTTGCCCACCTTAAGGTAATCTGATATGACTACCCATGGGTCCCTTTCCATTTTTGTTGTTGTTAGTATCTCACCCCCCCCAATTGTGTACTCTTCCCGTGGGTTTTTGTTTCCCAGGTGCATTACTTTGCACTTCTTTGCATTGACTCTAAGCTGCCATACATTTGACCATTCCTTCAACCTTGCCAAGTCCCTTCGCATCCTTTCCACCCCACCTTCTGTATCGATCCTGTTGCAGATCTTTGTGTTGTCTGCAAAGATACATACTTTTCCTTCCAGTCCATCTGCAATGTCACTTATAAAGACATTAAAGAGGACCGGTCCCAGTACTGAGCCCTGCAGTACCCCGCTGGTAACCCCACTTTCTTCAGAGTGAACTCAGCTTACTATTACTCTCTGTGTCCTGTTGTCCAGCCAATGTTTTGCCCAGGCTACCACCTTGGGACCCACTTCAAGGCTAGCTAACTTACATATTAATCTTTTGTGTAAGACTGTGTCAAATGCCTTGCTAAAGTCTAGGTAGACCATATCCACAGCCCCTCCCTGGTCTACTACTTTGGCCACCGAGTCAAAGAAATCTATTAGATTCATCAGACACGACCTTCCTGCTGTGAATCCATGCTGCCTTGGGTCCTGTGCCCCACTGGCCTCTAGGAACTCAACAATTCTTTCCTTCAGAAGTGATTTCGTCATTTTGCCTATCACTGAGGTCAAACTAACAGGTCTGTAGTTTCCTGCCTCTGTCTTGCTCCCACTTTTGTGATGGGGAATCACATCCGCTCTCCCCCAGTCCTCAGGTACCACACCATCCTCCCATGATTTGTTAAACAGGGTAGTCAGTGGTGTTACTAGTTCTACCCTTAGTTCTTTTAGAATTCTTGGGTGAATCCCATCAGGCCCCATTTCTTTGTTCACCTTCAGTTTTAAGAGTTCTTTCAGAACCCTTTCTTCTGTGAATGGACTGGTATCGACCTCCCTATCCAGAGTGCTTCTATTCTTTGATTTAGGAACCTCTCCCTCCTCTTCTTTTGTGAATACTGAGCAGAAGTATTCCTTCTGTATCCCTGCTTTTTCACTGTCACCCTCTGCCCACCCTCTCTCCCCTTTATTAAGCCTCACTATCCCTCCCTTGGTCTTTCTTCGCTCCCTAATGTACCTATAAAAGGTTTTATTCCCCTTCTTAACTGAGTTGGCTATCTTTTCCTTAGTTTGGGCCTTCGCTATTCTGACTGCCTTCCCTGCTTCCTTCTGCCTTAACTGGTACAATTATCTGTCCTGCTCCCTCTGTGTTTCCTTATACTTCCTGAATGCTACCTTTTTCTCCTTAAACTTCCCCTCCACCTCTTTTGAGAACCGTAGTGTTTTTTTCCTTTATTTTATTTTATTGATTTGCTTCACACAAAGGCTTGTTGCCTCTGTGATGGCTGTTTTGATTTTTCTCCATTGTTCCTCCACCCCTCCTTCTTGCCCATTTGCTTGTGTGTTTCTGAGGCACTCTCCCATTTTCCCAAAGTCAGCCCTCCTAAAGTTCAATACTCTTGCTTTTGTATGGCTTGACTCTATGGCTGTATTTATTTTGAACCACACTGTTTGGTGGCCGCTTGTCCCCAGATGGCTACCCAATTCTAAATCCAAGATCCTTTCTCCATCCCCGTTTGACAGTACCAGGTCTAAGATTGCTCCCTCCCAAGTGGATTCCACCACTAGTTGTCTGAGGCATGCCCCCAGTAGGGCATCAAGAATAACCCTGCTCTTGGATGTGGCTGCAGCAAAGGTGCTCCAGTTAACATCTGACATATTCACGTCCCCCATTAACAATATCTCCCCTTTTTCTGCCATTCTAAGGATGCCTTCTATCATTTCCTTGTCCCTTGCTTTCCACTGAGATGGGGGTCTGTATACAACCCCCGTGCAGATTGTAGTGCCATTTCCTGTCTCCAGGGTGAACAGCAGTGCCTCCTCTACTCCCTGTTTATCCTTTAGTTCCATTGCTTTGATCCCTTCCCTTACATAGAGAGATACTCCTCCTCCTCCTCTTTTACCCTTTCTGTCCCTCGTGTAGCTTGTGTACCCTGGTATGTTGACATCCCAGTCATGGTTCTCTCTGTATCATGTTTCTGTGACTGCCATGATATCCCGGTATCCCTCTTCCATCAAGGCCACTAGATCAGGGAGCTTGTTACCTAGACTACGGGCACTGGTATTCATCACCCTCCATTTTTTGATGATCTTACCCCTTTTAGCCCCATCCCTGTCCTTACTGCCTTTTTCTGCATTTACCCCTGTCTTGCTACCTGTTGACTTCTCTACCTTGGTGTTTACCTCTCTAACTACTGTGTTTTGTGGCTGGTGGCTGAGTTTTCTCCTGCTTCTTTACAGTGCCTCCCCTTTGGGTAGTTTAAATGCTTGCCGATGAAGCATTTAAACCTATCACCTAGGATCATGGTTCCCCTCCTGGACAGGTGCAGACCATCACGCCAGTATAGGCCTGCATCCCTCCAAGTGGACCCCCAGTCCCCAATGAAGCCAAAACCCAGAGCTCCGCACCTGTTTTTCAGCCATTCATTGAATCCTATTTTGTGGAGTGCCCTAGCATCACACTTGCCATAGACAGGCAGCACCTCTGAGAAGTTTACCATACATGCTACTTGTTCAAGGCCCCTCCCCAACTCTTCAAACTCCGCTTGCACTGCTCCCGATCCCATTCCCAGCCAGGTCATTTGTCCTTAGGTGGACAATGACATCCAGCTCCCCCCCTTGTGCATCTGCTCCCACGATCCTGAGGATTCGCTTCCTGTACCTCCAAGCCATGGCACCAGGCAGGCACCTTACCTCCATCTCCCCTTTGTCCCCCAGTTCTACCCCCCCAATGATTGAGTCCCCCACCAGGAGTTGTTTTCTTCCCCTGTGGGGTCCCAGCAACCTCCTTGGTCTCCACTGCAGGTGCCTCCATAGAGGAACCACTCTCCGCCAGAACAGCGTATGAATTATGGAGAAGTACAACTGGAGGAATGTGCCTCTGTTACATCACCCTCTCCCTCCCTGAGCCCACCTTGATCCAACCACTCCTCTTTCTTGGCAACTTCTGAGGTAGTGGCCGTGGCCCTGGTGGTCCCTGGATGGGAAAGGACGCCCTGCGAATCCTGGCCAACTCAGCCTGGAGATGAGCAACCTCCTCCCTCAGCCCAGAGAGAGGTGCCTACAGATGGGACTAAAACTGCATCCTCCAGAACGTCTCCCAGAAGACTGCTGCTCCACAGCCACTGCACTGCACTGCACTACTCCCATCATATCTTATTTGTGACCCCTTAACTGTTGTTTTATATACTTACTCTTTTCTCTCTCTATTTATTAATTTTTTTTAATTTTTATATAAATTTTTTTCCCTACTTTCCTGCTACCTCTGTGCCCTTAAAGCTCCTAATCTTCCTGTTCTGTGACAGGAAGTTCCTATTTTCCTCAGTAGTCTCCTTCTTACTTGCTCAGAGTTAGATCTCCAGCAGCTAGGGGGGATGGAGAGCTACTCTTTTCCTTTTAGGATGGTGAGTCTTTTGTGCCTCTGTGATCACTTCCTTCCTGCTCCCAAACAGGAAGTTCCAGTGTCAGGAACCTAGTTCTTCAAACCCCAGGAAATCATACTGTATTCTGACATATGCAGTATTGTCCTTCCATTGTACTGCCCCAGAGCCAAAATGGTTAATAGAACCTATGCTAATGATGGAACGCTAGGCTCAAGCTCAGTTTTCAAGCCACTGTCCCTGGTCAACATTCTACAGTTGTCAGATTCTTTACTCCGCTTGACTAGTACAGACGCTTCAGAGAGCTCTCCTTCATGTTTCTTTAAGATTTTATTTTTTGGTTTTCTGAAGCAAAATTTATTTCTGTTCATTTTAAAAATCACTGTCCTTGGTTTACAGGTAGATTAGTCTAGATTTAGTTGTGTTCCGGTAAGTTTTCTCGGTTTCTTCTCGGTTCTTTCAACCAGGAGGGAACCGGGTTTCTTTATCTTTAAATTAACTGTCTATTAGTTTTAAAAAAATGTTTAGGGTCCGCTTGGTTTATTCATTGAAAAACCATGGTAATTCTTGGGTTTTCTTCGGTCACTAAACCGACCGTCAAAAAAAAAAAAAAGAAAAAGTCTCAATAAAGTTTTTTCCGGTGGTGGTTTTAGGCTTATTTTAGTCCACTGTTGTGGTTTATGTCACTGCCTAAAAAGAGAACCTGCCCAATGGGTTTTCAGCATTGCACAGAACGCGGGGAACCATTTTCCAGATCAGAACCCCATTTAATTTGTGTTCTGTGTCTGGGTTTTGATCATCTAAAGGCCGACTGCGATATCTATAAGAATTTTCCTCAGTCGACTCTGGATAGGCGTTTAAATCAGCTGAAGGAAAAAATGTCCAAAAAAGCTGCTGACCCAGCAATGAACAAGGCCTCCACTTCTCAGAAAGAGAAGTCTTTTGAACCGAGTGAGCAGCCCTGTGACCAGAGTGATGGTTCCTCAACCAGAAAAAGACCTTCAGAAATTACCACGGAACTGGCAAGTTCTGCCAAAAAGAAGAGGAAAGAGAAGCACTCAACCAAGAAACCACAACTGACAGTTTCAGCGGTTCATACCACAGAAGCTATAGCGAGTGCCATTAGCCTTTTGCAGGTGTTGCAAACCGGTATTGCGGTATCGGTTCAGCACCCTGGTTCATAGTTATCGGTTCAGGATTTGGGTTCCTTGTTCCTTAGAACAATCAACTGATGTCTTCCCAGAGGAAGAAGATGATTTTGAGGATGAAGATGATGATGAATCTGGAGAACCCATAGAGCCTGAGGTTTCTCCAGATCATCAAGGGACTGATTCCCCAGAAAAGGCAACAGAGGATTACTCTACCCACTTTGCCTTTTTCAAACAGGTGACACAAACCTTGGACCTCTCCACTCAGGAGTCCACAGAGGAGGAAGAGGAACAAGATTATATGGAAATTATGGATATCCCAGCAACAAAAAGGCTTATGTTGCCAAACATAAATCCTTAAAGAAACAAGCCACAAAAATTTTAAAGACACCTACGTCCATTCCTCCAGTGGATAAGAGAATGGACAGAAAGTACTGGGTGGCCAAATCAGGGGCTGAATTCCTTTTTGGACACCCCAGCCATGAGGGGGTGGTGCAGACTGCTGCCTGTGATAAGGCAGGCATTCCCCTGGCATCACACCCACCTGAAAAGGACTCCAGGAGGATGGACTCCATAGCAAAGAAGTCATACCTGGGAGCCTCCCTAGCTATCAGATAAGACACTTACATGGCTTATGTATCTAGGTATCAGAGAAACCTGTGGAATACAGTGCTAGAAATAACAAAGGCATGCCCTGCCGCTATAGCAGCTGATCTTTCAGAGGCAGCTAAAAGGGACATTAAAGCTTCTAAGCCCCAGTTTCACATGGCAATGGATGCCAATGACATTGCTGCTAGGCAGATGGCTACCTCAGTGTCCCTAAGGAGGTTTGCTTGGCTGGGAACAACAAATCTGTCTCAGGATACCCAGAGAAAAACTCTTGACTTTCCTTGTGAGCCCACTTCCCTGTTTGGGGAACAGACCGAAGTGTACATGAAAAAAATGGATGACTACAAGGTAGCCTACAAGAGTGATGCGGCCAAGGAGAAGGCAGAAACTCCACAAAAGTTCCATGGAACAGGCAGGGGTAGAACCCATTACAGGCCTTTCTTCCAGACACAGACTTTGCCCTCTTATCAACCCCAAAAGGGGTACTTTAGAGGCAGGGGCAGAAGGGGCAGAAACAGGGCCAGACCCAGTACCAGGACTGCAGCCCAAACAAAACAGAATCCCTGAGAACCCTGCCAGGGTCGCCTCCCTACCTCCAGTAGGGGGCAGGCTTGCTCACTACATCCAGGCCTGGAAATCCATCACCACAGACATGTGGATCCTGGAGGTAGTGAGCCAGGATCTTGCTCTCAGCTTCAAATTTTTGCCCAAGTTGAGAGCAAGGCTGTTCAGACCTGCCAATCCATCAGAGATCTCCCTGCTGGAAGAGGAAGTAACCAAGCTCACACAGGATCAGGCAGTAGAGCCTGTCCCCTTGGCTCAAAGGGGAAAAGGTCTTTACTCAAGATACATCCTCACTCTAAAGAAAACAGGGGAGTGGCAACCCATTCTGGATCTAAGACATTAGAACAAACATTTGACAAAGCCAAAGTTCAAGATGGTCACTCTGGGTATCATTCTCCCTTCTCTAAGGAGAGGAGATTGGCTGGCATCCCTAGACCTAAAGGATGCTTACTTCCATATCCCTATCATGCTGTCACACAGGAAGTACCTCAGGTTCAGGTTGCCGTCAGGCCACTACCAGTTCAAGGTCATACCCTTCGGCCTCTCATCAGCCCCAAGAGTGTTCACCAAGTGCCTCGCAGTGGTGGTGGCACATCTGCAAACTTGGCTCCAGAAGGAATCTCTGCTTCACTTAAACCTGCTGGAACTCTGGGCAGGTTATCTGGACATTCAGTCCTTCACCTGCATGTTACAGGGCAAGGTGGTTCAGGTCAGGACAGACAATACAACAACAATGTATTACATCAACATGGAAGGGGGCACAAAGTCCTCACCTCTGTGCACAGAAGCCATGAAGGTATGGAATCTGGCTTGCTCCCTGGGGATATCCCTCTCTGCAGTCTACCTTCCAGGAAAAGACAATGTCCTGGGCAGATGCCCTCAGTAGAATCAACCAGAACCACCACGAATGGTCACTAAACAGACAGATCCTGCAAGTGGTGTTCAGAAGATGGGGCACTCCAGTGATGGACCTCTTTGCAGCACCAGACAATCATCAGCTTCTGCTGTTCTGTTGCAGACCTCCAGCAGTGGGCACAGTGCCACTAGATGCACTCCTGATGGACTAGACAGGAAAGTTCCTGTATGCCTTCCCACCATTTCCCTTGCTGCTCCGAGTGCTGAACAAGTTCAGGGTTCAGCCAGCAACTGTGGTCCTCATCGCCCCAGACTGGGCCAGGTAGCCTTGGTACTCAATGCTGCTGACCTTTGCAATCTCCAAACCAATCTCCCTGCACAGGCAACACAACGGGCTGACATCCTCCCAGGGCAGGGTTCAGTACCCCAATTTGCAGTTCCCTCAGACTCAAGGCTTTGCTCTTGAGGCCCTAGAATACTGTGATCTCCACCTTTCAGAAGGGGTGTTAGAGGTCTTGAGAGTGTCCAGAACACCTTCCACCAGAAAAACATACTTATCTAAATGGAAGAGGTTTTCTATTTGGTGTGAGCAGAGACAGATAGAGCATCGCCAGGCCGACCTACCAATAGTCCTGGACTATCTAGCACATTTACACTCTCTGGGCCTCCATCCCTCCACCCTGAAAGTGAACTTGGCAGCTGTCTCATCTTACCTCTCTGCTGGAAAGGGAGCATCCCTAGCTGCTGACCAGGTATTCAGAAAGTTATTGAAAGGGTTGCTGCACCTGCATCCCCCTCATAGGGTGCCCACTCCTGCATGGAACTTTAACATATGTATTGGCCAGTTGATGCAGCCACCATTTGAACCCCTGTCATCAGCTGAGCTTAAGTACGTGACATGGAAAATGGTGTTTCTAGTAGCCATTACTTCAGCCAGGAGGATCAGTGAGCTACAGGCCTTGTCCACAGAGCCAGACTATGTATACGTCCACAGGGATAAGGTGGTTTTGAGGACCAATAGGAAATTCCTCCCTAAGGTGTTACACGATTTCCACCTTGACCAGTTCATGACCTTGCCAGTCTTCTTTACTGACCATTCCACCTCGGAGGAAAGAAGATTACATGGTCTTGATGTTAAGAGAGCTATAAGCTATTACTTGGAGCACGCAAAATGACACAGGCAGGATAGAACACAGCTCTTCCTGACTTATGGAGAGGTGGGCAAAGGCAAACCTGCCTCAAAAAGGACTATTGCCCGCTGGATTGTTGCCTGTATTCAGTTTTTTTACAGCAAAGTGGGCAAAGAGCCTCCTGTAGGCCTCAGGGCCCACTCTACAAGGGGTACAGCTATTTCTATAGCAGCTACAAGACATATCCCTCTGTTGGAAATCTGCAAAGCAGCTACCTGGAAAACAGTTCACACCTTCACCAAACACTACAGCCTGGATACTCAGGCCAGAAGTGATACCAAGTTTGGCACAGCAGTACTGCAGAACCTCTTTCCTAAATAGGTTCTCTACCCCCCTCCAAAGGTACTGCTTGGGTAGTCTGCATATGTCAGAATACAGTAAGATTTCTTGGGGTTTGAAGAAAAAAATTACCATAGTAATCTTGTTTCTTCCAAGGGAAACTTGCTGTATTCTGAGCTCCCACCCTTCCTCCCCTGCTAGAACCTATAAGCACTGCAACACAGCTGTTTAGCTGTTCAACCCTATGGGCATTTTTCTGTTTTGGGCTTAGAGACTTGAGTCTTAATCAGCCCACATTGTTAACTAAAGAAAGGAAAAAGGAGAGTAGTTGTTTTATGGTTGCTGACTTGTTAGCTTTCTATAGACATAGTTTGGATAGTTTGTCATTAGTTGCTCCGTCAGAATCTGATGGTTGCAGAATGTTGACCTGGGACAGTGGTTTGAAAACCGAGCTCGAGCCTAGCTTTCCATCATTAGCATAGGTTCTATTAACCATTTCGGCTCCGGGGCAGTACAATGGAAGGACAAAACTGCATATGTCAGAATACAGTAAGATTCCCTTGGAAGAAACAAGATTACTATGGTAAGTAATTGTTTCTTGTGTTAGCCAGAGGGAGGAGAACTGCAGTTCTTTTTATTTTTTTAGTAATTCTTAGCAATGAAGTTTCTGTTTGTTTTCAATAAGCATTATTTTTTTTTTTAAATTACTGTTTTCTCCTGTGGCTCTGACTGCCCTCTGCTCAGACTCTTACAGCCACCACCCAGCCCAGTCACTGAACTTGTACCCCAGAGGTCCACTCATCTGTAACCCCTGGCTTGGGAGCTGTCATGCTGGGTGAGCAGTTAGTGCTAGACCCAGGAGTGCCATGGAGCCAGCATCATCCTGTTGAGCTGAGTGTTTCTGTGTAACTCCCCTTCCCAGGGTGCCTAAGTAAAGGCCTTGCACTGGGTGATCAGTGGCCGGTGGTGGGCTGAGAACCAGATAAAGATACCTTAATAATCAGTCAGGTAGTGGCAGCAGATGACAAGTAGCCATAGAAGGGGGCTGGTAGCTCTTGTGTGTAAGCTTGTGATAAACTTTATTTATTTATTGAATTTTGTTGACAGGGTAGGCCCACTGCAACTAGAAGTCCCTTCGTTAGGGGCGACGGGGGGGGGATACAGATGGTAACCAACTGAAATCGAATGAGATTAAGCTGTTGGTGGTATTTTTTAGTGAATGGGGGAAATCTGGCCAGGACACTGAGGAAATTCCCCTACTCTTTTGGTAGGGGGCGCTGTGACTGGTGGTGTGATGGCTAGTCAAGCGAGGAGTTCGACCCGCACAGACATGGGTGAGATTGGGGAGCAGGTCTCCTCCCCAATCTCGGCATTACTAGAGGCTGAAATGGAGTGTGGCATGGAGGAGCAATTTGAATTAGCGCAGGAAGATTTGCAAGATAAGCGAACAGGCTTACCGTGTAGAGGAGCAGCAGCATTGAGGATGGCGGACATCCAAACTGAAATGGAGGCGGAGCGGCCCTTGACAGCAGAGGACTTGCAGGACATTTTAGGAGAGGAAGCGCGGCGGTCGATTTGCTACATGACAAGAGCAGCTGAAGAAGGAAATCTGGCATCGAGGAGCAGAGGAACTACTGAGCGGAGTTCAGGATGTGTGACTACAGGAAGTGTTTACCTAGGAGCAAATGGAAGTAGAAGCAGCACTTGATGCAGCTACAAAGAGGATTGCCTTAGAGCACCAGGAGGCATGCACTGAGGAAAAGCAAAGTACTGTTGTGACAAATACATTGGGGGTAGTGCAGTCCTCTGGCAGGCAGCATATTATTGCTGAAATAAACGTAGCACAGAGCAGTGGGCCCAAGGGTGTTGTGAGGACTGTGCAGAGACCTCTGATGGAGGTGCTGACTCAGGAGGATGGGGCCAAAAGGCAGCATTGCCAGCGGCCAAATTTACAATTGGTGCTTATCCCGGGAGCCCAGCGAAAGGCGCAAAAATGAAAGGACTGCAAAGCAAAGGGGGCAAGCGTGGGGGCATTACTCCTAAGGACATGCAGGACAAGTTGAAAGCATCTGTCCATAATGCCCCATCAGGGCCTCAAGCAGGCCTTTTGCCAGATACACCAGCTTGGGTGCAGGATGCATTAAAAAAAGCAGACTGGGTAAAAAACATTGATGGTACTGGGTGAGATGCAAATTTGCCAGGCACCTCCAAGGACAGTGCAGCTATACCTCTGGCTGAGACTGTGGCAGAAGGGGAAGGTGCTACATTGAGAGAGAGAGAGAGATCACCTTCACAGCTTTCCCCAGGCCAACCAGTGGTTCTGAAAGATCCTATTGAGCCCATAGCAGTGGCTACGGGACAACAGAAAATGATGGATGATATTAAAGCATTAGAAGGGAATGATGGAGGGGGAAATATGGCATCCGTAAGCACAGAGGAGCCGATAATCCCTGAGCTCGTTGATATGCTGAACGACAAATCTGAGGAGTCCTATCTGTCAGCAGGTGAACAGCAAGGAACTGAACCCTAGCCTGCAGTAGAACGTTCAGCAAATGTCTGGATTGCAAATGTCCATGAGCGTTTGTTTGCAGAATCTGTTAGATTGGCCTCTGAACCTGCTAAATGGTGAAATGCTGTGTGTCTCAAGTACAGAGGCAGACTCCCTGAGATATCAGAGGGACTCTTTGTGGGTACATCATTTATCAAAGATAGCATGGAGTTTTATGCTTACGAGATATATGCACTGATACATATGCCAGGGGATACCCTATACAACATCAGTTTTAAGCACCCAGCAGGGCTCGAACGATTTTGTAAGCAATACCTGTTGCTTAAAAACACCCCATTATGGTGACCATTTGTATCAATACCCCTAACCAAGCCTTCCTTTAAGTGCATTACTGTGTTATTTCTTAATGAGGGGGTGAATGTGGCCGATATTACCTTCTGGTTAAAAGAAAAATACACTGTAAATGGGTTTCCTGAGCCCATTTTAGATGATGAGCATTTGTGGACTGGGGGCTGGCGTTACAAAGTGACTTTAAAACAAGTGAATGGGAAGTGCAGCACCTCCCAAATAGTTTTTTCGTGGGATGGGACAGAGGGGTTGTATTTTATGCTGTACAGCCCTGGGCTTGCTATAGGTATGGCGATACTGGTCACCGTAGCAGTGTCTGCGACAAGATGAAATATGGCCTGTGTGGGATATTGGGGCATAACAGTGCTCAATGCATGAGCTCAGTGCCTTGTAATCTTTGTGAAGAACAAGGACATACATTCCGAACCTGCACATGGGCTTCCCACAACAGTACTGATCAAGCAGCAAGAGCAGAGCAGGATGTATATGTAGCTCTTGCTCAGAAAGAATGGCTGCGCCTGGAAGCTGATCCTGTGGTAACAGCTTCTGCTGCTAAACAACAGCAGATGGATCACCCTGCCAGAACAAAGGGTACAGTATCATCAGTAGTGTCTACTTCTACTCCCACCCTGCATCCAACACCCTGTACTTCCACCCCATTGAGGGTGCTGCATCAAGCTTTTTACAGACTGACAAAGCAGAGGTCAGGCATGATAATGCCCTAGGTGAGACTTCTGTGCCTCAGGATTCATGTCCTGGTTCCCTTGTGGACTGTGATGCAATACCCCCTGGGGTTCAGTCTGATACCATAATGCCACCTCTGCTACAGCTGCAGGAAGCACCTTTCAGATGGTAACACATTCTAAAGCCCTGTTGAAACCCCCCACTCTCAATTTGACACCAGGAGAAGTGGAGACTATAGAAACATAGAAACATAGAATTTGACGGCAGATAAGGACCGCTTGGCCCACCCAGTCTGCCCATTTCCCTGCCTACTGGATAAGTTGCAGATCCTAGTTAACCAGCAGCCTACTTCTTTCTACCCCCACCCCCTAGAATTGCCTTATGACTGTCCCATGCATGCTTGAATTCCACCACTGTTTTTGACTCCACGACCTCCTCCGGAAGGCCGCTCCATGCATCCACAACCCTCTGAAAAATACTTCCTTAAATTACCCCTGAGCCACCCCTCTATCTTCAAATTGTGCCCCTTGTTCTTGCACACCCTTTTTTGAAAGATGCTACCTCTTGGACTTTGTTGATTCCCTTGAGGTACTTGAAAGTTTCTATCATGTCCCCCTCCTCCTTTCCCTCGAGGCTATACATATTAAGCTCCTTAAGTCTCTCTTCATATTCTCCGTGCAGACCCTGCACCATTTTAGTTGCCCTCCTCTGACAGCTTCCATCCTGTCTATGTCTTTGCGAAGACTGGGTCTCCAGAACAGCACACAGTACTCCAGATGGGGTCTGACCAGCTGTCTGTACAGAGGGATAATAACTTCCTGTTTTCTACTGGTGATGCCTCTCCCTATGCATCCCAGTATCCCCCAGCCCTCCTTGCTGCCCTCTCACATTGCTTGCCCACCTTTAGGTCATCTGATATGACTACCCCCAGGTCCCTTTCCATTTTTGTTGTTGTTAGTATCTCACCCCCCATTGTGTACTCTTCCCCTGGGTTTTTGTTTCCCAGGTGCATTACCTTGCACTTCTCGGCATTGAATCTAAGCTGCCATACATTTGACCATTCCTCTAACCTTGCCAAGTCTCTTTTCATCCTTTCCACCCCACCTTGTGCATCAACTCTGTTGCAGATCTTTGTGTCATCTGCAAAGAGACATACTTTTCCTTCCAGTCCCTCTGCAATGTCGCTCATAAAGACATTGAAGAGGACCGGTCCTAACACTGAACCCTGTGGTACCCCACTAGTAACCCCTTTCTTCAGAGTGGACTCCATTTACTATTACTCTCTGTGTCCTATTCTCCAGCCAATTTTTACCCAGGCTGTCATCTTGGGACCCACCTGGCTAGCTAACTTGTATACTAATCTTTGTGTGGGACTGTGTCAAATGCCTTGCTAAAGTCTAGGTAGGCCATGTCCACAGCCCCTCCCTGATCTACTACTTTGGTCACCCAGTCAAAGAAATCTATCAGATTTGTCTGGCATGACCTTCCAACTGTGAATCCATGCTGCCTTGGGTCCTGTGCCCCTCTGGCCTCTAGATACTTGACAATTCTTTCCTTCAGAAGTGATTCCATCATTTTCCCTACCACTGAGGTTAAACTAACAGGTCTGTAGTTTCCTGCTTCTGCCTTGCTCCCACTTTTGTGAAGGGGAATCACATCTGCCCTACTCCAGTCCTCGGGTACCACCCCATCCTCCCATGATTTGTTAAACAGGGTAGTCAGTGGTGTCACTAATTCCACCCTTAGTTCTTTTAGAATTCTGGGATGAATCCCATCAGGCCCCATTGCTTTGTCCACCTTCAGTTTTAAGAGTTCTTTCAGAACCCTTTCTTCTGAAAATGGGCTGGTATCAACTTCTGTATCCAGAGTGTTTCTACTGTTTGTTTTAGGTACCTCCCTCTTCCTTTGTAAATACTGAGCAAAAATATTTGTTTAGTATCTCTGCCTTTTCACAGTCACCCTCTGCCCACCCTCCCCTTTATTAAGCCTCTCATATCCTCCCTTGGTCTTCCTTCGCCTCTGATGTACCTATAAAAGGTTTTATCCCCTTCTTAACTGAGTTGGCTATCTTTTCCTCAGTTTGAGCCTTTGCTGTTCTGACTGCCTTCCCAGCTTCCTTTTGCTTTAACTGATACAGTTCTCTGTCCTGCTCCTTCTGTGATTCCTTGTACTTCCTGAAAGCTTTCTTTTCTCTTGAACCTTCACTGCCACTTCCTTTGAGAACCATAGTGGTTTCTTACATCGCTTAGTTTTGTTTATTTGCTTCACACAAAGGCCTCTACTCCGTGATGGCAGTTTTTATTATTCCCATTGTTCTTCCACCCTCCTTCCTGCCCATTTGCTAGTGCATTCCTTAGGCACTCACCCTATTTTAAGAGTCAGTCCTCCTAAAGTCCAGTACCTTGCCTTTGTATGGCTTGACTCTATTGCTGTGTTTATTGTGAACCATACTGTTCGATGGTCGCTAGTTCCCAGATGGCTACCCACTTCTACATCTGTGATCCTCTTCATCTCCATTTGAGAGAACCAGGTCTAAGATTGCTCCTCTCGAGTGGGCTCCAATATTAGTTGTCTACAGTATGCACCCTGTAGGGCATCTAGAATAACCCCACTCTTCGAAGTGGCTGCTGCAACTGCACTCCAGTTAACATCTGGCATATTCAGATCGCCCATCAGCAATATCTCCCCTTTTTCTGCCTTACTAAGTATACTTTCTATCATTTCCTTATCCATTTCCTTCCCTGAGAAGGGGTTCGTATACAACCCCAGTGCGGATTATGGTGCCATTGCCGGTCTCCAAATTCTACCCACAGTGCTTCTTCTCCTCCTTGTTTTCCTTTGTCTGCTGCTTTGATTCCTTCCCTTATGTAAAGAGCTACTCCTCCTCCCTATTACCCTCTCTGTCCCTCCTGTAGATAGTGTATCCTGTATGTTTACGTCCCAGTCATGGTTTTGTGAACCATGTTTCTGTGACTGCCACAATATCCAGATGTTCCTCCTCCATCAAGGCCACTAATTCAGGAAGCTTGTTACTCAGACTACGGGCATTGGTACTCATTGCTTTCCATTTTTTGATGGCTTTACCTTCAGTTGCAGCATCCCCCACTGACCTTTCTACTTTGGTCTTTTTCTCATTTAGTACCCTGTTTTGTAGGGAGAGGCTGGGATTTTCCTGCTGCTTATCAGTGCCTCCCCCCTTGACTAGTTTAAAAGCTTGCCAATGAAGCATTTAAACCGATTGCTCAAAAGACTTGTTCCCTTCCTGGACAGATGCAGACCATCCTGCCAGTATAGGCTGGTGTCCCTCCAGGTGGAACTCCAGTCGCCAATGAAGCCAAACCCCTGTGTTCCACACTATTTTTCAACCATTCATTAAACTGCATGGTGCAAAGTACCCTCGCCTCACTCATGCCATTGACAGGCAGCACCTCTGAGAAGGATACTGTGTGTGCTACTTGTCTTAGGCCCCTCCCCAGTTCTACAAAGTCCTTCTGCACTGCTCTAATCTCATGTTGAGCCAAGTCATTTGACCCTAGGTGGACAATGATGTCCAGCTCAGACTCCCGTGCAGCTGTTCTCGTGATCCTGAGGATGCGCTTTCTGTCCCTCCAAGCCATGGCCCAGGCAGGCACCTTACTTCAGTTTTCCCTGCTCCCCCCAGTTCTATCCCCTAATAATTGAGTCCCCCACCAGGAGCTGCTTCCTTTCCTTGTGGTGTCCTCTGCCTCCATCCTGTGGGTCTCCCTTGTGACAGGTGTCCTCAGCCTCCTTAATCTCCTCTGTGGGTGCATCCATAGGGGAGCTGTGCTCCCCCAGAATGGTGTATGGATTGTGGAGTGGAACAACTGACTGGGTGTGCCTCTGTTCCACCATCCTCACCCTCCCTGAGCCCACTGTGGTCCAACTGCTGTGCTTTCTTTGCAACCTCTGAGGCAGTGGTGGTGGCTCTGGTGCTACCTGGATGGGAGAGGTTCCCTTCTTACCATCCAGTTTGGCCTGGGCGAAGGTTCCCTTGCTGCTGTCCAGTGTGGCCTGAAGACGGGCAAATTCTTCCCTCAGGGCAGAGAGTTGTCTGCAAATAGGGCAGCATCTCAGCCTCCAGAAAGTCTCCCGGAAGACTGCTGCCCCACAGCCATTACATTGCACTACTCCCCACATGATTATGTACTTTTTTTTTTGTGTGTGTGATTGGTTTGTTATATAGCAATATATATATTATACAATGTGTATGCTTATATTTTCAGTGCTGTGTGCTAGAGAGGATATGACATTGATATGCACCTTGCACTCTTGAGGAAATGATGTCAGAACCCCAGGTATAAAGGAACTATTTCCAGGTGGGTGGGGTGAGGGGTCAGAAGGGTTGGGCCTAAACTGTGCCCTCACAAAACAATCAGCTAAGAGCCTGACCCACCGCTAACAGTTCAATATCTGCTCTAATGGATATAGCAGGGGTGGAGTCAGAGGGGGAATCGGATGTCTCTTCAGTTGCATCTTCCTATACTGATGCAAATGTGGACTTGGTGGTTGTAAACAAATGGAAGTCTAAGAAACAGAAAAGAGAAAGAACATTCCGGGGCTGTGAGCCTGAGCAATATGGCCGCAGATAGATAGTGCTCTGCTGACTAACTAATTCGACGTGTTATTTTTCAGTGGTATTTGCTAAAGCAGCTTGATAAAACGGTAAAATTCTTGAAGCATAATAACTGCAGTACGATATAGGAAACCTCTGAAAAGATAAAGCAGCGGGTGAAGGAGCTAGACCCAAAACAGCTACTGGAGCGCCAACCACATGGACCATTCATGGCCGTGAGGTAGATCATGACAATGGAAACAGTGAGGAAACCCTACAGACACTAGGAGTTAAACTTAACAGGCTCATTTCCTCGGTGATCAGTCTCTCCAACAAATTTGACTCCATTATGAACACAGTAACCGCTGTAGAGTCTGCAACTGAAATGGTCACCTTCAGGTCAGGCAAAGCCACAAAGAAAGCTGATGCTACCATGGGAGCCAATACTATGGTGCTGAAGAACAACACACAGCTTCCAACTTGCTTGGAAACACTAGAAAATGAAGCATGAGCCCAGAATTTGAGGATCGTGGGGCTGTCGAAAGGTTGTGTGGGCAATCACTTGGTGATATTTCTGCAGGATTGGCTCACACAACAGTTGGGGGAAGAAGTGATCCCTACAGTGCAAAAATTTCAGAAAGCCTACCATGTTACCTCTTGGGGTTGGCCAGAGAATTGAGAGGCCCCACGCACAGTGATGATCATCACAGACGGGTGGGCTCCCACAACTACCTCTTAGCCCTGGCCCGATAGAAAAAATCCTTGCTCCACGATGGTTAGTAGATTAGAATGTTCCCTGATTTGTCATATGCCACCAGGCAGAAGAGAAAGCAATTTGATGGGCCAAGGGCAATGTTGAGGGAAGCAAGAGTCCCTCATGGCTTAGTTTTTCCAGCCCGCCTGAGGATTGTGCACCAGAACAAAGTTTTCCTCTTCTCAGAACCTGCAGAGGCCCTGAAGTGGTGTCTGTGAAATGCACCTCCTAGACTGTGCACATCTACAGAGGAGGATCACTCGTCGGATGAAGAGACTCCTTGAATTTTCCAGTTTTATTGACAGCTTTAAAGATGGGTCTGTTTTGCTAAAGGAGTAGGGGGTGAAGGTTTGGCCCCAAGGTGAGCGCACAAACTCTTTTATTTCCCCGAGTGGATGCATTGTTTATAAATATCAGGACTTGGGACTCTAGATTATCTCAGGGTTGGACTGGCCCACCTGGATACCTGGAAATTTCCAGGTGGGCCCCCCTCAGTTGGGTAAGTGGTTACCTTCCAAACTCTGAAAACTTTTGCATTTATCTTTTTTTTTCTAATTAAATGGGGTATCTGGGACACTGTTGATAAATGTAAGATGCAAACACAGAGCTAGTGTATCAGATTGAAGTGGAATAGTGTTATGAGTGTGTCAACCTAGGCCATCCTCTATTGATTTTCCAGGTGGGCCCTTGTATCCTCTTTCCAGGTGGGCCCTCTGTACCCCAGTCCGACCCTGGATTATCTTTCCCCCAAAGTTTTCTGACCCCTGATTCGGTGCTGAAGCATGTTTTTTTACAGTTTGTTAAGGAACTCCTTGCTAAGGTTACTTAGTGTTGCATTAAAGCACCATACCTTTAATATAAGATGTTGAAGCACAGTGGTTCCATAATTCTATAACATTTCAATGCCAGCTTCTGTTTGATAGTTATAGCAATAGCTGCATAAGGACCATATCTTTGTTTAAGCAGTGGATTGACTTTCTGTGTTAGAGTGGCACTTTTTAAGTGCATTTACTTTGATCAAGTATGATGGAATACCTCTTCCCCCTTTGGGAGCAGGGGTCTGGATTTTATGAACTTTAAATAATTTGGGGTTAAATATCATGCAGCTCATGGGCTCCTTTGCAGCCAGTTCAAGTTCAAGTTTCAAGTTTTCAAGTTTCAAGTTTATTGCAGGAAAACTCCATTGAGCAAGCTCATTCACAAGGAGGTCCTGAGACATAAACACTTAAAGTACAAACATAGATAGGTAATAACAGTATATACATGAAATGCACGTTACATGATACAGGCTGGATATACATACAAAGGTACCACATAGGATGACCGCAGGTAGTAAACATTAATATGAGACAGGGAAGCAACGTACAGGTTGCATACTGACAAATGAAACATGATGACTGATGTGTACAATACATATATTTTGGCAGCTAGAACAAACAACAGACTACAACTGATATGGGGGGGAGGAGTGATTTGATAGAGTAGCAGTGGAGCGTAATCATGGATAAAGCCAGGAGTAGAAGGGGAAGGGAAAGCAGTTAATATGACAAAGCCAGTGGTTTATATAATTGCAAAATCTATAGATTATCTTGTTATCCCCTCATATGACATATCTATTAACATTTAATGGACAAATAGAATGTATTAGAAGGAATGCTGCTCTCCTGGTTGCAAAATATATACCTCTGTAAAATTAAATGTCGGGAATGTAGCTGTATGTTTCTGTTCTAAAACAATAAACATAAAGTTTAAAAAAAATAGAAACAGTGAACATTCTGATTCACAATGTGTTTTTTGTTACTGTCACTTAGCTATTGCATTTTCATTCTAACGTCTGATTTACATATAATAACTTGGACTGGAAGTAGTATTAAGACCAGAGCTAAGAGAAGTTACTTTTGCTAATTTGCAAGATTCTAGGGGAGACATAGGGCTGGATTTTCAAATGGTGGTGCAGGGCTTGCAACAGCCCTCGCCAAAGAATAGGATTTGGGGTTACACCAACCCCTTTGCCGCAGCTGCACCCTATTTTCATATCTTGGGTACAATTGCGATAGTTTCCCTGCATTACGGCAGCTTGCGCCACATGTCTGGCTCAAGCCCCATAACTCAGCCTTCTGGGTGTGGCGCAGGCTAGACCATACAACTGTGGTCTAAGGACCCGCATTTGGCACAAGCGGTTGAAATTTGGGAACCACGACCGGAGACTAACGCAAGCCCCCTGTGACATGTGTTTGGCACACCGAGGGCTTGCATCAATGTAAGGGGTTTGAAATTCCATCCCATAGTGTTTCTTCAAGAGACTAGGTTACATATTATTCATGAGATAACACAGGCACAAAAAGATTGGAGATGGGGCCCCTCTCTTTGCTTCATAGGGGAAGAACTCTGTACGGGTTTGTGGATTTTGTTCCATGGTCAGTCAATCCAGGAGCTTGAAGTTACTGATGTATGCCAGGGGAGAGCCCTTATTGCAGAGGGATTGTGTATGCCTCAGTACCCATTTGGCTCATTAATATTTATGCTCCACAAGCTAAAGCAGATAGGACCCATTTCTTACATTTGCTGGAGCCTTATGTGCATACGTCTAAGTTACTTTTATGGGGGGGGGGGGACTTTAATTGTGGGCTGATCAAGCAAGATTGTGGGAGAAAAA
Source organism: Neoceratodus forsteri (assembly GCA_016271365.2). Lineage (NCBI taxonomy): Eukaryota > Metazoa > Chordata > Ceratodontiformes > Ceratodontidae > Neoceratodus > Neoceratodus forsteri. The sequence goes on along the minus strand of CM057459.1, from coordinate 1,298,307,792 downwards.
CTGATAAAGTATTCTGTGATACAAATCTTTTACAGAATATTTTACGAAGGACAGGTCTTAAAGATGTATATGACATTACAGGGACATCCCCCGTGCATACCTTTTATAAGGGAGTCCTGTCATCCCATGCAGACTTTTGGTTTGTGCCCTAGAGGACGAGAGGGCTAGAGGCTCAAATAGCACCATTAGAGACCTCTGATCATGTATGAGGGTTACTTTAGGGCTGGGGCAACAATTGCACATGGGAAGAGGATATTGGAGGATGAATACTTCGGTACTGCAGGACGAAACAATCCAGCAGGAGTTATTAGAATTATTGGAGGCTAGGCAGTCTGTTCGGTTTTTATATGACGATCCCTTATAGTGGTGGGAGGATACCAAATGGGACGTAAAACTACTGATGATTCAAGTTTCACACAGGGTGGTTAAGGCCCAGTATTGTCAGTACTTACGTCTTAGAGCCTGATATCTTTGCCTTTTGAAGCAGATGAGGGACACAGGCTTGGACCTGGTGACACAAATCATGGAGGTGAAGCAATCCATGTTTAAATAACAATATAACAGTTAGTGCTCACTCCTTATGGAACAGAAGTTTGGAACACAAGGGACTAAAATGCATGTAAACCCATTTGACAGTAATAATGAAAAGGTTAATAAGAGGGTCACGACTGCCCTGAGAGATGAGACGGAATCAGTGGTGACGGATCAGCATTTGTTGCAGCATGAGGTGCAACATTATGTGAAAAAGAGGTTCCAGGTGGAGGGGACTGGTAGTCCAGACCCTCTGCTTGCCAACCTGGGAGTGCCACAGGTATCTGAATTGAGTGGGTGCTTGAGTGACCCTTTTACAGTCGGGGAAATAGGAGAGGCCATTAAGTCTTTATTCACAAGTACTGTGCCTGGACTGGATGGCATCCCAAATGATTTTTACAAACTATTTTCTGATCAGATTGCTTCTATGTTACATGGAAGTTTATTCAGTTATTCCTCTTTAGGAAAAATGGGATCCTGCATGTCAGAAGGCATAATGATTTTTTTTGTTTAAATCAGGGGACCCAGTTGAAATTAAAAACTGGAGACCCCTGAGTCCTCTGACAACAGATTAAAAAATCTTGGCAAAAATCATAATTGTAAGATTGGCTAAGGTTGTGCAAAATTTACTTTTTGAAGCACATACGTGTGCTGTACCTGGAAGAAATATTTCACAAAATGTGATGTTTGTTAGAGAAGTAGTGGAGCATTGACTTAGCATGACACTTGATGGGTTATGTTTTTTCAGTAGATCAAGAAACTGCATTTGACTCTATCAAGCATGAATATTTATGGCAGGTTTTAAGAATGTATGGCATCCCAGAGAGTTTCATCTCTTTTATACAAATTTTATATCAAGATGCCCAGGTTAGGCCGATGGTAAATGGGCATCTAGGAATTCCCATGTATTTGCCCAATGGGGTAAGACAGGGGAGTCCACTAAGGCCTCTCTTGTTTGTATTTGGATTGGATCCCCTTTTAAGAACACTGGCGAGTGAGACACAGATTATACCAGTGGTACATAAGGCAGGAGTCCCATGCTGTAAAACAACAGCATACGTGGATGATTGTGTGCTGGTGGTGGCCACAATAGAATCTGGGAAAAAGAGCCATTAATATATTTAACACACACTAAGATATTATAGGTATTATCATAAACACAAGGAAAAGTACAGCCTTGGCATTAGGGAATGCTCCCATGACAGATGGCTTTGTCATCCCAGTAGTTAAGGGGCTTGTGAACATTTTAGGTATGTACTTTGGGATTCCTGATGCTGCACAGCGGAATTGGGACGTAAAATATGAAGAAGCTCATGCTAAGTTAGTAAGGTGGATATCCTGGGTAATGACTAAGATGAAAGGTTTTTTTTTTAATTGAAAACTTTTATAATCCCCATATTTTTGTATATTTCGCACATATTCCCTCGCCATTTGGTATGCAAACTAAAGTTTTAGGTTTGTTTTTCCAGCTCCTGTGGGGTAGTAGGCTAAATCCGGTGAAATGCTGCCACACATATAGGGCTTGGAAGAAAGGGGGATTAAATATGATTCAGCCAGTAGTACTCTTTTTTAGTAATTTTTTTTTATACAAATATTAGACCATTGATGACTGGGGGGGAGTGGTAGGGGTAGAGACTGTGGTTACGAGTTTGTGGCAGAATGATTTGTTTCATGGCTTGGGGAAAGGAAAAATGGAGTGTGATGGAGAAGGCCTTACCAGGGTATGTTCAAGTCTGTTTAAAATATATCAGGTTATGGAAAGTGGAACTGCAGTGGTTTCTGGGGGGTATCCAGGAAGCAGTTTTATGCCACAATTTTGGTGAATTGCTACTATGAAACTCCAATCTTTTTAGTTGGGCCGTATATAAAGTGTGAACTTTATTTGGAGGCTATGTTAGAAGCCAGGATTCTCCCTAAAATGAAGGACACAATGTGGCTGTGTGGACATGGAAAACTGAATGTGAGAGCAAATCACGAGCACAAAACCTTGGGGGAGCGCAACTATGAAGAACTAGGATATATAGAGCAGCTTGAAACCATGTGTCACTTGTTCTTTGAATGCACATTTATACAGCCTTTTTGGGCACTATTAGAAGCTTTTTTGGAACACTAATTGTTTTGCGCAAATGAATTATGCTATCCTAGCTTATGGACAGATACTTGTGGGCTGGAAGCACTGGAACAAAAGCAGAGTGCATGTATTATTAGCATGCCTCAAATAAGTAATCAGGCATGTTCGATGCCAACATTTTTTGAAAGGGGAAGTAATTACTTTAAACGCATTTGGGAGAACCATTGTGTAACCAATTTTGGAAGGAAATTGATTGGGGGGGGTAATGGGACTGGTGAGTGTATAATTTCTTTTCCTTTTGCAACACTGTACGATATCTGTTAAGTTTTCTGATTTCACTGTTGGTTTTATGTATTACGTTTATTTTTGATGTCTGTATTTGCTTTTGGTTTTTGAATAAAAAAATGCCCCATCTCTTTTCAAGAAATGCCATGAGATCTTTAACATCCATCTGAACAACCACCAGAACAGACAGACAGACAAGATCCCGGTTTAATGTCTCATCCGAAAAAACGACACCTCAGGAGTGCAGCACACCCCCTCATGATGCACTGCAATGTCAGTATTGGGATCTACCCCCAAGTTCCTGGTGTGGGGCTAGAACCCACAACCTTTCGATCTTCCAGCTTCAGAGGTGAGTGTGCAACCTACTGACCCACTGACACTGACAAAGTCAAACTGGTGGCAGCGGTGTAGATTTGGCCTTTTTGAACAGCGTACCTCTTCCTGACAATAGTTCTTCTCCTGCTGGTTTTAGGAAAGATTCATGTAATACGCAGAACTGTCCTTCTGGAAGCTCCAGAATGGATGAGAAGACCTTGGTTCTCTGACCTAGGCAATCCATCAGTACAAGAATTGCCAGGATCCCACCTTAGCCAGACCTTCTTTCCTTAGGATCTGTTCTCCACCCAAATCCAGTTCCTGCTTCAGCTGGTTGCTTTGCTTCTCATTGGAGGAGACTCTCCAAGTTCGACTTTTCTGAAAAGGTGGGAGACACTCTGCCGTCTTGTAGGAAATAGTCTGCTTCCACATCCTATGGCATAGTTTGGACAACCTTTAAAGAATGGACACAAAAGTCAGGGCTCTGATAGAGAAAGACTTCAGGCCGCATGTCCTAGAATTCCTTCAGGCAGTTGTATATACATTACACAGATTTGTTGGTTAGTATGCAACAAGTTCAAGTGTGACCCCCCCGAGATGCCTGTACCTTTAAGATTCCTTTGTTGCTCACACAGAAAGGATGTCCACCGCTGCTGATGGAGCCAACACTACACTGTTAGGGACAGACCTGGGAATCGCCATATTGCTGCATCAGCTGAACCGGGCGTGGGTTTGTACCCATGAAGGACTAGCTCAGGGTGTGGATTCCTGAGGAAAGCATGAACTTTGTGTGAATAATGACTTTTGTGTAAACACTGTCTTTGGACTACAACTTTACAGCCATATCTGTCACCTCTGATGCATCCTGCCATTGCCACAAGGTCAGAGGGTGATGAGCCAGGTCTTGAATAAGTGTCAGGGCAACGTGAAACATTGACGCATGGGTTGAGGGGGTGCTACTTTTCAATAAACTACTATGTTTTAATAGTTTGCTAGCATTGGACCTTTTCGATTCTGGAGGTGTAGCCAAGGTGTTGCCTTTTATTTGTACATTTGATTTGTACTTGGCCCCCTCCGTGAGATCCTGAGCCACTTATTCTGCACCCACTCAATCAGGTAACACTGCCTGCAGAGATAGCACAAAGGCTTGTGAACTTGTGATGGACCTAAATAATTCAGGTGCCTTTCCAGTCACCAATCACCTGTTAAGTGATGGACCTCTAGGACTACCCCAACTGATAGACAGCTCACCCGAATGAATTGAGGCTGCTGTTTCTCCCATGAACAGCAGGGGTTGAGCTCACCCCAGGCAGATTTGTGTGAGATTTTGAGCAGGCAGGATCTGAGTGCTGCTGAGAGCTGTGCTGCAGAGATGGACTGCATCTCTGTTTGCCCAGGATGAGTTGAAAAGTGAAAGCAGATTCTATGCCTGAAAACCAGTGTGGCTGTCCTCACTCCATCCAGACCTACTCTTGAGATCTGAAGGGATGGTTAGGTACATCACTAAGGATCACTAAAAAAGAAGAAAGGAGCAAAAAGACAAGGCCCATAATAGCTCCTATCGATCTAGTTACATAAGGTTGTTTTTTTGTTTTTTTTTTTTTTAGAAATTAACCATTTGTCCAGGATATTTTTAAAAATGTTTCAAAGGCAAGTGAGAGTGCGCACAGGATCCAGCGGTGCTAAGCAAAAGCTACTAGCTTGTTGTAGAAATAAAAAAGAGAGCTCAACACTTGTAGAACAAAATTAAATATATTGCTTTGTGCAAATTTATTGCGGCAAGATGCCTGGTCAACAACCCTACAGCCCCAGCACTTCAACCCTTCTATGGGCCTTCCTAAGGGGCGGGAGATATAACAATATAGTGGAACACAATGTATATGACAGACAATGTAAAGTGCTTAAAATTTTTTGAAGAGAGACATGCTAAGAGGGTGTGCTATAGTTCAGTTACATGTGCATTTGTCAGAGCCCAAGAGGGAGGTATGAAGCTCCTTTTTAAAGGCCCGGTGTGATTGGGAGTGCCTAACAGATGATGGCAGGGAGTTCCAAAGCTTGGCGGCAGACGCAGCGAAGGCTTGTTCTCCCATTTTCATAACACAGTTTGGTATGCCTAGAAGACCTTTCTGCAGACCTCTGGGGGTAGGCCTGTGTTGCTAGACTTAATATGCAGGCCAGGGTCTCTGGTGTATCAGTTCTAATGATGTTATCTATCATACAGCCAATGGTGAATATATGATAGGAGGCTGGGGAGAGCCAGCCCAGGTTTCAGTAGAGTATACAGTGATGTGTGCATCTGGGTACCGACAGGGCAGAACGGCATATGCTGTTGTAGCATGTGCCCCATTTTTTGCAGGCTCCCTTTGTTGCCATCCAGGTATGTCATTAACTCATAGGTTAGGATAGGTCTAAGAACCCTCTGGATAATGACCAGTTTAGCTGCAGTGTTAAGAGAAGACCTGATTTTATAGGCCAGACCAAGCTTCATATTTACTGCTTTGCATGTAGTTGTTATGTGCGGATTAAAATCAAGTGAAGGGTCAAGTGTTATTCTTAGATACTTGAAAGAGTCAACCACTTCCAGCAGAGAGCCATCCGGGCCTGAGATTGTCAGAGCGGAGGGACTGGCTTTGGTCCTGGGCACTGAGCCAAATAGCATGCCAACTGTTTTTTTGTGGCATTCAGTAGTAGCTTGTTATGTGTTAGTCATGTTTGTAGAAAATCAAAATCTGTCTTTAGTTTAGAATTGATGGTGGTAATGTCCTTAGCACTGATGCACAGAACCGTGTCGTCTGCATACAGAATGGTGGAGGAGGAACCAGACATATCTGGCATACTGTTTACAAACAGAGAGAAAAGCAGTGGGCCGAGAATGGATCCTTGAGGGACCCCGATGCTGGTGGGAGAGAGAGATCAGATTTGCATGCATCTCTTTCACAAATTTAGGAAAAAATCCTTTCAGCAAACAAAAAAAAGAACTTACTAGGAGTACACCTACAAATCAAAACACTGCACAACATACTTTTTGTGAATTGTGACTTTAGTTTTTAGCCACTTTTACACAGCACTTACTTGTGCCTCTCAGTTTTGTTCCTCTCCTGTTGCACTCCTCCTGCTGCAGTTACGCGCAGCTTGTACACAGAACTCGGGTTTCTGAAGCTTCCATCTTCTGGTGTTGCGGTGGTGTTTCCTGCCATCTGGGGCCCAGTGGTATCTCTGCAAGTCAAGGGTGCTTTGGGCAGCTGTTCAGCCTTAATAACATAAAAAAATAAAAATATAACTTCATGGCAGAATTCATTTAGAGCGGAGTTTCCCTAACAAGTTTTGCTGAAAACATTACAAAACTCATTCAAAGTTATGTGTAGAAAGCAAATCACATGCCTCCAACTAACTGCAGCTCAACAGGGATGAGTTTTGTGAATGTTTTCAACAGACATCATTAGGGAAAATCCTCCCTAAATGAATTCTGTCTTTGAACTTGTCATTTTTTATGTTATTAAGTGCTGTTGTCAAATTTGAAGAATGTGGTGTAACTGTGAGGCTACAGTTCACCGAAATGAATGGAACTGCAGGACAGAATGGAACAGAAGCTGGCGAACCCACTCAAACAAGGAACGTGTTTTGGGGTGAGCGCTCACTTTTGTTACGGAACGGGTTGCTTGCACACACATTTTTTACAATGGAACAGCGAGTTTGTATTACCTGTTCCATTATAGGGCTCTGCATGTAAAAAATGTATTTTCTTTAAGTAAAAAACCTGTTGATAGGAGTTTTTCTACCTGTACGTTTATAGTTCAGCATCAGCAAGGATAGAGAATGCTGTCAACCAAAGAGCTTCCAGGATTTCTGCTCTCCGGGTAATAATCTCTTTTAACCACACACACACCGGAGTGCATTATCCCACTTAGACAACGGGCTTTAATTTGTTAAACAAATATGTAGTTCGGGTGAAGTGTGCAGGTATCTGAAAATGATGTCATGTGACATGTCTCGACCAGTGAGGTTATAGGATTTTCATGGCCCATTTTATAAAAAATAAAATAATAGATTTAGATAGGGGACTGTGTATTATGAGGCTATAAGACCATTGAAAGGCTCTGGGGATAGGGGTGTGGCCAGCAGCCAGACAGGATAGACGCACTTTACAGGAGCTCCTCCAGACTACACTTAAAGAATGCTAATTTAACTAAGAAATTCTCTTTATTTTGCTACTAAAGTGAAAGCTGGTGTTGGTGCAGTGAGTTAGAACAGACATTTGCTAACCAAAATGGGTAAAACTCACCAGATGACACACCATGATCCCAACAAGGCGAAACTGCAAGCAGAGATGCCACATGGCAGCGGCCTAGCAGCGGATGGGAGCAAGGCCTCTGAACCCTCCATCAATGCAGTTCTTCAAGTCATAAGTGATCTGGATAGAATAGTTGACAGTCTGAGTACTCATTTTACCGCAATGGAATCCCACATGGATGCTGTAGCCATGGATACCAAACTAGCAGTAGACTCAGCCAATACTTCGGCAGCTGCTGCAGCCGGGATCATAGCCAAAAACAAGACCACGCGGCCCAGGCTTGAAACCCTGGAGAACAACATGCGGGCTAATAATCTTCGGCTCTTGGGAGTCCTGGAAGCTACAGAGGGTAAAGCTCTACAAGAATTTATCCAGGATCTAATATTAAAACAGCTCAACTTGGATCTACAAGGGCAAGTCATCAAAACCAACGCCTGAACCCATGAAGGAAACCAACAGTGGAAACCCCCCGCGCTATAATGATTGTAACGGCGGGGGCCCATATTAGGGACACTGTAATGGATGTAGCCAACTCTTTGGGTCCACTCAAATTGGAAACTGGTGAGGATATCTATTTCTTTCCAGATCTGAGCTACTCGACGAGGCAATGGCAGAAAAGCTTTGATGCAGTGCGCGCTGGCCTTCGCGCACTTGGGGCCAACCATGCGTTGCAATTACTTGGCAAGACTGAGACTCCATTATGCTGGTAAGACTTACATTTTTTCAGATCTGGCAGAAGCGGGCAAGAGATTGGAAATAATTAAGCAAGACTTTGTTCACAGCCCTAGGTCCTCTGATGAGGAAGAAGAAGATGGAAACTGAAGAGGCATTGTGACTCTTTGTTTTGCATTTAAAATACTGTCTGACTCATTCCTGTTATCTGCAGCTAGACCTTTTATTAGCTTAAAGAAAAAGTTCATCTTGTAACTGATATAACTATTAGGAGATTTGATACTCCAAGGGTTTAAAAGTCTAGCAAATGGTAAAGGTCACGAGCATTTACTGGTTTGACTTGTTGGTTTAATTATATAATTACCAAGATGCATGTCCTGCTGTTTAAAGCTAGAATTAAGGGGGCTTATGTAGGCATACAGTAATTGTGATGCTGATGTCTATCATTACTTTCCTTAACATGCTTAAAGTCCTGATGTTTTTCTTATTTGTTTACAGTAATGTAGCAACTTGGGATTAAATAATATGAGCAGATAATGCCTTTTGAAAGCAAATCAGAATAACAGAAATAATAGGAGTTTGCTCTGTAACAGTGCAGTCAAGTACTTTAATGTTATGTCAACTTATTGCATCTTGGACTCATAAAACACTTGCTGTGTTAGTGGGTGCTTTGTACCTAGGTGATTAATAGGATAATCTTATCGATTTTAGTCCATGAGCATGCTGCAATTGGTCTCTTCTTGGACTCTTAATGGATATTTACCTTAAATTTAGTGAATTGAGACCCCCATTATGAGGTAACTACAGTGATAGTGCACAAATCCTGTATTTGCATTACTAATGTGAATTTGTCTGAGATTGCTATTACTCAAACGTAATTTTCTTATATGTTATGCACAGTGGAAAACTGAATAAAAATAAAGTGCAAAAAAAAAAAAGAGAAAGGTTCTGGGGACATGAGGACCTCAGGAGTGAAGCTTGAGAGGTTCCAACATGTCCCCAGAACTTCAAGAGGGTATTACAGCTGAGAATACACAGTCTTCTGTCTGTTATTTTTTTTTGTAATATATGGATCTGAATTGTACATATTTTAGTTTTAAAATTTGTACTCACCGTACTGAATGATACCAATGATTCTGGGCTGTTAAAAGGTGAATACAACAGTAAACTTGAACAACAGGAACAGGAAAATGTAACAGGAACAGAATATGAAAAAACTAAATAGTTCAATAAATTTCAGTCTGTCCTTATTTGGTTTATTTGTTCATTTTCTGCCATTGTTTTAGTATTACGGTCTTGTGAGCTGAAGAGCTGGACTTCTTTTATTGTATGTGATGATTACAGTAAAAACCCTGTTCATGCCCAGCTGAAAGCACTGCTTGCGGCACAAGAGTACTGTTCTTGCCGTTCATACTATTGTTGGAGCTGCAGTGATAGTATTATGAGATTTTGTAATACTATTGATAGCTTCTAACTATGGTATTACGGGACATTTTTCACATAGCTTTCAACAGTATTATTCTTAATAGCCATATATTACAAGTAAATAACCTGTTCTTTTTTCACAAAGGTTTTTCTTCAGTAGCCTGTCAAAACGGCGACTGCGGAATGGCGACCCGTGAATAGGGTGACCGAACCACAGCGTCGACACTTTCTGGTGACTGGTGGTTCCCCTTATCCTCAAGATTGCCCCCCTCTGAGTTAGTATAATAAATAAGGGGGGCATGGGGGGCAAAGCATCCCTCAAGAAAGAAGTTTTTTAAAAGTCATCATGCTGTGGGACTTGCGCACTATTCAGGGGTCGCTGTTCTACAGTCGTGATTTTGACATGGAACCTTTTCTTCCACAGCCACTCAGCCCTGCCGTGCCCTTGCCCTTCCCCAGCTGACTACCACCTCCTTCTGTGACACACCTGTGGTAGTTCCCCCAAGGATTACCCCTGTGGTGGGGACAGGAAGGAGAGTACCTCCCCCGAGCACATTTGCAGATTCTGCTGGGAATCCCGGAGTGATGATGCAGGCCATGTCCCAGGATAATGATGCAAGATAGAGGACAAGCTCGGTGTCATCTGCTGCTATTTAAGCAATATACCATGACAGAGTGGAGTATTGGTGGATTTATTACACCTGGTGTGGTTCAGTCGCAAGGCACAGCCGAGTGACTTAACCACACCAGAAGTGGTAAATCCACCCATATACCTACTCTCTGTCATGGTATATTGCTAATATACAATGTTCAACTTGTTGTTTTTGTTTCTGTAGTGACATAAAACTTTTACAGTGGGTATACTGGAGGATTTATCATGGTCATGTGATGTGTTTTGACCAATGAGATTACAGGATTGTCATACCCCATTGTATAATTTGTTTTTTCTCCCTGAACTGGTTGCATGCAGTGTGCAAGTATGTGTAGAGGTATGCACCATGTGCTTCGCAAACAAATGAATCAGGGAACTCTTCCCCTAATATAGTGACTCTCCTGTTAAGATCATTTTTATTCCTTTGTAAACAAGTTTAAGAACCACTGTGTCATATAATGTGTTTCCTTCACTTCAGTGGTTTACAAAAGAAGCGGCACTTATCACAGTGCAGTGTGCCACATCTGTCTTCTGTAATTGGACAGTTATACTAGTGCGGTTCACTGGACGCTGACAAAAAATGACATGGAACAGTAAATAGCACATGGTGTCAGTGTTCCAGAAAGGGGTGCACCTTCTCTGGTTTGGGTTCAGATAAGTTGGACTTCTGGCCAGAAAAGTTTCAATAATGCTCTTGCTTTTAAAACCTCTTTCAAACAGAAAATCTGAATGCAATGTGCATGTAATTTACATCAGGATTCATACTAATTACCTAATTTATAAATCAACCCATTCAGATGGCATTTTGCCAAGATGTCTGGTTCAGAACTTTAAGACCTGCTGGGTTTTGGGGGTGGGGTGTTTAGACATTTTCCAAACTCCAATAGGTATTGAATTACCACCCAGCAGTCTATTAGTACAGGCTACTTACATTGGTGGGTGATTCTAGCAAGACAACATGGTATGAATGTGGATGAAGTTGTTTGGTAGGTAATAAGCTGTATGCAGGGCCCTGTGTATGTACACTGTGGCAGAGTGGACCTATATTCTGCAGCCGGTCCTCTTGCTTGCAGCGGCCAGACCATGAGCAAGTCTGCAATTATTTTTTTTACCAAAAAGTGCAAGGTGATGCAAATAGGGAGCAAAAAACTCCAGAAAGGAATATTGGATGGGAGGCATTGGACACTACCACTGAAGAAACAAACCCTGGAGTCATCAAATCATAACCGACTCCCTAAACAATCTAGCCCATGTAACAAGACATATAGCAAGTCAACTAGAATGTTGGGTTGTACTGGGACTTTGTCTGACAGCAGGAGGATGGAGGTAATACTGCTTCTCTATACATCCCTGGTAAGGCCACATGTGGAATACTGTTCCCAGTTCTTGTGCCCCCGCATAAAAAAAGGCAAAGACTGGCTAGAGACAGTACAGCATAGAATAACCAGAATAATTCAGGAGCAGCAGGGCAGATCCTATGACGCTGGTTTAAGGCCCTGAACATGTACTCGCTGGAGACCAGAAGGGACAGGAGAGATATGCTAGAGACCTTCAAGTTCCAGAAAGGAATGAACAAGGCATATTGTAGGGAAATATTCAGCAGGACTGGGGAATGAAGAAAACAGGACCATGAGTGGAAGCTGGCGGGTGGGGGGAGGGGGTGGAATTCAAGAGGAATGTGAAGTTTTTTTTTTTTTGCAGAGAGTGGTTGAGCCAGGAAACAGTCCACCAGCAGAGGTGGGGATGTAAGAATGGTTTCAAACATGGCTGGCAGAGAGTAAAAGGCTTAATGCTTAGGAGGCAGTATAGCGCAGTGGTCTAAGGCTCTGAGCTGCAAATCTGGTGACATCCAGCAGACCAGACCTGGGTTTGAATCCCACAGCTTCCACTTGCATACTGTGTGACCCTGAGCAAGTCACTTAACTTCCTTGTGCTCCCAGGTCGCACCTGGAAACAAGCTCTGGCTTAATGTGCCTTTCCTGGTTAAACAATTTCCCCTTTCCTTTTCCCTTAATAGTTACACAGGTGGAAAGCAGAAAGGCAGGGGTCAAGGGGGGAAGTGAGGGAAATAACCCAAGTAGACATTATGTCATGGGGTAGGATAGAGTAAAACAGGGCAAACTGGATGAGCCAATGGTCTTTTTCTGAGCAGTTATCCACTTCAACACAAAATTTCGTAAGCATTACTCAGCTTTTAAATTTTTTTTAATTTGCACTTGTTTTGTCCTGCACCACTGCCCCATCTTCCACTGGCAACCAACCAGCCTGATATCCCATCTGTGGCCCTCAGCTTTCAACTCTGTGGTTTCCTCCTCAGGACAGAGCCGGAAGGGAGCAGATCCCCCATTTGGAGACCTTGTGGGCTCTCAGGGATACAGTAGGCTATGCAGGGCCCAAGTGTAGCAGATGTCATTCTGTGGGGATAGGGAATTTTTAACCATTTTAACCTGCTACTTGGGACACTGACACACGAGGGCACCAGCACATGTGCACACACTTGCATGGCACCATACAGAACCAGCATGCATCCCCCTTCCCTTGCTGTTCCTGGCTGCACTTCACCTCTGGTCACCTGGATGACAGTACTAGCACGGAGCACCATGGCTTCCCACCCAGAGAGGGAGAGTAACTTCTGGGACACTTGCTCCCCCTCTCCCTGGCTGGCCTTTCTGAAGACTCGAGTTCCTTTCTGAACCTGGGTTGCAGGTGTTGTGAGAGGCAGCCCTGCTGCCATGCTGGTCTAGTATTTAACATTTTCTGATACCTTCTTTTTAAAAATGCCATTTGTTTTTCCTTGGTTTAGCAGTATGCTTTTGTCAGCCTAGCCATGAAGTCTGAAAACCTTTCATCAGAAGTTTCTGACGTCATAGTGCTCATGTTATGACATCATAGTGCTTGTACTGACAACAGACTGTGATGTCACAAATGCAGCAGTGGCGAAGTCATTTGGGGGATAGTCTGCTTCTGACACCTTTCACAGAGGAGCAAGTAGCTGTTAAAAGGAAATTAACAGAGTAATAATCAGGTGAGACTCAAACCGTAGAAAGCAGCCATTCATGTTAAAATGTATTTATATATACTTCATTATGCACTGTGGTGCAGCTCCTGATTTTGATCCCAGCTGTTAATTTTTGATTCCAAATTCTTTTATATGGTTCCACATTTCAGTTTATGGTCACCATGCTGAACCTTTTGTTTTATCCTTGAGTTAACCCTGATCTCCCCCAGTGTCCTGCAAAGCCAGGGAGCAGTATCTATTTATTTATTTATTTAGGAAACCGGAATTACAACCCTTTGAGTCATAGACTCGTTTCCAAAGGCTCCACATCAGAATAAAACATAGACATTCATACAGTACATACATATAATAAATGTGGGTGACCAATCATACAGAGTATAAATACAATGAGCACGGGTTAATGCCTATACATTTGGTAGCTAAAACAGGGCAGAGCTATCAACATATTTACCTAATGAGCTGTTAAGACCTATACAATTGGTAGCTAAAGCAATGCGTGATATGAGTTGGTAGTAAGCTGCCTAAGGGAGGCCTTGTCTTATACATAATACAATGCATTCATAGTCCAGTGCAACTATATGGTAACCAAGGGAGGTGAGGAGCATGTAGGCTAGAAATAGCAAGGGCTGTCCACTGCCTGGCCACGCGGGTGCATGGCCCAGTGGTGTGGTGCAGGATCCACAGGTTACTGGTTACACTGGCATTGACATGAGGAGAGGATATGGGCCCTTAAGGCAGCTTTGCTTTATGCTCCGCCAGTGCTTTCTAATGCTAACACGGGCATCCTTCACAAGGATAACATGATAGACACATACACCAGGCCAAGGGATAAGGGAGGCAAGCAGAACTCTAAGACAAACAATTGGGACACATCTTACAACAATAACTGTAGATTTGCCCTTTCTGCTCCCTGCCTTACACATCGCTGCCGTCTCTATACTGCCTTGAAATGGCTGTCCCCTGATGCCCTTCGTTCATACTCCCTAGGCTGTTTTGCTGACTCCTTAACCAGAACACCTCGTCCTGCCTCTCTGGGAGACATGTTAACCCCGGTCTCTCAGTCTCGCTCCCTCAGGTCCTCAACCTCCCTGTTGTTATCCACTCAGACTTGCTCCACGAAAATGGGTGAACAAGCCTTCTCCTACTTTGTCCTAGGTTGTGGAACTCTCTCCCATGCCATGTCAAGAACTCCTCATCCCACCTTTCTTATAAGCATGCCCTATTTTCCCACCTCCTTGTTTCTGGAACCTGTGACTGCACTTAACATCTTTCCTGTCCCTCCCCTTGTCACTTCTCTCGACTTTGACTATTTGTTTGTGACCTACCCACCCCTTGGAATTGTCATTTGTCTTAGAGTTCTGCTTGCCTCCCTTATCCCTTGGCCTGGTGTATGTGTCTATCATGTTATCCTAGTCTAGCATGTTATTTTGGATATCTGCGGTTAACTGTGCCTACAGAACTGCTCCCTCCCAACTAGGTGTCCTGAATCTTTGCTTACTGCCTGTTGTTATTAATGGCATGATACACTGTTGGCTATTATTCATGTTTCGTATTTATGGTAGTCCTCTGTTAATGTATTTTGTACACAGTTCCATTACACTTACCTGATTGTTTGTCGCTACTGTTATGATTTTGTGCTCTGCTGTATTGACATATTGTACTCTCCCGGCTCATGCCTGAAAATAGGCAGGTTATGTTGCCTAGCGCACTTACCCAGTTACCAAAAGCAAATAAATAAATAAATGAATAAATAAAAGGACCTAGATTGGTGATTGATGTGACAGCCAGTAGGAGGGCATTGTACCAGGATGGAGCTCTTAGGGTGAAGGATCACTGGACCAGGGTGGTCCTGACCCTAGGCACCTTCCAGATAGTTTTTGGGCAGCTCGTGTGGACACTGAGATGGTGGCTGCCTGAAGAGAAGCCAAGACACCTATTGGGGTTAAATCCAGGTGGATTTTTTTGGTGAAGAGACAGGTCTTGTATAATAGTCTTTCCTCAAGGGAGAGGATATTGGCGAGTGCGTATAGGGTGCAGGTATGTGTATTTCTGTCAGCACCAGAGAGGAGCCGGCAGACCTTATTGATGACTACTTGTATTTGATGAAGCGCCGTAGGGTCGGTGACAGCATAGATTGTGAGGCCATAGTCCACCAGCGATAAGACTGAGGAGGTAATGGCTAGACAAAGTGCTTCAGGTGGCAGGCAGTTTTTATGTCATAAAGGAGACCAATTCGGGTGTTGGTGGCGAAGGTGAGGAGTTTTATATGTTCATGGAATGAGATGGAAGAGTCAAATGTAATACCTAGATACTTATACTTTTGGACCTGTTCCAGTGGGATGAGAGAGGCGGAGAGTATTTCCAGGGGGAAAATCCTTTGATCTGTTTTGGCGGTGGGCGTAGAGCATCGTCTTACTTTTTTAATGCTGACCACCAATCTGTGTTCAGCAAACCAGTGTTCAATCTGAGAGAAGGAGTTTTGTAAGGTACGCTGGAGAGAGAGAGAGAGATCACGTATAGGCATAAAGAACAGCATTGTCCACAGAGGAGAAGGTTGCCGGGGCAGGATTTAGGCAGGGCATTGAGGTAGATGCTGAATAGCAGGGGACCTAGGATAGATCCCTGGGGAACTCCTGAGCACACAGGCAGTATAGTAGATATGGTATTATTAATTTTAACACATTGGGTTCTAATGAAAGATAGTAGGAGAACCATAAGAGTGGACAGTGAGCGACCCCAATTTGTTGTAATGTGTTGAGAAGGAGGGGATGAGAAACCGTGTTGAAGGCCTTTGAGAGGTCTATAAATAAGGCCCCTGCGAGGTGCCCCTTGTCAAGCGTGGAGTGCAGGGAGTTAGCAAATTCTGTGAGGGCGGTCATAGTGCTATGACCAGGTATGAAACCATGCTGCTTCCTACATAAGAGGTTGTGTGCAAGGAGGTAGTCAGTGAGCTGATTGGCCATGATCTTTTCAAGGGCTTTAGAGATTGAGGGGAGAATCGAGATGGGCTGGTAGTTGTTTGGTTGGGAGCTGTCACCACATTTCAGTGTTGGTGTTATCACTGCCATTTTCCATGAGGTTGGGAACTGGCCCAGGCGCAGGGACAGATTTAGAAGGTCTGTGAGTGGGGAGATAACCGAGTCTAGCACGAGGTAAAGAATATCCATATCGAAGGCATCTTTGCAGTAATTGGAGCTCTGGAGGGCTTTGGACAGGTAGGCTTTCGCTTCTGTAGGGGTAATGACTCTGAGTTTGAAGTGGGGGTGGAGGAGCTCAGGTGGTGGGGTAGGCTGAATTGGATCAAAAAAGTTGCTAGGGAGAACTGAGCTGAGGTCTGAGAAGGTGTAGTTGAGGCAGTTAGCTATGTGAAGTGTGTTTGTGGTGATAGTACCATTAACACTTAAGTTGTGGGGGGGAGAGCGGGATTTACCATTAAGCTCCTTGATGTTATCCCAGAACTTTCTTGTGCTACCCCAGGAGGTGGTTAGGGCAGTTCTGTAGTGCTCCGCCTTGGTCTTGTGGATTGCCCAGGTACACTTATTGCTGGCAGCACTATAGGACTGCCTATTGCTTAGCAAACTGGAGGCAGTGGCACGATGCCAGAGGCTGTCATGCATTTTGAATTGTTGTAGGAGTTCTGGGGTGATCCAGGGGACACTGTGTTTCTTAGTGGTCACTTTGATGGTCAGTGCAAAAGCATCACAGGTGGTATTAAAGGTGGTGGTGAAGTAGTGCAATGCACTATGTGCTGGGCTTTATTGTTTGAGTTTGGCTATGTCTCCTAGGCGTAGTCGATGACGAAAGGTGATATTTGGTGGTGGTTTAGGTAGCTGATAGGATCAGCTGAAGATGATTGGGGAGTGGTTGCTTAAGGTGTTGGGTAGGACACCCAGGTCGGTAATATGGTGGGGACAATTAGTGAGCAGGAGATCTAGTAGGGTGTGGGTTCCATTAGTGGTGTTGGCCCTGGTAGGCTGGGATACCAGTTGGGTCATATCTAATGCAGCAAAGGTATCTTTGGCGTGTGTTGATGAGCTCGACAGCCAGTTTATGTTGAGATCCCCAACTAGGATTTGTTCCATTTTGTGGGGGTGGCTGGCTAGATAGTCAGAGAGTGCTTTACAGGCAGGGAATTGGCTGTGGGGTGGGATGTAGGTGACGGTGAGAGTAAGAGGAGCATGATTTGGATCAAGGGAGAGTTTTATTGAGAGGGCTTGGGCACCATGGTCTAGGGAGGATGCAGGCAGGGCTTGGTAATGCAGTCAGTCATTTACATAGAAGGCACAGCCACCGCCTGTCTTGTCGTTACGATCAAGCCTAATGAGAGAGTAGCCAGGAATAGAGACAAATGAGTCTGAGGTGTTGGTTGACAGCCAGGTTTCTGTTAAAGCCAGAATGTCTGGTTGGTGCTGTGCAGTTCAGCAGTACAGGGGTGCCGTTTTTTTAGGCAGGCTGCAGATATTCATAGCGGCTATTCGAAGCCCCATGGGTGACCGCAGTTGGGGGCTGCTGGGCCAGGATTTGGGTGAACATCGCCAGATAGTAGAAGAAGCAAGTAGAAGATCCTGACAAGGGCCATGAATTGGTGGCGTTTTGCCAGGTAGTGGCGGCTGGCAAGCTTAGAAAGTGATGAGCAAGGAATGGCAGTTGTGTGAGGGCTGGGATGGCCAGGTGGAGGAACAGACAAGGAGGGCTCAAGGCACAGAGAGATGGGCAGAGCGGTAGAGGGGAGGGGGTGCGGGGAGGCTGTGGTGAGAGACAGGGTGATGGAGAGGCTATGAGGGGTGAGGTGCTCCCCCAGCAGCAAAGGTGTGAACATACCAGAGGCAACTGGGGGTTTGTTGCTGAGCAGGGTAAATGTGGTTAACAACAGTAGTATGGTTAGTTTGTGTGGGTGGGTGTTGTGAGGGAGTACAGTGGTGGTAGATGTGACCATGGGCAGGTATGAGTGCGCTGGAGAAATGAACTGAAAGTGACTTTTCACAGAAATACCCAATGTGGTAAAAGAGACTCAGCACAGAATTAGGAATACAGTCTAGCCCTCTAAACTTCCAAGTTCAAACACATACAAGTACAGTTAAAAACTTTAAACTGAAGAAATTCAGCACTGAGTATTAAAACAGATCAGATATCAGAGGCAGTACTGGATTAGGAAGAAAATTTTTTTAAATAAGCTGGCCAATGGTAGTAACATAGTCCAGTCAGGAAGAATTTGGAAATACCTGGCAGGATGAGGAACCAAGCAAGGAGCACGTGTTCCACAGGCAGCCAATGAGAGCTGTCCCAAGATAAAGGCAATTGTCCTTAGAAAATTTACAGAGACAGCCATACAGCTTTGAGTTCCCAGAACACTGTCTAGGCCGTACCTGCTAGCAAGGGCTCGGGGAATGTGGCAGCAGGCTCTTCTCGCTGTGGAGACCCCGTCTGAGGCACTGTTAGCCCAAAGGGCTATGAGGATGCCTGCTAGCAAGGGCTCGGGGAGTGTGGCAGCAGGTTCCCAGTGTGGGTCAAGAACCCACAGCCTTCTGATCTTCTGACCTCAGAGGCGAGTGTGCTACCTGCTGAGCCACTGACGCTGCTCCCAGATTCTGTAATAGGACAGCCCAGGGTCAATTGCTGTATCCCCTTCACTGGAAGACATATATTTTTAAAATAAAAATACATGTCAAAGGTCGAATTTCGCTATACAGTTCTGGATTTGGCTATTTTTTCTGGGCTCTGAATCACCAAATTGTGATGCTAATAGCTTCTGTGTGTGTATCTTAACTAAATGAAATGTTTGTGTATGGCTGCAGATTTGGGGATTTATTTATTTATTCAAGTCTAGGATAGAAACATAGAGACATAGAATTTGATGGCAGATAAGGACCGCTTGGCCCACCCAGTCTGCCCATTTCCCTACATAATGGATAAGCTGCAGATCCTAGTTAACCAGCAGCCTACTTCTTCCTACCCCCACCCCCTAGAATTGCCTTATGACTGTCCCATGCATGGTTGAATTCCACCACTGTTTTTGACTCCACAACCTCCTCCGAAGGCCGCTCCATGCATCCACAACCCTCTGTGAAAAATACTCTTACATTACCTCTGAGCCGCCTCATCTTCAAATTGTGCCCCTTGTTCTTGCACACCTCTTTTGAAAGATGCTACCCTCTTGGACTTTGTTGATTCCCTTGAGGTACTTGAAAGTTTCTATCATGTCCCCCCCTCCCTCCTTTCCTCGAGGCTATACATATTAAGCTCCTTTAGTCTCTCTCCATATGTCTTCTGGTGCAGACCCTGCACCATTTTAGTTGCCTTCCTCTGGACAGCTTCCATTCTGTCTATGTCCTTGCGGAGACTGGGTCTCCAGAACTGCATACAGTACTCCAGATGGGGTCTCACCAGCTTTAAGCCAAGGCTCTTTTATAAAGGTTCCCCATCAGTGTGAAGACAGTACGACAAAACTACAACAACGCATGGTAATACAGCAATGTACAGAAATTAAAGGCAGGATAAACAGGTTAAATAAGTTTGTGATCAGTTACCAGAGGAAGATGCATACATTTTTGGCAAAACAGGTCAAAGGCAAATGAGAAGAAGCCAGAAGGTGAAGGAAGGAAACATATTCAATTTAGTGCTTCAGAGTAACTGGTAATTGGTATTTTTCTTTTAAACTTAGATTGTAGGCTTGTAGTGACACTATACTTTCTTTCTGTGTTGTCTTTACTTATAATTGTTTTCGGGCTGTTGAAAATTTAAAACATAGTGGTGGTGTAATTCTGTGCTGTCTTTAATTGCTGCAAATTTTATCTTGGCTTGTCTGACTGTCCTGTAGCTTGGTGAAGGGTGTTAATTGTCTGGCCTCTGACCTCAGCTACGTGATAACTGGAGGTGGGGCTTAGTCACAGTTAAAGCAGCAAACAGAGGTTCATCTTCTCAGAAGAAGCCAGAAGGTGAAGGAAGGAAACATATTCAATTCAGTGCTTCAGAGTAACTGGTAATTGGTATTTTTCTTTTAAACTTAGATTGTAGGCTTGTAGTGACACTATACTTTCTTTCTGTGTTGTCTTTACTTATAATTGTTTTCGGGCTGTTGAAAATTTAAAACATAGTGGTGGTGTAATTCTGTGCTGTCTTTAATTGCTCCAAATTTTCGCCCCCCACCCCTTCCCCAACTCTTAATTATATGCCCTGATAAATCTGATTGAAAGGAGCTAAACACAGGGTATAGTAAGAGGTGTGAAGTAGGAGGGGCATAAGGGGGAAGAAGACCACCCTCAGCACGACAAGTGTTTTGACTCATTTATTTATTTATTGGTTTCTTTTTCCTTAAAAAAAAAAATATATATCTGAGGATCAGTTACAGGATTTTTAGTACTGTAAATAAATAAAAAGAGAACTAAGAGAGCTTCAGTAGCAGAGAAGTAGTGGAACTGCAGTATAATGTGGGAGTGGTGCAATGCAGTGGCTGTGGGCAGCCATATTCAGGCAGACCTTCTGGACACTGAGGTGCTGCCCTATCTGCATGCACTTCTCTGACTGCGGGATGAGGTAGCCAGACTCAGAGCGGAAGTAAACTGGGTCAGGAGTACCATCACCCTATCCAGGGACCACCCAGTCCAATGCAGCTGCCTCAAAGGATGCCGAGAACGAGGAGCACTTGGATGACAGTGGGCTCAGGGAGGGTTAGAGCAGTCAGGCAGAGGCACATCCCAGATCCTATTCCTTCAAGAACTCATATGCCACACTGGCAAATGAGGACAACCAAATAGAGGTACCCAGGGAAGTGGAAGGAAAGGATGTGGAGGTTAGGCAAGGAGGTGACCTCAGTGGGGAAAGCAGTGGACCCCAGAGGAGGAGGAAGCGAATCTTGGTGGGGACTCCATCGTAAGAGGGATCCAGCTAGGAACACAGGAGGGGAGGACAGGAGGTGAGGTGCTTCACCAGGGTGCCACGGCATGGAGGGATGGAAGGAAGATACTGGGGATCACTGGGAAGGCAAGAAGGGAGGGTGAGCTGGATGTCATTATCCACCTAGGTACTAATGACTTGGCAAATGGGGAGCCAAAGGAAGTTCAGGAAGAGTTTAGGAAACTGGGGAGGGGTCTCAAGCAAGTAGCTACTTCTGTCACTTTCTCAGAAGTACTACCTGGAAGCGGCAAGGGAGAGCATAGGAGTGCATGCACCAGGAACTTTAACTCATGGTTGAAGAACTGGTGCTGTGAGGAAGGGTTTGGATTCATTGGTGACTGGGGACCCACCTGGAGGGATGGAGGCTTGTTCAAGCCTGACGGCCTGCATCCATCCTGGAGGGGAATCCAAGCACTCAGTGATAAGTTTAAATGCTACATTGACAAGCATTTAAACTAGCAAAGGGGGGTGGCAGGCCAGCAAGGACGGTAGCTACTTGCTCACCCCCCACAGCTAGTAGTGGAACCAGTGAACCAGAGGAGTGGCTATCTCTGCCAAGCAGTGTGCAAAAGATTGAGATTAGTGTCCAAAAGTGGATAAGCAGAAAAGGGGCAAATTCAGCAGAAGGGCAGACAGCAAGGAGAACCAGGGATAAATGACAACCAAGGAAGGGGCTGGAGAGAACAGTGAAGCAGTCTAGGGAGGTCAAATCATGGAAAGCCATGTGTGCAAATGCCAGGAGCCTTAGCAACAAGATGGAAGATCTGGAGGCTGTCATGGTACAGTCAGACCTGGACATTGTGGCCATCACTGAAACCTGGTGTAATGATAACCATGACTGGGAGATGGCCACACCTGCTACAACATATTCAGAAGAGACAGAGCAGGCAGGAAGGGAGGAGGAGTGGCACTGTATGTGAAAAATGACATAAGGGCCACACAGATCCAGGAGGAACAAAATGGGGAGAGATACTGTGGGTTGCTTGAAAGGAAATGGGGAACAGCCATCCAAGACAGGTGTGGTCTATAGACCACCAGCCCAGAAGGAAGAAACAGATAGAGTTGATGCTAGCCATCCAAAGGATGGCAGACAAGGGTGAGGTAGTACTGGTTGGAGACTTCATATACCAGACGTGGACTGGAGCATCCCAGCAGCAGCATCAACTAGAGCAGATTTATCCTGGACCTCTTCAGGGTGCCTTCCTCAAGCAACTGGTCATGGAAGCAACTCGGCAGAAGGCACTGGACCTTGTGCTCACAAACAGGACAGTGTGATGGGGGTAACAGTGGGGAGCACCTGGGTAACAGTGACCACCAGTCATTGTGGTTTGAAATCACAGAAAGAGCAGAAACCAAACCACACAAAAACACGATCCTGGATTTTAGGGGGGGACTTTGGGAAAATGGGGAGATACTTGAAAGAGGCATTAAGGGAATGGGACAGGAATCAGGGGTTGAGGAACAGTGGGCAGTATTTAAAATGGGATTATAAGAACAACAGAATTATGCATTAAGCAGGTTAGCAAGAGGAAAAGGAAGAGGAGACCATTATGGTTTTCCACAGAGGTAGCAAAGAAAGTGAAAGCCAAAAGATTGCATTCAGGCAATACAAAAAGACACAGGCAGAAGGGGATAGGGAGAAGTACCAGGAGAAACAAAGGAGGGGGAAGTCAGTAAGGAAGCCAAAGCTCAGACAGAAGAACACATTGCAAAATCAGTGGGTAAGGGACAAAACCTTTACAGGTACATAAGTGAAAAAGAAAGACAAAGGGAGGGATAGTGAGACTGAAGGGGAGGATGGGAGCCGCGTGAGATGACAACAGTAAAGCTGGACATATTGAACAGGTATTTTGCTCAGTCTTTACTAAGGAAGAGGGGGTAATGGGTCTGAAGGGAGTACAAGGGGTGAGAATGGTGCAGAATGGACACAAGTCCCTTTACAGAAAGGGTCCTGAAGGAACTGGAAAATAAGAGCTGATAAAGCAATGGGGCCAGATGGGTGCACCCAGGGTCCTTAAAGAACTAAGAGAGGTGGTGGCTGAACCTCTGGCTATCCTGTTCAGCCAATCACTGGAAACAGGGAGGTACCCAAGACTGGAGGACAGCAGATGTAGTCCCCTTATACAAAAGTGGGAACAAAGAGGAAGCAGGGAACTACAGACCAGTCAGCCTCACCTCGGTAGTGGGAAAGATCATGGAAGCACTACTGAAGGAGAGATTGGTGGAACATCTGGTTGTCAATGGACTACAGGACCCAAGGCAGCATGGTTTCACCAGGGGAGGTCATGTCAGACCAACCTCATTGAATTTTTGACTGGGTGACTAGGGAGGTGGATCAGGGGAGGGCAGTGGACATGGCCTATCTGGACTTCAGCAAGGCCTTTGACACTGTGCCACATAGAAGACTATTACACAAACTGGGGAATATGGGTGTGGGCAGGACAGTAGTGTGGTGGGTAGGTAACTGGCTGGGTGGCAGGACACAGAGGGTGGTGGTAAATGGCTGTCACTCCACAGAGGGAAGAGTGACCAGTGGGGTACCACAGGGATCAGTGCTGGGACCGGTCCTATTCAACATCTTCATCAGTGACATTGCACAGGATCTAGAAGGCAGAATTTCACTGTTCGCTGATGACACAAAGCTCTGTAACAGAGTAGACACACCAGAGGGTGTAGACAGAATGAGAAGGACCTGCAGAAACTTGAAGAATGGTCAAGGGTTTGGCAGTTGAAATTCAATGCAAAGAAGTGCAAGATAATGCATATGGGGCACAAAAACCTGGCACAATATATCAGTTGGGGGTGAGGATATAGCATGCACCAAGCAGGAAAGGATCTTGGGTTGTCATCTCTGATGACCTCAAGGTAGGAAACAGTGTGACAAGGCATCAGGTAAAGCAAATAGGATGCTGGGATGTATGGGCAGGGGCATCACCAGCAGGAAAAGGAGGTCATAATTCCGCTATACAAGACACTAGTGAGGCCCCACCTGGAGTACAGTGTACAGTTCTGGAGACCATACCTACGTAAGGACATAGACAGGGTAGAGAAGGTTCAGAGGAGGGCAACAAAGATGGTGCATGGGTTGCATCACAAGTCCTATGAAGACAGGTTGAAGGAACTGAACATGTACTCCCTGGAGGAGAGGAGGGAGAGAGAGGGGATATGATAGAGATGTACAAGTATGTTACAGGGAGGAACAGGGTGCAGGAAAACACTATTTTTAAGTGAAGGGGATGTTTCAGGACTAGAGGGCATGGGATGAGGTTGGAGGGAGGACGATTCAGAGGAAACATGAGAAAGAATTTCTTCACAGAACGGGTGGTGGACAAGTGGAACACCCTGCCAGAGGAAGTGGTGGGGGCTGAAACAATCACGGGATTTAAGAATGCATGGGATAGACATAAAGGAATTCTAGAGGTCAGGGTTAAGGGGAAATAGACTTCTAGGAAAACAAACTGAACTTACAAACTCAAATGGGCAGACTAGGTGGGCCATAGGCCCTTATCTGCCGACACTGTCTATGTATCTATGTATCTATGAGGGTGTGCAACATCATTACAAGACATGGGTAAGACACGGGAGGGATATGAGCTGCCAGAGACATTGTAGTAAAACATAGAGAAGTGCAGGAAGTGGGGTTAGGAGGGGGTGGGGGAGGGATGGGGGAAAGAAAGGGAAAGGGAAGGGGGCGGAGAAAGACCAAGGGAAAGGGTGGGTAAAGTGCTAGCTGGGGTGCTGAGGCATCACTGACAGGGTAGCTAGGGTTACTGGCTAAATGAGATTTCACTACAAAATGTCAGTGATAATCTACTAAAAAACTAAAAGTTTTAAATTTCCAGTTTAGGCATAAAGGGGGTCTGGGAGCATGTGTCAGGGGGCTCAGTCAGAGCCTGAAGCACTAAGGAGTTTTGTGGGGCAGAGTAGAAATTTTACAGCAGGATGTCCACCTGTGTAAAGTCTGGGCCCTGTCTGAACCTGAAGCTAGGTGAACCTGGCTTCAGAGATGCTGCGGTTATTGTTGCACCCCTTATCCGATTCCCAGCCTGCCTGCTAGCATGGTGGACTGGGGTCTACTCATGTAATCTCCTATATGGGTGATTGGAGGGGTTCTGGCTGCCACTGAGTGCTCCACATGTGTCAAGGGAAGATTCCATGGATTTGGGGAAGCCTGTGCACCTGCACAAGCTTCTGTGGATTAATGCTGGCTAATGACACAGGGTCGCACAGCATGGTATGACACCAGTCACAAGGTGCTGTACAATGTTGAGACTCCATTGAACACAGGCATGTACTGGCCAGACATCCTGCCACTATACTTGTTGGTTCTCTTTTGGACCAGTTGCACAACCCACTGAGCATTTAAATGAATGTCCAGTGGCCTGGCTGCCAAAAACCACCAGTGCTATGTGGCCTTCAGTGATCCCATTCCCCCGTCCTTCAAAACTGTAAGCTAGCCACCCAGTCCATCCAGAACCCCTTAATCATCCACCTCTCTCATTCTGGCTGCAGCACTGTGTTCCCTCTGACCACATACCAGTATTCATCACTATGTTCACGGATGAAGTTCTCAGGGCAATGAACAAAGGGATACCCACTGGTGCAGTCTTTATAGACTTATCCAAGGCGTTCAACCTCGTCGACCACAACTTGCTGCTACAGGAGCTGCAAAATATAGGCCTAGACAATCATGCCCTGAAGTGGTTTGGGAGCTACTTATCAGGCAGGGCACAGAGGGCCTCATGGAAAGGGACCATGTCTGACCCAATACCCCTAAACCAGGGTGTACCCCAGGGCTCAATTCTAGGCCCCCTCCTGTTTTCCTTGTTTACCAACGACCTGCGTACCCACTGCGGGGAGAGCTCGGTTGTGCAGTACGCTGATGATACTGTCATCTTCCAACCCCTGCGTGATGTGGCTGCCCTAGGCCCTCTACTCCAAAAGGATCTCACTTCACTAGAGACTTGGCTATGTAAGAACAGAATGGCACTAAATGCCAACAAGACCAAGGCAATGCTATTTGGGCCAAGATCCCTGCGATTTGACAGGTCCTCATCCCTCTCCTTAACCTCACTCTCTGGTAAAGCTATTAACGTAGTCCCCTCCCTTAAATATTTAGGCCTCACGTTGGATCAGTATATCACATACAAGGAACACGTGGACCAGGTCACCAGGACCCTACATCGGAAACTTGGCACCCTGTACTGACTCAGGGACCAACTCATCCCTGAAGCCAGGCTCTCCATAGCTACCAGCGCCCTTCTACCCAACCTGACTCTTATGACCCATTATACAGGGCATGCGAAACAAGAGATTACCAGGATGCAAACCCTATATAATAAAATAGCTCATTTCACAACCTTAGACCACCTGAGACATCACCATCAGACACTTTGGCCAATCTTCATTGGCCCACATTGGTCGCCCGCCTCACCCTTTGTTTGTCCAGGCCTACAAGCTTCTCAAACCCCACGCCTCCACCAAGCATTGCTGGACCATAACCCCAAACACAACCTCAAGGAACCTAAGGACCTCAGATAGAATGCTATTAGAAGTCCCTAGGGTAAGGACAAATGCTGGCGGAAGATCCTTTTCCTCCCAAGCAGCCTGCCAATGGAACAAGCCCCTCCCCAGGTCCAGGCCTCCTCCTCACTCATGAGCTTCTGCACCAGGCTTAAGTCCCATCTGCTGACCTCAAGCATGCCACTGTCATGGCACTTAAGCTCCTAAGGTACTCCTCCTCCAACTCCCGCCTCCTAGCTTAACCTTCCTACTACCTGCCTTATACAGACTGTTTGCCAGAGGCCATGTGTAACCCCTGAATAAACTATATGCAAAGTACTACCAGTTGCTTACATGTCATGATGATAACCATGCCTGTACCCACTGCTTTTCTTTTACCGTGCCTGTAAGCCATGCCTGTATCCACTGCTTTTCTTTACCATGCTTGTAACCGTGTCTGTATCCACTATTTTTCTTTACTGTAACCACCTCGTGATGTAACTCACAATGCCTCAAATGTTCCTTATGTTCTTGTTCATTCTTATAACTTGTATTGTTATCCCGGGTCGCCCCTGAAAAAGGGACCTCCGGGACTCAGTGGGCCTACCCGGTCACCAAAATTTAATAAATAAATATATAAATAAATAAATGTTCATTGAATTACTATATCCTTCTCCCCAGGGTCGAACCTGGAAACGAGTCTGGGCTCAGTGTGCCTATCGCGTTTACCATTTTTGGTACATAAATTAATAATGCTGGTACATGCTGGGAGGTTGTAGAAGGCTGCAATTTGTTGCACATGGGCCTGCTTTAGGAATGGCCCTGCAAGCCATTTGCATGGTCGCCCATGATCCTTTCTCTGTACGATACATCTGAGAATGTATTTATTTCAATTTTGATTTCTTGGAATAATCTATGAGACAGTGCTTGGTTGACATGTGTGACTGGGAAGAAGAGGGTAAAACATGCAGTGCAAACATACATTTAAATTAACAGTGCAATTTCTTAAAGACAGCAGGCAGCTTCAAGTACTAAGAATAATGGGCCCTATGCATGAATGGTCAGGAATTATGCACCAGAGGCACGTATCCCACCTGCATAGCTCCGCTGCCCCGGACAGGCACAGGGTGTGCAGTATTCACTACTGCATATACCTGCAGGGCACCTGTCTGCACCCCCCCCAGTGCATATTGTGGCCAGGGATGGAGTTGCAGAGCCAGATGGGCAGCCAGTTGGATGCCCAGCCTGTAAACTAGCCACCCAGTCCATCCAGAACCCCTTCATCATCCACCTCTCTCATTCTGGTTGCAGCACTGTGTTCCCTCTGACCACATACCAGTATTGATCACTATGTTCACTGAACTCCTATATCCTTCCCCCAAGGTCGAACCTGGAAATGAGTCTGGGCTCAGCGTGCCTATCACATTTACCATTTTTGGTACATAAATAAATAATGCTGGTACTTGCTGGGAGGTTGTAGAAGGCTGCAATTTGTTGCACGTGGGCCTGCTTTAGGAATGGCCCTGCAGGCCATTTGCATGGTTGCCCATGATCCTTTCCTGTTCGATACAACTGAGAATCTATTTATTTCAATTTTGATTTCTTGGAATAATCCATGGGATAGTGCTTGGTTGACATGTGTGACTAGGAAGAAGAGGGTAAAACATACAGTGCAAACATACATTCAAGTTAACAGTGCAGTTTCTTAAAGACAGCAGGCAGCTTCAAGTACTAAGAATAATGGGCTGTATGCATGAATGGGTGGGAAGTATGCGCCAGAGGTGCGTATCCCACCTGCGTAGCTCTGCAGTCCCAGACAGGCACAGGGTGTGTGGTATGCACTACCGCATGTTACTGCAGGGCACCTGTCCACACCCCACAGTGCACAGGGTGGCCAAGAATGGAGTTGCAGAGCCAGAAGAGCAGCCAATTGGATGCCCGGCCTGGATCTGATAGTGGATCACTTGCGCCTGAAGGTGCTGGTCTGGATGCGTGAATAGCAAACGCAGGCACCTAGATCTGTGCGGCCATGCCCCGGTGCAGTAAGTGCAGACCAACCCCATACCATCACCACTATCACCACATGAATTCCCTATCCCCAGTGAAGTCACAGCCCCCACACACACACACTCAGAGGGGCACCAGCCCCACGATTGCAGTAACCTCGTCCTGAGACATGGAGAGGCACCAACCCCGTGGTTGCAGTAACCCCCCCTCATACAGCCATGCCCCATGCCTGCTCATGTAACAGAACACCCTCACATGTATTCTTCATCCCCGGTGCAGAAACAACACCCCACCCCCATACACACAAGGACCACACAGCCCCGACCCATGAACATGGCCCCTCCGACCGCTCATTGGTGTTCAGTGCCCCACCTCAATGCACGGGGTCATAATGTCATAAACATTATGCCGCATGCAAAAATTGTGCAGCCAATACAGCATGATTTCTTGCATGCATAATTCTTCTTTGGCAGGGGCTCCACCGAGACCCCAACCCACCCCACTAAGGATTCTCAACTGGGGTTCACACAAATTGGACAAAGTGTGAAAAAACATTCTAGGATCGGGAATCAAACCCGTCCCAGACACAGTGCCTAGGTTCCTTGCTGCAGTTGCTCAGTCCATTGAGCCACGGCAGCTGCTCGGTGGAACTCCATCTCAGCAGAGGTCTCATCCCCTGCCTGGGATACTGCTAGTGGTGCAATACTGCATACAGCAGTATTTGCGATATTGCACCACTCGCTGTCTGGTACAGCGCTATTCCAGGTTAGCTCTAATGTGGTACACTATTAAGCGTACTACATTATTACCCAGTAGGTCTCTCCCACCCCTTGGCACTGACACACCCACTCCCCTATACCCGCCAGTTGGTGCCACTGCCTGACGTGTTATATATTGAAGCCCACACACCTCCTTGGTTGCCTGTTATCCAGTGATGCTGGGAGTGTGCTGCCTATAAACAGCAGCGGCCCCAGCATCACTTAGATGGATGGCTGCCGAGGAGGTGTGTGGAGGGCTGTGCCACTGGCTGTACATTGCAGCAGTACCGACTGGTGGGGACGTGGGGGGGAGTTGGTGCCACAGGAGTGGGGGTGGTGGCCACTGAACAATGATGGGGCGAGGGTGCTGTGATCGGGGGTCAGGTGGCGCCATACCTCTCAACCATATACCACACAAATGAGGGTCACAGACACTGAAAAGGAGGGACACTGGTTTGTTGGGGGTGCACTGTGGGTTGGGGGGTGTTCCGCTGCCAACACTGGGATGGGGCAACAATGTGCTGGGGGGTTGTCACTGGTACCACCCAGGGACAGGGCTCTGCCATGTGGCAGTTGGGGGTGACAGTCCTGCAGGCCAGTGCTGAGCTGGGGGGGTCCATCCGTTGCTGGGATGGGTAGGGGCATGGATGTGCATGTGTGTGTGGATGTGGGGGGGGTCCTGGTTGGTTACTAGCACAGGGCAGGTGGACTGTGAGCACAGGGCAGGGCATATAGGGCACTTATGGCAGGGTCCCTTCTGCCAGAGAACAGGCAGAGAACACCAAGAGGAAGGAGCTGCAGTTACAACTATACTTCTCTACTGGGACTAAAGAACTAGAACTCTACTACTGGGACCTTCAATTTAGGGTAAAAACAAAACAATAAAAAATTAGTGCGTTTGTCTCAGTTGGCAGAAGTGAATTGTTATCTGTGCAGTTATCTAGGTGTTTGTCTCAGGTGGCTGAAGGGAATTGTTATCTGTGCAGTTAACTAAGTGTAGAAAGATCTGTAAAGTAGGGGAGTGGCTTAGCTAGAAGGAAGCCAGGTTAAAAACTGCCCTAGATAGCTTCTGCCAGAGAACACCAAGAGGAAGGAGCTGCTGTTATAACTATACTTCTCTACTGGGACTATATTGCTCTCCTTCGCTCTCTCAACCCTAAGCAAGTTCTACTTTTAGAGGCACAGGATTTGATTGACAACAGGAACTTCCTGTTTGGGAGCAGAAAGTGAGTGATCATAGAGCCAAAAAAGACTCACCATCCTAGAAGGAAAAGAGTAGCTCTCCACCTCTCCAGCTGCTGGAGGTCTGACTCTGAGCAAGTAAGGAGACTACTGAGAAATATAGGAACTTCTTGTCTCAGAACAGGAAGATCAGGAGCTTAAAGGGCACACAAGCAGTAAGTAGGTAGGGAGAAAAAAATGTAACTAAGTAAATAAATAGAGGAAAGAGTAAGTATTCAAAACACCAGTTAAGGGGCTAGAAATAAGACATGATGGGAGTGGTGTAGTGCAGCAGCTGTGGAGCAGCAGTCTTCCGGGAGACATTCTGGAGGATGCGGTGTTGTCCCATCTGCAGGCACCTCACTGGGCTGAGGGAGGTGGTTGCTCATCTCCAGGCTGAGTTGGCCAGGATTTGTTGGACCTCCACTCCCACCCAGGGACCACCAGGGCCACTGCTGTTGCCGCAGAGGTTGCCAAGAAAGAGGAGTGGTTGGACCACAGTGGGCTCGGTGAGGGTGGTGGAACAGAGGTGCATTCCTCCAGTTGTACCTTTCCACAATTCATATGCCATTCTGGCAAAGTGTGGTTCCTCTATGGAGGCACCTGCAGTGGAGACCAAGGAAGATGCTGGGAACCTCCATAAAGGAGACCCACAGGGGGGTGGCATGGGACCCCACAGGGAAAGGAAACAACTCCTGGTGGGGGACTCCATTGTTAGGGGGGTAGAACTGGGGGAGGAAGGGTAGAAGGATGTAAGGTGCCTGCCTGATGCCATGGCTTGGAGGGACAGGGAGAGAATCCTCAGGATCACTGGAGCAGCTGCACGGGGGAGGGAGATGGATGTCATTGTCCACCTATGTACAAATGACCTGGCTGAGAAAAGGGTCTGATCAGTGCAGGAAGAGTTTGTGGAGTTGGGGAGGAGTCATAGACAATTAGCACACACAGTAACCTTCTCGGAGGTGCTACCTGTCTATGGCATGGGTGAGGCTAGGGTGCTCCACACCATGGGATTCAATCAGTGGTTGAAAAACTGGTGCAGAGCTCAGGGATTTGGCTTCATTGGGGACTGGGGGTCCACCTGGAGTGATGCAGGCCTATACTGGTGTGATGGTCTGCATCTGTTCAGAAGGGGAACCAGGATCCTAGGTGATAGGTTTAAATGCTTCATTGGCAAGCATTTAAACTAGCCAAGGGGGGAGGCATGGGAAAGGAGCAGGGAAGTCCTAGACCTCCCAAAAAATCAGGGTAGTAAGTGAGGTAAACACCAAGATAAAGATGTCGATAGGGAGAAGAGCTGGGGTAAATGGAGAAAATGACAAAGGCAATAAGGACAGGGATGGGTAAAAAGGGATAAGGCCATCAAGAAATGGAGGGTAATGAGTACCAATGCCCGTAGTCTGGGCAACACAATCCCTGAACTGGTGGCCTTGATGAAAGAGGGATGCCTGGATATCGTAGCACAGAAACATGGTACACAGAGAACCATGACTGGGATGTTAACATATCAGGGCACACAACCTACAGGAGAGACAGGTAGGGGAGAAGATGGGGAGGAGGAGTAGCTCTCTATGTAAAGGAAGGGATAAAAGCAATGGAACAAAAGAGTAAACAGGGAGGAGAGGAGGAACTGTGGGTTACCTTACTGGAAATGGCACCACAATCCGCACAGGGGTTGTATACAGACCCCCATATCGGGGGGAGGGAATGGACAAGGATATGATAGAAGGCATCCTTAGGATGGCAGAGAAGGGGGAGATACTGTTGATGGGGGACCCGAATATGCCAGATGTTAACTGGAGCACCTTTACTGCAGCCACATCCAAGAGCAGGGTCATTCTCGATGCCCTACAGGTGGCATGCCTTAGACAGCTAGTTTTGGAACCCACTCATGAGGGAGTAATCTTAGACCTCATACTCTCAAATAGGGACAGTGAGAGGATCTCAGATCTAGAAGTGGGTAGCCATCTGGGAACAAGTGACCACCAAACAGTGTGGTTCATGATAAACTCAGCTACAGAGTCAAGCCATACAAAAGTGAGGGTACTGGACTTCAGGAGGGCTGACTTTGGCAAGATGGGAGTGTGCTTTAGAAAGGCACTAGCAAACAGGCTAGAAGGAGGGGTGGAGCAACAATGGGGAAACATCAAAACTGCCATCACAGAGGCAACAAGCCTTTGTGTGAAGCAAATAAACAAATCAAAACAAAAGAAAAAGCCACTATGGTTCTCAAAAGAGGTGGCGGGGAAGGTTAGGGAGAAAAAGATAGCATTTAGGAAGTATAAGGAAACACAGAAGGAACAGGACAGAGAACTGTACCAGTTAAGGCAGAAGGAAGCAGGGAGGGAAGTCAGAATAGCAAAGGCCCAAACTGAGGAAAAGATAGCCAACTTGGTTAAGAAGGGAGATAAAACCTTTTATAGGTACATCAGGGGAGCGTAGAAAGACAAAGGGAGGGATGGTCAGGCTGAATAGAATGGACGGTGGGTGGGTAGAGAGCGATAGTGAAAAAGCAGGGATACTGAATGAATACTTCTACTCAGTATTCTCAAAAGAGGAGGAAGGGGAGGTGCCTAATCTGAATTACAGAAGCACTCTGGATAGGGGGATCGATCTCAGTCCTTTCACAGAAGAAAGGGTTCTGAAAGAACTCCAAAACTGAAAGTGGACAAAGCAATGGGGCCTGATGGAATTCACCCCAGAATTCTAAAAGAATTAAGGGGAGAACTAGTGACACCACTGTCTACCCTTTTTAACAAATCATGGGAGGATGGTGTGGTACTTGAGGACTGGAGAAAGGCAGATGTGATTCCCCTTCGCAAAATAGGGAGCATGACAGAGGCAGGAAACTACAGACCTGCCAGTTTGACCTGTGTGGTAGGGAAAGTGATTGAATCTCTTGTGAAAGAAAGAATTGTTGAGTACCTAGAGGCCAGTGGGGCACAGGACCCAAGGCAGCATGGGTTCACAGCGGGAAGGTAATGTCAGATGAATATAATTGATTTCTTTGACTGGGTGACCAAAGTAGTGGACCAGGGAGGGGCTGTGGACATGGCCTACTTAGACTTTAGCAAGGCATTTGACTGAGTCCCACACAAAAGATTAATATACAAGTTAGCCAGCCTTGGAGTGGGTCCCACGGTGGTAGCCTGCGTAAAAAATTGACTAGACAACAGGACTCAGAGGGTAATAGTAAATGGAGTCCACTCTGAAGAAAGGGGGGTTACTAGCAGAGTACCGCAGTGTTCAGTACTAGGACTGGTCCTCTTTAATGTCTTTATAAGTGACATTGCAGAGGGACTGGAAGGAAAAGTATGTTTCTTTGCAGATGACACAAAGATCTGAAACAGGGCCAATACAGAAGGTGGGGTGGAAAGGATGAAAAGGAACTTGGCAAGGTCAGAGGAATGGTCAAATGTATGGCAGCTTAGATTCAATGCAAAGAAGTGCAAAGTAATGCACCTGGGAAACAAATACCCAGGAAAAGAGTACATAATGGTGGGTGAGATACTGACGACAACAAAAATGGAAAGGGACCTGGGGGTAGTCATATCAGATGACCTAAAGGTGGTCAAGCAATGTGAGAAGGCAGTAAGAAGGGCTGGTGGGATACTGGGATGCATAGGAAGAGGCATCCCCAGTAGAAAACAGGAAGCTGTTATCTCTTTGTACAGACAGTTGGTGAGACCCCATCTGGAGTACTGCATGCAGTTCTGGAGACCCCATTGCTGCAAGGACATAGACAGGATGGAGGCTGTCCAGAGGATGGCAACTAAAATGGTGCAGAGTCTGCACCAGAAGACATACAAAGAGAGATTAAAGGAGCTTAATATGTATACCCTTGAGGAAAGGAGGGAGAAGGGGGACATGATAGAAATTGTCAAGTACCTCAAGGGAATCAACAAAGTCCAAGAGGGTGGCATCTTGCAGAAAAAGAGATGTGCAAGAACAAGGGGGCACAATTTGAAGATAGAGCGGGGACAGCTCAGAGGTAATGTGAGGAAGTATTTTTTCACATAGAGGCTTGTGGATACATGGAATGGGAGGAGGTAGTGGAGTCAAAAACAGTGGGGGAATTCAAGAATGCATGGGACAGACATAAGGCAATTCTAGTTGGGGGGTTAGGAGGAACTTGGCTGTTGGTTAACTAGGATCTGCAGCTTATCCACTAGGTAGGGAAATGAGCAGATTAGGTGGGCCTAGCCGTCCTTATCTGCCATCAAATTCTATGTTCCTGGAAGAAATATTAACAATTTAGCTTTTGGGCCACATGGTAGGCCACTTTGTAGCACTGTGTGCTCCCTTGTCAGTGACCCTGGTTCAGAAGTGAGCCCAGGAAGCCGGTTGGGTGACCCCAAGGGTTGGGGAGGCATTTCCATGTGGTAGCACACCCAGCTGGGGAGGTATGGCATTGGGTTCCACTGGGCTACAGAGCTTGCCTCTCCCACAGGGATGCACTAGAGTATGCAAGGCCGTATTGCGGCATGGCCTGAGATCGAGGAGGAGGAGGGATGGGCCATAAACAAAGAAATACCCACAGCAGCCGCAGGATAATTTCCTGGTCACTGTAGCCCCTGCACCACCTACAGGGTCCTGGGGAATTCTGGATTATGTTTTGGGGTTGGGGAAGATGGCCCTCCTTTCTCTGACCCCACCACAGGTGGTATGTCTGTGGAGGATCTCTCCCCAGGTAAGTCCCTGGGACAGTGGGTGCTGGGGGTCAGTAACAGTGGAGGAAGGAGACAGCTGCATGAGAAAGGAAAAAAGTAATATGTAAAAAAAAAAACTGAGCTTCAATGATTTTTCAGGGACAGCTCACAAATATTATATAACTATACCTGCTGATATATCGATACAGTGTATGCATTAGTCAGACAGTGCGTTAGGTTTGCTCAGGCCACCATCACAGAACTGAGGTGGAGGGTTGGGGTGCTTTTGGGGTGGGTGGGTGCCACTGAACACCAGGAGTATTATACATTGGGATGGGGGAAGAAGGGGATGGTCTAGGCTATTTGCGCATTATTAAAACATGCTTTTTTGAAAGGGTTAACTAATACTGTGCAAGCAGGCTGCTAGGGCTTAGATAAAACTTCAGTGCACCCTGTATGCATTCTCCACTTCTCATTGACATGCACTCAATCAGTGCATTAGTATTTACGTGCTAACAACGTTGTACCATGGTAACTGTAGTTTTCAATACGGCACTTGCCAAGCTAATTACCTCTCCAGCACACAAAGCCCAGTTTGCATGGTACAAACTCATTTAGCATGACGCAGAGTATCAGAATATCCTGATTGAAGGATCCTGTTTACATATAAATTAGCATGGCAGTGAAAGACAAAGAGAAGAAAAGTGCAGACAGTGTATAAAATAAAAGTAGAATTGTGTCTAGATATTATGTTTTCCAGTATTCCCATAAGTGACAAATTAATTTGAAAATCCAGAGTATGGAGATGTTGTGCTGAAGGCCTGTTGTGCTGTGAGCAGGCTTGTCGCTCACTTCTCATTACCTTGTAGGGGAAGGACAGGGGTATAACAGAGAGAAATGCCTTCCATGGTGTCAGAGAAAAGCCACTTGCACTAGAGATGTCCAAAATGTGGAAAACTTCAGTTCATGGAACATCTGCAAAGTTTTCCGCACTTCGCAAAGTTCTTTCACATTACAAAGTTGGCACTTTGCAGGCAGAAATTCGCATTCTACAGAATAATTTTCTCTGTTGAAAGTATTCCGCAGAAAATTATTCTGGGGAATACAGTTTTTTTGTGCAAAGTACCAAGTACCCACTTTACGAAAACTTTACAAGATGAAGCACTTCACAGTAACAGTTTGCCACTGGGTTAGATTCAGATGGTCCCTCCTCCTCCTCTGACCTGATGCTGCTTAGCATAAACAAATTGTGCTTCTCCCTACTCCTGGCAGGAGGGTGGGGGGCCTTGAGAGGGATAGTAACAAGGCCCTGGTCCAGTAAATGTATTATAAGTTGCAAAACATTTAAATTGGTTCTATTTATGAAGATTTTACTCTTTCTGTTTGATTTCACTGGTATATTTTGAGCACAGAAGATGCAGCTGGGATGTCATCAAGCATTGTGTAAGCCAAGTTGCTCTCTTCTTAGTTAAGGTTTTTTTTTGGAACTATTCATCGTACAGATAAATGCTGATAATGTATCCAACATTAAAATAAATGATTGATCTTCATTAAGAATACAGCATTGTCTGAAACAAATCATTTATCTGTGAGGTTTTGTTCCTCATCCA
Source organism: Neoceratodus forsteri (assembly GCA_016271365.2). Taxonomy (NCBI): domain Eukaryota; kingdom Metazoa; phylum Chordata; order Ceratodontiformes; family Ceratodontidae; genus Neoceratodus; species Neoceratodus forsteri. Next base: position 1,298,270,891 of record CM057459.1, on the reverse strand, counting down.
CATTGTGTAATAATTACAGAGCCGGAAAGTGTATTATTATCACAGGTGAAAGTAAAGAGTGACACACATTATTGTTTTGCATGGCCAGTATGGTGGGCTCATTAGCACACGTCTTGTAACTGACAGAAACTACTTTGGTAGTCTACTGGTTCCCCTTAACCCCATACTGTTGTTGACAGTACTGCTTCTGGTGGTCTACTGGTCCCCTCCCCTACCACCACTCATCGCCTGCCCTGTTGCTGACCGTATTATTCCTGGTGGACCAGTATCATCCCCCCGACTCTGTAAGGGCATTCTTTTTTTTATTTTTTTGTTCTGCCCCCCTCCCTGAAGGGAGCTTAGCCCTGCCTGCGCACCACCACCCCATGCCCAGGCTTACCCCCGGGTGGGGCCACTGGGCAGGCGCACCCTCCCCATGGTCCTTCATAATGTGACCTGGCTTACCCCGTTGGGTGGGGCCACGGGAGCGGGATCCCCCAACAGACACTGTTGGCAGTGGGAATGGCAGCAGTACAGGACATCATGCTTGCGGCAAGAAATTTTTTTTCGTGACTTGCGCCAGTAACTGGGGGCGGGGACATGCAATGACGATTGATGTCCACACCACCTCCCTCAGATGATGGTGCCAGCACAAGGGATACCCCCCAGCCTCCACCGGAGGTCTGTGATGTGCTGGACACTCTAACCCCTCCCGCTAGGAGGAGGAAAGTAGTCTCTAGGACGCTCAATCCTCCCCCCCAGCTGGCTCTCTGATGTCCTGGGTCTCTCTCTCTCTCACAAAAATCTCTCTGTGTTGACTGAGATAACATTCCCAAAACATTGCATAGCACTGATTTTTTTACTTGCTACTCAGGAGTACAAAAAATAAAACCTCAGTCCAAATTCACACAACACAAAGTAATATGATAGCATCTAAGCATTTGTAAAGACCAGAATGACAGAACATAAAATTCATTTAATTTCCATCACACAGAACTAAGAGCCAAAGCTTCTCTGAACAGCTGCACTTTTAAAGTAGCATGTTTGTGTATATGTGTGTGGAGAGAGAGAAAGGTTAAAAAAATAGAAGATGTTTATCCTGGGTGAACAAACCAGGACAGATGAAAAATAAGATAAAAGGAGAGATAAGACAGGAAGGATGATATCAGAGAAATGTGGATGGTAGCCCCCAAAACAGAGAAAGTTAAGTTAAAGTGAAAGGTTATATTTATTTGGTATGCTGATGTTTTCTTTTGTATCCCTAACCTTTGCCATTTAAAGCTTGCCCTTGCAAATAAAGTTTTTTTGCATAAATCTCCGTTTAATTTGTTATTTATTTATGTCTTTGATGACCAGGTAGGTGCACTGATCTGATGGACCATTTTGAGGCATGACCCGGTCCACTTGCGTGGCACATCGAGTAAGGCATATAGAGGCAGTACGAACAGCATAACAGGAAACATAGTTCAGTGCAAGAAGCATGGTACATAGGGACAATACATAAATTGAGGTTACAGTATAGTACCAGGTACAGCAAACAATTCAGTTGTGCAAACAATTGCAAGCAAGATAATGCTTTGTCAACTACTGTTAAATTAATCAACTGGTCCTCAAGGAGCAGTGTGTTCTGTTCTTTGTCTGACAAGGCTTGTTTCAGTTTTCTAAGAGACTCAATTTCTAATTCAAGTTTAACACAGTTCTCTTTAACTGATTCAGCATTCAGTTGCAAGGCACATTTGGTGAGACAAAATACCTGAATGCTTATTGCTTTCTGCAGCTTTTGATTTGGATTTTTCCTGCCTTGTACTAATCAAACTGTTCTTTACAGAAATCTCATGGTTCTGCCTTCTGTGGAGCTTCTTTGCAAAAGTCATCTAGCTTAAACTTAGCTAAAACTTCTGCGATAACTGCCTGCATGCTGCCTAGCTAACTGTGTCCTTTCGGACTGCAAACTAGACACCCTATCTCTGGGGCTATGCCTAGTTCTTGCCTGTGAGTGGTAACAAGGTTGCAATCCTTTAAAGAGCAGTGGATGCCTTCAGGAGAACTTTAATGAAATGTAATATTTAGACACATTTCTGCTTGTATTTCACATTAGTTCTGTATTCTTCCCCCCCCCCATTATTTATTACTGGTGTAACCTGCATGAAAACAGGATCTTTGCTGCTGAAGAGTTGATCTATTCCTGTTGCTTTCTCCTTACCTGAGATCATAATGTACTGCTTGTGACATCACAGTTACTCCCAAGGCAACAGATTGTGATGTCACAACACAGGATTATGACCTGAAGTAGGGAGTAAGCTAAAGAGACAGATGGACTCTGAGGTATAAAGATAATATATTCATGCAAATTTCCTCAGTAATAAATAATGGGGAGGAGAAATATATAGAATATATATGGAATGTAAGCTGAATTGTTACTAATTATCATGTTTTTCAAAGTCTTCTTTGAGGCGTCAGCAGCTCTTTAAAATTACCACCTTGTATTGATAATGCACCAGTGCTTTCAGGTCCAGAACTCTCTTTTGAATTAAATTGTGGGGGGTCTCGTTGGAGTCGCCACCTTTGTAAGGCATCTGGGTTTTCTTTTTTTTTTTTGTAAACAAATTTTATTGTGGTGCTAAGAGACGGAATAATACAGTACATTTTTGCAAAGTGAGACATATTATGGATTACATATGACTTGGTTGGAATAAAACTTTCACCATTCATGTGTGGGTATATCAGTAGGCTGACAGAGCATTATAAGCACAATTAACAGTGATTTCCCAGAACCTCAGGAAGGTAGTACCATTCTATAACATTGTTGTATTTGTATCTTACCCATATTAAACCCTCCTGCCAAGCACATGCCATTTGGACAACTCAATACTAGGCAAATGTCAGCCTGAAATAATGGAACTGCTTTCCTCCTTTGCTCGCATGTTTCTGGAGCTCATCGCCTTCCTAAAAGGAAAAGAGCTCTCTATATCACAACTGAGTTATTGCTGATGGCCTGCATCATGGGGCCCCAGGTGTTCAGAAACACCTCTTCCTTCCCATTTGCTTTGAGTTGGTACCCCCCTCCAGCTTCATACATAGTGACACATTATTCAACCATTGGGCAGTTAGTGGGGATATGCTAAACAAATATTGGGTCACTGTCTTCTGGGCATTTACTAGTGCTAGCCCCCATAGTCCATCTGGCTAACTTATCCCTTCCTGCAAGCACATCATTGTTCACCCCTAGCATAAATACAATGGGATTTTTAGATAGTGTGCCCAGTAGTATAATTTCCATACGTTGGTGTACTTGATACCAGAAGGGGGCCACCTTAGGCTACGTAAGAGCCATATGCAGGAAGCCACCCTCCTCTATACCACATTTAGGGCACATCAGATCTGGAGACGGCCTAAACTTAAGATGTTTCTTTGGTGTGTGGTAGTTTCTAAAAAGAAAGCTGAGTTGTATTCACCTCAGTTTATTTGAGGCAGAGCAGCTGTGGAGCTGCATGTAGCAGGAGTTTATAAACTGCTGCAAGTGGCTTAGTTCCGGGCTGAGGTTTAAACAGAATTTCCTCAGTGGGGAAGGACACAAGTGTGACCTTAAAGAAAAATTGTCTGACTCTCAAGTAGGCAAAGAAATTCCCAATTTGTATACCAAATTCTTGCCTAATATCATTAAACGATTTCAGGTTACCTTCCTCATACAAATGAAATATCCTATTTAAGCCTTTTTTCCTCCATCGTAACAGGACCTGATACAGGCTAACATTATATCCTCGGGAAGCTTTGGCTATATTTGTTTTATTTATTTGCTTTTGTTTACTGGGTGAGCGCACTAGACAGCCAAGTGCCTGTTTTCAGGCGTGACCCGGGAGGGTTACAATGGAACAATACACGAACATCAGGCATACATGTATAAACGGGTTAACATACATTAGGTTCAGGCAACATGATAAATCATATGAATAGGGTACATAGATTAAGGCACTTTTGAGACATCCGAATAAGGTACATAGCTGAGGTACATAGATCACATTTGACTGAGCACAATGTGTGGAAATCAACAGTGAGGTAGCATGGATAACTAGGAGCCCCACCCTGGCTGATATCCCTTGTGTTTGCTTAATAAGTCAGTAAGCACCTATCCAAAGTCTAGAAAGTTGACAAGTATACGGATTGCCCTTTGTTGGCAGGGATAGCGAGTTTGGTGCTGATAACAAAGGACCAGTTAAAAGGCCATCAACAGAAGCCTCTCCTTCCAGCACCATCCATTCAGGGGGCATATTCCCAGTACTGTCCACTAGTAAAGCCAGCTGGGCAGCCCAGTAATAGTATTTAAAGTTAGGGAGTGCTAACCTTCCCTTGTTTTAGAGGTAGTTGAAGAATCAAACTGGTGATGCAGGCAGGCTTAACCTCCCCACATACACAGAAATCTATGTAGAGTACTGTTAATCACTTTGAAAAAAATGTCTGGAACTCTGATTGGAAGATTTTGAAACAGATAGAGACACTTACGGAGCTCGTTCATTTTTACGATGTTAATTCTACTAATTAAACAGAGGGGAAGACCCACCCACCTCTCACAAGCATGCTTGATGCTAGTTAAAAGGATATTATAATTGCTGTGAAATACCTGAGATCCCCTATTGCTAATGACAAGTTCTAAGTATTTAAAGGTATGAACCACTCTCCTATTTAATGGGTTATTCAGTAAGGATTGTTTCAATCCCCCACCCACTGGTAATATTTCACTTTTTGTCCATTTAATTTTATGACCTGATATTTTGCTATAATCTACCTAAATTTGGTGCACCTTGGGAATAACTTTGGTTGGCTCTGCCAGGTATATTAATAGGTCATCAGTGAATAATGATATTTTATAGTGGCATTCTGATGTATTGAATCCCACAACCTCCGGGTCATTCTGAATAACCCCAGCCAATGGCTGTAGACTAATACGTATAGTAGTGGGGAGAGAGGGCACCCCTGTCTTGTTCTCCAAGTTAGTTGAAAGGGCTGAGAGAGCCTCCCATTCACCAGGTCCTGTGCTATGGATTGGTTATATAGTGTGGTCACCCACTTCATCATATTGGGACCCAGTCCGAAGCATCTGAGTGTACTGAATATGTGACTCCACTCCACGCGGTCAAAAGATTTTTCGGCATGCAATCCGAGAATTGCCACTGCTGTTTGGTTCCCTCCTTCGTTAGCCCACCTTGTAAGAATGTTTAGGGTTTTATGAACATTGTGCTTGCCTTGCCAACCTTGCAGAAACCCTGCTTGATCAGGGTGTATTATGTTGGGCAGGACAGTCTCCAGTCTCCCTGCTAGTATCCTTGTGATTATTTTGTAATCAATTGTTAACAATGAGATAGGCCTATAAGATACACATTGTGTAGGATCCTTGCCCTACTTGGGAAGGACTGTTATTGTGGCAGACCACATGGAGGTGGGTAACACCCCAGTCTGTAAACTCTCTGTTATCATGTCTTCCAGTGGTTCTCTCAGATCCTCCATTAGAACCTTGTAAAAGTCTGTGGGGAACCCATCAGGATCCAAGGCCTTACCCCTCTTTAGCTTCTTAACTGCTTTTGCTATCTCATCCCACTGTAAGTCTCTTTCCAGATCATGCCCTACCTCTGGGGTATTAGAAGGCAACCTGGCATTGTCCAGGATGGCCTGAATTTCCTGGTCAGTTATCTGTGTTTCATAGGTATATAGATCCTGGTGGAACCTTCTAAAACATTCACCAGATCTTCATCAGTATGTTTCAACTCCCTGTCTTATCACAGACTCTAGCTTTGTTTTTGAAACTTTCTCAGTGTTTAAGTTGCCATGCCAGCCATTTGCCTCCTAAATCCCCCTCAAAATATGTAGTGGCTTGATTTAATAATATATTGCGTTCTACTTTTGCATTAGGAATCTGGTTACATTTCCATTTTAATTTTTGTAGTTCATGGTACTTGTCTGGAGTAGGATTCTTCATGTGCTGTTTCTAGACCTGTTGAAGCTGTATCAGTGCATCAGAGAATATTCTATTGTCTGTTCTCCTCTCCTGGCTAGTATACAAAATTATTACCCTCCTCAATAAAGAATTTAATGCCTCCCATCTGATGGAGACAGATGTGTCCCCTCTTGTATTATTGTGTAGGTAGTGTTTTATCTGTTCTGTAATAAAGTTGATCATTTTTTTTTTTTTTAGCAGGACAGGGTCCAGCTTCCAGGACCTACAAGTCACAGGTATGCCCCAGTTTCCCAGATTCAACAGAACTGGTGCATGATCCGTGGTTACCAAGAGACCATGCTGGACAGCTTGTATAGAGAGAGCCAAGGACTAGGAGATTAGAATGGCATCCAACCTGGCATAAACACCCGCATAGTAGGAATAATATGTGTAATCCTGGCTTGAGAGGTTTCTAAAATGCCATACATCAATTAAGCTGTAGTCTGCAATAATATCTGAGAGTGATTTGGTGTTCCTAGACACAGGATGTATAGCCCAAGAGGACCTATCCATTACCACATCTTGAACACAGTTATAGTCCCCACACAGTATCCAATCCCGTCAAAATCTGACATTTGCATTTTTATCCTTTGATACTGTATATCTCTGGACTTTCTATGTTCGGTCCATATACAGAACCTACTGCCACTTTGTGCGCTGTGTTTATCAGAATATGTGCTAAGATGAACCTCCCTCCTGGATCCATGTATGTTTTAATAACTGTCCCCAAAAATCTTGGCCAAAACCAAATGGCTGACCCCCTGGCTTTACATGAGAAATAGGACCCATACCACTCACCACCCCAATTCTTATTCATGTAGACCCCCTCCTTTTCAGTCATATGAGTTTCTTGAAAGCATACTATGTCTGTCTTCATCGCTTTAATCCTGGCCAAAACCTTTTTGCCCTTTACATGGGATTTAAGGCCATTTATATTCCACAGCCTTACTAACAGTACCCTCTCAACCATGATATGTGTGGTAATATATATACTGTATCTTCTACCTATTGCATTCCATGTAAGCTGATTTTCTTAGTACCTTATTGTGAACAAACAGTTTTACCAACAGTATCAACAATAAACAAAGTATAACTTGTAAACTCTAAAAAAAAATCCCTCCCTTTTAAACATTCATGTGTATTACGAAAGCATTTCTCTGATATCACCTCCCAGCCACCCCATCTCCCCCAGAAAGAGATAGAAAACTAAGTACACCATTACCAACGGTTGGGTGATTCCCCCCAGACCTGTGAACCCCCCCAAATAAACAGACATCAGCAAACTCCCTCCACTAGCTATTACTAGCACTGAGACAGTGCAGACTTCCACTAGTTCCTGGCAGACACTGGGATTTTGCGGTCCACCTGGCACCTATTTTCCATAAAAAGCTAGAGCACATGAAAAAATTCAAATAATGTACATTAAAGAAGACAGCAATTTATCCACTGGCAGAATAACTAGGGCTATAATAGAGAGGCCACCCTCATCCAGACTTCTGTAGGTGGAGGTTAGCCCCCCCCCAGCCCGTCTGCATAAATCTGAACACCGGAGAAACTAGGCACTATTCAAATCCAACTAATTAATATAAGGAATAGTAACATTTAAACTACCCATTGCTATCTCCCTGGCAAACGGCCAGGACATAACTTTGTAATAAAGGTGATGACTCTTCTTGCTCGACATCCCCCATGGGTGTGGACATGGACATACTGTAGAACAGTACCCTTGGCAAGGTGAGGTCTATAAGGAATCTGTGCACTCATTTTTACTGACTTATGTGGTACAACCCAATCTACCACAGCGCCACCCCCAGAAGCCCCTCCCCCTGTCCCTAGGATGGGGACAAGAGCCATAAATTAGGTATATCAACTTGCTTCCCACAGGAATCTTCCATACCCTGTCTCTATCTTATCTATCCCCAGGCTAGGGCCTTTTAAACCGGAGTTACAGAGCCACATTATGTCCAACTCCCACTGCGACTGCAGATGAAACCTCGCGTAAAAAAAAAAAACTACAATTTTTTACTGCAGTATTGCTCCTGTATGTGCATCATGAATTCACATCTCTGTTCCAACGTGTGTGTATTTTGTACATTTTCTCACCCCTGTAGTTAGAGTCATAGTCTGTATTAGAAAAGTAGTCTGTATTATGTGTCTGTGTCATACTGTTGCATCTGGGTTATACTGTGTACCAATCTATATTTATGTAAGACGTGGAGTCTTTGAAAATGAGTCACTGACTCAAAGGGTTGTAATTCCTAGACCATCAATAAATTAAAAAAAATAAATAATTACTGTCTCCCATCACATGAACAGCAGCCGTTACTTATGGTCCTCCCATCTACAAAATCCACTGGAACCCTTAGAGCTTTCCCCTAGGTGTACACAAGTCTGCAACAGATAAACAAGGACCACTTCACTTAGAGTAGAGTCAAGTTCTTTCACAACAAAAACAAAAAACTATCTGAGCACGTATCCCGACTGTGTCCCCCTACATAGCTCACATATTGTTGTATACATTAGCTACTGATTTTTTTTTTTTGGGGTGGGGTCACCACAACCATCCGTATAGGTTTAAGCTGACACATATTCCACCCATATTTATAGCACCTCCCTGTTATCTACAGCTTAGGTTAGCTGCTCTGTTTCAACTGTATGTAAACTTGGGCCTTAAACGTGAACAATTTTAAACCAGTAAACCTGAGTTCATATGTCCGGACTTCACATCAGATGTGCTCATCAAGGTAAAATAACAGGCCACCTGTTGCTGATCTCAGTTCCTCATATCACATCTGGGTTATTCCCTGAAATTGACAATGTCACTCTGTTGCCCTCTCTGCCATTACCTGTGACCCCAGCTGCAGTCAGAGGGAGGGAGCACATCATGGAGACGAGCACTTGCCATCTGAAGGGACCATCTCTGTTGCCTGCTGGCTGAAAAGTTCTTGATTACAAACCAGCTGTGAGTGAAGATCCCTGTATTAACTTCTTCATACATACCTCGGGTTGACCCAGCATTAATACAGAAATGGGGAAGCTAAGTCCTGTATAAGCCACATAGACACTATGCCTCCACGCCACAATCGGCAGGTAGGTAGCAGGAGTAGTGTGACAGGGTTGAATAATGCCCTGCCCCATTTGCTATGCAGAAAGAGTTTAAACACAAGAATCTGTTCTTTCCAATCCTTTTCTGTCTCTTGTCTGTCTGATTGCGTAACCAAATTTTCTTGTGAGATCTAGGAACTGATCACTCTGATGGTTTCGCAATTGTCCGCCTCTCGCTATCTCTCTGCCTTCACTTGCTGCTCTGTCTTTTCTTCCCGCTTGCATATCTGCAGCTATAAAAATATATGTGAATCTTTATGTGGAAATGTCACTGATACTGGGATCCTTTTGTTTAAAACTGTATATAGTTATACTATTGAAATTATTACAAAAAGCTATTTGAAACTCAAGGGGTTAACCTGAGATGTAGTTTTTAAGCCCTTTGCAGAGCTGTGAACAAGAGGTCAGTTCTGGGACACCATGTACTGTTTTGTTGCACCTGCAAGCAATGAAACTTACAAGAACATTCTGTAAACTTACAAGAACATTCTGTGATAAGCAGGCCCTCTTAACGAGTTCTCAAAGACTTATAAAAAGAGCAGCAATGCTTTTGCTAGAGAGACAAGGAGAGAAGGAGAGTGAGAGACTGAGAACCTAAAACTTGGACTTAAGAGATACCCTCAGAAGAAGGACTTAGTTTTTTTCTGTTTGTACTGCCTTTGTAAATAGTTATACTGAATAATTTAAATTTTTTATTTTGCTTTTATTGAAAAAAATTAAATGATATTTGCAATTTTTGAAACTGCTCCTGGTTTTCCTATGCCTCCTGACCTGTGCCTTGACAACCAGTAGAACCTGCAGGGCACCTTTTAGTTAATTGTCCACCAGCCCTGGCACCTTGAGAGAGCTTTGAGGGAAGTTCACTGTTACAGGATCACACAGTGTCAGGGCTGTTTTACAGGATGCCATAAACTCATTTTCATGTATGCATTGCAAAGTGTTTGAACATTTCCGACCCTCGCTGATGCGCTCGTATGACATTAACGCAAAAAAGAGCTACATGATGCAAATGCCATGAAGCGGGGTGCCATGCCACATAGTTCGACCCTTCATGTGGAAGACTGCATGACACCCTCCACAGGGTCTTCCACCCCTGAAATCAGGGCAATGGCTCCTGGATGTAGCCCTCCATTGCCCCATCAACTTGCCCAGAAAAGTTAACGAGATGGTTATCCCACCAGCATCAAAACTCATACATAGTTGGTTCATACAACATGGTCAGGTCAGTTGCTCTGCCACCCTGAAGTCTGTGACATCAGCTCAGCATAATCCCAGCGACCATCCACGGTTGCATATATATGCCTTACAGCTGCATTTCAGGACCCCAGAGCAATCCTTACTCCCCAACTCTGGATCCATACAGTCAAACAGGACAGTACATTACTTTTTGTTAGTTGAATCCTTTTTTCCATGTGGCCAGAGGAAGCCCCAGGGGCCTGCTGGTGCCACAAGAAGCCATCAGCCACATCTAACCTCTGTTTTCCCAGGACCATATCCACATTAACATGCCACATCCACCAGGCCATCGTCAGAGTCTCACCTTCATGAAAACCTTAAATCCCATCACTGTATAGATCAGGCCAGCTGGTTAGCATGAACTTATGATCTACCCTTCCTGGCAGCCTTAAGAGTGCAGATGTAATCCTCAGCCTCCAAGGGGTTGGTAAATATTTTTGGTGGTCTCCCTGGGCAGGTGATCTGTAGTTTTGCTGGGCACATAAGGGCAAATTCCAAGCCGAGTGCATGGAGCTTTGTTTTAACAGTACTGAATTTTTACCATTGGACCTGGAGCTCATGGCTGAAATCCTGAAATATGGACACCTTTTCCCCATTGACTAGCAAGGGGCCACTCTTGTGAGCAGCTCTCAGCATGTATTCCTTTTCTGGGTATCAAAGGTATTTTAGGAGGTAGTGGTGGGATAGGTCCCCATCTTTAGGTTTGGGACCTGTCCTGTGGGCCCTCTGAACTTCAAAATTAGCAGCTGTGGGGTCCATTTTCAATTTCTCTGCCAAAAGCCTTGGTCAAAAGCTTTTGAATTGCTGTGCCCCCGTCCTTGCCCTCCACGTTCTCTGGGAGACCAACTAAGCAGATATTTGATCTCCTTCCTCTATTCTCCTGATCATCAGCTCTCTCGGACAAAAATGAATTTTTTCCTTCCAGACATTCCAGTCTCTGTTTAAGTCTGTGACGGTGTCCTCCAGCTCAGTGATTCCTTTTTCCACTTCATCCAGATGTGTGCCATGTGAGCTGGAGGTTTCTGCCAGTTCTGTCACCACCGATTGGAGATGGGTAATTTGGGCAGTGATGTTGGCAAAACCTGCCCTCACTTCTTGTTGCAGATCTTGAAGGATTACTGCTAGAGATGGTTCTTGCTCTTTTGCTGCCGTTTGCTCACCCATCTCCGTTGCCACCACTGCCAAGCTTCTGTCCCCGGTACGTGTGTCTGCAACCAAACTGGAAGCTGTATTTGCAGGCTCAAATGGAAGTATGGGCTGCTTTTTTCCACTCGTGCTGGTTGCCATAAGTCACTTTTGTAAGGATTTCTGTTTTTGTGTATCTCCAAGTGCACTTTTCCGATATCTTTCTGCCTATTTTGTCAGTGCCAGTCAGACTCTCGTTAAGAAACGGCCACCATGCTCTGATGCCAGGCCAGACCCCTCAGAATCTGGGGTTTGGTTTGGTGACAATAATCACAAAATAACCACATAGAACACAGGTAGGTGGTAAAAGTTCCTTTGTTGTGTAGTTTGGTACACATATACTGTAGCATTACAAATTATAGCATAATCTTAGCGTAAGAAGCATAGTATAATCTTATAGGCCAAGATTACATAGCAGTTAGCTTACAGAGAATACATCAACTGGCCAAGTTACCATCCCTGAGAGGTGGCCAGCAGGTAGAGGTCTTCTCAAGATGGTATCTGCATCTCTACTCCCTTCTTGGACCTATACTTATAATTAGCTCAGTATATAGTTGTGTGACAACATACAAGGACCCTCATGAAACTAAGGCATCTCTCCAAGCCTGCTTGTTCTAATCCATTTAGCAAAAGCCATAACATGCTGTGTGTTTCTTACTAATATTATTATCAATAACTTATATGCAGTAAAAAAGATCTAATAATCTAATGAGCTGTTTACTTACATTTCCCTGGAGACCTCCATCTCCAGGGTTTGGCAACTTCTAGATGAGTTTGGAAAATTATCAGGATTTAAATTGAATCTTCTGAAGACAGGAGCCCTGACGTATAACTACATTCCTTCCCTACGCATAAAGAAATGTTTGCCAATCCATTGGAACAGAGGAGTGCTAAAATAGTTGGGAATACAATTCACAGAAAACCCTGATCACATGGAGCTTTCAAACTATAGAGGAAGAGCTGGCAAAATGGAACCACTTTTCACTGTCCCTTTTAGGAAGAGTGGAAATGATTACACAAAATATTTTCATTAGAATCCAATATTTTTACAGACACTGGGGACATTTTCAAAGGAGATGCAACAGTGCAGCTCAATAAATGCACCGCAGCGCGATATTCAAATGGTGGAGATGCATCGCACATCTCCAGCGGCACCCAAGCACAGGGTTAATGTATGCGGCACATCTCCAGGGGACATGCCCATGAATGTGTGGCACATCCCCATATTCAACAGAGATGTGCAGCGCATCTGCCCGCACATCTCGGAGATGTGCCGCACAAAGTTAGGCATGTTAGAAACACACCTAACCCATAGCCACCCACAGGAGGGCTGCTGTACTGCACACAATGGCACAGCAGCTGCCAGCCCCTGCAGCCCAGTGGCTAGCCTCCCCCAACCCTGATGCGGTATCTGCATAAAAACTATAATTCCCCATGTCCTGGTAGTCCAGTGGACCCCCCTCCCTGTACCAATCCCCATTGGTATACAACAATACAACCATCCCAGCCTGATTTTCCATAGTATAGTGGACCCCTCTCCCTGTACTAATCCCTGTTCCCAATAGAGAAAATAACAGTGCCCCAGCCCTGTCCATATGTTACTGGTCCCCCACCTCGTACCAATCCCCATTTCGAGTACATAAAATAATGTGTCCCCCACCTTATTCATAGTGTGGTGCACCCCCCACCCACAGAGGTACCCACATCCCACCTGCTCCCCCGTCCCGGTATGTCCAGGAAGCCAGCGAGCAGCACAGCCCACCGTACACCTCAACGGCTGCACGCCAACTGAACTGTCAATGCATGACAGCTTACTGTATGCAGTACAAGCCCATTGGCTGCCACTGTCGACCAATAGGCTTGCATTCTGTATTGTAAGCTGTCATTCACAACTATGTGAATGACAGCTTACAGTACACAATGCAAGCCTATTGGTTGACAGTCTCAGCCAATGGGCTTGTACTGCATGCAGTAAGCTGTCATACATTGACAATTCAGTCAGCGGGCAGCTGTGGAGGTGCGGTGGGCTGTGCTGCTTGCTGGCTTCCTGGACATACCGGGACAGGGGGAGCGGGGTGGGATATTTTGCCCATTTATTTTACGCCAGAAAGCCCCCGTCCTTTGAATAAGGGGGCCAATGTCTTTAGTTCCAGACCTACCTTTTTTTCAACACTGGAATGAAATTATCTCCAGGCTTTTATGAGGGGTCAACAACACACAAAATACTCAATAATGCTGAAAGAAAAGAGAGGGCTCAGCCTGTTTAACCTAAAGTTATACTGCATAGCGGTTTAGCTCCATATTATTTGCTGCTGGCTTTCCTTATGTATCATTCATACTGGAAGGAAAATAATGACTTATATAATTTGGACAAACTGCTATTTGCCCAATACCAGGGTTCCAGATAAGATCTTTTAGAATGAGTACTCTTCTCCTCATTTTGAAAGCGAGGTAAGTAAAACCAAATTCAGATGCGTACAAATGTTTGGATGGAGTGGATTGAGGAGTACATTTTTTAAAACAATGTAATTTTTTTCTAGATAAGAATGTGTCCGGTGCCAACAATGCTCCAGATAATATTGGTAGGTAGGAGTAATTTACCCACCAGTTTCAAAATATAGTGAGTAAAACAAAATTGGGATGATATGAGTGCTATAAATCTGGAAAACATTGCTCCTTTTGAATTACCAGTTATGTTATGAAGCATTATTCTGTGGAGTGTGGAGCATTTACAAATGTTAAGTGAGTACTGGTACTCATTAAAAACATTTTCTGAAGAGTATTTCCTAAAATGAGGTGAGTAAAACAGGTCAGTACACACCTTATCTGGAGCCCTGCCCACCATACCTGTTCCATACCATTGTGACTCTTCTCTACATGTATGGCTGTAACACTTCAGCAGTAGAGAACAACAGGAAAAATGATTTCATCATAACCTTCAATATATTGTTGAGGGCCATAGTTTATATCTCTCACTGCCCATTTAACAGAGTAGCTACAACACTCCGTCAATGGAGTAGGCTGGGACTTTGTTACATCCATTAATTTTGTGATTCACAAGGGTTTATATCCTTTGCAACACTACAACAAAAGTTTCATTTCCTGCCTAGGGCTCATATTAATTTCTTGAATTTGATATCCTATCAACTTGCGCAGGGAGATAAATTTAAAACCCTGCCTCAAGGTACTAATTTACTATTAACGATTCTCATTGCCCACCAAATGGGGGAAATGGAACCACCTGATGAGGTACAATATAGGGGGTTACAAGACTTGGTTCAGGACGCTTCATCTGCTACCCTAGACAGATGGAATGCTGAGCTACGTACTGCACAAATCGCACATTAAAAGTTTGGCTTAAATAGGCTGCACGGAATTACCGCATTACTTCCTCAAACTATTGGAGGGATTATGCCTGGAAAAGCAGGATGAGGTACTTCATTACTCCTGCTATTCAAATGAAATATATGGGCCCTACTTATGGTAGGCATTGGAGATTATGTGGGGAAGCTAAAGTTACACTTAGCCATATTTACTGGCAATGCCCACTTATATGTGACTTCTGGCAAGCAATAAGGGCAGCATTCCAAAATATCTTTATGAAACAGACTTGCTGACTTCTTCTCTAGTTCTGTTGTGGAGCCTTCACCCTGGAGTAAGGGGCACAATGCTTAAACTTTTATTTTAATCAATGCCACCAAAAAAAAACAAATAGCTTTGCACCTCTAGAGAAGGTTTGGGCAGACTCTGCTGGGGGTGGTGGTCTTCGAGACAGTCGATGGGAAAGGGCAGGGCAACATGTTGGCACCCAAGGGGAGCAAATCTGCCAGGAGAGTCTTAATGGTGGGGGACTTAATGATAAGGGGGTTAAAGATGGTGGTGGAGTGGGGGATGGACAGGAGGAGTGGTCAGTGCCTTTCTGGGGAATCTGCCATCCAGGGTTTGACAGGCTAGGGAGGATGGTGGAGATGGAACAGGGGAAGCTGGGGGCGCTGGGACACCTGTGTGCCAATAATCTGGTGAACCAGTCAGTGGAGATGGTGATGCAGAGCTTTTGTAGACTGTGGGACAGATTGGCAGCACACTCAGCAAAAGCTCTGTTTGGAGATGGTGATGCAGAGCTTTTGTAGATTGTGGGATAGATTGGCAGCACACTCAGCCTCCATGGTCTTTTCCAAAGTCCTCCCCATGTGAAGATTGATTGATGATGATTAAACATTTATTTTTATACAGGATACAAATTGTTAGGGTTTTATCCCCATTTTCAACAATGTCCTGTGGTACAGTTTTACAAAAATACATACACAAACAACAAAATCAACACATTATTACATAATAGTATACTATCTAAAACAGGAGCAAGTTGAACTAAGATGATTATACAATAATATCTTAAACGCTGGTAAGCTAACTACTGGTTTCAGTTTGTATGGGAGATTGTTCCAATATCTTGCTAAGCTGTTTTGTGAGGTATTATCTTCAAGTCTATAGCACGATTTAATCAAAGGGATTTTCTGGGAAGTTACTCTTAAACAAATCAACTGTTTTGAGTGAGGCGCTGTCTCTACCAAATGTGTTAGTGGGTGTGTTTTCTTTCAGTGTATAAGATTGTGACAAAATTTAATCCACTGATAGGTTCTTTATTCTTGTGGTTTGAGCCACCCACGATTACTGTACATATTACAATGATGTGTGCCATAGGCACTTTTTGTAATAAACTTCCCCAGTCTATAATATATTTTACCCAATCTATCTAAAGTTAACAGAGTGGAGTTCATACTGTATATATACAAGCATAGGCTAATACTGGCATTATCAATTGTTATATCAATTTTTTCCTTATTTCTACTGTAAGTGATCCAAGCACCCATCTCATTGCCCCAAGTCTCTGACTCACTTTCTTGACTTGCTGTAGTATATGATCTACATATGTTAGGCTAGTGTCCACTGTGACTCCCAGATATGTGTAGCTTGGAACATTTTTAACCCAGGTTCCATCAACAAATTGAATTTTCAACTCTGACTTTCTATCTTGCATATAACCCACAGAAAACATCATACATTTTTTTTGTGTATGTTTAATAGCAAACCAGAGTTTCTCATCCATTTTTCCATAAGTGTCAGGTCCATCTGGATCTGCTGTTCCAGGCCCTTACGGTCACTTGCAGATGTCACAAGTACTGTGTTGAAACGAGTACATATACACTTTGTGGTTAGGTACAATGAGTCGACAAAGCAGCAGGCAATAAACAGTGCAGGTAGAGTAAGACAGTGATAATAGAATACATAGTGAGTTGGCATTGAACAACATTGACTATCTGAAGCATAAAGAGGTGCAGAAGGAGAGCTGGACAGGGAAATCGGCAACCGATTTGATTTAGTTAAATTGTGGTTCCTGGAGCTGAGTGCCATAGGGACTACAATGCCCAGGGCTTCAAGCTAAGGAGGCTTTAGGCATTCTCAACGTGAGACCTGATTAAGGTGCTCCCACAAGGAGGTCCAAAGGCTTTTGTGGGAAGGAGTGGTGCGGACCTGCTCAGGGAAGGAGTTCCAGAGCCTAGGAGCATGAGCTGCATAGTTCCTATCACCCATAAGGGTGCGGGTTGAGGGTACATTTAGTATCCCTACGCCCTGTGACCTTAGGGGGTAGCATGAGTGGTCGACTGGCGAGATGAGCTGAACCAACCTTGGGGGTGTGCCGCTGCTGATCACTTTGCACACATGGCACCCTATACCAAAGTTTAGGTGATTGGTCGGGGATAGCCAGCCTAATTTATCATAGAGTTCGCAGTGATGGGTGAGGCGGGCGCCAGGCGAGCGGCAGATATTGTTATGCGTTGTGACCATCTAGTAAGGAGGGCTTTTGAGGTGCGTGCAAATAGGTGGAGACCATAGCTTAGGGAAGGGAGTAACACTCCCCTGGCAAGAGCCAGGCGAGCAGCAGGGGTGAGGTTGTGTTTGGCCCTATAGGCCAGCCCCAGCTTGCAGTTTACTGCTTTGCAGACGTTGAGGATGTGACTCCCTAGGTCCAGTTGGGGGTCAAGTGTCACCCCGAGATATTTGACAGAGGTCACAGCGTGAAGGGGAGTACTGTCTGCGCAGTTGATTAGCAGAGGGACTGGAGAGGCACGTATTTTGGCTGATGAGCCGAATAGCATGGCCTGGGTTTTTTTTTTGGTTGAGAACCAGCTTCTGTTGGGTGAGCCAAGCCTGAATATTCATGAAGTCCTCAGATAGATGGAGATTTAGGGGGGCTGTGTCTCGGGAGTGGGCAAGGAGGACCAGGTCATCTGTGTACAGGGTGACTCTACATCTGGTAACTACATCTGGGAGATTGTTACTAAACAGGGAGAAGAGTAGGGGTCCCAGTACAGAGCCCTGGGAGACACCAGAGGTCACCAGCAGAGGATCAGAGAGGACTTTATTGAATTTGGTTAACTGTACTCTACCATGCAGGTAGTCAGTTACCCATTTCAGGGCCGGGGGGGACAGGCCAAGGGACCTCATCTGAGTGCAAAGCAGGTCATAGTCAACAAGGTCAAAGGCCTTGGATAGGTCGATAAACACTGCTCCAGAGAGTTTACCCTGGTTCATGGCTGCTCTGACACTGGAAGAGACAGAGATCAGAGCCGTGGTTGTGCTGTGCCCTTTGCGAAAGCCATGATGGGCGGGAGACAGCAGTTCGTGAGTTTGGATATACTCCGAGAGTTGATTAGCTACCACCTTTTCAAAGAGCTTGCTGATGGCGGAAAGGATGGCGATTGGCCGGTAGTTGTCGGGGACTTTAGGGTTTCCCTGCTTTAGCACGGGGACAACCCTGGCTACCTTCCAGATATCTGGAATCTCCCCCATGGCAAGGGACAGGTTAAAGATGTGGGCCACCGGGGATGCAATATAGAGGGCACCAAGTCTGAGAAGCCTGGGCTCCAGGTTGTCAAGGTCAGGACTGGCATACTGGGAAAGGCCAGTGAGAAGAGACAACACCTCATTTTCCGACACCGCCTTAAGGAGGAAGGGAGGCCTGGGAGGGTCGGGTTCCTGCCAGTCCATGGGTGCAGGGCAGTTTTCGCCTCTGGCCGTAGAGATATGTGGGGAGATGGCGGATAGATCTGTGAAGTGGGAGTTGAGAGCATTTGCAATCATGTGCAGATTGTTGCAGGAAGCTCCTCCAAAAATCACGTCGGTAACTCCAGAGTTGGAGTGACCACTGACCAGGGTTTTGATATTACCCCAGAACTTTCTAGGGTGTTAGCTGATCTGAGAAGAGCAATCTTACAGAAATTGCTTTTGGCCACCCTGGTGGCTTTTTTACACTCATTTCTAAGTTTTCTGTATTGTTGTAGCAGGGTCTGGTCAGGGGAGCATTTGAAGTGGGCCCAGCACTTGTCCCTCGCTCGCATAAGGGCAAGAAGACTCCCATACAGCCATTTTGTGGCTGACCTGACCCTCTCTTGTATGATAGGGCATGCTTGTCTTGCAAGCTCCCCTAAGGAGTTGAGAAACAGAGTTATGGCAGTGGAGGGATCAGGGGCTCTGTACACTTCTGACCAGTCCGTGAGCCTTAGTTCCTCCATGAACGCATCCGGATCAAACCTGACGATGTTTCGGATGTGGATGGCTTTGTGAGGAACCTTTAGGGAGGGGATTTTCCAAACACTGAAGACCGGGGAGTGGTCTGAGATGGAGTTGGATAGTGTCCCTACAGAGGAGATCCTGTCAGGGAGGTTAGACAGGATCCAGTCCAGTTGGGAGCTGGAGGATCCATTAGCTGACCGTCGGGTAGGCTCCTGTTCGAGTTGTGTCAGGGTGTGGGTGGCAAGCAGGGACTCGGACTGCTTAATGTTTCCTCCAGCCCAGTTTAGGTTCATGTCACCCAGGATTAAGAGTTCGTTGTCACCAGTCCTGTGACCAATGGTGTCCAGAAGGTGGGTGAGGCCCTGGAGCCCTCCCTTTGGGGGGTTATAGGTGCACACCACGTGTAATTTCTTTGCGTTGCCGAGTAGAAACACAGTGTGAAGCAGCTCACAGGGATACAGCAACGATGGTTGGTGATTCACCAGAGATACTTTAAGGTGGCTCCTGTAGTATATCAGGATGCCTCCACCCTCTCTTTTTCCCACTCCTGTCCAGCCGTAGGAGCTCATATCCTTGTAGCCCACAGGCTGAGTCAGGAATCGAGGGTCTGAGCCAGGTCTCCATTATGCCAAGTATGTCAGGCTTATAGAGTGAGACTCAGGAGATGAGCTCATCCAGGTTGGGAAGTAGACTCCGAATGTTAAGATGAGCCACTTTCAACCCCTTGCCCAGCTGCCATTCCCGAGGAATTTCAGAGGCCGGGGGGATGGGGTCGGGGTTGAGTTCAATGTCTCCAGCCAAGGCTAGGATCAGTAGGAAAAACCACAGGAGGTGTCCTCTGGGGGAGGAACACCTGATCAAGGGCTTATGGACTAGCTGTCACCTGACCCTGGTACGATATAGTATGAATCCTGGTACCAGTCCGCTTGTGGGGTAGCAGGGACTTACCACGTCAGCCAGGTGATTAGAGAAGGTGTAGTCTATCACTCCAAGGGGGGGGGACCATTCCCAGTCACCACACATGCCAGGGGCAGTTGCAATATAGAGGGACACCTGTCCCAGGAGGAGAACAGCAAGGATTGCAGGGCAGGGAGGTAGAGGCAGTGTGTTACCCTTGGGGGCCTTGGGAGACTCCATTTTTGAGGCGAGGCCCAGCTGTTCACCAGAACCCCACGTCAGGGGGATGCATTGAGTAGGGGCACCTTAGGGGGAAAAGAGGAAGCCAAACCAGTGAGGACCTATGGTCAGGTGTGAAGGGTAGTGGGTAAACCAACCAGTTCACACAGTAGTTGGGGGGGGCCACTAAAGCCAGGGGATGCGGGTCCAGAGAGTATACAGGGCAGTATAAGAGCTGTGACCTGTAAAAGGCAAGGGGCAAATGCACTCAGTAATAAAAATTACGATACAGTTATCTAATCAGTCTGACAGTGTTAAGTGTCACGTAAAGGATCAAGGCCAGGAAGACCTTGGCAGTTAGCAAAAATTCAAATACAGATTCTCTCAGTAGTCAGACAGTGACAAGTGTCACGGAGAGGAGCAAGACCAGGCAGACCTAGGCTCTTAGCAGGGGCTAAAGGAGACAGTCTAACAGCTCAGTTAACAGTGGCAAGTGTCACAGAGTAGTGCAAGGCAGGCTAGGTCAAAGTTTCTGTTAGCTAGAGGAGAGAAGCACAACAGATTGTATTACTATCCAAAGGCAGTGATAAGTCAGTTTCAATACAGTCTCTTCCCCTGCGAGCTGATAGGGCACGACGTGGTCACTGGGTGGGGCAAGCGGGGATTTAATGGGAGGAGGGAACAGGGTAGGCGGGAGGGCAAAAATTTCAGTTCAGTGTGTCCCCAGGAGGCCTGCCGAGCTATGCCCTGCCGGCACTGACTGGAATTGGTTGCAGGTGAAAGCGCCGAGGGGGCCCTCCAGCACAGGTCTCCCTCGCTACTCCTCCATCTACTTGTGTCCTTGGTGGCCATCGCTCGCTCTCCTTAAGGCAGGAGGGCTTGTGATGTCAATGGTAGAGGTGGACCAATCAGCGAAGTCCCAGTGGAGAAGGAAAGCGGTGCCAATTTAAAAAAGCAGCTCTCAGGATCGCAGAGGCGCTCCATGAGATTAGGACAAAGAAGAGGTTTGGGACGGCTTGTGGGTCTCCTGCACCAGCAGGGCATCTCTTATGTCCCGGTGTGCGAAAAATTTCAGTTCAAGTGTGTCCCCCAAGGAGGCCTGCCGGAGCTTGCGTCTCAAGCCGGCACCCCAACTCGGGAATTGGCTGCAGGTGAAAGTGTGAGGGGGGGACCCTACAGCACAGGTCTCCCTCGCTACCCCTCCATCTACTTGTGTCCTTGGTGGCCGTCGCTCGCTCTTCTTAAGGCAGGAGGGCTCGTGAGGTCAATGGTAGAGGTGGACCAATCAGCGAAGTCCCAGTGGAGAAGGAAAACTGCGCCAATTTTAAAAATCCCCTGGTGCTCTCAGGATCATAGCAGGGTGCTCCACAAGGTAGGACAAAGAAGAGGGTTTGGGATGGCTTGTAGGGTCTCCTGCACCAGCAAGGGTGTCTCTTATATCCCGGTGTGCAAAAAATTTCAGTTCAAGTGTGTCCCCCGAGGAGGCCCGCCGGAGCTTGCGTCTCAAGCCGGCACCTCGACTCGGGAATTGGCTGCGGGTGAAAGCAGAAGGGGGGGACCCTCCAGCACAGGTCTCCTTTGCTACCCCTCCATCTATTTGACAGCAGATAAGGATCGCTTGGCCCACCTAGTCTGTCCATGTCCCTACCTAATGGACAAGCTGCAGGTCCTAGTTAACCAACAGCCTACTTCCTCCTACCCCCCACTAGAATTGCCTTATGTCTGTCCCATGCATTCTTGACTTTTCCCACTGTTTTTGACTCTACGACCTTCTCAGGAAGGCTGTGTCATGCATCCAGAACCCTCTCTGTGAAGAAATACTTCCTCACATTACCTCTGGGCCGTCCCCCCTCTATCTTCAAATTGTGCCCCCTTGTTCTTGCACATCTCTTTTTCTGAAAGATGCTACTCTCTTGGACTTTGTTGATTCCCTTAAAGTATTTGAAAGTTTCTATCATGCCCCCCCCCTTTCCTCGAGGCTATATATCTTGCCATACTTTGAATGTTTCAGTAGAATCCGTATTCTCTAAGACTTGGGTCCGAAGATTATATAGTAATCCTAAGTGAAATAAATCATCAAACTGTTTTGTAGTTATTTCTCCATTTTATTCTTTTTTTTGTTTATTATTTCTAGTCTTTCCTCGATATGTCTCTCTAAAGGTATTCTTTTGATTTGTTTCAAATGTAAGCTGACGTCAACTGGAAGGTGAGCAGATTCAGGTCGATCAGTGATTTCTATGTCATGAACCAATTTCAGGGCTTCTATACTGGACCAGACTAGGTCAATAGTTGATGAACCAAGTGGTCCAATATAAGTTAGTTTTACTTCTCTGTCCCTTGGGAGACGTCCATTTACGATACACATATTTTGTTCATAGAACATTTTCTGAACTTCTTTCCCTCTAGTATTGCTTTTAGTATCTTTTGAGGCCCTGCAGCTGGTTATCCTTGAGTTTATTATGGGGAGAAAATAATCCAAATCATATGGATTTTTCCCAATCTTAGATTCCCCTGGAGGTCTTGCATTAAAATCTCCCACACATAAAATGACCTTATCATTTGCTATCTCACTGGCACTTTCTAGCATAGTTTTAAGACGAATAATTATATCATCTTGTTTCCCTGACCCTGGTGGACAATACACATTTATAATTAACATTTGTATCTGTGAACATTCACAGTCAGCTTTGATTACCAAAATATTATTGGCTAGAGTGTCTAACCTACTGACCTTATAATTTAAGGAATTCTTAACGTATGTCCTTAAGCCCCCTTTATAGCTACCATATTTTCTATCCTTGGTAACAGGTTTTAAATATTTGGTGTATCCTGGTAGCTTAGGAGCCCCATGTCCTTGCATCATGTCTCCTGTAAACACAAGATATTATTCCAGGTATTTCTTAACTTCTGGATCTGCTAATTTGAGATGCAACCCTTCTATATTACAGGATAAAATCCTAACCTCTTGTATGTGGGTCTCCTGAATCTCTTCCTTCACTGGTATACTGTTCATTCTAAGTCAGTCTGTCTCTGTCTCTGTCTCTGTCTCTCTCTCTGTCTCTCTCTCTCTCTGTCTCTGTGCTCCAATGTGGAGAATCTGTTAAAACTGAGCAATTTTCCCAGTGGAGTTAGTTGATGGTATCTTATCAGCATTTTCTAATATTTGAACTCCCTCTTGTGTTTCACCTATTTGGGTCATAATATCCTAGACTGCAGAGGATGTGATATAGATACCTAGGGCATCTAGTTTGTACCCGTTCTTCAACACAGCTTTTGCAGTTAATGTATTTTTAAATGAAATAGCTATTTGTGAAGAGTTGCATAAATATTTGTATAATTTAATAGAATCTATTAAATTTCTGGTGATGTTAAGTTGCAGAGATCATGCTAAAAAGGAGGCTATTTCCCCCTTAACTGCTCCCAGACAGTCCTCCTTTGATGTTTCCCATCCTCCTGTTGTTTAACTTTAAACTAACCTTCCTGGGGACCTGGGAAAACACCATACTGATATCAACACTCATACGCTGCAGATATTAATGCAAGAGGGATGCAGGCTATTGGTCACAAATGTCAGGAGCCTCAATTTGATCAAGATCTCTGAACTGGAGGCCTTAATGATTAGGGATGGACTCAATAAAATTGCAGTGACAGAGACTTGGTGGGACGATTCTAGTGATCAGTGCAGAGAAATTAGAAGGTACGAATTATTCCACAAGAACAGAAGGACAGAAGGGGTGGAGGTGTCTGTCTCTATATAAAAAACAATATAGATTGCCACCAGTTTTTCCCCACAAAGACCACTGAAGGACAAATCAAGAGCCTATGGGTGCATATTCGTCTCAACAACAATAGACCCCAAATAGTCCTGGGTAACTTCTTTAGGCTCCCCAATTCAACCATCGAATATAACAATGCCCTTATCAATGAGATCACTACAGCTGATGAGATGGGTGATGCACTTATCGTCGGCGACTTCAACTATCCATGAATAAACTGACAACTATTAACAGGAACTAATCCCTCTGAATGCTCATTTATAGATTCACTGACATCAGTAGGCCTGTTCCAACTGGTACCAGCCCCGACAAGAGGCAAGAACATACTTGACCTAATCCTTACCAACACATACGGCCTATTATCAGGGATTTCTGCCAACTGTCCTATAGGTGGGAGCGACCATAAGGTAGTTAACTGTAACATCAGCTCATGCTCATTAAAAACATCAAAATCCCTCGGTATGAATAATTATAATAAGGCTGATTTTACAAATGTTAATAAGAACTTGAAAAAAATTAATTGGGATCATGAGATGTTGAACACCTATGTCAGAGTGAGTTGGTCTATATTAAAAAACAATATACTTAAATCTGAATCAAGATATGCCCCAAAAATAAAAAGAACACAACACAAAAGAACAAATACCACATTGGTTAACTAGACCAGTCAAAAAACAAATCAGGTCAAAAGAAAAGGCTTATTCCAAACTACAAAAAAAAGAAAAATACCACTGAAAATGATAAAATATATAAATTGGAACTAAAACACTTAAAGAAACTGATTAAACTCTAGAAGTGCAGGATAGAATTTAAAATAGCTCACACCAAAGATACAAATAAGACATTTTATTCTTATGTCAATAGCAAAAGGAACTCTGTACAAGAACTGGGCTCAATTAGTGTTGATAACAACACAATAACTGATGAAAATGAAATAACTAATGTCTTCAACAGCTATTTTTGCTCTGTTTATAACTTAAAATCACATTCATTGCCAAACTTAGACAACCAACTATCTGACATTATCTATTTTTCTAAAGAAGATATCAAAGAAGATATCATGGCATCTATTAAAAAACTAAAGGTAAAGTCATCCCCAGAACAGACAGTATTAATCCAAGGCTAGTAGCAGAGACAGCATCAAGCCTGCTACACCCCATTTTCTTGTTATTTAACAAGTCTATAGCTACAGGGGATGTTCCATTGGAGTGGAGAACTTCCACAGTAGTCCCTATATTCAAGAAGGGGGAAGAGGAATAGTAGCCAACTACAGACCTGTCAGCCTAATGTGAGTATTCAGTAAAATTATGTAACGGTTAGCCAAGAGTAAAACAGAACAGGAACTGGTTGCAGTAGTTTTCTCTGATATTCAAAACATGGGTTTACCTCTGGCCGTTCATGTATTATGAATTTAATAATGTTCTATAACAATGTGGGAGCAAGCTTAGATAAAAAATTCCCTGTTGACATAATCTTGCAATGGGACAGCGATACAAACTGTGGTTGTGTACAGGCCTTGAGACCAGGGGGAGGGCATAGACACCTTACTGTTAGAAGATATACAAAACATGATAGCTAAAGGGGAGGTTCTGATAATGGGAGACTTCAACATGCCAGATACAGATTGTCAATACCAGCAGGAACATCCGCCAGAACTAGACACATAGTGGATTCCCTGCAGGGGAAGGGCCTCAAACAACTGGTAGAACAATCTACAAGAGACAGGGCTATCCTAGATCTAGTACTGGCTAACAGGGAAAGAATCACAGCTCTCCACTCCAGGTAGAAGGTCACCTGGGGGCCAGTGACCATCACATAGTATGGTTCAGTTTGACCACTAGAACTAAATCATCCCATTCCAAGGCAAAAATATGGGACTTCAGAGGAGCTGACTTTGATAAGATGGCCAACAGAGTTCAATTTGCACTGGCAAGAAGAAATACAGGTGAGGGGGTATAGGCAAAGTTGGAAAGCATTAAGGATGCAATACTTGAAGCAACATCCCATTGTGTTAGAGAAAAAGGCAAGAGCAAAAGAAGGAGGATACCACTTTGGTTCTCAAAAACAGTAGCTGAAAAGGTCAGAGATAAAAGGCTGGCCTTCATGAAATATAAAGGAATGCAGCAGGAGGAAGATAGGGAAGCATAGCAAATGTCCCAAAGGGAAGCAGTGAAGGCAATAAGGCAGGCAAATGTCCAAACCAAGGAAACACTAGCATAGACAGTAAGAGAAGGGGACAAGAATTTCTGTAGCTACATTACTGAAAGGAGAAAGTGCAGAGGGGGTATTGACAAGATCAAAGGGAGAGTGTGTGGAGGAGGACCAAGGAAAAGCATCTATCCTAAATAGATACTTCTGCTCAGTATTTACTGAGGAGAAGGTAGGGCATGGCCCACAGCTCAGCACCATGGACACAGGAGGAAGGGAGGGAGGTATGCACTAGTCCCTTCACAAAAGAAAGGGTCCTACCAGAGCTTGCTAAATTCAGGGTGAACAAGGCAATGGGACCTGATGGCATGCATCCCAGGGTACTAAAGGAGCTAAGGGTGGAACTGGCAGAGCCATTATCAGAACTGTTTAGTGAGTCTCTGAGCACAGGAGAGGTCCTAGAAGGCTGGAGAAGGGCTCATGTGATCCCACTCCACAAGAGTAGCACAGAGGAGGCAGGGAACTACAGACCAGTCAGTCTTACCTCAGTAGTGGGCAAGATTATGGAGGCACTCCTTAAGGAAAGGATAGTGCAACACCCGGAATCCATAGGAGCACAGGATCCAAGACAGCATGGGTTTACAACAGGAGGGTCCTGTCAAACTAATCTCATAGATTTCTTTGACTGGGTAACCAGAGTGGTGGACCAAGGGGGAGCAGTTGATGCTGCCTACCTTGACTTCAGCAAGCACCTGATACTGTTCCATAGCAGATTGATTAATAAGCTGGGTAGGCTCGGGATGAGTCAGAAGTTGGTCACTGGGTGGCAAACTGGTTGGTGGGCAGAAAACAGAGAGTGGTGGTAAACGGTATACAGTCAGAAGAGATGCAAGTCACAAGTGGGGTACCTCAGGGATCAGTCCTGGGGCCAGTCCTCTTCACTATTTTCATCAGTGACATTGCAGATGGACTGGAGGGTAAAGTTTGTCTGTTTTCAGATAACACCAAGATCTGCAACAGAGTAGATGATCCAGAATGGGTGGGCAGAATAAGAAGAGATCTGGATAAACTGGCAAAATGGTCAGAAGAGTGGCAACTGGGGTTTAATGCAAAGAAATGCAAGATCACGCACACAGGAAGGAGAAGCTCTGAAGCCACCTATAGGTTGGGAGGGGAGTTGCTGACAATCACAATGGAAGAAACAGACGTGGGCACCATCATGGCAGATGACCTAAAATCATCCGACAGACCACTAAAGCAGTAGGTAAGGCTAGAGGGATGTTGGGGTGTATCAGTAGGGATATCGCAAGTCGTATGGGGGAGATAATAATCCCTCTTTATAAGACACTGGTTAGGCCTCATCTGAAGTACTGTGTGCAGTACTGGAGGCCGCACCTGCACAAGGATATTAACAAAATGGAGGCAGTCCAGAGAAAAGCAACAAAAATGGTGCAGGGACTGCATCAGAAAAATATGAGGACAGATTAACTGAGCTCAGTATGTATACACTACAGCAAGGAGGGAGAGAGGTGATCTGATCAAAACATTCAAACATCTTAAGGGCATTAACATGGTGAAAGAGACTAACATGTTTCAATATAAGAAAAATAGCAGGACAAGAGGACACAGCATGAGATTAGAGGGAGGCCGATTAAGGGGGAATGTGAGAAAGTTCTTTTTCACAGAAAGGGTGGTGGATGCATGGAATGGCCTACCTCAGGAAGTGGTGGATATGAATACAGTGTAGGGCTTCAGACATTCATGGGATAGACATAAAGGAGCAATACAGATGAGTATGAATAGATAGGCCATTGACAGAGTACAGGCCTATGGCACATTCATAAGGCAGAAAAAATGGGCAGACTGGATGGGCCTTGTGGCCCTTACCTGCCGTCAACTTCTATGTTTCTTTGACTTCGGTAAGGCCCTCGATAAAGTGCCTTATTAAGAACTGATAGAGAAATTCCTACATATAGGCTTAAGTCAGACTTTAGTCAGATAGATTAACAACTGTCTGTCAGGGAGAAGTCAGAGGGTAAGGGTCAGAGGTCATTTCTCTTCTTTGGGGATGGTCAGTAGTGGTGTCTCACAGGGATCAGTGCTTGGACCAACTCTGTTTAATATTTTCATCAGTGACATGTGACAGTGACAGTGAGGACTGGCAGTATAGTCTAGAGGTTAGATTCACAGGCTGAGAATGAGCTTGGTTCATCAGACCTAGGTTTGATTCCACCAACCTCCACTTGTATACTGTGTGACTCGGAGCAAGTCACTTAACCAGCCTAAAGCTCCCGGGTTGCCCCTGAAAACTGGCAGTTGTGCCTAGTGGGCCTTATCTGGTTAACAAAGAATAAAAAAAAAAAAAAAAAAAAATTAACTCCAACATTAGGGACCATATTGCCAAATTTGCAGAGGATACAAAAATAGAAGGGGAAGTAGACACTATTGCCAAACATACCACTCTAGCCAAAGATCTTGAGGTCATCAAGCAGTGAACTTAGGATAATAAAATGTCCTTAAATCTGGACAAATGTATTTTGATACACATTGGAAAAAATCAACCCTAAGTTTAAATATGTACTTAACAACAAACCACTGAAATCAGAGGTCAAAGAATGTGACATTGGAGTAATCATAAACAACAGCTTATCATCATCGGGGCATTGTAAAAAGGTTACTCAAACAGTCAACATGATTTTAAATAATATTAAATGTTCATTTATCAACAAGAGCGAATATTGCATTATTCTGCTATACAGAACATACATTAGGCCCTGCTTGGACTTCTGTTTCACCTTATGAAATCCTTATCTCAAACAGGACATTAATCTTTTAGAACAGGTTCAATGCAGAACCATAAAACTTATTCCTAGAATACCTGCACCTGTTCTATCAGGAGAGACTGACAAAGACTGGACTGGTCAGTCTTGAAGATAGGATATATAGGGGTGGCTTATTACAACTGTACAAAATACCCCAAAATCAAGACCTTACCTTCCAATGTGGACTTCAGTTTGCGAACCGTTGTGTTAACCTGAGAAGCCACAATAGGCAATTACTGATTCTTTAGGCTAACATTAGTAAGAAGGATAACTACCTCTCTGTTAGAGCAGTGAAGTCCTGGAATCAACTTCCACAGAACGTAGTCAAGGCTGAGAACTTTACAGCATTCAAAGAGAAACTTGACAACTATTTAAAGTGGATCCAGGGTAATAATTAATTTGCCCACAATATTGTGGGAGACATTCCTGATGGACTTTGCCATCTTAAGTTTTGCAAAACCTAGTAACCTAGTAGCAACCTACTAAACTGTGCTTGGGGTGATCTATAGACTTGTAGGGCAAGGGCAGGAGAGGGACTGAGAGTTCAGGGAAGAACTGGAAAGAGGGATAGCTAAGGGGGAGGTAGTGGTGGTGGGTGATCTGAACCTGCTGGACACTGATTGGGATGTTCCAGTGGCCAGAAGCACTAAGCACTAGAAGTCAGGTCTTGCTGGATGTATTCCAGGACTGCCTGTTGGTACATTTAGTTAAGCAGCCCACCAGGCAGACCGCAATTCTCAATGTGGTGCTCACCAACTCGGAGATGGTAGGAGCTTTAGAAATAGGGGAGCTGTTAGGAAATAGTGACCATAACTCTGGTTTGAATTGGCACTTAGGTCTGGTGAACCGCAATTGAGAGCTGAAGTCCTTGATTTTGGAAGGGCAAACTTCAGTAGGCTGAAGGAGCTGGTCAGGGATAAGTTAGTAGGGGTGGACAATATATATGAGATGGAAGAGAGATGGGACAATTAAAGCGACCATTCTTGGGGCATCTAAGGTATGCATGAAAATGGTAACCAAAAAGGACAGGTTCAAGAGACCACTATGGTTCTTGGCAAGGGTCAAGAAAGTGATGAGGGCCAAGAAAAAGGGTCTATGTGATAATGGCGAACGCCTAAAGGTGATCACCGTTATCGCTCAGTCAAATGCCGAACACACGGCACTCAACCCTAGCGCCCATCAACTGTGGCATGGGACATATTTTACTACTTTCTGTGAGGGGCTTTGCCTCCCCACAACCCCTTACTTAAGATTCTCAACTCCAGGGGGTGCATGTCGGGGGTGAAAGTAGTAAAATTAAAAAGGTTCGGGCCGGGCGCAATAAAAATCGCACCAGCGCCCGGACCTGAACCCAGTACCTCAGCCACCCCAGCCATTGCTCAATCCTCAACTCCATACCGCAGCTCAACTGACGACCGCAGTGCCACCCCGTGCAGCCTCTCCACCCCCCAGCCCACGCTCGCAGTGCTCGCTCCCAACCCCCCGCGCGCATGTATAGCAACATCCTGTTGCCTAGTTCACCCACCCCCTCATCCGGTTGCCCTACCCATCAGTTGCTGTGAGTGGATTGTGCAAGGAAGGTGTCGCCGTAACAGACGGCAGCCCTTCCTCATGTGCCCACTTCATGGGTTACCCAAGAAAAAGGCCTTCTACAAACTTAAAGAAAAGCAGGGGGGAGGAAGAATGGGAAGAATATTTGCTGAAAAACAGGGAGTTAAAGAGGGCAGTTAGGGAGGCAAAAGCAGACACAGAGCTGCATATTGCAGAAGGAGGCAAGAGCGGAGAAAAACAGTTCTTCAGGTATATTAGTGAAAAAATATAAGAAAGGAGGAGGAATTGAATGTGAAGCTAACAGAGGGTGATTGAAGTAGATGGGCAAAAGGCTGCCATCCATAACAATTATTTTTCTTCAGTTTTCACTAGAAAGGATGGTGGGCCCTTGACAGAGAGTGGCATCATAGCAGCCACTAAGGGGGTCCGGGAGATGAGGCAGCCAACATTTACTAGTGAAAGGGTCCTGAAAGGGCTGACAGCCCTAAAGATTGGTAAGGCCCCAGGACCAGATGGGTTGCATCTGTGGATACTCGTGGTATTGGCAGCAGAAACGATTGATCCCGCTGGTAGGTCTATTCAACAACTCCCTAAAGACAGGGATTGTTCCGAAGGATTGGAAGGTGGTAGACATACTCTAGTGCCGCTCCATGGGGGTGGGGGACAAGAAACAAGCAGGGAATTACAGACCTGTCAGTTGTACCTCTATTGTAGGAAAACTGGTGGAGTCAGTGGTCAAAGAGGATCTTGTGGACTATTTGGAGAACAATGGTCTCCAGGATAGTAAGCAGCATGGATTTATGTCAGGGAGGTCTTGTCTGACTAATCTGATAATATTCTTTGACTGGGTGATGAGGGAATTGGACAGAGGCCATGGTGTGGAGTTACTGTACTTCGACTTCAACAAGGCTTTTGACTTGATACCTCACAGATGCTTGCTGAAGAAGATGGAGGATCTGGGTGTAGCTAGGGTCATAGTAAACTAGGTAGGTGACTGGCTAAAGGGGAGGCAGCAGGGGGTAGTGGTCAACAGGGTTAAATCAGAAGAGACAGAGGTTGAGAGCAGGGTTCCACAGGAGTCTGTCCTTGGCCTGGTCCTCTTCAACATGTTCATCAGTGACAGGGTGAGGGGATCCAGGGCAAGTTGTGTCTCTTTGCAGATGGCACCAAGCCCTGTGGGAGGGGGCTAGTGACAAGGGAATAAAGGAATGCAGAGAGACTTGCAAAAGCTGGAGGCGTGATCAAGGGTTTGGCAGTTGAAATTCAGCACCAAAAAGTGTGAGGTGATGCATCTAGGGAACAAGAACTCCAGGATGGAGTACTTGATGGGGGGCATGAGACTCAGTACCACGGCTGAGGAATGAGACCTTGGAGTTACCCTCATTGACTCCCTAAAGCAGTCGAGTCAGTGCAACAAGGCTTATAGCAAGGCAAGTAGAATGTTTGGATATCTCGGGAGGGGTATTGATAGCAGAAAATAGGGAGGTAATACTTCCCCTATATAGATCCTTGGTAAGGCCACACCTGGAGTACTACACCCAGTTCTGGGGCCCCCCCCCCACCTCAGGAAGGATAGGGATAGGCTCAAGATGGTGCAGCAAAGGGTAATAAAAATGATTCAGGGCCAGCAGGGCATGTCCTCTGAGGAATGCTTCAAGGCACTGAACATGTACTCACTGGAGACCAGAAGGGAGAGGGGAGATACGATAGAGACCTTCATCTTCCTAAAAGGAATTAACAGGGTGAACTGCAGGAAACTATTTAACTTGAATGCCAGCTCACGGTCATGAAGTCATGAGTGGAAGCTAAAAGGAGGGCGGTTCAGTAGGGGCATGTGGAAATACTGTTTTACAGAAAGGTTGGTGGAGCTGTAGAACAGGCTACCAGCAGAGGTGGTGGGTGCAAAAACTGTTAGTGGATTTAAGCATGGCTGCGATAAAATGAGAGGTATAATGGTTTTACGGGGTGTCAGAATCAGAAAGAAAAATGGAGGGGTGGGAGGGCTAGGACCCTGGAGGAAGCAGTAGTCCTCATACTCAAAGCGAAAGGAGAATGACAAGGGGAAGGATTGTAAGGCTAAGAAGGGAAAGGGTGGGGATTGTGTGGAAGGGGACAAGGAAAAATCAGACATCCTGAACAATTATTTTTGTTCTCTTTTCACAAATGAAAGGGAGGGTGAGGGACCACAGATCTGTGCCAGGGGCATCAAAGGAAGGGATGTGGACACTAGTCTAGAGAAAGAGGAGATATTGCTGATGGTGGACCTGAATATGCCAGATGTTGACTGGAGCACCTTTGCTGCAGCCACATCCAAGAGCAGGGCCATTCTCAATGCCCTACAGGGGGCATGCCTCAGACAGCTAGTTTTGGAACCCAC
Source organism: Neoceratodus forsteri (assembly GCA_016271365.2). Classification (NCBI taxonomy): domain Eukaryota; kingdom Metazoa; phylum Chordata; order Ceratodontiformes; family Ceratodontidae; genus Neoceratodus; species Neoceratodus forsteri. The sequence goes on along the minus strand of CM057459.1, from coordinate 1,298,238,032 downwards.
TCGGGAGAGAGAGCAATCTTAGACCTGGTACTCTCAAATGGGGACGGAGAGAGGATCTCTGATATTGAAGTGGGTAGCCATCTGGGAACAAGTGACCACCAAACAGTGTGGTTCATGATAAACTTAGCTGTAGAGTCAAGCCACACAAAGTGAAGGTACTAGACTTTAGGAGGGCTGATTTTATCAAAATGGGAGAGTGCCTCAGAAAAGCACTAGCAAACAGGCAAGAAGATGGGGTGGAGCAACAATGGGGAAACATAAAAACTGCCATCACATAGGCAACAAGCCTTTGTGTGAAGAAAATAAACAAATCAAAACGTAAGAAAAAACCACTATGATTCTCAAAAGAAGTGGCGGAGAAGGTAAGGGAGAAAAAGATAGCATTCAGGAAGTATAAGGAAACACAGAAGGAGCAGGACAGAGAACTGTACCAGTTAAAGCAGAAGGAAGTGGGTAAGACAGTTAGAATAGGAAAGGCCCAAACTGAGGAAAAGATAGCCAACTTGGTTAAGAAGGGGGATAAAACATTTATAGGTATATTAGGGAGCAAAGAAAGACTAAGGCAGGGATACTGAGGCTGAACAAAGAGAAAGGTGGTTGGGCAGAGAGCGACAGTGAAAAAGCAGGGATACTGAATGAATACTTCTGCTCAGTATTCACAATGGAAAAGCAGGGGGAAATATCTAATCCGGTCATAGAAGCACTCTGGATAGGGGGTTGATATTAGTCCTTTCACAGAAGAAAGGGTTCTGAAAGAACTCTTAAAACTGAAGGTGGATAAAGCAATGGAGCCTGATGGGATTCACCCAGAATTCTAAAAGAACTAAGGAAGAACTAGTAACACCATTGACTACCCTTTTTAATAAATCATGGGAGGATGGTGTGGTACCTGAGGACTGGAGGAGGGCGGATGTGATTCCCCTTCACAAAAGTGGGAGCAAGACAGAGGCAAGAAACTACAGACCTGTCAGTTTGACCTCAGTTGTAGGGAAAATGATGGAATCACTTCTGAAGGAAAGAATTGTTGAGTACCTAGAGGCCAGTGGGTCACAGGACCAAAGACAGCATAGATTCACAGCGGGAAGGTCATGTCAGACAAATCTAACTGATTTATTTGACTGGGTGACCAAAGCAGTAGACCAGGGAGGGGCTGTGGACATGGCATACCTAGACTTTAGCAAGGCATTTGACACAGTCCCTCAGAAAAGATTAATAAATAAATTAGTTAGCCTGGGAGTGGGTCCCAGGGTGGTAGCCTGGGTAAAACACTGGTTGGACAACAGGACACAGCGGGTAATAGTAAATGGAGTCCACAGTGAAGAAAGGAGGGCTACTAGTGGGGTATCGCAGGGTTCAGTACTGGGGCCGGTCCTTTTTAATGTCTTTATGAGTGACATTGCAGAGGGACTGGAAGGGAAAGTATGTCTCTTTGCAGATGGCACAAAGATCTGGAACAGGGTTGATACACAAGGTGGGGTGGAAAGGATGAGAAGGGACTTGGCAAGGTTGGAGTAATGGTCAAATGTATGGCAGCTTAGATTCAATGCAAAGAAGTGCAAAGTAATGCACCTGGGAAACAAAAACCCAGGGGAAGAGTACACAATGGGGGGTGAGATATTGACAACAACAAAAATGGAAAGGGACTTGGGAGTAGTCTTATCAGACGACCTAAAGGTGGGCCAGCAATGTGAGAAGACAGTAAGAAGGGCTGGGGGCATACTGGGATGCATAGGGAGAGGCATCACCAGTAGAAAACAGGAAGTTGTTGGCCCTCTGTACAGACAGTTGGTAAGACCACATCTGGAGTACTCTGTACAGTTCTGGAGACCCCATCTCCACAAGGACATAGACAGGGTGGAGGCTGTCCAGAAGAGGGCAATCAAAATGTTGCAGGGTCTGCATCAGAAGACATATGAAGAAAGACTAAAGGAACTAAAGATGTATAGCCTCGAGGAAAGGAGGGAGAGGGGGGTACATGATAGAAACTTTCAAATACCTCAAGGGAATCAACAAAGTCCAAGAGGGTAGCATCTTTCAGCAAAAGAGATGTACAAAAACAAGGGGGCACAATTTGAAGGTAGAGGGGGGGGACAGCTCAGAGATAATGTGAGGAAGTATTTCTTCACAGAGAGGGTTGTGGATACATGGAACAGCCTTCCTGAGGAGGTCGTAGAGTCAAAAACAGTGAGGGAATTCAAGAATGCATGGGACAGACATAAGGCAATTCTAGTGAGGGTTAGGAGGAAGTTGGCTGTTGGTTAACTAGGATCTACAGTTTGCCCGTTAGGTAGAGAAATGGGCAAACTAGGTGGGCCAAGTGGTGCTTATCTGCCGTCAAATTATATGTTTCTATGTTTCCATGTCTATTTACAAAGGAGAGAGTCCTGAAAGAACGTGCAAATCTTAAGGTGGACAAGGAAACGGGGCCAGATGGGATACAGCCAAGGTGTTTGAGGGAGCTCAGAGAGGTGCTGACTGCACTTCTGACAGTCCTGTTCAACCACTCACTGGAAATGGGAGTGGTCCCAGAGGACTGGAGGATGGCAGATGTAGTACCACTTCACAAAAGTGGGAGTGGGAAGGAGGCTGGCAATTTCAAGCCAGTCAGCCTGACTTCAGTAGTGGGGAAATTAATGGAATTGCTACTGAAAGAAAGGATTGTGGAGTATCTTGAATCCAGTGGCTTACAAGATCCGAGGCAGCATGGATTCACTGGGGGGGAGGTCATGTCAAACTTATCTTATAGATTTCTTTGACTGGGTGGTAACCAGGGAAGTAGATCAGAGTGGACCGCTGGATGCGGCCTTCCTAGATTTCAGTAAGGCCTTCAATACTGTTCCACGCTGGGGACTCATAAACAAGCTAGGCAGCTTAGGAGGAGGACTTAGAATGGTAAACTGGGTAAAGAAATTGGTTGGAGTTTTTACACCTCAGCAATGATAGCCAGATACACGGCTCCTTCTCGAGGGATCTGCTGGAGAGGCAGTGGAGGCCTCTCGGCGTGCCTCAGGCACATTCTATGGGACTGTGCCTTGATTAAGCAATATTGGAGAGAGGTCTTGGAGGACATATCTACAATTTATGATTGCCCAGCTCTTCTCACCCCAACGTACCGCCTGTAAGAATTAGCAGGGATACATATAATCAGAGCACTTTGGTTTTATGATAGTCAAGAAAGTGATAACTAGGCTTTGGCACACACAAAAAATACCTACTAGGGAGATGTGGCGAAATTTGACACAGGAAGTATATTACTTAGAGAGGCTTTCAGCCAGGTTACAGACACATGCTGCATCCTTTGAAATTTGGTGGCGCCAGTGGGGTGTTTCATCAAATGGAACATGCCTGAACTTTGTTCCATAGACTGGGAGGAGCCAGACCTTTCTGAGTGCTGGATGGGTCTCTGTTCATACCTCCTCTACTTCCCAATATAAATGCCTTGATCAGAGATTTAACCAGGGAAACACATTTTCTGATGTTGAGATGGTGGTCTCTTTTTTTTTTCCCCATCTTTTTTCTTCCACTTATTCTTTATCCCTGTTTCTCTCTCTTCTCTTACACTGAGCACTCTGCTTTCCCTCTGCTCTCTTTCCTTCAAACCCAGACTACTGTATGTATTGCACTAAATGCAAGAGGCAATACATAAACAATGTGCTTTACCACAGATAGAAACTGAATTTTTGTTTCTTCGCCTCAGACTTTGAAATGTGCACCTTTTGAGATACAGTAAATGATATATCCAGCTAAACAAGAAATAGCAAATTACAGTGTCTCAACAGATGTATTCCACAAATGTCTTGTAACGATTATGATGTGTGATGTGTTCTTTTTATTACGAAAATGGAAAAGTTTCAATAAAACTTCAATTAAAAAGAAAAATTGGTTGGAGGACAGGTGACAGAGGGTAGTGGTAAACAGAGTTCACTCTGAGGAAGGGAGGGTGACTAGCAGGGTGCCGCAAGGATCAGTACTGGGACCAGTCCTCTTTAATGTCTTTATGAAAGACATTGCAGAGGGACTAGAAAGGAAGGTAGATCTTTTTGCAGATGACAAAAATCTGTAATGGAGTGGACACTCTGGGGGGGGGGATGAATAGAGAGCTGGGTAAGCTTGAGGAGTGGTCTAGAAAGTGGCAACTAAGTTTCAATGCATAAAAATGCAAAATCACGCACTTGGGGTGTAGAAACCTAGGATCAGAGTACGAAATGGGGGGTGTGGTACTGCCAACCAGCAAACAGGAAAGATACCCGGGTTTTATCATATCTGATGACCTAAAGGTGGCCAAACAGTGTGACAAGGGAGTGGGGAGAGCTAGTGGGATGCTATGGTGCATAGGGAGGGGTATCCCCAGCAGAAAGAGGTAGGTGGTAATACCTCTGTATCAGTCTCTGGTGAGATCCCACCTAGAATACTACATGTAGTTCTGGAGTCTTCATCTCTGAAAGGACATAGACAGAGTTGAGGCAGTCAAGAGGAGGGCAGCTAAAATGGTGCGGGATCTGCATCAAAAGCCCTATGAGAGGAGACTGAAGGACCTCAATATGTACAGACTGGAGGAAAGGAGGGAGAGGGGGATATGATACAGACTTTCAAATACCTCAAGGGTATAAATAAGGTTCAAGGGGGAAGCCTTTTTCAGAGAAAAGGATGCACAAGAACAAGGGATTATCTGATGAAGCTGGAGGGGGGTAGAATCACAAGAAATGTAAGAAAACACTTTGTCACAGAAAGGGTGGTGGATGCCTGGAACAGCCTCCCCAAGGAGGTGGTGGGAGCAAAAACTGTAATGGAATTTAAGAAGGCAGGGGATAGGTGTAAGGGAACCTTAGAAGTAAGGAAGGGGGAGGGGTAAAGTCAGAGATCAAGTAGGGTCTACGGTGTGACAGTAGGTAGGGGACATGGCAGACTAGGTGGGCCAAGTGGTACTTATCTGCCTTCAAATTCTATGTTTCTATGTTTCATGGCTAAATAAGGAATTTGGGCAGACTGGATGGACCTTTGATCTTTTTCTGCCTTTATTGTCTGTTTCTGTGATATACATACTACAGGAGAAATACAGAAAACCCTGGAAGAAAACCCAGCACACATAATACCCAGTGTGTATTCTTCTGTTGAAGTCCTGCTTGGGTCCCCTGTAGCTTCACATATTCAGATTGGTATATGGATTGCAGGGAGCTGGTGATTCTTTTTACTAGTTCTAGCTGTGATGTGTGTTTTTGTTGCAAAAGCCTGTTGAATTTGGTTTTGCCGTGTTTGGAATTTTAAAACTGAAAACAACACCGGTAGCGTGCTGATATCCTCAATGAAGGAAGGATAGGGGCAGTCTGGAGATGGTGCAATGCAGGTAGAGCAAGATGATTCAGGGCCAGCAGGGCAGATCGTATGAGGATTACCTCAAGGCACTGGACATGTACTTACAGGAAACCAGTCGAGAGAGGGGAGATATGATAGTGACCTTCAAGTACCTGAAGGAAATAAATAAGATGAACTATGCAGAACTACTTAGCAGTACATATTCAAGTACCAAAGGTCATGAGTGGAAACTGTCAGGGAGAAGGTTTAAGAGGGGAAGTAAGGAAGGTCTTCCAAGAATCAGTCTTGACCACTGAGTCATACTTATGGGTTCAGGGCCAGAGGCACTAGATCCCTTCAGTAGCTTTTTTCTATAGGGAAAGAGCCGACAACGGCTACTGACGTTGCCCGAGCACTTATGTAGTGCTGCATGTGCTAGCCAATAACCGTTGTCAGCTCCCTCATGTTCCTCAGTTCTATTCTTCCTGCCATTAAGTGCACGCTGTGGTGGCGACAGTGCCTCTCTTCGACCATCTTCAACCAAATTTACTCTGCGTCACTGCTGAAATGTGTCTGTTTGTGGTGCTAACTTTCATTTGTTTGTTCTCTGTGATATCGACGTTTGACTCTAAGTTCAAAAAAAAGAAGGGGGCTACAAAGACTGTCAGCCCCCCCATCATGTATTGCTGCCCCTGTGGGAAACCTATCTTGGTGATAGATCAACATGAGTGGCACTGGACTTGCTTTAGCTTGGCTTATGACATGGATGTGTGTGACGTCTGCTACTCTATGGATTGGCATACATTAGAGATCTGCACGTTGAAGTGGGAGTCACCCAATCCCCACCTACAGGGGAAGAGGTTTCATATGTGAGGTGATGGCAAGCTCTCTGGGCCCTTCCTCTGGGCCCCTTCCAAGCACCTTCCATGTTGAGGAAGCACAGGGTCCTACTTGACCACACTGAGGTGTTTGGAGGCCCGGGGGGGGCACCTGGTGGACATCCGACTACTTCTGTGTGGCTGGATGTGCACCCCCCAGTCTATCTGCTATGGGCAGCAGACATCCCTGGTAGTTTCTGGTGGTGAGGCCAAAGCTATGCGCTCAGTCTGCACTGCTGGTCACCTTGGTGTAGTGGTCTGGTGCTGCCCTGACTCCTGACATCATATGTGGTGTCAGTGTGCATGGTGGTGCCAGCCCTGACTTTGGGTCCCTTTTCACTTTTCACGGTGTCAGGAGAGGGACTGGAACTGAGGCTGTGCAGTGTCAGTTGCTGATGTGTTGATGTTGGTCTGTCTCCCATGTAGCCCTTGTGGCTCTGGAGGTGGGATCGATGCAGACCCTGACGATGGGCATGGCAGAGACTGTGGAGTCAGTCCTGGGCCCGGCACCAAGCATGGTGCTGGTGTTGCTTCAAGTCTGTCCCCTTTCCCGACACCACTGGCAGTGTCAGTGGTGGGGATGGACTCAGGGACAGCATTGAACATGGCACCAGGCCTAGCACTGAAGGCAGTGTTGGCTGCCAGAGGTGAACCCACCTCCAGACAAGTCCCTGGCTCTGGACCTGGTACTGGAGGTGGCACTGGCTCAGAACTTGAGGATGGCTGGGTTGTGTAGTTCTCTCTAGATATGTAGGCTGAGCCCACCACTGGTGAACACTGGAGATGCCCTGAGTGGATTGTATGGCTCAGCTGTCCTCACTTGGGAGTCTCCCTCCATGGGCACCAACCTGACCATTCCTCTTCTGTGGGTCGGCCTTGTTTGGGAGGTCCTGCTAGGCTCTCCCTTTGGGTGTGGTCTTCTGAGCACCCCACAGCTCAGGTATAGGTTCTGAAGCCCTTGGCTCCCCCTTCCCTCTTGGTCCTATTCCACCTCTTCCAGAACTTACAGTGATCATAGGCCCTTTGGAGCAAGTCACCTGGGGTTAGCATGGAAATGCAGCTGGTGCCTTGTACTGGTATTACAAACTTACCGAACCAACCCCCTGGCACCACCCACTTCCATGTGCAGCACTTCCTCTCTGTCAGCGTCCTCCTCTGAGGGCAGGGTATCTTCCCTTCACATGTCCTTGGCCTCTGAGTACTCTCTGTGTCAGAGATTCTTGGTGAACATGTAGTAGGCAGAGCCATGGTTTGTCTGCGAACCGAACTCAAACCTTTTGATTTTCGCCTGATCCTGATCCGAGCCAAACTTGAACCCTGAAAAAAAAACAGATGAACCCGAACTGAACTTGAACCCAGACCATGTGAGAGAGAAGAATCCACATGGAGGTAGTAGGGTGAATTCATTAGAACTCAAACTCGAACTGATAAATTACACAAAAAAACTTGAACCAAACTGAACTCGAACCCAAACTTCTACAGTACTTATCAAATCGAACTGAACCGAACTCAGACTATACCCTGCCGAACCTGAATTGAATTAGAACCCAAGAAACACATTGAACCCTCTCTCTAGTTGTAGGTGCTGAACATTAGCACAGTTGCCACCAGCAGTACCATATCCTTGCAGCTGGGACTCTCAGGAGATTTCGGTGATGCCAACTTTGTTCTCCCTCCCTGACCCATAGCTTTTGAAAAATGTTCAAGGACAGTTTGGAGATGCCTCTTTGCACACCCTCAGGCCCCAAGGGACATCCAGGAACAGCACTGTACACCCTCTGGCTCTACAGAAGCAGTGCCTCACCCCACTTCAGGGATTAGGGTCATGCAGGCTTCAACAGGGCCTCAAGGCATAGTGCATGACCGACCTCCACAGCTCATCGTGTGTGACTGACCTCCTAAAGCTGACTTTTATTAGGTAAATGCTTTAGGCAGGAATGTGTTTACCTCGGTTTCCACCATAATGTGCATTGCTACATATCAGGCAGCTTACAAGAAGCACCAGTTTGGTCAGCTTCTAGCTGTAAGCCGCATACGGAGTTAGTCAGACAAGCCATCTGCCTTTCTGCCAAGGGCATGGAGTTGACATGGCACCAGTCAAGGGCATCATCAATACCAGCAAGGTGACCTTCAGGCTGATGGGAACTGCAGTCTTTATCTGGCAGATGGGGTGGCTTCGCCATGCATAACTGGCACCTATGTTCTGGCGAAAGGTGCTTGACTCCCAGTTCCTGGGGACTCACTTCTTCTCCTGCAGGGTCAGATGGGAGCTAGTGGGGTGCCCTCCAGCTTGTCTCTCTGACCTCTGTCTTGGGTCTCTCCAGACCTGTCAGGAGCCCCTGTCCTCAGGTATTCTCCCCCATGTAGTGGCTGAGGATGTTTATTGCCCTCAAGGTGAGCCAATTCCTCCCTTATTTGGGAAGCTAGGTACTTGGACCCATAAATATGGATCAGTGGTGAAGACTGACTCCTGGAAGATATGAAAATTATGTACTTACCATAACTGATCTTCCAGAATATCTTCACCATTGATTCAGATGTCCTTCCACTATCCCCACTCAGTCGAGAGCCAGGGCCTCTGGAAGCTCACCCTATGGGTGCTGACAATAGATCACTCTGCATATGTCACTTCTGCCACGGTCCTTTGATGGTTGTTCTTGGATTTTGTTTTGTTTTTTTGTTAAATAGGGCTGGTCACTCAGGTGCCACCATCACCAGAAAAAAAAAGATAGGAGTAGGGTTCACTTGTGGCCCCCTACCACCCCCCAAAAAAAAGAAAAACACTTGTATTTTGTTTTTCTATGGAAAGGGTAGGTGGCCCATTCCCTCCAATTTTCTATCCTCCCTCTCCCTGTCTGGGGTATATCTCCTCTGGGGTATATTCCTGTTAGTTGCTATATGCAACATGTGCCCTGGTCACTCTCCAGGCTAACTGCACTGGGCACATGCTCTGTCTCTAGAGAGGTGCTATGCACTTTGTTTTGGTTCAGTGTACTGGCTTCACACAGGGTACGTCCCTGTAGCTACAAGGAGAATCAGGGCATGTTCTTTCTTTCATGTTGGAATTGTTGGCTAGTATCCCTTGTCACTTGTCTCTATGCTTTGGGCTTTGCCCTCTCCGCCTAGAGCATGCCAAATAAGATAACCACATCTTGCCTTTCTAGGACTGCTAGTCCTGCAACCCCTATACTCTTTGTCCCTATTTTTCTCCCATCAGTCATAGAGAAAAGGTTTTGAGCTTACTATCAAGTTTACTCAAGTTTTGTCTGGTAGTGTGGAGCTATTACCTTTTGAGAGTCCAGATGTCATTTTTTCCATTTTTGACACTTTTGCCATCTTATTTGCAAGGGGGTCCCAAATTAAACTCTCCTTTTGCTACTTCTGCTAGAGCCATTTGCCAGGACTTCTGCCCTATCTTTTTACGTATCTCTATCTACACTCTGCCTGGCTAGTACAAGACGCTCTGGCTATTTTTGGGCCCACTACCCTTGTGCCATCTAGTGGGCCCAACCCTTAGTCTCTGAGTTGGTAGTCAGGTTCTGATTGGTTGTTTATTTTATTTCCTATATTATTGTACTATCCTCTTGAGCTAGAAAATATCTAGTCCTCTCTTTTATTTTCTCTCCACGTTGCTTCTCTCTTGGCGAACAGAACTGAAGTGCATGAGAATGCTGATGACAGTTATTGGCTAGCATGTGGCACTACATATGTGCGCAGGCAGCTTAAGTAGCAGACATCATCTCCGTCCCGGTAGAAGAAAGTTCCCACAGGGTCCTAGTGCCTCTGGATCTATACTCGTAAGTCAGAATCAATGGTGAAGATATTCTGGAAGATCAACAATTATGGTAAGCACGCAATTTTCATTTCTGTTTCACGGAAAGTGTAGTGGAGCCGTGGGATAGTCTCTCAGCGAATCTGGTGGATGCCAAGACCCTAAATGGTTTCAAACATGGCTGGGTCAGAGTGAAGGGTTTGGTGGATACTCATATCAGTAACAGTAGGAAGGGGAGCGGGGGCGGGGGTGGACCAGGAGGGATAGCATCCCACATGGACAGTAGTTCCTGGGTCATACAGGAAGCTACAGGCAGACTAGATGGACCCTTGGTATTGTTCTGTCATCATTATCTATGTTTCCATTTACTGTATATGACCATGCCTGTAAGTTCATCCCAAATATCACATTTTTGTAGGCGAGATTCTTAAATGTAGGCTCTTTCCATTTCTCAACCAACAGGTCCTAAAAGGTGACTACTATATCTAAGGGCAAGTAAGAAACAGGTTTATCTGTATCTCCAGCTGCCCCCCCCCCATACATCCCTGGGGCAGTAACTCTTAACCAGGCTTTTATACTTGTGTGCAGCTCGCACTTCTAGCCTACCATGGCAACTAAGCCACATCACATCCCTGGTATATACAGGAAGCCTAAGACCTTGCAAGTATTTTATAGCCTCCACCTCCCTGGGACACATGGGTAATTCCAAAGGGTTAGAAAGATTTTTTTCCCCCATATGTAGTTTGTGCTTTTTCCTGGTTTTCTCCCCACCGAGGACCCTGGCAGACACGCACGTGGAAGCGCACACGTATGCCGGGTACCTGCTCGGTCCCTTCCGTCCCACACCCTGGCGATCACCTGCCACCCCCACCGCCTATGCTTCCCATTGGGCCTCCACTCGATGGGAGCGGAACTACGGGGGGGGGAGCAAGCACTCATCCTTCCCCGAAAGAGGAGAGACACCTTGTGGCAGCTCAGTCCCGCTCCTCACCCTCTGACCCCCTGCTGACCCCCAACAACCCAAGCTCGTTCCCGAACCTGGGCTGCCAGCGTGGTGTGAATTGTGGCATTCAGCGCCTCAACTCTCAGTGCCACCAGGCCGGCAGGGATAGAAAGATTTGAGGCCAAAATAGTCTGATAACACTAATAACAATTAGTCTGTGTAACTAAATTGAAGGGTACTTTCCAACTCTTAGTTTTTTGACACATTTGCTTAATACAAACTGGCACATTTTTTTTTTCCAATTGTAACCCCAAGGGGGCGCTATCCTAAGGGTTGCTACCCCTGCCTGCCTCAGCTGTGACAGGGTGAGGGGCCCAGATCTGTTGACGGGTGCCTCCACCCAGAGGTCGGGGCTAGAACAGTCAAGGTTGACTTGGTCACAGCCCTCTGGGTTGCTGCAACCCCCCCCCTTCCCACTAGTGGCTCACACAGTTTAATTGCAATGTTCTCACCCTGAACACATACCCCCCCAGCTCGAACCACTCAGTGCACTCCGGGGACCCCCTGGAAAGTAAGGTACAGTTATCAAATATTCATTGTGCAGTATATCACCAATAAAACACAAACCAGCCAGGGTACTTTTGCAAAATAAACAATCTGATTTATTTAAGGGGAGATAACAAGGACCGGGAGAAATCAGGGTGATTGGCTTACCACTAATATATATATATTTGACTACCCAGGGCTCTGTGCACAGGTCTGACCTTTTAAGTACTATCTATAGGTACCCAAGCCCTAATGGCTAGTTCCTCGATGCAGCTGGTTGGGGCACTGACACAAATGAGCATTTAATTCCTGAGAGATCAGATGGAGCCAGTAAGCTCAATTAGTACAGTCTGCAATACAACAAAACGACTTTGCCTTTGTTTGTAACCTTTAACAGGGAGCTACCCTGATTCAGTACTCACAACTCCAACAGAGAACCACTCTTTCACCACTTGCAGGGCTGAGCCTGGGCTGCAAGGCCTCCTCACACATGTATATGGGAAAACAACAGAGGTACCATACCAGGCAGCTGCTTCCAGAACCCGACTGAACTCACAGCTATGCGGGCGTCTCTCTGCAGCTTCAACTTTCCTGACAGACCGAGCGCAATTCAGCAGATTCTCCAGTCCTCTACAGGTTGAGCCTGGTAGGTAGCTGTGCTTGTACACAGCCTCCTCTGACTGCACGCCAGCGGATTTAATCCGTGGAGCGCTGGCAATGAAAACGTCTGCCTCAGGCCTTTCACGCACTTCCCGCGCGAACACTCAATGGCGCAGAGGCTCAGAGCTCCCTTCTCCTCCACAGTCACAGTGCATCTGCCCCTAACAGCATGGGACAATCCTTATAGCTCGGGCGCTACCCGATTCCATTGGCTGGTTACACATGCCAGTCACTTAATCTGGCCCTCAGTGGTGCGAAAAGGCACCATGGCCCATAATGCCACTTCCAAAACTACAAGCGGTGCCTCCATTGCTCATCTGGCTCCATTGAGAGTACTGATTTCTGGTTGGCTGCTCTTTTACTCCAAATTAGATACCCCCTCGCTCCTATTGGACCCCTCGAACTGTCCTGGTCCAAGATGGAGGGGCACAGCACTCAGAATCCCAGCTGCAAATAAAGGCAGGTTATACAGTTTCGTTTTCAGTTAACTACATATTCTCCAGCAAACAGCTATATCTTTCAACTAGGCTCCCTCTGCTCTTCTAGCGACTGCAGACAGAAGCGATTAACCAGTAGCCCAGGGCGGGAGTCGAGCATAGAAGCCCCAGTCCCCCTTTACAAACACCAAATCCTGCGAGCAGGCAGCTCTTAAAGAGACAGTACTGGAGGCTCTCACTAAAAGCACTCACGACGCCCATATTTAGCAGCCTTATGCCGGACACCAGATAAGCAGGGAGCATCTAGGCAGGCTCCAGGAAGGCTTTTAGGAACCCCCATTTGTAGGGGGGTTACACAATTGTTTAACCAGGAGTAGCACACTAAGCTGAAAGCTTGTCTAAAGGTGCGACCTGGGAGCACAGGGAAGTTAAGTGACTTGCTCAGGGTCACACAGTATGCATGTGGGGTCTGTGGGATTCAAACCCAGGTCTCCAGATTTGCAGCTCAGAGCCTTAAACCACTGCACTGTACTGCCTCCCATCTACTACAATCCCCCAGATGATTCTGTTTCGGGATTCTAGAGGACCCTACTGGCCATCATTCCTGAAAACCCTGCATCCATTCACCTACCCAAGGTGCCTAATGTTCAGAGACATATAAAAGTACTACCCATAAATGATTAAACAAAGACAACGTTCTAAAGAAAACCGGTGGATTAATCAAGCCTAAAGCCCTCCACTTTTATATAGCTATATGGAAATTTGGATCCAATTAGCTAGTGTTAATGTGTTTTTTGGTCCTTGGTCATTTTGTTCCTTCTCTTTGGGCATCGTAAGTTGGACATCTGAGCAGGGAAAACATGGTTAAGCTGGAAATCAGGCTGCCCTGATGGCCCACTTGCTGTCATGTAGGAGACCTGAATTTGGGAGCAAGCTCCAGATGCCACATTGGGAGGCAGGCCTGACCACAGAAGCTGCCACTCGGCAGTGTGCTGCAGTCAGGGAAGGATGGATCTGTGCACCCGGTACAGCAGTGACCCCCATAGTGGGGTAGGAGAGCTTGCTCCCTCTGCAGGACATCACTGCATGTATTCAGTGTCCTACAGAGCTACGCACACATCAAGGGAATGAGGGAGGGTGAGGAGAAAGCCTGGGAGAAAACCCATGTACCATCTATACAATGGCCTGGATGCCTGGACTCTGGTGGGTCTTAATATCTGCCCAACACTGGAAACCTAGCACACATAGTAGGCTGCCTCAGGTGGAGAATAGCCCTCTTCCAAAGCTTCTGCCATGGACGGGAAGCTGGGGTGGGGGGATGTTGGGGAATCATTGAACCTGGGGGCTGTAGATCAGAACCGAGTATATCCCTGGGACCAGTGCATATTTATTTATTTATTTATTTATTTTATTTATTAGATCATCGGTTTACAGACGTTTGAGTCATAGACTCATTTACAAAGGCACCTCGTCAAGAGAGCAATATCCCTGAAGGATGAACATGGCCGAGGCGGAAACGCTCAATAAAAAAAAAAGATGGACACCTGATCGCGTGAATCAAGGCTGGCCTCCCTCACTTTTAGAGATGGGCAAAGTGCATCTGCTGTACTTTGCATAGTGTTCACTGTGTAGTGACCTCAAGTTACAAACTTTAGGCATTCAGATTCCACAAAGTGTGTAGTTTATGGGAAGAATTCCACAAAATGCATACTTTGTGGAAATTTGCATTTTGCAGAATTTTTTCTGCAAAATGGATTTTCCATACAATTGCATTTTTGCAAAGTTAGATCACTTTGTGGGAAATTTTCCCAAGCAGAAAGGTTTGCAGTGTTTATTCATTTAACCAGGAAGACGGTTGGATCAAAGATTCATTTTCAACATAACAACCGGGTTATGGTAAGGAAAAACACAAGATACATACATCATCCCAGACAGTTAAATATACATGGTAAAAGTTATGTGACCATCTGTACTAAGTATAATTGAGAATTATTTCTGAGTACTAGTCCAAGTACAGGCTTTAAGGTTGAGTAAATGCTGAACAATTTGGACCCGATATTCAAACGTTAGCACTGGTGCTAACGTGCTTTATGCCAGTGCTGCGTTGGTTTGCAGCTCTTGGGGCAGGCCATATTCAGAGGCCCAATTAGCATGCCCTAAACCCTGCTGTCCCCAGGCACTGACATACCACTGCACCCATGCAAATGAGGGGGGTTCCCTAGCGCATACAGGCGCAGTGGCATTTTCAAAGGTTTATTACGGTGGTAGACAACACCCAAAGAGGGTCCAGTTACCACCACTGAAAACCATGACTTAACTGGGTGCTAAGCCTATACACCCACTCAGCTGAAGGCAAGGAGGCTGTATTGCAGTTGCTCACCCCCGATTGCCAATCATTATATTAGACATAAAGTGCCTGGTGTCTAGGGGCAACCCATTCCCCTGAGCACCAGTACAATGTTCTGTCTGATATCCCTGGTGTCTAGTGGTACCCCCCACCCCTCAAACACCTGTACCATGTGCTAGCTATGATCCCTGCTGTCTAGCGGCAACCCCCAACCCCCAATCACCCATACCATATACAGTGCTATATCCCTGTTGTCTAGTGGCACCCTCCCACCACCGAGTACCTGTAACATGTACTGTCCGATATCCCTGGTGTCTAAGCACCCCACCCCCTGTTGCCCATGTGTAATGATACAGAATGCCCTGGTTTCCAGAGGCCCCCGAATGTCCATTGACATACTGTAAGTAAAAGTAAGCATTGGTGGTCCACCATCCTCCCCACTCACCCTGCCTGCTCACAGAACATGACCCATCACACCCTTCCTTGCCACGGTGTCCAAGGATGTCCAGCAAATCCCAGTATGGTGACCAGCACAGCCCTCCTTTTACCTCCTCAGCTGGTCACATGTATGCATGCCACTGAAGGCTCATATGGCAGCTGACTGAGGAAGCGAGAGGAGGGCTGTGCCAGTCACCATGTATCTAGATGTTCCCAGGACTCATACTTCATTTGGCAAAAAAGCCATCTCCTATACACTGCCTACCGACTGGAACAACCTACAGTCTATTCTTAAGCTTACCAGTCTCATGTCTGTTAATGCCTTCAAAACCTTAACCTTAAGATTAGTGAAAGAAATATGCAACTGTCATTGACTGTAAACTTGGTGTCTGCCATTGGATCATTAGTCCTTGCTTAACCCCATCTCCCCCTTTCCCAAATCTATCAGAAGACATACCCCCTCATACCCTCCCATCCTCCATTAGACCTCCTCTGCAGCCCTCTTTCCTTATATCCCCTTCTTTCTGCTCTTCCCCTCTCCACTACTCCCCCCTCTCCTCCCACCCCCTCGTCTAATCTTCCCTTCCGCTTCTGCCTCATCTTTTCTCCAGCTTTGCACCTCCAGTATGCCTAGTCCTTATGTCCGCCCTTTTGGCAGTCTATCTATGCAACAGTATCCAACTGAAGGCCTTGCAGTTTTATGTGTTATTTTAAATGCAGTCACTTATGTTTACATGCCTCAATTCCATTTGCACTCCTGCTGTGCTTTGGCACATTTGTTACCTTTTTTTTTTTTTATTTACTGTAGACCATATCTGTCTAAATCCCACCTTGTTACTGTTGTATATACCTTTGTTAGGCATTTTGCTTCATGTATGTATGTATGTGCACTATGTTGCCACCCTGATTAGTATGTATTCATGTATGCTATGCTGCTACTGTTTTTGTGCACCTGTTATATGTCTCAGAACCTCCTTGTAAATGAGCTTGCTCAATGGAGTTATTCCTGCAATTAACTTGAAACTTGAAAAAAAAAAACATATCAGGATTCCCTGGAATCCTTGGATACCCTGGTAAGAGAGGGGTGTGATGTGTTCTGTGAGCAGATGGGGGGGGGGGGTCTCTGCACTACGTGTGCTTACCTTTACTTATGTAAACGGGCATTTGGCGGGCAGGGGAACCACTGGACACTAGGGCATTCTGTATTATTGTGCATGACCAAGGGGTGGGTAGTTGCCGCTGGACATCAGGGATATCGGACAGTACATGGTATGGGTTCTCAGCGAGTGATGGAGTGCCAGTAGACACCAGGGATATCGGACAGTACATGGTATGGGTTTTCAGTGAGTAGGGGGTGCCAGTAGACACCAGGGATATTGGACAGTACATGGTATGGGTTCTCAGTGAGTAGGGGGTTCCATAGACACCAGGGATATCGGACAGTACATGGTACAGGTTCTCGATGGCTGGGGTGCCATTAGACACCAGGGATATTAGACGGTACATGGTATGGGTGCTCTGGGTGGGGATGCCACTAGACACCCAGGAAAGTATCAAGACACAGTCAGGATGGGTGTTACTGCGCACCATGCAAATGTAACCGCTAGGTGGCACTTTCCCAAGGGATACTACCCCTGCCTGCATGACCAGATGCAGGTTGAGGGGCCTGGGTACTAGAAACAGATGCCTCCACCTGGAGGACAGGGTTTGTGGTAGCGTAGCTGACCTGGGTACAGCCCTCCGGGACACTGTTACCCCCTCTTTTCCCTCTAGTGGCCTAAATGATTCACAGAATACACAGCTGCAATTTGCCCCTGACAACAGTTTTAACCCCACACTTGTTACACTTACCACCATGGCTGATTCAGCTGACTCAGCCCTGGAGACCCCCTGTAAAATAAGATTTAGCAAAACAACCAACAGTATTTCAATGCTCTTCATACAGAGGTACACCACAACCAGTTTCAGTACAAAAAGATTTAGATCTGATTTATTTAAGGGGCAGTAACAAGGAAGGGGCAGAATCTGGTGGTTGATTCGAGATCTGAATAATTCAGGCTATAAAGCATGCACCCAAAGGTCCCTGTAACACAGTCACACACACTCTGAGTACCCAGTTGGAACTACGGCTAGCCAGAAGCGTTGCCCAAGGTAGGCCAGCATTGCAGCTGGTTGGGGCCCTGTGATGGAAAGAAAACATGCATGCACTTTAACCCACATTTTGTAATCTGGAGCCAGATAGCTCAGTCCCAAAATGATTAGCAACAATAATTAAATCAGTTGACACACTTTGATTTGAGCTTTGTTGCAGGGAGCTACCCTGGTGTTTACTCACGCTACCCAGTACAGGATGCAGGACGGACGAAATGGAGACCTCAGGATGAAGTGCTGGATTGCCAGGAGAAGTAGGGCCCACATGAAGCACCGTGGTGCCAATCCTGTTTGTTGATGCTGAGCAGGGAGCTGAACCCCCAAAGCGGGTCTCTTGTCAGTTGTTTCTCTGCGGCGTGAGCGGCTGTCTGGGCTGGGGTGGCAAGGCCCAGACTGGGTGAACAGTTCGGAGACAGTCCGGTAAGTGCTGGATACAGCTTCCAGCAAGTGTGACACATTCAAGCAGTGGGGAACCAAATCGCAACCCACTATCAGCATTCAGTACACTTACAGTAAAGGCACGGTAAATACCACAGTTCAGATGACAGTCCGGCTGCAATTCACAGTTGTCTCTGCACAAACCGTGCACTCTGTGGCAGTCTTAAGTCCTGACAGGCTGATCGCACTGAGGCAAATCTTTGGTCCACTTCAGGAGGATTCAATTTGTCACAAATCAGGATCTGATCACAAAAGCTGCAGATTCGGAAGAAGTCCATTATAAGGCTCAAGGTCTCTTCTCTTCACTTATGAAGATGGTAGCAGGCAGGCCAAACTCAGACTTCCCGCCGATTCCCCTGCGCACCACGCAGGAACAGCTACTCAAATCACTCAAACTGTTCACTCTTTCAACTCTAACTCCAGACTGACTCAGTGCTGCAGGCAGCTTGGGACTTTCCAAGAGAACCAAAAGGTTTGATTCATTGATTCATCTGTCTGTCACGGCTAGAGCTCCCCTTCCCCCTATTTATTCAATCTGTATAAAGTTTTGTGTTTTAAATTTTGTGCTTTTAAAATTCTGTTTAAAATTTGTACGGCGCCCAGAGCCTCCGGGATTGGGCGTCTTTTAAATAAATTTTGCCTTGCCATTTAGGTGCGGAAGTGTAAAAACTACTATTCCTACAGAAAGTCACTCCCACAAGACCCCTGGGGACAGCCTCCATTTTAGGATCCCAAAAGGCACTGATTGGTCTCATTAGGCAGTCCAGAACCAAGATGGTGGTGAAATGCAGAAAGTCCATACTGCAAAGGAAGGCAGGTTTGACAAACTACAATATTATTATTACTACAGCAAATAACCAGCAAACAATTACATTTCCTGATAGAGCTTCCTCTGCGCAAATAGCGATGGCAGAAGGAAGCAAAAGCACTGCAGCCCAGGCGGGACTCGAGCCCAGAAACACTCGGTCCCTACCCAGATTAATTATACACCACGGAATAGGCAGCTCTTAAAGAGACAGGCATGGAGGCTAACAGGGCACTCATATGCAAACACTTTTAACTTGCCAGGACACATAGCGCCAGCTGGGCAGTGGGCATGTAGGCAAGCCCAAGGAAGGTTTTAAGGAACCTCCATTTGTAGGGGGGTTACACAAATGAGCCCATAATGGGCTTGCAAATAGCCCATTAGCGCCTTGCCTACCCAATCGGCTCATTTGCATGTTGTGGCTGAATATAGCCCACAGGGGTGGCTTGATCCATGAAATTGATCAAGCCAGTCAGACTTCGGAAGGTATTACATGTGCAGATAATGCACTGTGGCAATTAAAAGAAACATAAAGTCATGGAAAAAAGATATAATCTTTCCACTGTACAAAGCATATGTCCATCCCCATCTAGATTATGCTACCCCATATGGTGCCCCTATAGGAGAAGGGACATTCTCAATGTGGAAAGAATCCAGCGTAGGGCAACCAAAACAATACGCTCCATTAAAGAGCTTTCATACAAAGGCAGGTTAGCTGCTTTAAATTTTAAGACGTTAGAAGAAAGACGGTTAAGAGGGGACTTGATCACATTTTATCAGATTCTGAGGGATCCTTTTTGAATTTCAGAATTAAAGTTAGAATTTAAACAAATAAAAATACATGAGGACATCCTTTACAACTATTGGCACAAAATTTGTAAACAACTAAGAGGAAATATTTCTTTAAACAAAACGTTATACATCCCTGGAATTCCCTACTCTTGGATATAGTTATTACTAGTACAGAATCCGAATTTAAAAAGAAATGAGATTATTATTTGATGAGTGGTGGTACAATAAATTATTACAATTAATTTGCAGCATTATGGGTGCAAGCTCCTTAGCTCCACTCCAGCCTTAGTATGAGGAATTCCAGTGCTATCCATTCTGTGTGAGGTATTCACTATGGGCTATATACAGCCTAGGTCCATGTCAGGGCAGCGCAGTTTCACTTTGTGCTGTGCAGAAATGAACCAATATTCAGTTGGATAGCACTGGTCCGCTATCTCACTGAATATAGCAGTCACCAGGTCTGGTGCTAGCGCAAGCCCGGTACAAGTCTTTGCCAACATGAAGTCTTGCTGTATTCTGACTAAATACAGTTAGCCTTTCCAGTTCAACTGCCCCGGAGATGAAAGAGATGACTCTATGCAAATGCATAGAACATTGAGCTCGAGTTCGGTTTTCAAACACCTGTCCCTGATACATTCTATGTAACCATCAGATTCTTTACTCCGCCTGCCTGTGAAGTTGCTCTGGAGCTTTCTCCTCTCTCACTTCGGTTAGAGTGTTTTTTTTTTTTTTTTGAGTAATCTATTTTTCCACCCTCTGTTCTTGCTGATCCTCCCCTCCTTCGGGCTCTATCAAGTTCCCTCGGACCCCTTCTGTCCTTCCCCGGCCCTCCTCCAGATCCCCAGATCAGCTGACCCCGGATATCCCGTGTAACCTTCACTGGGCGAGTCCCTGTCCTCCGAGGGGGAAGGCACCCGGGGGGGGGGGATAGCCCTAGCATGCACTTTCTAGGGCCCTGGGATGCTGCTGGGGAGCAGGAGGCACCAGGAAGGCACTGGAGGCCCCTTAGGAATGGAGAGCCATCATCCAGAGGCCAGCGAGCGATTTTCCTGGCTTTCTGAAGGCGCGTGACGTCCGGACGTCAAGGCAAGAGCCGACGTCTGTCACGCACCACCCCTAATGGCCCTGACGTGCTGCACTACCACTGGCCTCCACCAGTGGTCGTTATGGCACAGGGTCGCGATCCCTTCCCTCCCTGGAGATCGCGAGCAGTCGTGGGACGCTCAAGCTGCCTCCCCCTCCCAGCCGGCTCTCCAGCGACCCGAGCTCGTTCCTGAACCCGGGTCGCTGGCATCGCAAGCGGAAATCCAACTGCTGCGCCGACGGGCCAGCTAGTGTTTTTTTTTTTTTTTGGTTTCTTCGAACCACATTTAATTTTTTTTCGGTTCTTCAAGTTGCTGTCCTATGGTACAGGTTAGACTAGTATAGGTTTTCTTCAAAATTAGTAAGTCTTCGGTTTTCTCTTACGGTTCGCATAACCGGGAGGAAACTGGGTGAATTCTTTCCTTTTGAGGTAAAAATTTCAAGTTTAATTTGTTTACAGTAGTTGGTTTGGGATCCGGCATTTTTTGGTTTAAAAAAAAAAAAGACACTTTCTCATTTTTTTTTAATCGACCATTGAACCGGTCGTTAACCGAAAACACTTTTAGTTACTCAGGCCTGACTGCCACTTAAAAAGGGTAACTTGGCTTTCAGTGCATTATGTCAGAGAAACCCAAGAAAAAGACCGGTCTCACTGGGTTTCAGCACTGCCCATAATGTGGGGAGGTGTCTGCCAAGGCTGATCCCCACCTCATCTGTGTATACTGCCTGGGGTTTGGCCACCTAAAAATAGACTGCCAGATCTGCAAAAACTTTCTGAAAGCCATGCTGGATAAGCATTTAGCCAGGCTTAAGGAAAGAATGACCGAACAATCTGCTGACCTGGATGGCTGGTCTGGTTCAGCTCCTGAGGGAGCTCGGGAACTGGAGGAGGTGCCCTCTGACCAGTGCAATACCTCTTTGACTAAAAGGAAGGCAGATACCAAGGAGTCGGTACCTGCAAAAGAAAAAGAAAATCTGCCGGTTCAAAGCCAATGTTTGCAGCTCCAACCACCAAGGAAATCGCTAAAGCAATACAGTCCTTACAGACCGGTTCAGGGGATACCAGACCGGTTCAGAAACCGCATACCTTGGTTCAGCCACCTGCCAGTTCACTCCCCACTGGTTCGTATGATCCGGAGGCCTATTATAAACTCGAGTGGGAGGGTGAGGAAGAAGAGGAAGAGGAAGGCTTGGGTGACCCCATTGAGCCTAATGGCTCCCCTGATAGACCAGAGTCGGTTTCTCTTCCTAGACAGCCTGGGGAGTCCTCCTCTCACTATTTGTTTTTCAAGAAATTTGTTGAGACCTTACAGCTACCTACTCTTGAGGCAGCTGAAGAGGAGGAGGAGCCAGATTTCCTTGACATGATGGATGTCTCTCACACTAAGAGACTTTCAATTCCTCCTCATAAGTCTCTTAAAAAACAGACAAATAAAATTCTACAGATGCCTACTTCCATTCCCCTTGTGGGCAAAAGAATGGAAAGGAGGTATATGTTGTCTGGCAATGGTACAGAGTTCCTGTATAACCACTGTAGCCATGTAGAGGTTGCTCAGGCTGCTGCCTGTGATAAGGCTGGCATTCCCTTAGCCTAACACCCTCCTGAGAAGGATTCTCGGAAGATTGATGCCATGGCCAAGAAGCAGTATTTGGCTGCCTCATTGGGAATTAGACAAGCGTCATACATGGCATATGTCTCTAGATACCTGAAATCCAGATAGGAATCTATTCTGGAATTGGCTATGACTGCTCCACATCAACTGGCTAAGGATCTGGAGCAAATAGTCAAGGATAGCACTGAAGTATCCAAAGTCCAATTTCACTCTGCTGTGGATTCAAATGATGTATCCTCTAGGGTCATAACTACTGCAGTCTCCCTAAGAAGATTCTCTTGGCTCAGGTGTACCAGTCTCTCCCAGGACACCCTATCTAAAGCTATGGAAGTCCCTGTTGTCCAAAATTCTCTGTTTGGGGAACAGACAGAGACTTACATTAAGAAAATGGTTGAATACAGGTCTACTTACAGGAGTGCAGCTGCTAAGGAAAAAGCTGCAACTCCACAAAAGTAGTAGCCGAAGCCGGGCAGAGGTAGGCCTTACCAAAGACCTTTCTACCAGGCCCAGGCATTCCCTGCTTACCAGCAGCAGAGAGAATTCTTCAGGGGCAGAGGTAGGAGGGGTATACGTAGGGCTGCTTCCACCTCTCAGCCTAGGACCCCTGCCAAGCAGACACCCTGATGTGTCAGTCAAGGCCTCCTCCCCACTGCCAGTAGGGGGCAGGCTGGCTCACTACTTCCAGGCCTGGAAAACCATTACCACAGACAAGTGGGTCCTTGAAGTAGTGAGCCAAGGCCTTGCTCTAAGTTTCAAATGATTCCCAAGAACAAGAGCAAGGTCATTCAAACTTGCCAACAGTTCAGAGACAGCCCTGTTGGAGGCAGAGGTTACCACACTTCTGGAGCTCAAAGCTGTGGAACCTGTTCCTCCTCTTCACAAAGGAAAAGGGTTGTACTCAAGGTACTTCCTTTCCCTGAAGAAAACTGGGGAGTGGTAGCCCATCCTTGATCTACGGTATCTCAACAAACACCTAACAAAACCCAAATTCAAGATGGTGACTCTAACCCAAATCCTTCCTACCCTCAGGCAAGGAGATTGGCTAGCTTCCTTGGACCTCAGGGATGTTTAGTTCCACATTTCAATCAGACACTCTCACAGAAAGTACCTACAGTTCAAATTACCCTCATGCCATTATCAGTTCAAGGCAATGCCCTTCGGCCTTATCTCGGCCCCCAGAACATTCACAAAATGTCTGGCAGTGGTGGTAGCCCATCTAAGAAGACAGGAAATGTCTGTGTTCCCATATCTGGATGACTGGTTGGTGGTAGGCCAGTCCAGTCAGCAGGGAAGGGATGCATTGGGTCTGATGCAGGATACCCTCATATCTTTAGGATTTCTGGTAAACCTAAATAAGTCAGTACTGGAGCCCATCCACATCTTAGAATTCAGTAGACAACCTCATCCAGCTGGCAAGCTCTTTTCATCAACAGGTGTCTCATCTAGCAAGACATTTTCTCCAGCTCCAGGTGCACATGGCAGCTTCTACAGCAGTGGTTCCAGGAGCCAGGTTTCAGATGAGGGTTATCCAGTTTCATCTCAGGTCTTACTGGTCCCAGAGAAGGGACTCCTGTCCAAACTGATCTCAGTGACAGCCACTCTGATCCAGGCATTGCAGTGGTGGAAGGACAGGGACAACCTCAGGGAAGGTTTTCCATTCCTCCAGCAATCTCCTACAGTGGTTCTGACCATGGATGCCTCTCTCCCAGGGTGGGGAGCTCACTTGGGGGAACCACACTTCTCATCAGGAGTCCCTGCTCCACATCAGTCTTTTGGAGCTCAGGGCAGTGCTGTTAGCTCTCCAATCATTCATAAAGATGGTACAGGGGAAGGTGGTTCAGAGAAGAACAAACACCACCACCACCATGTACTACATCAACAAGCAGGGTGGGACAAGGTCCTCTCCCCTGTGTATGGAGGCAATGAGGATCTGAAGTTTGGCCTATTCCCTCAAGACCTCCATCTCAGCCATGCACCTGCCAGACAAGGAGAATGTACTGGCAGATGCCCACAGCAGAATAAATCAGAGCCACCACGAGTGGTCTCTGAACAGGGAAATACAACATGCAGTGTATAGGAGATGGGGCACACCACAGATAGATCTGTTTGCAGCCCCAGACAACCATCAGCTACCACAGTTCTGCTGCAGATGTCCACTTCTGGGTTCGGTGCCTATAGATGCACTGATATTGGATTGGACAGGCAACTTCCTGTATGCTTTTCCCTATTCCTTTTGATCTTCAGAGTCCTGGTCAAACTCAGGAGCCAGCCATCATCTACAGTATAATTCTGATTGCTCCATACTGGGCCAGACAGCCCTGGTACCACATGTTGCTGCCACTATCAGTGACCAGTCCAATCTGCCTCCCCAGGAGGCACAATCTTCTGACCTCCTCTTAAGGGAGGATCCTATACCCCAACCTCAAGTCCCTCAGGCTCAGAGCCTGGCTCTTAAGGACCTAGAGTACACAGGCCTGCATCTCTCTGAAGGGGTCTTGGATATTTTGAAGGTTTCTAGAAAACCTGCCACCAGAAAGACTTATACTTCCAAATGGAAGAGAGTTACTATCTGGTGTGCACAAAAGGAAATAGATCCACAGGCAGTTGGACTGGCAGTCTTGTTGAACTATTTAGCACACCTTCATTCTCTAGCCCTTCGGCCTTCCACTCTGAAGGTACATCTGGCAACTGTTTCTACCTGTCTCTCGGCAGGGAAGGGCTCTTCCCTGGCCTCTCATGCAATTTTCAAAAAGTACTTTAAAGGATTGCTCCATCTGCACCCCCTCACAGGGAGCCAACCCATTCTTGGGATTTGAATATCTGCATAACACAGCTGATGCAGCCCCATTTGAACCCACGTCCTCTGGTGAGCTCAAGTATCTGACATGGAAAACTGTTTTTCTGGTAGCCATAACCTCTGCAAGGAGGACTAGTGAGCTACAGGCCTTGTCAGTGGAGCCTAACTACATAACACTCCATAGGGATAAGGTTACCCTTAGGACAAACAGGACATTTCTTCTGAAGGTGGTCTCTGACTTCCACCTGAATCAGTCCATGACATTACCTGTCTTCTTCATTGAACATTCTAGTTCAGGAGAGGGTAGACTACATAGCCTGGCTGTTAAGAGGACTATTAGCTACAATCTGGATCAGACTAAGGCCCATAGGAATGAGTGCATACAACTGTTCCTCGCCTGTGGAGAAGTGGGTAAAGGCAAGCCAGCCACCAAGAGGACCATTGCTCAGTGGATTATGTCTTGCATCCAGTTCTGCTATGGTAACCTGAGGATGGAGCCACTAGCTGGTCTTAGAGCCCACTCTACTAGGGGAACAGCTGCCTCTATTGCAGCTGCCAGAGATATTCCCCTGCTTGAAATCTGCTAAGCAGTTACCAGGAAAACTGTTCACACATTCAAGAAACAGTACTGCCTGGACACCCAGGCTAGGAGCAATGCCAGATTGGCACAGTAGTACTGCAGAGCCTATTTCCTAAATAGGTTCTGTGCCCACCTCCATGGGGCACTGCTTGGTAGTCTGCATTTAGTCCGAATACAGCAAGACTTCATGTTGTTTGAAGAAACAATTACTTACCACAGTAATCTTGTTTCTTCTAATAGAGTATTGCTGTATTCTGACCTCTCTCTCTGCCTCCCCTAACAGAACCTGGGGAAGGGGGCACTGCATTACAGCGGTTCTATTTTTTGAGTGCTGCACCACTGGGGGCATTTTCTTGGGCACCTCTGACTTGAGCCTCCTAGTTTGCTCTTTTTGTTTGGCTATTAGTCCTTTGACAACTATTTCGTTAAAACTGTTATGTATGTAGTGTAGCTTAGAAGCCTATGTTTAGCACTTGTGAGAATCTGATGGTTACATAGCATGTACCAGGGACAGGGGTTTGAAAACCGAGCTCGAGTCAACGTTATATGCAGTTGCATAGAGTTAACGCTTTCATCTCTGGGGCAGTTGAACTGGAAAGGCTAACTGCATTTAGTCAGAATACAGCAAGACTCCATTAGATGAAACAAGATTACTACGGTAAGTATTTTTTTCTTCTTTGACTATCCTGCCCCTCATGTTTAGAACTTCTATTCTAGGGACATGGATATGTTGTTCATCCACACTCATTGGCAGTATCCTTGCCGCTTTAAATCTTGCCGGAAGGTCTTCAAGCTTGCTCCTCCCACCCACCCGGGTGGTATAACTCTCGGCTCCGCCCCATGACGCCAGATCTTCCTTACCGCTTGGAAGCTCAGGTTCCCTCCTTAACGCTCTGCGTTTGTGACTAGTTCCTATTTCTCCGTTTGCGGATTTAAAATAATATTTTGCAAAAGACTTCAGTCTTGATCCCTAGGGCTGCGATGGATAATCGACTCCCAGTTGGGAGATGCCCATGCGGGCAGAAGATGTCTCGGACGGATCCACACTCACGTGTGTCTGTAGGCCTTGAGCACGACCGCGGGCTTACGACCTGTGCTCATCTTTCGGCCTCGTCCTCGAGACCCGTGCTGCCCGATTGCAACTGGGTCCGTCCCGAGCGTTCCCTCGGTGAAGTCCAAGGAGGCCCGGTTGGCGGTGTCAGCGGCGGCGGGCCTCGGCGGATCAGCTCGGCGGATGGTCGCCCTCGAGAAGAGGCGGCGCGGCCGTGTCTTCTCCGACGCGGCATTTATCCCGCTCTCTCTGGGTTCTTCCTACGGCTTCCTTTAAGGAGCTTTGTCTGTCCCTCTCCACTAAAGGAGAAGGGCCTGCGTCTGCTGGACCTTTTCTCGGTCAAAAGAGGGACAAGGTGAAGTCCCTCGTCGGCGGCTCTTGGGGCGGAAGGTCCCTCTCCCGGGCCGTCGACCGTCGGCCGGTCGACCGCGCTCGGCTTGACCACTGGCCTCACGGTGTCCCGTCAGGTCAGTTGACCGAGACTCCCACTGATGAAGTCGAGATTTTTCGACCCATTGACGGGCTGTCGCCTTAGCAGCCGAGATTCCCTCTCCCGGTTCCCCGGGAGGAGTTGAGGATCCCGTGGGCTCGCCTGTGCCTCCGGTTCCGGAGCCCTCGGATGGACCTTCGAGCCGAAGGAGTGTCGGTTCGGCCGACACCTCCCTGCACCGACCGGAAATTCCGGGACTCTGGGTCTCGGTCTCGGACCTCTTGGCGGTCCAGCCCGTTCCCACCGTCATAAGGCGGTCTCGGTCTCGGCACCCGCGGTGGCGGCGTGCTAAATCTCGTCCTCCTCCTCCGGATGAGGAGGCTTCGCGTAAATTACGTCGGCGGTGCGAGAGCCTTATGTTGCAACAGCTCCTCCTGGCGGGAATAAGCCGACTCCGGCGCCTTCCCGGCCATTAAGTAAGGCTGTCACGGGCAGCCGACACAACCTCGACTTGCCGAGGCCTATACCCAGGCGGTTGTTCGGCCAAACCAACTGCTCCACCGATTGCGGTGGAACCTCCGCCTCCACAGCCACCAATTGGGGCTCCGACCAAGGATTCTCGGTCGGCTAAGGGTTTACCCCATCGGCTGTCAGTTACCCTCACTCCCGACCGACCTCGGCAGGTGAAGGGTGGCTCAGGCCAGAGGCAGCTCTTGAGGACTCTTCCGAGTCGAAGATGATTCCTCCTTCTTCTCCAGCGACTGGACTTGGAGTCTTCAGAAGGTCAGCCAATGGACGATAGCCCGTCGTCCTTCCTAGGACTGCTTGGCTCATCTCGGAGTCTCCGGGATGGAGCTCGAACCCGTTCCAAAGCAGGCCAGGTATCCCTCACGGAGATTCTGGACGAGGATTCTCCGGCGGAGGCCTTTCCGGTGGCGAGGCCATAGTGGGTCCAGCACTGGAACTTTGGCGCCCTGCTTCCTGCCCTCGCCTTGACCAGGATGGCCAGGAAGTATCACGGTCCCGGTTCCTTGTCGATTTTGGAACACCCTCTGCTGAGGGTTGGTTACCGACAAGCGTTTTCCGGCGCCGGCAGCGCCAGGGATGTGGACAAACCTCCTGACAAGGGTCAAGAGGTGGACTATGTCGGGCGAAAAGTCTCGCTCGTCCTCCTCGGCTCGTCAGGCCAGTTCGGCCCGTCCTCATGGCACATTTTCTCATGCCCTGTTGGGCTCCTGGATGAGGTCATCCCTCATCTTCCCGCCCGATCTGCAGACTACGGTTAAGCAGGTGCGGGACCAGGGCAGGGCAGTGGCCAACAAGCAGCTCAGACTGCTTTGGATGTAGGGGACTCATGTGCCAGATCGGTGGCGGCCGCAGTGGCTATCTTGTCGGCGGGCTTAGCTGAGGATATCCACCTTTACTTCGGATACCCAGCACAAGTTGGCGGATGTTCCCTTTTGAGGGACTGACCTCTTGACCCTGGGGTGGAAGGTCACCTGCAGAGGATCGAGAAGTCAATGCCACCTTGGACTCGGTCTCTTCCGCTCAGAAGGACAAGGCGCAAACCACAGCCTAAGCCCTTTCGTCCTTCTGTGCCCCAGCCGGCCCAGCAACATCAGGGCCAGCAGGCTCGGCCTTGGCATCCCAAACCCAAGCCGCCGGCTTCCTCTAACAGGAGGCAGGGAGGAAAGGGCCCAGGAGGTCCCTCGGCCGGTCCTCCTCCAAGCCTGCCCAGTGACGGGCTGAGGGGTGCCCCATCCCGTCACCCTACCCTGGGTCCCCCGGGGACGGCCCGCACTCTGCTCCGCCTGGTCCGCTGTTACCACGGACAGGTGGGTCTTGGAGGTGGTGGGAAGAGGCCTGCCTCTGGAATTCGAGCAGGCACCACCCTTCAGAGCCGTCGCCCCTCGGGGGGCTTCGGGATCCCCAGCCTCACTGGCGGCTCGTCGAGCCGACATCGCTCTCCTCCTCCAGAAGGAGGTGGTAAGAGAGGTGGTGGACCCTCCTTCAGACCCAGGGTTTGTGTCCAGGTACTTCCTGGTTCCGAAACGGACGGGGGGCTGGCGCCCCATTCTCGACCTACACGACCTAAACAAGTTCCTAAGGTCTCGAACCTTCAGGATGGTCACTCTGGCTCAGATAATACCATCCTTGGAGCAGCGCGTGTGGTTCTGCTCTCTGGACTTGCAGGGCAGCGTTTTTCACGTCCTATCCATCCGTCTCACCAGAGATTCCTTCGCTTCCGAGCGGAAGGATCTCTCTGATTCAAGCCATGCCCTTGGCTTGTCTCCAGCTCCCAGGGTCTTCACCAAATGCATGGCAGTGGTGACAGCATTCCTCTTGCGCCGAGGGTCGGTGTACCCTTACCTGGACGACTGGCTGATAGCAGCTCCCTCCAGGAAGGAGGCGGAGTGGTCCAGAGATCTGGCCCTCCAGGTCTGCTCTCAACTGGGCCTCCTTGTCAACGAGGCCAAGTCAGAACTCGAGCCGAAGCAGGTGATTTTATTCATCGGGGCGCAGCTCGACTCTCTTCGAGCCAGAGCGCGGCTCCCGGCGGACAGGGCCGAGGTTCTTTCCTCCTTTGCCCGATCATTTCTGGTTGGGCAATCGCGCCCTCCCGGGACTTCCTGCGCCTCCTGGGTCTCATGGCGGCCTGTACCAGCGTGGTCCGTTGGGCCCGCTGGAACATCACGTCCCCTTCAGTGAGACTGGCCAGCCAGTGGTCTGGCGCTGCGATCCCTTGGACCAGCTTGTGTCGGTGACACAGGGGATGTGGAATGCTCTCCAGTGGTGGACCGTTCCAGATCAATTGCAGGAGGGCATCGTTCGTCCGCCCGAGCCGGCGGTCTCTCTGTCGACCGATGCCTCTCTGATGGGTTGGGGTGCCCATCTGGGGAACACCGGGCTCATGGCCTCTGGTCCCGGGGAGTCGATGCCACATCAACCTGCTGGAGCTCGAGCGGTCCGCGCTCTCACCGCCTTTGCTCCGTTCCTCCGGGGTCAAGTGGTCCGAGTCAGGCGGACAATACCACGACCATGTACTATCTAAACGCCAGGGCGGGGCCGCTCCATGCTTCTATGCAAGGCTCTCCGCATTTGGTCCCGTCTGCGCAGCCTGGAGGCGGATCTCCTAGCCATTCACGTGGCAGGAGCCTCAACACCCTGGCCGATGCCCTGGGCGGATGGGGGCTGCATCCCCAGTGGTCTCTCCTGCGGAGGTAGTACAGCATCTGTTCTCCCTTTGGGGCACACCTCAGGTGGACCTGTTTGCCTCCACGGAGAGGCGAAGCTGAGTCTGTTCCATGCCCGCCCCCTCAGCAGGGGCTCGCTGCAGGGGATGCCTTCTCGAGGCAATGGACCCCGGGCCTCTTTTACGCCTTTCCCCCATTTCCCTTGATCCACAAGGTGCTTCTCAAGGCGAGGAGGGACAAGGCGCAGGTGATTCTGATAGCCCCAGACTGGCCTCGCCAGTTCTGGTACCCAGATCTCCTCAGTCTCAGCTCCAGGACTCCGCGGCAGCTTCCAGCTCGCCCGGACCTGCTCTCAGTCAATCAGGGGAAGGTGTTCCATCCGGACCTTCAATCCCTGCACCTGACGGCCTGGTTCCTGAGCGGCTAGAGTTCCAGGCTTTGGGTCTTTCCGACGAGGTCCTCAATGTAGTTGAGGCGTCCCGTAAGGAGTCGACCAGAAAATGCTATGCCTTCAAATGGAAAGGTTTTCCATTTGGTGTCAGGAGCAAGGGCTTGGACCCTTCCTCCTGTTCCTTGGCAAGCATCTTGGACTGTTTATGGTCCCTTTCTAGTCAAGGGCTTGGAGTCGGCGACCCTAAGGGGTGCACCTGGCAGCCATCTCTGCTTACAGGCGCGGGCCGGAAGCAGTCGTGGCGCAGGAGAAGGTGGTCTGGCCGCTTTTCAAAGGCCTCGATCACATTTCCTCAGTCTGGGAACCCCCACCTCCGTGGGATCTACTGCTGGTACTGGCAAAGCTCATGGGCAAGCCATTGAACCTATGCACAGGTGTGCTCTCTCTACCTGTCGTGGAAGACCGCCTTCTTGGTGGCTATCCGTCAGCCAGAAGGATGGGAGGCTCAGGCGCTTTCCATCGAGTCTCCTTACCTGGTCTTCCACAGGGACAAGGTTGTCCTGCGCCCCCACCCGAAATTCCTTCCGAAGGTGGTGTCGGAGTTTCACCTTAACCAGGTGTTGACTCTGCCGGTGTTCTACCCCAATCACACCTCGGAGGCCGAATATAGGCTCCATACTCTGGATCCTAGAAGGGCGCTCGCTTATTATAAGGAGCGCACGGCTGAAATTCGGGGAGAGGTTCGCCAGCTGTTTGTCACCTACGCTGAAGCCGCATCTGGCAGACCTGCAGCCAAGCGGACGATAAGCAGGTGGGTAACCTCCTGCATAGATCTCTGCTATAAGTTAGCGGGCATGGAGCCTCCCAGAGGGATAAGAGCTCATTCTACCCGCCATACTGCTGCAACGGTGGCTGCTTCCAGGGACGTCCCTATCCAGGAAATCTGCAGGGCTGCTACCTGGAAGTCAGCAAACACCTTCATTACCCACTACCACATCGACCTTGAGTCACGCCGGGAAGCTGGTTTTGGGGCCTCGGTTCTCCAGTCTCTCTTTCCCAAGTAAGTATATGGGGGTGTGCGTCTTGCCTCCCTCCTCCCGGAGAACTGCTAGGAGTCTGCCAATTAGTGTGGATGAACAACATATCCATGTCCCTAGAAATACAGGTTACTCACCTGTAACAGGAGTTCTAGGAATGGTATATGTTGTTCATCCTACGACTCTCCGACCTCCGCCTTCGACGCACAACCTGAGCTTCCAGCGGGCCAGATCTGGCGTCATGGGGCGGAGCCGAGAGTTATACCACCCGGGTGGGTGGGAGGAGCAAGCTTGAAGACCTTCCGGCAAGATTTAAAGCGGCAAGGATACTGCCAATGAGTGTGGATGAACAACATATACCATTCCTAGAACTCCTGTTACAGGTGAGTAACCTGTATTTTCTGTAGTCCATACTGATAGCATGGGACAGTCAGTTAACAAGTTTAGGGCCTGATGCATGTATAGAAAGAGACTGAGCACTTGCTAGTTTTGATGCAACACTGTTCTTGACTCTCCGGGCTGAGTTACTGAAGGTATAGGGACTCTGCGGTTTCATTAAAGTACTGAGCAGTACTTGGGGTTGTTTTTGAGATATAATATACAAATTAGAGTGTAATTTCAGAAAAAAATGTTGTGACTTTGAAGAAAGGAGACCAAAATTACTATATAAATTGCAATGATGGGTTCATAACTGAGCTGGCAGGGAAAATGACAGAAATGATATGTGATTTCATATTTTGAGAAGGCAGTTTGGAAAGTTATGAGAAAATTGGTGAGCTATGTTCTACCGAAGGAAGGGGGGCATATTTTACAATGGCTCTCTGCATCTCCTGTTTGAGATTCCTTATTTCTGTAAAGAAAGCCACGTTTTTAATTAACTTTTTTCACCATTTCATCTATATGCATTCCTAGGTTTAGGCACCTCAACTCATGTTATGTTTTATTCATAGTAATGTGTTTGCGAACTTTAATCCTTCTATGAGCTGTTCTTTTAATTTTTGTATGAACTTCAAATACTGGCCTCTGGTGGTCTTGCAATAAATTGTGCTTTGATTTGATTTGCTTTTTGAGAGGGACAGACGGTGGCCTAGTTTTAATTCAAAGAGGAGTGGTGGTGGTGGTGGAGGGGTGGGTGGGGGATGGAGGACTGCAACCTGTTTTGTATAGAAATCTGTTGGAGGGGACTGCTGTGCATGCTTCTGCCCTACATAACTACAGTCCACAATCCTTGTTTGCATTTTATGAAAGACTGCCCACAATAGCCAACCCTCTGTAGCTTTTCAGGGTCCAGCCTGTCTAATCTCATTTGTGTGTGAGAGAGGTGGGAGGGGGTCTTAGAGTTCTGAGTCCTGCTTTAGACCGCACAGTTGGGGTGGATGGGGGAAGGGCATTTGCATTCCTACAGGTTCTGCAAACCACAAGAAGGAAAGGTGGAGATATGCCTACAGATGCAAAAGTTTAACTTTTGGCCTTACAGGCAGCTCTGACCTTTGCAAAGATTAGAAGCAGTGGAGTTTTATTCTTGATGTCATTAAAAAAAAGTTGTATTCTGTCAGTCGTAAACAAAAATATAATCACAGCAGTGTTAAAAAACAAAAGTGTTAGTGCTGAGATTAGATAACAGTTACCAGAGAGATATAGTAAATAAAAGAATGTGAAGGCCTTATTTCCAAACTGGGGCATAATGACAGTGATAGAAATAGAGAATAATGGATGGGGAAGGGTTTGATATGAGAATTTAATGCACATCCGAGTTGTGGGATGCTACATAAACCCCGAGGGCAAAGCCCGAGGGGTTTATCAAAGCATCCCACAACGAGGGTGTGCATTAAATTCTCATATGAAACACCCTCCCCATCTTTTATTTTTTATAATAACAGACCAGCAATTTTTCTCCAGCAGTTTGTGAGACTGTTTGGCCCCGCCCACATACAGAATGTTGGCCAATGAGGCAGCAGCATGGTTTGACTGGTATGGCTCATGAATGTCATAACAACCAGCTGGTTGTTATGGAAAATATCAACCTGGTCAGTACATTGAGAGAAATTGCTGTCCAGTTATTATATTACAGTATATAATCCATAT
This sequence comes from Neoceratodus forsteri, assembly GCA_016271365.2. Classification (NCBI taxonomy): domain Eukaryota; kingdom Metazoa; phylum Chordata; order Ceratodontiformes; family Ceratodontidae; genus Neoceratodus; species Neoceratodus forsteri. Next base: position 1,298,204,272 of record CM057459.1, on the reverse strand, counting down.
TCCATATTCCATTGGATTCCACAGTCCATTGGGGAAGGTGAATTACCAGAAACTCCAATATGGTATTCTGTGTCAGAATCGGTATACTGCCTATCCAGAAAAGTATGCTTTAGATTAAACTGAAGAGTGGAAGCATGGAGGAACGATAGTTCAAATGGAATACCAGCATGATGAAAATGGTATTCCACTTAGAAAACTAGTATGTAAAATATGGTGGACTACCATTAATGTGGCCTTGGCCAGCCTGTTTTTTGATTGGATCGTGCATCAACCTATAGGATGGATGAGGAATACCCGATGGTTCTGACTGCAGAGTACTATAAAAGGTACGAGACATAATGGCAGCTTTCCTGATATTAGCAGCTGAGACTTAAAATGATTGGGAGATGCTTGTTACTCCAGGTAGTCAAGTCATCTCCAGTGAGACCTGACTGATCATAATGTGTTAGGCACAGATGAGACCTTTATTAAAGTTAATGAACAGTTTGGATAGATGAGCTTTCATGACCTCTAGGGTACTGTCTTTTCATCTATGATGTTTCAGAGTTGAAGCAAAAACGTTAACACTGACTGTGAAATATGCCTGATAAGGACAGGACTTGAGCCTAATAAATATACCATCGTTACCTGACAAATTTTACGCAGTCTATGTTTTTTCTGGCTAGCATGTCATGAGGCAGTATAGCGCAGTGGTCTAAGGCTCTGAGCTGCAAATCTGGTGACATCCAGCAGACCAGACCTGGGTTTGAATCCCATAGCTTCCACTTGCATACTGTGTGACCCTAAGCAAGTCACTTAACCTCCTTGTGCTCCCAGGTCGCTCCTGTAAAAAAGCTTTCAGCTTAGTGTGCTATACCTGGTTAAACAACTAAATAAAAAAAAAGCACGTGGCACTGTCCAGACAATACTTCTTGCATTTTACATTATTTGCCCTTGTCAGTGTGGCTGTGGCCTATTGGGAACCCCTGCACCTCACTTCCAGTTTTCACCTACCCTTCATTTGTTTGTCCCCATGGAGTCTTGGTTAATCCCCTCCTTCTGGATAGGTGGGGGATTACCCCTAAACGTGCCTGTCACCGGGGAACAGAGGAGGCAGTGGGGACTGGACTGGATGTACTGGGCCCCCTAGAAGCCAAAACTTGGGCTGTGCTGTTCCAGTTTCAGTCCCAGTCGGCCTGGAAGTTGTCAGTGCGTGAGGGGGCCATATGTTGCATTGCCTCTTGTGGTCACCCAGGTGGCAGTATTGCAGCAAGGATAACAGCCCCCACTGGAGAAGAACAGCATCCTCTGGGATGCTCACTCCTCCACCACCCTAGTAGAACTACCACGTCACTGAGGATCCAGTCCCAAACAATGAATTCTTAAAGGGAATATAAACCCCATTGTTTACTTTTTTTAAGATAACTCCGACAGGTAGAACGCAATCAGTCAAGATCCAGGATTCAATCTCCCCCCTCCCCCAATCCCAACAGGAGTCCCTCAGGGCTCTGTACTTGGTCCCAATCTCTTCTCCATCTTCCTCAATGATCTTCCTACAGCCTGTTCCCCCTCATCTTCTATCCACATGTATGCCGATGACACTGTACTGTTCACCACTGGCAAATGCCTCCTCGATGTAGCAACCACCCTTCAGTATGACTTCCAGCAGGTTCGGCGCTGGTTTGCCTCACATCAGCTATTCCCAAATGCCAAAAAGACAGTCTCCAGGACCTTTGACACTAGGCAGAGAATCTATAGGCTTCACCCCTTATCCTCTTTCCACACCCTTGATGGGACAATCCTTGAGAACACCTCCTCTTTCAGATACCTTGGGATTTGGCTGGACCAACACCTCAGCTTCTCTGGCCACATTGACACCATTCTGAAAAAACTACGCCCCAAGCTTGGTGCCTTATTTAGAAACCATAGTTGCATCCCTCCTACGGCACAGCGTGAACATGTCTAGAAGATGATCCTCCCCATTTTTGACTGCTGTGATGTAGTCTATGGTGCCGCTCCCAAATCCTCCTTAACCAGATTGGACTCTCTAACTCCTTCTGTCACTTTGCCCTTGATGCTCCACCACGCATTCATCATTGTGACCTTTACCACACCTTGTCCTTTCCCCCGCTTGCTGACAGCGCCTTGCTCATTGTGCCAAACTCACTTCTAAATTCTGGCTTGGAGAACTTCCCCCTTACCTCTCTTGCTCCCTCACCTCTCCTCCTCTACCCTCCCACTTCCTCAGATCTGCCAACACTCGTACTCTGCTGGTCCCCCATCGTACCACCCTTATCGGTCAATCAGGCTACTCCCATTGTTTCCCTAAAATCTGGAACTCCCTTCCCCCCCCAACTATGACATTCCTCCTCCCCTCACTCCTTAGCCTCGGCCTTACATAACTTTCATGCAATTAACTGCTCCTGTTATAACCCTCCCTAACTAAGCTCCCCTTCATGCCTGCTCTGCTACTCGCTCAACATGCTCCTGCCAAATACTCCCCACCCGAGCCTTTCTACTCAGCACTACCACTTTCTAGTTCCTCCTGTTTCTCTGCCCTCCTACCCCCATTCCAACCCTCTCGTGCTTGTCTTGTACCCTGGCAGGGTTCTCAGCATCCTGGAGGGGTCTAATACCGGGCTATTCTCTGCCTCTTCCCCCCACTCCAGGCCATTCCCTGCCCTCCCTGTCCACTCCCCTCATCCCCCTTCCCCCCTGACTCCTTACTTCTCAGCATTTAAATAGGTGTTAGCTTACTCATACCTGATAAAATTTGCACTTCTGCACTATCTGTGCATGTATATTACTGTATGTATAATTCTCAGTCATGTTACATATTAATTCTGTAAGACTCTCTACAAATGTATAATATATGTATCAGTTTAAATGCTAATGTTTGTGCTTTTTCCACAGTTCTGATAAATGTTAACTTTATGATGTTTTTCTAAATTTCACATCCTACTGTACCCCCTTCCCCCCCAGTCACACCGGGAGATGAGCAACTTGTTGTTTAGTGTGCCTTCCTGGTGAAACATTTCAATAAATAAATAAATAAACATTTTGTGGCCTTGTTTTGAAATAGTACTGGGCGTTTCTTATTTATCAACCTTTGTTAATGCTGCCTTTTCCTCACCCAGTTTAATTCCTTATTAGTTCCGGAACCCAGTGACATCAGACTGCTAAGTAATTAAAAATGAATATTGGCCATGGAAAAGGCTGAAGGCTGCATTAAACAGGGACTAAACCAGGCAAAACTGAGGAGCACCAGGATTTTCAAAGCAGTGGTGCTATAGTAATCAAATACGCATCAAAGAAAGGCAAAAGCACCCACTGCACGGACAAATAAACACATTGAAGTGTCATTCCTTGATGTGAAAACTTGTGGCAAATACATAACAGGTGGCTAAAACAATTCAGGTGGTGGCAAACGTGGAAAAGAATTGCGTCTCACCTAGCAAACTGCTAGGCTTCCTCACTGTGATTTGGGAAGCTCATATCTAGTACTATAAATACAATAGTTATGTGCTCAATTAATTGAATAATCGCCCACCAGCCCTAACAATCAAAGGTGGTAGTGAAGCATTTAAAAAACTCCTGCATATTTTTACAAACCTTTGCCGTAAGAGTTACTAGTACGAATCACACAATCCTGAAGCTGGCCTGGTGGTATGGAGGGCTGAGGCAGCGATGCCTTACCTCCTACCACGCTGGTGACCCATGTTCGCAGTGTGAGCGGGTCCTCAGGGACCAGCCGGGGTGGGAGAGGATCGAGCGTCTGGAGGACTGCTCTCCTCTCCCAAGGAGGGTGGGGATCAGCGGCTGGCCATTTGCCTGACACCTAGCTGAGGCTAGGTGTTGGCATGCCAGGCCAATACAGTGAGGCAAGGAGGCAGAGCAACTGGTGGGTGTGCTGCATGTGGACACACGTGTGATGCACTCATTGTTGGCATTGCACGCTCTGCTACCAAGAAAAGTGGAAAACTTGGCTGCCATGGTCACGAAGCTTGATGGCCGTCTGCCTAACGCCCCATCTCCGAGGGTGCCACCCATACTGGATCCAGTCCTGGTGGGGAGTTGGGGGCTCCCCACCACCCTGCCATGGGGGGCAAGCTGTGGGGGTTGCAGGATGGTGGCCTGAATAGGAGATGGGCATGGACAGCGGACGGAGGATGAAGGGGATGCCTGGACAAAGGTACCAACCGGGATCCAAGGGGGGAGAAAAAAGCAAGGTAAAAAAAAATCACACAATCCTGTAAATCTTGGGTTATAAAAAAATAAAGAGCTCAAATAACTATTTAAATATAGACCCCTTAGACATTAGCACTATAAATGGGTAAACATATACTCAGAATTGATATTCTTTAATGGCCATTATGGCACATGGACTCTAAATAAGGAAAAAATAGGACTGTTTCGAAACAAGCACACAAAACAATACGCTGGAGTTATTACATAGACTTCACACTTGCCCAACTGTACAATTATATTAAAAAATTTAAACAACAGGGTTTATGTTTCCTTTCAAGGATCATGCTGTTTCTATATTAATAATGTAATTCTGGCAAAAACATCACTATAAAAATTTTTCTTTTCATTTCCTTTCATCCCTGAACTGAGCTACTGTACACAATTATAAGGTTTTAAAAAGTTCTTGCACTCTCTCGTAATGCCCACAATGAAGAAATGAAATATACGGTGTGGTGTGGTGCTCTCTGTATTGCTTCACGTTGCAAATGGGGGAATTCTTACATATGGATAATGTGTTCCCCCACTGGGGTAATGATACAGCCCAAAAGCAGTGGCCTCAGCACAGAACCCTGGGAACATGAACATTCTGGCTACAGCAGTTACTCAGTTACAGTGTATGGTGGAATGCAGTTGTGTATGGAAATCCATACACCGCAAAAAGTTGTTCTGCTGCAGCAGTGACGTCCTCACTAATGCAGAATGACTTTTCGTTCAGCGTTAGTGAGGATATCATAATGCAAGGGACTCCAGCAGACTTTGTGATTCATCCCTTTCTGTGTGAGAGTGGCGCGCGGGTGTCCTGGGCAGCGGCAGTTTAATCGAGGGTGGTCCGCAGAGACGATTTAAAATATAGAAAAGTTTTTTTTCTTTTTTTGTCATCGTACACTATATAGAACAGTGTATAGTTAACCATATACTACTCGGCTATTCTTTCACCTCGAAGATACAATGCCGACTTGGAGACCTCCCGAGGTTCGTTCTCGAGGTCATCAGTCGACAATGTATCCACTCAGTGGAAGAATAGCCTTGTGGTGTATGGTTACCCATACACTATCCTATATTTTGCTGTACCATTGAGGGGATAGTAAGCATAGACTTAGCTTTCTAGAATATGTACCTTTTTCAGCCATTGTTTGTTGTTTTTGGTTTGGGATTGTGCAACTCTTGGGCAGGTAGGGGCTATCTGTTGTCAGGGAGCAACCCTGGTATACAAAGAAATTTAGAAACTGTGCCTGTTAATCTGAGGCTTTCAAACTGAGTAGCTGCTAGTTAACTCTCTTTCCAGTGCCTGCAGTGCCTAAATGGGGACCACTTGCAATTTCTAGGTTGTTTGTCTTATGGGTGTATAAATGGACTACTAGCCTGATGCCTCAGGTAAGTGAGGGTATTTTTTGGTTGTGGGGGTTTAGTCAGATAATTAGGTGAGGTTAGCTGTATGTCCCTCTCCGCGCCTCTATTGGTGTGGTTGCCCCTCTGCATATCTGTATTTGCCAGTATTCTTTTTTTTTTAAATATATATAGCTTTTTACCCTGGTGGCAGTTCCACATTTGTCTCCACCTCCTCCCTGGCCAGCACTCACCTCCCTTGGGGTATCCCTGACACAAGTCCCCCATAGATTCTCCCCGTGGCGGGGTTGGAGAGGGAGGGTCATCTTTCCCCTTCCCCCCAGACAAATAATCCAGAGTCATGTCTGTTTCCTTAGGTGGCAGTGCGGGCCTGAGGAGGTGCATGGAGCAGTAGTCTGCCACTGGGTCCCCTTTTCCGTTTTTTCCCCTGTGTCCCCTTGCTATGACACACACCAGGACATGCACATGGAGGTACACATGCGCTGCAGAAATGTGGCTCCTCCCTTCAGGTCAGTCTACTGTTTGCACTACAAACGGGCCTCTACCAAGTGGCAGTCAAAGGCTGAGGTGACTGGCCGGCCTGGTGGCGCTGAGGGTTGAAGCGCTGGATGCCACACTATGCTGCACCGCTGACCCGGGTTCAGGAACAAGCCAGGGTCGGTGGGGGTCGGCAGGGAGGGTAAAGGATGGAGTGTCCACTGGACTGCTCTCCTTCCCTGGGGAGGGGGAAATGCTGTCACTAGTGCTTTGGTGGCTTCTAGTGGTGGCTGGGGAGAGTCAGTAGCACAGGCAGCCAGAGGGGGAGACGTGTGGAGGCCAATGCCGGAAAGGTGTGCGTGCGGTAGCATGCGTGCACCTGTCCCTTGGCATCATTGTATGCCTCACATGTTGTAGGGGGAGAAAACGGGAAAACTGGCACTGGTTGTGGCGGCATGATGGCCGTCTCCGATGGGGAGCAATGGCTCCAAAGGTACGTGGCGACACACTGGATCCTGGTTCGGCGGAGGGTGCAGGGGGGCCCAAGCCACAGGGGCACTAGCTGCGGAACCTGAATGGGAGCTGGGGATCCCTGGAGATGGCAGCCGGAGACGTGAAGGGGATGCCAGGATAGAGGTAGGCAGAACAGGGCCAGAGGGTGAAAAATAATTAACAAAAAAAAAAAAGGCTGAGGTGACTGGCCACCCCTCTCCTGGAGAGGAGGGTGGTCCCTGGCATGCTTAATCCTCTCCTACCCACTGACCCCAGGCAACCTGTGCTTGTTCCCAAACACGGGTCACCGGAGTGGCAGGAGGTAAGGCAATGAATGCCTCAGCTCTCCATGCCACAGGGCCAGCTACTGTTTGCCCGTATTCTAACTACATTAGGTGCAGAGATTCATATTTTCTTCTTATGGGGTACAAGTTAGTTTCCTAGCTGCACTGGTGCAGCAGATGCCTGTAGTTTGTCAGGCAGAGTTTCTAAGCCTGCCTTTTGGTGTCTAAGCCTGCTATCCGTATGCCTTGCTGAGTTATGTAGCGGAATGGCCTGCTCCTTGTCCTTGGGTTTTATCCCCTTTTTTCTTTGTGTTATTTTTCTGACCATCCAGAATCCATCTTGCCGAGCTTGTGTCGCTTTTTGGTCCCTGTTTTCCCTTTCTTGCTGGATTCCTTCCAGCTCCTTTCTAATTATCTTTAAAAACACTGTAGCACTATCACAATACATCTACCACATAAATTCAGTATTTACAGTCAAAAGGGGCCCTCTACAGAAGAAGTTTTTAAATGTTGGGAGTGGTGGCCATCTTTAATGACTCAAGTCATTAATTTTAAAAATAGTTATAAAAGCTGCTTTTTAAATATCTGAGGAAATTAAAAGAATACTGATAATAAATTTAAAGATGTCAGAAATACACTTTTGCAAAAACATTTGATGAAAATATTTGCTAAAAAAATGCCGTTGCTTTAAAGAGGGTGTGTGGCCTCCATCAAAACTAAGACACAGTTGGGGACGGCCCAGTGGTGCTGAGGGCTGAGGCACTGGACGCCTTACCTCATGCTATGCCAGTGACCCATGTTTGGGAACGAGCACGGGCTGCCGGGGGTAGGCAGGGTTGGAGAAGGATTGAGCGTCCAGAGAACTGCTCTCCTTCTCCAGGGAGGGGGGGCATCAGTGGTCGGCGTGTGGCTGGCCCCTAGTGGAGATTGGGGGGCAGTACACAGACACTGCAGCAAGAGGTGCGGGAGGGGCAGATGCTGGGTGGAACACATGTGGAAGCGTGTATGCTCCTCCCACTGGCATCATTGCACACCCCTCCCTGCAGGGGAAAACTGCCTCAAGAAAAAAAAAATTCTCGGCAGCATGAAGGCTGCCCTGATGGCACAGCCATGGTTGCGTAGAAGTCAGCTCCCTCCTGGGTCCACCCTCCTGGTCTCCGCAGTGGTGAGGTATTCCCCGCTGCGATGCAGCCAGAGGGGGTTGTGACAGGGAGGTCTGAACTCTGTCCGTGACTGGGGCAGCAGCCATGAAAGTTGGCTGGAAAGGGGGAAAAACCAAAGGCACAACCTCCCCCCAAAGTCGAGGAAGTAAAATAAACATACTAAAAAAAAAAAAACCCTAAGTCACAGTTGGCATTAGAACTCGACTGCACTAAATCCCCACAATCTGAATATCTTCTTTTTTTTGTAATAAATTGGTTATTATTTGATAGCTTCATATATCCATTGTAGGAGAAAGGTAAACCTTACAGATAAATTATGTATTTTAGCCACAGAAGCATTCCTAATAAAGATATGTAGAATAGTGTGCTGGCAGCAATACACAACAAGGTTGTGTTTCCATTGAGGAGCAGAGGCGACATTATAGGGACCTCGAAAGTGAAGCTGTCTGGGGAATTAGCCCCAAGATGAAAAAACATGCTGAGTTAGGCATTATTGCCTGTATTTTATGTTGTATAGTGTTAACAGTATTTTGTAAACAAATCGCTTCCTGATGACTTTGCCTACCCTAAAAAAAAAAGATTACCATTTGCAATTTGTTTTATTGTAGAAAACCCACCTCGCAGCCAGCTTTGAAGTACCCACACAATCACCACCCAATTATAGTAAAAATAAATGTTTTGAAGCACTCTAACAGTCTTCACTGTCTCCTCAGTACTGTTTCCTGTTTAAATGTGTATTATTGGTTGCGGCAACTTGCAAACGGGAAACAGTATTGAGGAGATAACGAACTATGTACGAGCTCTTTAAAACGTAAAATAATTAAAAATGATGTTGTTTTACTATAATTGGGGCTCAGAGTCGCATAAGTATATTTGCTGATGATACTAAATTGAGTGCAGGGGTGGATGGGGTGGATGTGGGGTGGGGGTGCTGCAGAGGGACCTAGAAATCTTGGAGAGGTGGTCAAGTACCTAGTAGTTGGGCTTCAGTGCTAAGAAGTACAGGATTATGCACTTTGGAAACAGGAAGCCTGGATTTAGCTATAAGCTGGGAGGTGTGCAGTTATTGGTATCCATTGAGGAGAAAGATCTGGGTGTGCTAGTCACAGACCATATCAATCACTCTGCGCAGTGTAGGAAAGTAGCAGTGAAGGCTAATAGGATGCTGAGGTGTACAGCAAGCGGAATCACCTCAAGGAGTGAGGATGTGATCCTGCTGCTGTACTGGGCATTGGTGCAGCCTCACTTGGAGTACTAAGTGCAGTTCTGGCGCCCATACTTAAAAAAGGACATCAGACTATTGGAGAGGATACAGAGGAGAGCAACCAAGATGTAATGAGGGAAAAGCCCTATAAGGAGAGGCTACAGATGCTCAATATGTACTCTGTTGAGGACAGAAGGGACAGAGGGATATGATTGAGACATTTAAATACTTAAAGGACATTAATAAGATAAGTCATGAGGTCTGTTTAAAATTAGGAAGGAAGGAATTACAAGAGGCAGAGTCTAAAGTTGGAGGGAGGTGTAGAAGGGAGATGAGGCACTTTCTCACTGGGAGGGTGGTGACAGCATGGAATGCTCTGCCTGGTTTCGAGGGTATCAATGGGGGATTTATGGGGGTGGGTGGGATAAACTTAAGGGCAGAATCAAAATGGGGAAGGGGAAAGGGTAAAACAGTGGGATCAGTTGGTGGGGAGGGGGTGAGGGGAGTGGGGGACAGCATCAGTGCACAGCACTGAGAAATGCACACTTGAGCAGACTTGATAGGCCATTAGGCCTTTATCTGCTGGCCTCATAGTATGTTCGTATGTAAAACAAAATGGAGGTTGGCGATAATGAGCAGATGTGTTTCCGCAGAGAATTCAGTACCCAGAAACTGCAAAAAATATTGCATAATTACCACAGTTGACAAAATAGCTCTTCTGAAGAAAGCCACACTACTAATCAACAGGAGTATGGAGGAATTTGCCTCAGCACTGGCCAGACAGCTACACTCTCCAGTGAAATGGGACCAGAAGCAGCAGGCCCAGGGAGTGGGACCAGAGGCCTGCACAAACCAAGATGTCTTAGAGCGGGCGATGGCAGTGCTGGCCAGATGGCCTAAACCCAGGTCCTTGCTGCTCTGTCTCCCAAGCTGGATGGACTCTCAGAAAAGCTCACTGCCCTCCTTTCTTTTTTTTTTTCTATAGGTGTTTACCCCCATTTTCATCCACCCCTGTCTCTGGTGCGCATGTGGACGTCGTGCTTCAAGACGCCCTCCCTATGTGCTGCCCCCTCCTGCCTACGCTGCCACCCGAGCTATACCTGGGCGTGGCAGAACTACAGGGGTGGTGCCAACCTCCCCAGTAGAGGAGAGCTGCCATTAGTCTGCTCAATCCTGCTCCCTCCCTCCCCTTCCCCATGCCGGCTCTCCGATGACCCATGGTCATTCCCAAACCTGGGTCATTTGCGTGATGCGAGGTAAGGCAGAAAGCCTCAGCCCTCTGCACCACCGGGCTGGCGCTCACTGCCCTTTCTAAAGAGCTTTCGGGGATTTGTAAAAAAAAAATGCTTAACTAGAGATCAGAGTCTCTGCTATCAAAGACAGAAACACTCCTGTCCAAGATCCAGCAGCTAGAGAAATGGGTCTAGGATCTGAAAGAGTCCCTCAGCCAACAGGAAATATGAACTGCCACAAAAACCTGTGCATCAGGGAACATCCAAGGATGCTGAGGGTTCTGGAATGCTTATATTCTGTGAACAATCCTTACCTAAGCTGCTTAACATGGAGTGTAAAGGGGAACATATTAAGCTGGATTAGGTTTACTGACCCTGGCCCCAAAACCAACTGCTGGAGAACAGCCCAGACACATAAAAATACGATTGCATAATTTCATCGACAAACAATGAATTTTGAAAGCTTACTGGGCTCTGCAAGAGGTGGTCTATGAGAGTCACCAACTTTACATACACCAAAATTATTCCCAGCATGTACGAACAAAACAGCAGAGCTCTGGTTGGGTTTGGATGACCTGCGTGCCAGGAAAATTTCCTTTATCTTTTGCTTCCTGGCTGTACTTCACTTGAAGCATGATGGACACCCCACGCACTTTCTGGGATTCTGCTTGGAGGTTTATTTGTGACACAGTCTAGAACAACTGATCAATGGCTCAGCTCATTTCATTGGGCTTTCTATGGTGGTGTTTGGGGGGGGGTGCCTCTGACTTTGGAACTCTGCATCTGGTCCCGGACTGCCCATTTATGGAACAACAGGTGGGAGTACTGTATTCTTTGGTCAGCAGACCCCACATGACTTTGGGACATGACTATTTGGTTGAGCTGAATTTGGAGGACAGGTTGATTTCCAGGTGGGAACTGTGTGTTGTCCACCCCATTTCAACTTAAAATGATAGCACGACTTCCCATGCGAGGCTGCAGCATCATCTATTTTGTTCCAGTTGTCTCTTTCCCCACCTTATACATATGGAGGGGTATGCAGCGGACTGAACACAGGGTTTGTGATGCAGCTGATGTGCCAACATGGAGACTGCATGGCCTGAAGGACAAGATGGCACTTTTATTTGTCAGGGCTGGCTACCTTCTTCCAGGTGGCATACCTACTAAGTTTCCCACTGGCATGAATGATTTTGCATGTAAGCTCCATGGCGGGACTTACAACAGTGCGAATGTTGGATCAGTAGACAAAAACATAAACTTGCATTAGTAGGTGCACTGCCAGCTTGTTGAACTTTGCCACTGCATCCTGGACTTCGCACTTGCTCTCAGGACTCTATGAATATTTCTTGTATACAGGTTGGATGCTGGGTGGGGGCAGGACCTGACCAGATTCCCCCCAAATTTTATTTTCAAGGGCTTTAAACTTCACAGTTGGTATTTTTTTCTAATTGGAGATGCAAGCCCAGGCTGAATGGGAGACTGGAAACAGGAGACATGGAAGCAGTCATCTAGGATGGGGTGGCCGTTTCCTCACCATGGGTTGCACGCTACTTACTTACCCATACCCCTATGTCTTTTTTTTGGTGGGGTGCATTACTTTCTTTTGGCAATCTTTTTTTTAATTTGTAATTTTTTGCATTTTTCTCCCTGGTTTTCTCCCTTATCCTGGGACCCTGGCAGACAAGGACGTGCATGTGTGTGAAGGTGCACACGCATGCCAGGTACCGGCTCGACCCTTTCGGCCCTACTCCTGGCTGTCACCGGGCTCTGCATTGCCCCAACTGCCACCCGTCCTCCATCAGGTAGCAACCAAGGGCCGGGGAAACTTCTCATCCCTCCCCAGGAGAGGAGAGCCACCTCGCAGCAGCTCAGTCCTGCTCCTGGCCCCCCCCCCCGATGCTCGACAACCCGGGTTCATGACTGAATCCGGGCCGCCAGCATAGCACAAGGTGTGACATCCAGTACCTCAACCCTCAGCAACAGTGGGCTGGCCCTCTTTTGGTAATCTTAAAGTGGGAAGCACTCCTATGGATGCAGGGGGAGGGGAGATACTGTGCAGCACCGTTTTATCTGCACTTCAGCTGTGATACCCCTGTTGGGAAACTGGGAAACATATATGTAGTGTTACAAGGGTACAATAATACGCTACTTCATTTAATGTTTTTAATGTGTTTAATGTTCTTAATGTTTACTGTTGCAGTTTCTACAGTTACCTGTATATGTTCAGGTTGTTCTTCTCATATGCACATGACAGGCGGTGTTTTGGTTTACTACTGTTCTCTCTTTGTCTTCATAATAGGTGGGCAGCTGTGTCCTATTGGGGTGGTGATGGCCCAGATGTTTGGAGGTCAAATTCTGTGTCATAGTGTCTTGGCCTCTATCTGATCTCTCTTCCTCAATATGTCTATTATCTCGATTAGGATTGCATCATGGAACATCCAGGGTTTTTCCACACCTGTGAATATAAAGAAGATTTTCACAATATGTAAAGACGCAGGCAGCTTTATTGCAGGAAACCCACCTTACCCCCTTAGAACATCATAAGTTGAAGACTGGTTAGGTGGGAAGGTTTTATACTGCCTCCTATAACTCCCACAAGAGGGGAACAGCAATACTATTGCATAAGAATTTACAGTTTACATGTAACAGAGTGGCAGTTGACCCCCTCAGAGAGCAGATGCTATTTGTCGTATGGATTCTGGGTAATTAGCGAGCTGTGCTTGCCTCTGTCGTTGCCCCTGCTGTTTGTGACCCACAGTGCTTACAGGACCTGCTGGCCTTAATCCATAGTGAACAGTTTGAGGGTCTGATTATGGGGGGCTTTAACTGAGCCCGGAACCACATCTGGATAGTGACACAGGGACATGTAGGACTGGGCAGGGAGTGGCACAGTGGCGGCAGGGTGTATTGGATTTAGACCTCTTTGATTTCTGGTGGACATTCCATATTACCCCGTTACATGCCTAATGTAACCTCATACTATTTCACAGTGTGAGAAGCTTATCCTAAAAGTGCTTCCCCTAGAAAGATTCACCTATACTCTTAAAGACAGAGGCAATATGTTCTAAAGGGTATGGGACCCTTATTTAGACTAGATTCCACTACCTTGTGCTGCCCTGATATGTTCAGAAATTGTTTAATGGAAGGCCCCCTATGTTAACCTACACTGTGTGTGCCAGACGATAATGCGTGGTGGGTGCTTTGCAGTATATGGTGTTCTCTATTTTAATCCACACATTGTATGAATTAGCTATGTGTGACTCAGCATGTCACATTTACATCAGTGTGCGTCTGTTACACTGGACTCTGTTACAGTATGTCTGAAGAATCAAGCTGTGTATGTAATTGGGTTGACACGTGATGAAAATCTGAACAGCAACATCTGTTCTAACGTTGTTTGGCATAAAGGGGCAGTATATGTGTGCTATTGTAACCTTCACTTTCTATATGTGTTTGTATGGTATGTCTTGTCTACTAAAAACTCAAATGTACTTAAAGAGCTAGTGCACTGCTTGGAATTAATAGTAATTTTCAAATGCAGTCAGCTATCACTTCCAGGATCTGAAGTATTTTTTTTTATTTTCTGTTTACTAATTAGAAGATTTTCCACCTGGCAGAACTAGAGTGAAGTGAGGAGCATCACTCTGGAGAAAAAAATATTCAGTTCTGTTCCTCCCACTACATCATCAGAAATTAGACCAAACACCTGAGCAGTGACTTTCACAAGCTACCTATCAAAATGCAGTAAATTGTGACATCACTAGTAACCAGGGAGAGCCAGTCCCTGCTGCTTCATGTGAAAGTGAAACCACTAGACCACCAGGATATTTCTTACGGCATTCACCGACGATCGCGGCTATGGGAGGGGATGCCCGGGACATCACTCTGCACATGTCATTCTGTGTGAGGGGCGCCAGGTGCAATTCGCTGGGCTGCCCTGTGCATGGCATGCAAATGAGGCCATAATGACATGCAAATGGCCCCATTTTCGCCTTGCATATATTATGGCCTCATTTGCATGCCCTCTACTGAATATCGTGGGTGACATGTCCAGCGCAACTGCGTTTGCACTGGCACATCCCCATGCTCCCTATCTCTGGTTTGTGCCAGCGTAGTGCCACTGCACCATGCGTTGTCTCTGCCATATTCAATGGTGCTGCGACATGGCGCATCACCATTGAATATCACCTGGTCCTGGACCCGGTGCATCCCAGTTGCGCTGCACCCACACTTGCACCACTGCCAGGCGCAGTCTGAATATCCAAGCCCTTATCTTTACTATTTATCTTCACTTTAGACAGGACACAAAGGAACCCTTCACCAATGGGAATGCAGCTTGAACAATGCCTGTTGATATCACAGTGGCCTCAGCTGCATTCAAAACTGAGCAGTGAAATCAAGCAGAAGCAGTTAACATTTTCTCAATTTAAAATACATTGCAGAAATCAGACACACAATGGCCTGGCTCAGAATATGCCATATCTTCCCTTGTCAGTCTTCTCCATTCATTACTGCTGGGTGTAAGCTGGAGGTGCGCACCTGCATGGGATCTTTTTTTGGAGGGCAGGGGAGTCGGCGCCAATAGCGCCGCCAGCGAGGCCAACACACTGCATGGTGCACAAGGGTTGGCCGTTAGGCGATGCAGACTCCTTCTCCACCCCAGTTCTGTTTCTCTCACCATTGAGGTCACATCTGCTGCACAAGTTGCCGGACGTTTTCCTCTGCATCACTAGGCCTTCGACATTCAACACCATTTCCTGCCTTCTCTGTCTCCATCCCGGTTCTGAATACACCTGACGCCATTGGAAACTGGTAAGCTCATTCCTTTTAATTCTACTGATGGTGCCAGGTCCTTTTTTTGTGAAGTTTGTTAAATTTATTTCGTGTCATGTCTGGTTCAGGGGGCTAAGAGAAAATCCAAAGCGGGCTGTGCCCCGATGTGTTGGTGCCCCTGTGGCTGGCATTTTTCCGTTACGGACTGACATGATGTTTGTCTGCATTGCCTGGATCCCAACCACGATATGAATAACTGTGATGCCTGTTTCTCCATGGACCGCCACGTTATTGAGATCCGTGCGTTTAAAGTCGTCAGGGCCCTGCTGACTTTTGGAAGACGGTGTCATTCTAGGGATGCCATGGCAAGATCTCTAGACTCTGACTCCAGGTCACCTCTCAGGTCTATACGGCCTGGTGAGGAGGAAACCTCCTTGGATTCCAGCCTTGCCATCAAAGAGGTTTATTTCATAATGCTGGAGGATCATTTTGGTTCCCTTTGGAGCCGGGTTAAGGGCACTGCTACGGTAGTCACCTCCTCAGAGGTGCAGGTTCCCCCAGTGGTGCAGCCCATGGCTGCTGGGCCCGGCACCAGCAGACATTTGATGCCACCTGATGGCACTGCTTCAGATCCTGGTTCCATTCATGGTACCGGTGATCGAGGCGGCGCCATGGGTAGTGCCATATCCCACAGCAGCAGCGTTCATGGTGCATTGGTAGGAGAGCTCCTGGGGTCACTAGTCTGGTGGTTTGTGTGGTCTCCTCTTCTTCAGAGGTGGATGACTCACTGGCCAATCCAGACTGGCACCTCAACTCCTCAGA
Source organism: Neoceratodus forsteri (assembly GCA_016271365.2). Taxonomy (NCBI): domain Eukaryota; kingdom Metazoa; phylum Chordata; order Ceratodontiformes; family Ceratodontidae; genus Neoceratodus; species Neoceratodus forsteri. The sequence continues at coordinate 1,298,188,251 of CM057459.1, read as the reverse complement.
GTCAGGGAGTCCTCTTTGACATGGCACCAGGCAGCCCAGTGTTCACCTCCTGGGCTTCCCAGAGTCTGTGGTCTTTGCAGCCACCACGCCGACTATGGTGTTGGGGGAGATGTGGTGAATAGCAGTTTGGGGGGTCTGCTGCCATTTCTGGTGCTGCCATGGCCTCCTTGGTTGGGACGGTAACCTCCTCTTCTGCGCCTCCCATGGGGGGCGGCTTTGGGGGACTCCTTGTCGCTTGGTTCAAGGAAGAGGGCAGCCTCGAAGTCCGAAGGGTTGAGAGGCGGGGTGAATGGAGGCCTTATTCCACTGCCCTCACGGTGGGGAGGAGCAACAGTGCTGAGCCCCGCTTCTCCTCCTCTGAGACTTCAGTGGTGCCCTTAGTGGGCAGCGCTGAGGGTTGCCTTCTGGAACCATGCAACCTCCATCGCATCACAGGGAAGATTTTCCATAAGGGCTCAGTCAGAACTCATTTTCACATTTGCAGTGTCCACGGACTGGAATGACACCCGGATCCCTGCCACATGGGAGGATCTACTGCGGGGTCTCAGAGCCCAGGCAGAGGCCGGGCACTTTCAGTGAGGTGCCCTTCCCCAATCCCTCTGCAGACACCTCACCCAGGCCATGTGGGCCCTATGGGACCGTTAACCCGGGAGACATTCAGGGTCACTGTGGCAGCCTTCCCTAGATATGTTTGAGCTATGGACGAGCAGGTCTTTCACCTGTCTCCCCCACCACAGGACTCTGAACATCTGAGCTCCTCTACTTCCTCGGCTTTCTCATCCGAGGGAGAGGATCATTCTGTACACCTTTCCTCCAACACTGATTTCACCGAATATCAGCAATTCCTTCCGGAGTTAGTTCAGGCTCTCCATATCTCCCATGTGGTAAGACGCAATACTGAGTGGGAGATGTGCTCTTTTATGAGCGAGTTCAGTGCCAACCACCTGGTGGTGCCTTCCTGGCCTATTCCCTTCCAGGAAGCTTCTAGCTGCACCTGGCAGTCCACAGCCACCTCATCCCTAGCCCCAACAGACTGCAGGAGGCAGTACTGTGTTCCCCAGGAGTCTCTTGGTTCTCTGCCTCACCCACTCTTGGGGCTGACAGCTTTCAACACTCCATCCAGGCTTCAACACCTGGTACACGACAGACCTCCGGATCTGGATTCCATGGAGTTTGACCAGTGGGGTAGAAGAGTTTTCTCTTCAGCTCGTGTGTTACTCTACATCAGCTCACATCAGGCTCACCATGCTGCCTACAACAGGCACCTGTGGTCAGTACTGGCACAGGTTCTAGCATCCTTGCCTGATTCGGAGGAATCTAGGCAAGCCATTGCCCTCTCTGCACAGGGTCTGGAGCTTGCAAGGCAACAAGCAAGAGCATAGTACGACACCAATGAGGAGGCTTCCAGAGTAGCAGGGACAGCGATCTGCATTGGGTGGATGGCATGGCTTTGCCTGTCTAGATTGTCACCCATTCTCTGACATAGGGTGATTTCCGCCGCTTTCCGGGGGACCCGTCTTTTCTCTCGCAGGATGAGGAGGAATCTTCGGGGGCATCTCCCATTTCTCCAGCCATGGGGGACACCTCCTTAGTCTGACCAGTCTTAGGCCATGTTGACCTAGTATGGCAGAAGGCTGTCTCCCTCCTGCATCTCCCCCACAGGAGGCTTAGGGAATCTGTTCCCTTAGGGCAGTGCCAGGTCCCCTCCGGGGGGCTTGGTACTCACCCAGAAGTAATGAATGGTAAAGACTGACAAGGCAAGATATGAAAATTACATACCTACCATAATTCTTGATCTTCTCTTGTATCTTCACCATTCATTACTGATTCCTGCCCATCTTCCCCTCTTGGACCTCAGCTCTTGGGTGCCACCTCCACCCTGCTCACCCTCTCCCTCTTTGAGGACAGTTCAGGGCAGAGTCCCCTTGGTACCTCAGGACCCTCTGTTTCCTTCTCTAAAAAGCCACAGAGCACCCATCCTAGGAGGGTGGTGAGTAGGGTCTTTGCCCTGGCCTCAGAGGAAACTCCCTGGGATTCTCAGTGGGGTGCACTGTGGTATCCTCCTTAATTTGGCATGGATGTTCTGCCTGTTTTTCATCTTCTTGAAGTGGGGACTGCGGCAGTCCATTTCGTGGGAGAACCCATAGAGATTTTCTTCCTCCTTTTTCCTTTATTGCTTCCCCTCTACCTTTAGAGGTCATTCTGGTCAGAGTCCACTCCTGCTTAAGGGTCCTCCCCCTTGACTAAGCTGTCAGGTGATAAACTTTGGAGGGCCATGCTCCAGAATTATCATCTGGAAGGTGGACTAAGGGTGGGGAGAGGGGGGCTGACGTGCAATGTTTTATATTTTCCAAGACCATTTCAAATTCTCTTGTTCTGGATCCCCGTCCAGTGGTCCCTGAAGTTGATGGGATCCTTGCTCCTGTGTCTTCATACCTTTCAGGTTTTTGAGGCTAAAATAAGCCAATGGTATTCCAGACCCCCTTTATGTGTATTGTATCTTTCTCTCTTCTCTTCTCTTCTCTTCTCTTCTCTTCTCTTCTCTTCTCTTCTCTTCTCTTCTCTTCTCTTCTCTTCTCTTCTCTCTCCCTCTTTCTCCTGTGCTGCCGCCCAAGGGTTGGGGCCCTATGGCCATGTAGGAAAAAAGTCCAATCCCTCTGTCCTCTGGTCGACTTATTCCTTTTTCAGTTTATATTCTTTCCTTGCCTATCCCTTGGCTCTCTTGTCTCACCTTGGTTTTCTCTATACCCCTTTTTTCATCCTCGCCAGCAGAACAGAACTGGGGTGAAGGAGGAGTCTGTGGCATCTAATGATCAACCCTTATGCGCCATGCAATGCATCGGCATCGTGGGTGGCACCATCAGTGCCGTCTCCTTCCCTCCCCAAAAAAGCTCCCTTACAAGTGTTCTCCTCCAGCTTATACCCAGCAGTAATGAATGGTGAAGATACAAGAGAAGATCAAGAATTACGGTAGGTACGTAATTTTCATTTATCCTGATGTGTGAGGAGGCAGGACAGTAGCAAGTGGCAGAGTCCATATAACAAGCAACTTACAACATTTTATTATCTTATTTATTTCAAAAGTTTCACCAGGAAAGACATACTGAGTTGCTAATAATTTATTTCCAGATGTTTCCTGGGAATGAGGGGAAGTGGAGATATATCAAGAGGTGGAAAAAAACCTGAACAATAATATTAACATTACATTACAAAAATAGAAGTCGTATACCACTGTACAGTATATCAGAGAAGCGTAATCATAAATACTGAAGGCAATCAGTACAACAGACACATGTAATAGACAAAACTGAGTTATGATAAGTGGGGGAAACTACTTATATAGGTATAGTTTAAAGGCTGAGGGGAGCAAAATGGCCAGGGCAAAAGCAGTGGGGAGGAAGGAAGACAAGCGGTAAAGGGTCATGGACAGTTGCAGATGAGAGAAGAAAAGTCATGAAGAAGAAACTTCTGGGAGAAAGAAGAGTTGGAGCAGGCAGACGGAAAGGGAAGCATTTAGTAAAGCAATAGGAGAAAGCAGATTGACCAACAGTAGATTTCCTAGAAGGAATAGAGCAGGAATGGTAAAAGATTAAAAGATATAAAAAGAGATCAGCCTTTACTGATGAAGGGCTAGATTGGGTGGGACGGGTGTTAATTATCTAAAGTTAGGGTATAGGGTACAGATTCTCTTTAAGTGTTCTGCCAAATTCTGGAAGGTGACTTAATTCCCTCTTTGATCCTCCTTTCCAGTCTTTCTCATCTATTTTAGTCATAAATGTTTCTCCTATCTCAGTTACCTCTCAGGTTGCTTCTCAGTTTAACAGTTTCACAATTTGTGCTGTTCTCCCCCCCTTTGCATCCTCCTCTTTTACCTCAGTCTATTCCTTCTCTTTCTTCTTCTGACCTCTGCTTTGACTTCTTTACCATATCTCCTCAGAATACCTTATATGCTCCATTATCCCTTAACCTTTCCAAATCTTACAGCCCAGGTTAGGGTTGTCAGAACTAGTTCGAAAAATATTCAAACCCTCCTGAAACCCTGGTGTTTGAGTTCTAATTTAGAACTCGAACACTAGAGGGTTCACAAAAGGGTTCAAATTCTGAGCCTTTTTAAATATTGCCTGCCCTGCACCCCACAACGCCGTACAGCTCGCAGGTGCAGGGAGGGAAATAAGGAGGGACTTCCTGGCTGCACAGGAGGGAGGGAGGGACTAACAGTGGAAGGAGGGTGGCATCATGGCACTGGACTGGCACCACAGAGCAGACTGGCAGGCGAGTGGCTGGTGGCAAGAGGCCCTGAGGACACAGGGAGGGAGTGACAGCTAGGAGGAAGGGACTCAGGGACTGGATGCCTGGCTGCCATATTTGGGAGGGGAGAAGGTAAGTGGTGGGTGAGCATGAGTGGCTGGCAAGAGGCGTGGAGGATGGAGGCTTTGCATCTGCCTATGCCCATTGCTCAGCAGCCCTAGCATTCTGTAAGCCTTGGACCTGGGATCCTTTCATTATTTGCAAACTTGCAAACCTATATATTCTTAAATTATATTACTAGTCCACTGCATCATAATGTCATATACAGCCAAAACCAAATTTTGTAGTTGCAGCCAGCAATCACCGATCATAGACCATGTTGTTTTCTAACACAGGAATTGTGTGTGACTATGTGTGCAGTATATTGCAGCTATTATGGCAGACACCAACACAGATGAAGCAGCTGGTGCTGTTGGTGATGCAGCAGGTGTTGGTGATAGTGGTAATCCTAGTGTAAGCCAAAATAAGCAAAATGTTTCACGTGATAAGAATTCAACAAACAGCAAAAGAGCAACAACGAAGTGTGGTAAAAGCGAACCTTTTTAGAAAACTTGTGCAGCTGCTGGTGTCACATGGAGAGGCACCATAAGGTATGCCGTTCATGCTGTTAAAATCCCAGTGGCTAGTAGCAATACTGCACGTGACAATGACCCCCTGTTTGACTCAGACAGTAGCTCTTTGTCTCAGTCTGACACTGTTGTGACTGGTGATGATTCATCAGTTCCTCAACTAAGTGAAATGAGCACATCTGCTGCTGACAAAGAATCAGGTAGTGCACTAACAAATAAATCTGCTAATGTTGGCAATGATAAGGACATAGTCAGTGAATCCACCACTTCTACATTGGCTAGCAATGTGAACCCCCTCAAGGGCCGCTGCCCATGCCCACTCTTCTAGCACCAAGGAGGATGTCCCAGGGTCTACTCTGACAGATGAAAAAATACAAACAGGTGTTAGTTATCTTCCTAGCACTCAAACAAAGTCTGTCACATCTGAAGTGTGTAATTATTTCTGTATCAGTAAAAGTGATCCATGCAGAGCAATTTGTTCCCTGTGTAAACAAAGTGTAAGTCATGGTAAAGTTGCGTCATGCCTCAGCACTGCAGCTCTTAAACGCCATCTGAAAAAACATTCAATATTGCTTGATCATCCAAAACCCATGGTCTCTATCTTCCAGACCACACATGAGAGTGAGAAGGGTCAGGAGGATCAAGAATCTGAACTGCATACTGAGTTGTCTGACCTGTGGGCTTACCCGGTTAACAAAATGTAATAAATAAAATAAATAAACTTGATGCAAACAGAACCACTGCCTGCCTTAGGACCACTATTACCACCAACACCCACACCATTAGCACCAATTGCACATTCAGTGATGGCACTGAATGTATGTCCAAGTCCACCACCACAACGTCCATCTGGCCACTGAAGCACAGTGTCTAATAAACCAGCAGGGACATGCTGTAAGCAGCTAACACTGTCTCAGGCATTGGAGTGGAAGAATACTTTTACCAAAAAACATCCAAAAAGCCTTCATCTTACTAACAAACTTGGTGAATTGTTGGCTGGAGCCCTTCTCCCATACTCTTTAGTAAATCATGAGGATTTTCTGGAGCTCATGAAACTTGCAGAGCCTCGTTACAATGTTCCTCGTCAAAGGTACTTTTCCTATGTTGAAATACCAAACATTTATCAGGCATTAAAAGCAACAGTGATGCTTGCACTTAAAACTGTAGAGCGTGGGGTTATTCGTGTCATGACAGATAGGTGGAGCAGCAGTCAAAATATAGATTATACGTCCCTTACTACTCATTGGGTCACTGTTTCTTGTGCTTCTTCAAAAACAAAGACACCCCAAAAAATGGTGCTGCTGCTGCTGCTGAAGTTTGGGCAAAATCATACAGCTGCAAACATCTTGCAGGAACTAAATGAGCTCTTTCATGAATGGATTTATTCTCATGGTCTAAAATGTGGCTTTATATTAAGTGACAATGGAGCCAACATCCATCTAGTTCTGTATCTCAGCCCTGGACGTTTGCCAGAGTTCTTCCTCTTTTCAAAGGAAGGCACCCTTCCTCTCCTGGTAACGTTTGACCTATCTCCCTTCTTCCTCCTCTTGCAAGCTGCAAGAAAAACTTGCCCACTCCCAACCTGTGGATTTTGTTCATTCTTCCAATTTCTTCACTCCATTCAAGGCTGGCTTTCATAAACATTGCTCTACCATTTCCTCTCTATTACTGACTCCATCCTCAGTGGTATGGTTTGGGCACACATCGCTGTTGCTGTTTTCATTGATGTTGCCAAGGTGTTTGATTTGGTAGCTCATTCCCTTCTTCTGAATAAGCAGTGTGCCACGGGTATTTCTGTTCCAGATTTTAACTGGTTCATATAGTACTTATCTGGTCACCTCCAGTCACTACAAGTTGGTAAAACCTTGTCTCCCCCTTCCCTATACAGTCTGGGGTGCCTCAGGGCTCCATACTGGATCCTATACTCTTTTCAGCATTTCTTAATGACCTTCCCTCTGGCATATTCAGCTCACATATCCATGTGCAGATGATACTGTACTTTTTGCTTCAAGTGCCTCTGTCTCTCCACTGGAAAGATTGCTTCAGCGTGACTTCGATAATGTCCTGTGATAGTTCCAAGCACACGAACGTCAGGTCAGTACTAAGAAGACTGTGTCCATGACCTTTGCACTAGCCATGAGCTTGCTAGGCTCCCCCCTCCTATAGACTTTTCCACCTTTGCTAGCATTTCCCTTGATATCGTTCCCAGGTTCAAATAACAAGATGAGTGACTGGATAGTAGACTTGACTTCTTCACTCACATTGATGCTTGGTTTACTTGGTAGTTAAGGACAAACGAAGGCCGCAGCCCATCGAGATTGTCCCCCACAACTTTGTGGGTCATTGTACCTAAATTCTGTTATTTTCCAACCATTTGTCCAAGCCTTTTTTAAAGGCAAAGACGGAGTCAAGGTCCACAAGATCTTGTGGGAGCCTATTCCATACTCCAGGTGCAATGATAGTATAAAAATGTAGTCTCTTATTTGTTTTAGCTTTGCTTACATTAATTTGTTTGTTATGGAGTCTAGAGACATTCCTCTGTGAAAAGTGAAGTCTGCATTGCTGCATCAGTTCTGGAGACTGCTGAATTTTAAATAAGAAGAGGAGGTCACATCTACTCCTTCTGGTATGTAAGGAGTGAAGCCCTGTAACCTTGGCAATCCTCAGAAAGCTCAGCACCAAGCTCGGTGCTCCATATAAAAAAAAAGAAAAGAAAAGATTGCCTACCAGTCCCAGTTCACCATGATTTATTCACCAAGATTGTACTTACAGTGTTTGACTGTGTGGATGTGGCTTATAACGCCACCCCTTCCACTTCTCTCGCCAGGCTGGATATTCTTTGCAATGCCTTCTGCTGCTTTGTTACTGATGCTCCCTTTCTTACTCGTCATTGTTCCCTATATTCTAGCCTCTCAGTACTTCCTATTGCCTTATTCACAGTGCTTCATTCATTGCCAAATACTGTTTTTTTGTCTGTCCCTACTTACTTCTTCTCTCTCCCAAACCCTCCTCTTCTTATGCACTTTGCTGTAGGGTGTCCCAGACTTTATTTATGCCATACTCCAAACCTGGTGCCGGTCAGTCCACTTGGTCCTCTCTCCCTCATTCCACTTGGAACTCCCTCTTCCTCACACCTCACTTGTCCCCTTCATATCATTCTCTCAGTTACCATCTCAAACTTCTTTTTGCTCCTACTTGCTGTAGCTCTGGTTTTGCCTAGTTTGCTACTTACTAATTTATTCAGTCTTCTTAATTTATCCCTTCTGCCTTCTCTCTGTCCATCCCTGTTCATGTTTTCCTGTCTCCCCTTCCCTTTTCCCATTTCTGTCTCTTCCTGTTAATTATTTATTGTACTCCCAGCATTACCCCTTCTATCTACATGTTTATCTTAATCATTGTTATTTTGCTTAATCATGTAAATTCCAGTTTGACTCCCTTCGATATAGCTTGTTTTACTGTTGCTCAATTAATCTTGGTAATTCAAATATGCTTGTTTACTGCATTTTATTTTATATATATATTTTATTTTATATATATATATATATATATTTTAAAACTTTCTTTCATTACAAATAAAATAAGCTTTCACAGCAGGAGGACATGAAGTTGAATACAACAGATAATTATGGTAGGAAACTTGACTCCCAGCTATTGCTACATCATCATGGGGGGGGACGGGAAAATAATCTGTAAAACACAGTTAATCCAGACCTTAGTACGAATGAGTCACTGCAGCAAGATGCTTGGCTATAAAAGAAAGGTAGTCCATATTATTATCCTCTCCATCAGGAAAATACACTCCAAAGGGAGTTATTCAAGGTCCAGAGGTTAACAATGTGTACCCAAGTCCATAATTAGATGCAGACTTTCCCTAGGGTTCTCCTCCCCCGGCTGCTATAAAACTAAGTAAACACAATTCTAATAACATTGTCATTATCAAAGCTCAGTTTAACATATATAGATTTTAAGCACTTTCTCCAACATTTGAATGTACTTCTGTCCATTATGGTGGTAAAAGTACGTACCTCTGCTGACTCCAAACCTCTCAGTAATGGCTCTGGTATTCCCTTCCCTATGTAAAGCTCTAGCAGCAGCTCAATGCCATGAGGCAGCAGCCATCTTGATTGATACACGAGGCCGTTACTGGAGTTAGCTAGTGGTCTAACAAAATCATGAGGAGGTACTAAGAAAAATAGTGGGGAAAAGGGGAAACACCTAAACCAGTTGCAATAAACATTTTAACAAAGGAACATTTTTAGAGCAGTCTTCAACATTATTGGGTTACCATCACAGATAGTTGCCAATTAAACAGCCAATTATGGTGGTGTATTAAAGTGTATTACCCTGTCCTTCAATTGTCAGTGTCCATGCTACTGTGCTGGGTTTCTTTAGCCATAAAATCTTGTCTGATCTTCTCTAGCCTCTTTCCAGCTTCATTAGGTTTGCTGAAAACAAATTGCTTCCCTCCGTAGGAAATTTTAAAGGAGAACTGTGCTGAATTTACAGGTCATTTTCCAAGTAGAAGTTGATTTTTAAATACTGGTTCAAATTCTATTATTGTACCATCTCTACAGGCTGTTTAGTTATCCCAGTGAATGTTTTTGATTTATACACAGCTTTTAAGTACCATTTTAGAACTGTATGATATACATTATGTCCCTTGCCTTGCTTTGCTCTTCTATTGTTAGCACAATGCATCCATGTTCTACTGTAGAACTCTATGGCTGGAAAGGAACATAAACTACATCATACAGTTCTAAAATAATACTTACCAGCTGAGTGTAATTCGGAAATGTCTGCAGTAGTTAGTGAAAGGGCTGTAAAGATGAAACAATAACAGAATATGAACCAGGTCTTAAAAACAACTTCTACTAGGAAAAATGATTTGTAAATTAATGCAGTTCTCCTTAAACTACTGCTGTGGCAGTTGGGCTGATGTGCATTCCTGGGTCGGCCTGCATGGACTCAGTCAAGGCTTGTCATCACTCCTGGGTGAAATAAATCAAATCTGGAAAGCAAAGAGCATTCCCCAAGGCTGGGATCTGTAAAGGGCCGCTGGTTTTTGCTTTCTGTAGAATTTTATCCCTTTGATGCAAACCTCCTGTGATTACTAGGAGCGTTCGGGGTGTCTCCATGTTGATGGATCTGTTCCTTGGTGTTATCCGATATGCCTACTGCACGACGACCCCTGGTAGTTCACTGAACCACATAAGAAACAGATTTTGTACAAAAGTCACAGGATCCTGCCCTTCCATGCCTTCTGCTATACCCAAGATACGAATGCTAGAGGCCCTGGCCGAATTCTCCAGGTGTTCTAGGTGGTATCGTAAGTTGGTATTCTCTTTAATTAGCCCCGTTACAGCCGTTATAGCTTTATTTTATTTATTTATTTAATTATTTAATGGTCTAGGACTAACACCTTTGAGAACAAGTTCATTACATCGGTTCCATGTCAGAGTTGAGGACACACTGGTAACAGTAGGATATTTGGAACAAAAAAAAAGAGAACAAGAATCACAAAATTAACATAGGTAAAAAACATTGGATTCAGGTTGGCATTGTACAATGTATGCCATCTTACAGTATTCAGACAGAATCACAAAGAGAACATAAAAAGAATAAAAGGCAGGAGTCCTGATGAAGATGAAAGTATCAGCCTGGGGCATTGTCGGTGTAAAGTGGATGTGGGAAGAAGATTACTTCAGGGTTGGGAAGGTGCAAAGTATGCCAACTATACAGTATTTGGAACATAATCACAAAGAGAATAGAAAGAAATAACAATGCAAGAGTCCTGAAGAGGGGGTGAAATTATTAGCCTGGGGCATCATCTGGTAGGAAGTAAATGCGAGAGAGAGTTAACTGAAGGTAGGAAGCCAAATGCCACCAAGATAGGAGAGTATGCCATGGGTAAGGGGAAAATGGGGGGTAGAGAGGGAAAAGGGGATAGGTACAAAGGAAGGGAGAAAGGGGAAGCTAAGGGGAATGATAATACAGGACAATAATAGGCATGTTATGAATTGTGAAAGCAGTCACAGCAGGAGTTAGCAACTAGAAGCTTTCTAAGCATTTGCTTATATGGGCCTAAAGAGCTCAGTGAGGCGATGTCAGGATGAAGGGAGTTGAGCCAGGTTGCTGCTCGGTATGCGAAGGACCTTTGGCCAAGTTATTGGAGGTATCTGTTGAAGTCTGACTCTGCTAATACTGCTAATACTTGCTCCATTTTAGACTCAAGTACAGTGACTCTTGAGTTGAAGGAGTCAACTTTGGTTAAAAGATCATTTATAGCCTTGAGAATGGCATCTTTCACGGCCTTTAAGGTAGGTTCCATCTCCAAGGCCACTCCTAATTGCTGCCCACTGCTTGTCGATGCACCAGCCAGCACAGGTTGCTTCCCCTTTCCGGTATCTCTCTGTTGAAGATCTTTCTGTCTTCCCATGTCGTAGCCAGTTTATAAAGATATCAATTTGAAGTTCAGTGTTTCCCTTAACAGACTAGGACACTTTCAGCAACAAAAAACTGGCTTTGGTAGTAATGCTTTTAGTTTCAAGCACACACAAGGTAGAACCCTGAGAAGAGCATCTATTCTGGTAGGCTGCTGGCTCTGCCCCCCCACATTTTATTCTATATTGATTGTATTTTACCTTTTATATGCACTTCTTCCTTCTAATCTACTTTCCTCCAGGACAAACCTGGCAATGACCCTTGTCTCAGTGTGCCTTTCCTCATTGCCAAATTTCAATAAATCAATCAATAAATAAATATAATGTGATGTGAAGAACAGTACTTTACCTGGATGCTGACGTATCTTTCATTATTTATTTATTTGATTCGGAAATACCTTTGAGCCAGAGACTCTTTTACAGAGGTTCCATGTCATAATATTAGTACAGAAAGGAGAACAGGGAAACAGGATACAACAGCAATTAAAGACAATACAAGATCAAAAGGAATTTGCTAATGCAAATTTTGAAGATATACAGTGATTGTAGTTACAGGGTCATGTATACTGTATGCTAAGATACTGAATAAAAATGTTGTAGAATACATTCACCAATTTTGAGGCATAACATGAAATTCCGAGTTATTTGTCAAATAAGTGCGGGTTAGATAAGGTGATTGTTAGGCTAGATTAAGCATAGAAATAAGTACTCACCTTAGTAGCATTAAAGATACTAACATTGGTAGCTGGATCTACAGTCAGAGTAGGGTGGGTAAAACGTGGGAGTAGTAGCGGGACTGAGACAATAGGAGCAGATTGGGGGGAGGAACAGGGGAGAGATTAGGAAATAATATAACTGTAGAGGCTGAAAGGAGCCAGGGTCAAGAAATATAAGGTAACAGACAGGGGCAAGGCGATTGGTAGGGGCTAACGGACGAGACAAGTTAAGGACGGGGTGGATGTGGGACTATAGGGAGAGTAGGAGTGAGGAGAAGGGGAAATACAGCAGGCATATGTCCAGATTAGCTGTTTTAGTAGAAAGGTGCTAGCAAGTAATAGAGGAGATAAAGGGGTAGAAGGATGGGGAAGGGAAAGAAGGGAGGAGAAAGGCACAGGGTGTGGGGGTATCAGGGCTATCGGATGGGAGAGTGAAAAATAGTGGCAACAATCACAACTACTGGAAGAGGATCATAGTTTCGCTTTAAAGGGGCCTAGTTTGGGTTCTTTATGTAAATTTTCATTTAGAGAGTTTAGCCAGTGTGGAACATGGTACTCATAAGAGCATTGGCCAAGTGAAGTTCTACGGAATGGAACTTTTACGAGTTTATATTTGTTTCCCTCGTGCTATGCATTTGCTGCAATTGACAGAAGAGGTTTTGTACACTGGGGGGAGTAAGCCCAAGGGTGGACTTTTTCGCAGGAAGGCACACTTGGTACTGAATACGAGAGTCCAAGTTAAGCCATTCAGTTTGTGAGTGTAGTTCACAAGAGTGGGTAAGTTGGTGGGCACCGAGCACAAGTCGACAGCCTTATTCAGGGTAGTTTTGAATCATGTAAGGGCAGTTGGGTTTGCAGCCCCGTAAACTACTAGGCTGTAGTTGATTGTCGAGAGCACAGAGCTGGATACTGCAATTTTAAGAGCATTCTTGGGGAGGCACTGTTTATTTCTATACACTAGGCCCAGTTTCACATTAGATGATTTAGCAACCTGTTTGATATGTTGTGAGAAGGATAAAGTACTGTCTAGCATGATTCCTGAGTATTTAAAACTATGCACCATTTTGAAGGGTGATTTGAGGTTATTGAGAATTTTTAAGTTGTAAGCTCAATGTCTGTTTTTAGGTGATGCGAAAATCATCGTTTTGGTATTTTTGTAATTGAAAAGTAATTTAGAGTTTTGGAACCAGTTTTCAGTTTCAGTAAAATTTGCTTGCATTCAAGTGAGGTAGGATCTTGGTGGCTGGTGTACAGCACTGCATCATCAACATACAGAAGTACATTGTCTGAGATTGCTTGAGTTAGGTAGATTAGGAATAAACTAAATAGCAGCGGGCTTAAGGTGGAGCCTTGGGGCACCCCAGTAATGAAGTTCTGGTGATCAGAGAGAGCATCTGATACTTTAATGTTTTGGACCCTACCCGTGAGATAGCTCCTGAACAAGCCTACGGATTCAGCAGACAAACCCATAGTGGATAATTGGCTCAACAGAAGATCATGGTTGATGGTGTCAAAGGCTTTGGTGAGGTTAATATAGGTAGCCCCCACCAAAAGTCCTTTGTCCATAGCGTTATGAATGTGACCTGTAAATTCAAGTAAGGCGGTAGTGGTGCTATGTTGTTTTGTGGAATCCATGTTGCTCCAGGCATTGTAGTTTATATTTCTCAAGCTAGTTTGTTATTTAATTTGCCACAACCTGATCCAGGGCTTTCGACAGTGGTGGTAGAATAGAGATGGGGTGGTAGTTTGAAACATTTGTACGGTCCACATTTTTATAAACTGGAGTTACCACAGCAGCTTTCCAGAGCTTAGGGGAAAGTTTCTGTGGTGAGAGATAAATTTAATATTTTAGTGAGTGGAGCAAAGATGGTGTCCAGATGGTGTCCAGGGTGAAAGAGACTAATTTTAGATCAAGCAGATCACCACTGGCTCTGGACTTGCTCAGGGCCTGGGACAGGTATTTTTTAGCCTCAGTTGAAGTGAGTATTTTGAAGTAGAAAGGGTGTGGGGTCATCCCGTGATCTGTTGTAGGGCAAGTAGGATTGCTGACCCCAGAGGGCAGGTGGAATTCAGGAGGGAGCACACTACTAAGGTCTGTGAACACCTTGTTAAAATAATTTTCAATGAGGTGAGGGTCCTGTGAAGGGGTTCCATCTATATTAATCAGGTGGGGGACTTGCTAGGTTTTCCTGATAGGGACTTGATGTTATCCCAAAACCTTCGGCTATCTCCTCAAGAGTTAGCCAGTTGATGCTGAAAGCATTTGTTTTTGGCATTCCGTATTTCCCAGGTGCACTTGTTGCAGGCTGCTGGAGAGCCAGAGCTTTTAGCTGAGTGCCACAGGTTATCCCTAAACTTCATTAGATCTAGTAGTTGGGGGGTGATCCAAGAGTTACATGTGTCCCGTAACTTGCACTTGGTGTGGGGTTGGCGAATATATTGCATGATTCATTAAAGCTTGCTAAAAAGCCTTTGAGAGCAGCACTGATATCTTTAGTTGAGTCTAAGAAACTCCAGTCCCACTGATTTAGATGGGCCTTGAGAGCTCCTAGTTTCCCATTTTTCAGTAATCTGGTGTGTACTACCTTGGCACACTGCCTGTGCCTTAGGGGACTTGTTCGACCATGTGAGAAGAATGGGGGAATGGTTGCTGATGGAATCCGGAAGTACAACAGTATGGGTTATTCTGTCAGGACAGTTAGTAATCACCCAGTCAATAAGGGTGCTTGTCCCAGTGCTGTAGTTAATACGCGTGGGGGAGTACACAATCTGTGAGAGGTTGAGGGAAGCTAGTGCATCTTTGTAAGTACTCGCTTCAGCTGACAGCGAATTAATATTAAAGTCCCCCATCATGATGAGTTCAGCTTTCAGTCAACGGTCTGCGAGATAGTCGATGATTACTTTGAAACCATTGGGGAGTTCATTTGGAGGGCAACAGACAAATATCATCGTGATTGTTTTACCATTTGAGCCAAGTAGCAGTTTCATGGCCAACATTTGGATATTATTCCCTGTGGAGGTAACATTTGCGCTTTACTGTGTTCCTTAATGTAGAGTACACATCCTCCACCCCTTTCTATCTAGCTGTGTGCATCTTCATAACTCAAAAGCATTGTGTCTTTGCTTATTGTAACATCACAAGTGACTGATCTGGCAGCAGGTGACTTGTTTATTTTGGTCAGTTGTGATGTCACAAACAGTAAACTCATAGGCCTGATAACGTATGAGGGGGAATAGGACTAGCAATGTCATCTTTCAGGTTGAGTAATATTTATACACCATTTCAAGTATTGCCAAGTAGAAAATCTTTTAATTACCAAAACAAGGGATAAGAAAAAATACTGTAGACATATGGGACCTGATATTCAAAAGTTTACATGGGCGCTAACTGGTGTTTGCCCATGCATACTGAGTTTTGTGCCAGAGCCCAATATTCAAAAGGGTCGGTTGTGCTGCCAAACAGGGTTTGTGCCTGTGTAAACCACAATGGCTGGGGGTATGCCGATGGCAGGGCTGGCACAGGAATATTGGCACAACCCAATATTCAGTAGATTTGCACCCCGCAAAAGGGTTTAGCACAGTCCTTTTGCACAGTGCAAATACCACCAAACATGACCCCCTCATATTCTGCGCAACCCTAGTGGCTGCTGGAAGTAATTCACTAAAATACCACCAACAGCTTAATTTGGTTCAAGGTCAGTTGACATTCATCTGTATCCCCCTCCCCCGGGTCGTGCCTGAAAATAGGTAGAATTTGTCTAATGCACTTATCCGGTCAACAAAAACTAAAATAAATAAAAAATGCAGCAAACTAGCTGGTTGGCCACTTGGGGAGCACACCGGCCCCCTATGGTCCATGGCACCCTCCACTCTGATCTCCAGCCTGTAGTGAAAAAAACCTACAAACTCCCTGGTGTCTAGTGGTTCCCACCTCCCTCCAATCGCCAGCCCGTAGTAAAATTAAAATCCTCCCTGGTGCAAGTGGTTCCCCTTCCCTCTGATCACCAGCCCATAGTAAAACTAAAACCCTCCCTGGTGCTAGTGGTCCCCCCTCCCTCCAATTGCCAGCCTATAGTAAAACTAAAACCCTCCCTGGTGCTAGTGGTCCCCCTCTCCCTCTGATCGCCAGCCCATTGGAAAACTAAAACCTCCCTGGTGCTAGTGTTCCCCCTCTCCCTCCAATAGCAAACCTGTAGTAAAACTAAAATCCTCCCTGGTGCAAGTGGTTCCCCCTCCCTCTGATCACTAGCCTGTAGTAAAACTAAAAACCTCCCTGGTGCTAGTGGTCCCCTCTCAATCGCCAACCTGTAGTAAAACTAAAATCTTCCCTGGTACTAGTGGTCCCCACTCCCTCTGATCGCCAGCCCATAGGAAAACTAAAACCCTCCCCGGTGCTAGTGTTATCTCCCCTCCCTGTGATCGCCAGCCTGTAGTGAAACTACCCCCCCCCCGTGCTAGTGGTACCCCTCCCCCCAATTGCCAGCCCACAGGAAAACTGAAACCCTACCTCATTCTCACAAACAACCTCACATCCTCAACAACATATCCTCCTCCGTCCCCTCCAGTTGAATATCACTGTGGGAGGGAGAAGGAGTGTGAGGTGTTCAAAGGACTGGAAAGATTGACAGAAGAGAGAGGGAGGAGAATTTTAAATTAAATTTGGAGATGATGGCACCACCTCCAAGGCTTGAACAGGAATTATTTTTCAAAGAGACATTAGGGGAGTAGCTACATAAAAGGGGAAGAGGTTGGGGGGAGGCTTCAGTGAGGTAGAGGATACTGAAATCATGATAAAGCATAAGACTATGAATAAAGAGGGTATGAAAAAAGCTAAACAAAAGGCAGTTGTATAAGTACATCCGGTGGATCTAAGTAGAGCGTGTCTGTTTCCTGTGAACCAAAGTTTTTCAAATCATTAATCAGGTGGCCACAGGGCTGGTAAATGTTAAAATATAAATAAACAGAGTTAACCTATCTGGGTCACAGCTTAAATAAATATTAGTTACAAAGGATAGTTGGTACTGGATTGGATCCTAGATGATAGGATACAGTAGTTGGATACCAACGGTATCCAATACCATCCATTTTCTGAGAAAACTGATGGTATCTGAAGGTATCTGATTCTGTTGGATATTATCTGAGCAACTCTAAAAAAATGTATGTTTTTTTAATTAGGATAGTGGCCCTTGACCTGACTCCATAAGCGTCCTAGTTGACCTTGTGCATAACTGCTAAAGTTGAGGGCCACCTGACTCACTATTAAGCAGCACTCTGATTGGTAATGTTAGTCAGGTGGCCTCTTCAACATCAGGGTGTTATAATTAAGCAATAAGGCACGACAGAGTGTGGTATATCATAAGATATCATCACGCCTTAGAAACATAGAAACATAGAAGTTGACGGCAGATAAGGACCGCAAGGCCCATCCAGTCTGCCCATTTCTTTTTCTACCTTATAAATGTGCCATTGGCCTTTGCTCTGTCAGTGACCTATCTATTCATAGTCATTTGTATTGCTCCCTTATGCCTATCCCATGCCTGTTTGAAGCCCTGCACTGTATTCATAGCCACCACTTCTTGTGGTAAGCCATTCCATGCATCTACCACCCTTTCTGTGAAAAAGAATTTCCTCACATTCCCCTTAATCGGCCTCCCTCTAATCTCATGCTGTGTCCTCTTGTCCTGCTATTTTTCTTATATTTAAACATGTTAGACTCTTTCACCTTGTTTATGCCCTTAAGGTGTTTGAATGCCTCGATCATATCACCTCTCTCCCTCCTTTGCTCAAGGGTATACATATTGAGCTCCGTTAATCTGTCCTCATATGTCTTCTGATGCAGTCCCTGCACCATTTTGGTTGCCCTTCTCTGGACTGCCTCAATTTGGTTAATGTCCTTTTGAAGGTGTGGCCTCCAATACTGTATGCAGTACTCCAGATGGGGCCTAACCAATGTCTTGTACAGAGGGATTATTACCTCCCTCTTACGACTTGTGATACCCCTACTAATACACCCCAACACCCCCCTAGCCTTACCTACTGCTTTAGAGGTCTGCTTGGATGATTTCAGGTCATCAGTGATGATGATGCCCAAGTCTCTTTCTTCCTTTGTGACTGCTGTAACTCCCTCCCAGCCTATAAGTGGCTTCAGGTTTCTCTTCCCTATGTGCATGATTTTGCACTTCTTTGCAGTAAATCCCAGTTGCCACTCTTCTGACCATTCTGCTAGTTTATCCAGATCTCTTCTCATTCTGCCCACCCCATCTGGATCATCTACTCTGTTGCAGATCTTGGTGTCATCTGCAAACAGACAAGCCTTACCCTCTAGTCCATCTGCGAGGTCACTAATGAAGATGTTGAATAGGACTGGCCCCAGGACTGATCCCTGAGGTACCCACTTGTGACTTGCATCTCTTCTGACTGTATACCATTTACCACCACTCTCTGTTTTCTGTCCAGTCAACCAATTTGCCACCAGTTGACCAACTTCAGCCCACACGCCTACCTAGCTTATTTATCAATCTTCTATGTGGAACAGTGTCAAAAGCTTTGCTGAAGTCAAGGTAGCGACATCAACTGCTCCCCTTGGTCCACCACTCTGGTTACCCAGTCAAAGAAATCTATAGATTAGTTTGACAGGACCTTCTTTTGTAAACCCATGCTGTCTTGGATCCTGTGCCCCTATGGATTCCAGGTGTTGCACTATCCTTTCCTTAAAGAGTGCCTCCATAATCTTGCCCACTACTGAGGTAAGACTGACGGTCTGTAGTTCCCGCTTCCTCCTGCTACCACTCTTGTGGCGGGATCACATGACTCTTCTCCAGTCTTCTGGGACCTCTCCTGTGCTCAGAGACTCACTAAACAATTCTGCTAATGGCTCTGCTAGTTCCTCCTTTAGCTCCTTAAGTACCCTGGGATGTATGCCATCAGGTCCCATTGCCTTATCCACCCTGAGCTTAGAGCTCTTGTAGGACCCTTTCTTTTGTGAAGGGAGTAGTGCTCACCTCCCTCCCCTGTGTCCATGATGCTGAGCTGTGGGCCCTGCCCTACCTTCCTCTTCAGTAAATACTGAGCAAAAGTATCTATTTAGGATAGATGCCTTTACAGGGTCCTCCTCCTCACTTGCTCCCTTTCTCCATTAAGCTTAGCAATACCCCTCTGGACTTTCTCCTTTCACTAATGTATCTATAGAAGGTCTTGTCACCTTCTTTTACTGTTCGTGCTAGTGTTTCCTCAGTTTGGGACTTTGCCTGCCTTACTGCCTTACCTGCTTCCCTTAGGGCAGTTTGGTATGCCTCTCTATCTTCATCCCGCTGTGTTCCCTTATATTTCCTGAAGGCCAGCCTTTTGGCTCTGACCTTTTCTGCTACTGTATTTGAGAACCAAAGTGGTTTCCTTCTTCTTTTGCACTTCCTTTTCTGTCTAACACAATGGGATGTTGCTTCAAGTATTGCATCATAATGCTTCCCACTTTGCCTGTACCTCCTCACCTGTGTTTCTTTTTGCCAGGGCTAGCTTAACTCTGTTGGCCATCTTATCAAAGTCAACTCCTCTGAAGTCCCATATTTTGCCTTGGAATGGGATGATTTAGATGTAGTAGCCAAATTGAACCATACCATGTGATGGTCACTGGCTCCAGGTGACCTTCTACCTGGAGATCTGTGATCCCTTCTTTGTTAGTCAGTACTAGATCTAGGATAGCCCTGTCTCTTGTGGGTTGCTGTACCAGTTGTTTGAGGCCCTCCCCTGCAGGGAATCCACTATGAGTCTAGTTCTGGCAGATGTTCCTGCTGGTATTGACCAATCTGTATCTGGCATGTTGAAGTCTCCATTATCAGAACCTCCCCTTTAGCTGTCATGTTTTGTATATCTTCTAACAGTAATGTGTCTATGTCCTCCCCTGGTCTGGGGCCTGTGGTAACCCCAGTTCTTATGGCTGTCCCATTTCCTGTTTCCAGGGTGACCCACAGTTCTTCTGGCTCCTTATGTGTATTCTGAATTTCTGTAGCTTTGATATTTTCATTAACATACAGGGCCACTCCTCCCCCCTTTTGCACCTCGGTCTCTTCTGAACAATACATAGCCAGGTACTGAAGTCTCCCATGTGGTTACTGGTAAACCACGTCTCACTAATTGCTACTATGTCCAGTTTAGCCTCTGACATTATTGCCTGCAGGTCTGGGATCTTATTTCCCAGGCTGTGAGCATTGTGTACATGATTTTCCATTGGCCAGATTTTGGTGTGTTAGTTGTTGGGTGAAGTTTGGCATTACCCTGTGCATCATATGGGAGACAAACCTTTTTTCTTACCTGGTGATGCAAATGAGCGGCAAACACGCTGAATTCCTGTTTGACCACTAGCTGGGGAGGGTGTTCTTCCCATTTGACGTATGGGTGCTGCACCCCTCTCCCCATTTGCTAGTTTAAATATTCTGCAAAGACGCCAAACTTCTGCCCCAATGCACTGACTCCTCTTTAGTCAGATGCAGTCCATCAAATTTAAAGAACTTTCGCTCCCAGAACTGTTGCCAGTTCCTACAAATCTGTGTCCTTTTCCTGGCATCAGTCCTTGAGCCACGTGTTTAGCTCCCTATCTCCCCTTCTCTGACCTTCCGTCCATCTGCTCCCTTCTCCCAGACTGGCAGGATCTCAGAGAAGGAGATGCCAGACGAAATAGATGATAGTTTGTCACCCAGCCTAGTCAGGTGTTCCTTGGTCTCCACAACTGACCGGCTGGCAAGATCGATTAGTCCTATGTGTACTAGGACATCAATGTTTTCTTGCTTTGTGAACAATTTTAGCAATGCGGTCAGTGTCTCTCCATGCTGATGTACCTGAGACATCTACCATCACCCCTGGCTGGAGATGGTATCAACTCCCTAATCATGGAGTCTCCTATGATCAGAAGTTTTTGGATTTCCTTTGTGCTTGTTTAGTTTTGGTTCCTGATTTGGGTGAGTATTGTTGTGCTAGCTCCTGTGCAGCAGTGTCCTGCTCCAGTGTCTTCTGCCTCTTTATATGATTTCAGAGATAGAGGCAGATACCTGTTTAGTAGTGTTTATATGGTTTTTGGGTAATGTGTTGGAGATCAGAGAGTGATGGGGCACCTGATTTGCTCCTCAACCACCTGCCAACCTCCTGGACCAACTACCCTCTGCGGCAGAGGTTTTTCTGTTGGATGCTGGGAAATGGCGGGTGGTTCTTATAATGTATTTCCTCTTCAATATGAAATTTGAGGCGTGCAATCTCTGCCCATGCTGCCGGAGCTGAGACCTAAGATCTTCAAAGGCCCAGCATGTGGACAGTGTCCTAAATCCTGTAAGACTGTCCTTCTGAAAATTGTTCCACAGTACCTGCAGTTAATGAAATCCATTCCAAATAAGTTGCTGGGTTTGTAACCTAGTCAGAGTAATTAGAAGGAAAAAAGAAGGAAAAAATGCAAGTAATTGTTTAATTGTGCTTTGTTTAACTTATAACAAGTTAAATTACTAGTGCCTGTAAATGAGATCACCTTGTGAAGGCCCCACTGGTCGAGGCCATAGGCCGAGTGCGTCCAACCACCCAAGAAGTAATGATATCCCATGATATACCACACCCTGGAGTGACTTATTGCTATTATGAACTGAGTTTCAGGTTTTTAAATAAAAAAAAATAAAAGAAACAGGTTTTAAAACGTTTTATGAATGAGTTTTTGGGTGGTGTAAGAGTACATTTTGAAAAAATAGTTCTCAGACAGGAGGCTGGTGGCACCAGAACTTTTCTGAAGCCGTGATGATATAGTCCGATATCATCACGGCTTCAAAGAGCTCTCAGCCAATCAGATTCCTCTATTTATGATCCTCAGTTCATAATTCTGTATGGAGCACTGCGTGAGAGTGTGAAGAGAAACCAGGCAGGGGTAATTGGGGAACAAGAGTGAGAGAGCTCTTTTCTTGAAGTTTTTTGGTTTCTTTTACAACTCTATTGGTGTGTTTACACTTATCTTCCTGCACCGCTCTGAGTGACACATAGGGGTGGCTGCTGTGCTGCTGCTGTGGTAATGTGGACACTTCCTGGAACATCAGAGAGGTAGCAACAACATGTGACAACATATGTGCCAGGCAATCTTTTCTTTACTCACATGATTGGCATGGCTTGTCTCCCCATGCCAGACTTGGCTGTCATGTCCAGCAGGCTCAGGTGGATATGTCTCTACTCCTTAGGGCTGGGTAGCCCTGCAATACCACATGCACCAGTGCTTTTTTGTGCCCCCTTCCCTTTCGGGTTGGGGGGCATAGCCTAATTGTTTAAAAACCAAAAACAATTCCCTTACTGCTGGCATGCTAATTGCTTATTAGGAGTCATTTTATAGTTTTCTCCTGCTTGGCACACTTATGCCATCTCAGTTGCAAGGGGGTCCCATTTCTTGCATACCCCTTTTTGATTTGACTGCTAAAGTTACATGTTTACAAGGCTGATACTTTGGTTCCATTACTCCCTTTTGCTGTCTAGCTAGTGGTGTCTTGAGGCTCTGGCTCCATACCCAAACTATCCATCTGTGCCACCTCAGTGTGCCCTTTTTTCTTTGTCTAGAAGTTGGTAGTCAGTTTTATTTTACTGTTTCTTTATTTTACTTCTATCATTTCCCTGTCCCTTTGGGCTTGGCAGTTTCTCAAGCTTTCTCTTATTATTCTACTACTTTATTTTTCTGTCCAGGCAAACAGAACTGAGGTTACTGAGGAGCCAGCAACGGTTACTGGCTAGTATGCGGCACCACACCGGGGTGTGCAGGTGCTATGACCAGTAGCCATTGTCAGCTTAGACCCATAAGTGGTAATCAATGGAAAAGATATTCTGGAAAATCAGCAGTTACAGTTAGTATGTAACTTTCATTTTTATGTTTGCTTGCATGCGCAGTACACAAGAAACATATTGGGATAGTACCATTTCAGAGGTGTGTCAGTGTTGTGGTCAATGCAGCAAATGCTTTATTGGGCACGTCCCTCAGCCACCAATCAATGGGGAAGCTGCTGATGACAGCAGTTTCAGAGAGAGGGCCGCACTTGAAAGAAATCTGCCGCTTCAATGAGGGACAGTTTAGTAATTGCAGCAGGACATCTCCCCTCCCTCGCAACCAGGCACACAGATATACCTTCTATCTCTCTTGGCAGCAGCTGACAAGACTCCAGCCATTTGCATTATAGTGCACAATAATGCACATGGTCAGAGTTACGGTTCTTGTCGGCTCCTGCTTCCGAGCACTTTGTCCCCCTTGCTGCACACGCAACTTGTTTGTTTGGTGTGCCTTTCCTGGTGAACCATTTTAATAAATAAATAAATAAATGAGTCACAGCATGGCTTTCCACATTGGCAGCTCCTGCCACCCACCACACACTCTCCGGAAAGCCAACATCGGGGTGCTCAATCCCGGTGTCGGCATGTATCCTCCCTCCCCCGATTAATGTGGTACACTGGGAGCCCACCCCAGTATGCCAAAATAATTTTATGTTTCTGACATCGTGATGCCTACTCCTGGTGTTGGATGAGCCCCCGCCCAAACCCATCTACTGTATGTTATTTGTCACATCGGGTGCCCCAATCTCGGCGGCATGTATCCCCTTCCACTTAACTGTGGTACACTGGGAGCCCACCAGTGTGCTGAAATACTATTTTAATTTATGTTTTTCTGATACTGGGATGCCCACTCATGGTGTCAGATGCCCCCCACCCTCCCAAATATTTCAAGTGCTGACATCAGGGTGCCCAATCCCCGTGTTGGCATGCCTCCCCAACACACACACGTACACTGTTGTGGCACTGGAGCCCACCCCAGTGTGCCTAAATGTATTCAATTTTTGGTAACCCGTAAAATAAAAAAACCGTCCCCCAAGTCTTTTTTCCTTGTAAAAGAAAACGGTCCTGTCGCCTCCCATTTCCCATTCCCCCATCCCCACCCTCCCTCTGCGGACCCACCTCTCTGCACCCCCGCTACCCCATACTTACCTCTGGAGGGCGGTAGCAGCGATCTTCTATGGACAGTGACACATCTGCACTCTTCAATGCAGACCGGCAAACTGAAGAAATGACTGTAAGCTGTATAATAGGAGTCAATAGGGGGTTTCAACTTAGGTTGATATCTCAGCCATTTTTAGGAATTATGGCCCCAAATTTTCAACACAGGGTTCTTGGGACCCCACCTCGAGAACACTGTTACTGTCATTTGGTTACTCTGTCCCGAAAGGTGATTTTATGGTTGATGTGCAGAATCACCTTTTGGGACCAAGTAACGAAACAACAGTGCCACTGTTCATGAGCTGGGGTCCCAAAAAATCCATGTTGCAAATTTGGTGAAAAATGTAGAAAAAATGACTGCATTACGACTGTGCATTGCGCAGTTTCTATGCATGCTTGTAACTTTGCCAGTTTTTAATATTTTCACTCCCAATTTTCAACATTGTCATATTTTCACACCTCCCTATGAACAGTACCGCTGTCATTTTTCACATCCTGTCCGAAACATATTTCTGCACCTGTAGCACAGAATGGCACAGTTGCTGTGGGAAATCAACTTTCAGGACAGATTAACAAAATCACAGTGGCACTCTTTATGAGGGGAGGTCCCCAAATGCCCATGTTGAAAATTTGGTGAAAAAATTCCCCAAAATGATTGAGTTACGGGCGTGCATTGCCAATTTTTTATATTTTCACTCCAGATTTTCAACATTGCCATTTTGTTCACACCTTCTCATGAACAGTACAGATGTCATTTTTCATATCCTGCCCAAAATGTGTTTTCGTACCTGTGGTGCCGAATGGGGCAGTCGCTGTGCAAAATCACCTTTTGGGATCGAGTAATAATGAAATAATAGTGCCACTGTTTATGAGGTGGGGTCCCAAAAGCTCATGTTGAAAATCTGGAGTGAAAATACCAACAAATGCCCAGGGCATTAGAGTTTCCAACCATAATGCCCCACCCTGTAGAGACTGACAGGCATCGGGGATGTGACTAGGAGTCATCAGCCGTACTGCTAATGCCATTCAACCCCCACTCTGCAGCCAGTGACAGGCACTGAGGTGCGCCTTGGGGTCTTCTGCCCTGACATTTATCCCAGTCTCCTCTACTGCACCCATTTCAGCTTATTTCCTTATGGAATGGGATGAGCGTAAGGGCCAAAGACCCCAAGGCACACCACAACACCTGTCGGTGTCTACAGGGTGGAGTGAGGTGGAATGGCATGAGCGTTATGGCCATTGACCCAAAGGCACACTCCCAAATGCCTGTCAGTCTCTGCAGGGTGAGGGTGGGGGTTGGCGTTAGTTTAATACTTCACTGCCATTCCTATTATGCATCTCTCTAACTCCTGCACTACCAATGCCAATACCAGCAAGCAAGAATTCAGCACTGACAAATGCTAGTTTTATTTAGGGGGGTGGTGGTGGTGGTCACTATGTCTTTTAGTATTTTCCTATAGGAAAATGTCTTTTAGCAACAGACTTGCTCTTTTTTTTAATGTCACTCTTTATTAAAACTTTTCATTTATGACTGCAAATCAGTATACATACTTTTAGGAGACATAAAAAATCCACGTATATGTAACATATTCCAAACTGGTAAATGCTTCTCAAAAATGGAAGCTTATATGAAACAAATGAGTGACCTTTATATAAATATCAAACAGTAAGTAAATCAAACCTAAGTCAGGTGGAATCTTGAACTGCACAAGCAGGTGTATCACATGGGAACCAAGCAAAAACTTCACATAACTTTTGCTGTTGATGTGAAATAAGCTTATTCAAATGAGGTGGCAGTACAGCCTAGAGCAAGGGTCTGCAACCTTTTCTGGAGTGGGAGCCGCATGCCAATCTGCTGTGACAGCTACACTCACCAGAGAACCATATGAGTGCATGCATAGCAGAC
Source organism: Neoceratodus forsteri (assembly GCA_016271365.2). Lineage (NCBI taxonomy): Eukaryota > Metazoa > Chordata > Ceratodontiformes > Ceratodontidae > Neoceratodus > Neoceratodus forsteri. The sequence continues at coordinate 1,298,162,324 of CM057459.1, read as the reverse complement.
GTTCTTTGTAATGCATAACATTAAACAAGGCAAAACATTAAAACAAGTGTAACTTAATTGTTTTCAACAACAGTGATGCATTTATCATCCTACATAAATATGCAAACATTTTTAACTAGGAGAGTATGTAAGTGTACACATTACAGTGTACCATTCCAGATTAGTCTGCAAGGTCCAAACTTATATCCCACTCAGTATGAATTGTCATGCTGGAAAGTTCAGCCTGTGCAGACGTTAACAAGTGTATCCATGGATAGCTTCTCCTTCTCCAAACCCTCTCTGAGAGAACAGAATCCTGATTAGCTACAAGGGCAAGTGGGTAGTAACTTAAACTTTATTTATTTAGTTTGTGTTTACTGGGTGAGTGTACTAGCAATAGAAATGACTATTTACAGACAGACACAACCTTAATTCCTAATACATACATACATACATACATACATACACATCCCATTGTATTAGGGAGAAAAGCAAGAGCAAAAGTAACAGAAAAGGTTAGAGCCAAAAGGTTGGACTTCAGGAAATATAAGAGAACGCAGCGGGACAAAGATAAGGAGGCATACCAAACTTCCCTAAGGGAAGCAGGGAAGTCAATAAGGCAGGCAAAGACCCAAACCAAGGAAACACTAGCATGAACAGTAAAAGAAGGGACAAGACTTTCTATAGATACATTAGTGAAAGGAGAAAGTCCAGAGGGGGTATTGCTAAGATCAAGGGAGATAAAGGAGCATGTGAGGAGGAGGACCATGTAAAAGCATCTATCCCAAATAGATACTTCTGCTCAGTATTTACTGAGGAGAAAGTAAGGCAGGACCCACAGCTCAACACCATGGACGCAGGGGGGAGGGAGGTGTGCACTACTCCCTTCACAAAAGAAAGGGTCCTACAAAAGCTCACTAAGCTCACGGTGGACAAGGTAATAGGACCTGATGGCATACATCCCAGGGTACTAAAGGAGCTAAGGGTGGAACTAGCAGAGCCATTATCAGAACTGTTTAGTGAGTCTCTGAACACAGGAGAGGTCCCATAGGACTGGAGAAGGGCTCATGTGATCCCGCTCCACAAGAGTGGCAGAAGGGCGAAGGCAAGGAACTACAGACCTAATAAGAAACATTTTACAGTGCACTGCTAAGGACTATGTTACCTTTGAGAATGGAGTCTTACCTCAGCAGTGGGCAAGGTTATGGTGGCAGTCCTTAAGCAAAGGATAGTGCAACACCTGAAATCCATTGGAGTACAGGATCCAAGACAGCATAGGTTTACAACAGGAAGGTCCTGTCAAACTAATCTTATAGATTTCTTTGACTGGGTAACCAGAGTGGTGGAGTAAAGGGGTGCAGTTGATGTTGCCTACCTTGACTTCAGCAAAGCTTTCGATACTGTAAAACATAGAAGATTGATTAATAAGCTGGGTAGGCTCGGGGTGGGTCAGAAGTTGGTCACTGGGTGGCAAACTTGTTGGCAGGCAGAAAACAGAGAGTGGTGGTAAATGGTATACAGTCAGAAGAGATGCAAGTCACAAGTGGGGTACCGAAGGGATCAGTCCTGGGGCCAGTTCTCTTAAATGTCTTCATCAGTGGCATTGCAGATGGTCTAGAGAGTAAGGTTTGCCTGTTTGCAGATGACACCAAGATCTGCAACAGAGTAGATGAGCCAGATGGGGTGGACAGAATGAGAGGAGATCTGGAAAAACTGGCAAAATGGTCTGAAGAGTGGCAACTGGGGTTCAATGCAAAGAAATGCAAGACCATGCACATAGGGAAGAAAAACCCTGAGGCTACCTATAGGTTGGGAGGAGAGTTGCTGGCAATCACAGTGGAAGAAAGAGACTTGGGTATCATCATCACAAATGACCTGAAATCATCCAAGCAGACCACTAAAGCAGTAGATAAGGTTAGAGGGATGTTGGGGTGTAGTAGTAGGAGTATCACAAGTCGTAAGAGGGAGGTAATAATCCCTATTTACAAGACACTGGTTAGGCCCCACCTGAAGTATCACATGCAGTACTGGAGGCCATACCTGCACAAGGACATTAACAAAATGGAGGCAGTCCAGAGAAGGGCAACCAAAATGCTTCAGGGACTGCATCAGAAAACATATGAGGATAGATTAACGGAGCTCAATATGTATACCCTAGAGCAAAGGAGGGACAGAGGTGTTATGATCAAAACATTCAAATATCCTAAGGGCATTAACAAGGTGAAAGAGTCTAATATGTTTCAGTATAAGAAAAATAGCAGGGCACGAGGACACCGCATGAGATTAGGGGGAGTCCGATTAAGGGGTAATGTGAGGAAGTTTTTTTTCACAGAAAGTGTGGTGGCTGTATGGAACGGACTACCTCAGGAAGTGGTGATATGAATTCAGTGCAGGGCTTCGTACAGGCATGGGATAGGCATAAGGGAGCAATACAGATGAGTATGAGTAAATAGGCCATTGAGAGTAAAGGCCTATGGCACATTCATAAGGTAGAAAAATTGGGAAGACTGGATGGGCCTTGCGGTCCTTATCTGCCATCAACATCTGTGTTTCTGTGAACGAACCACAAATACCAGCTGTGCTATACAGTAACTTTGTTATCCATGGATTCATCTCACATGGAAAGCATAATAAGCTGACCAAATATACAGTAAACACAGCTAAGAACTGATATTCCACAGAATGCCCTTTGCATGGTCCTTCATAGTCTTAATCAGACACAGCAGGTCCTAATTCTAGCAAACAGTACAAATCTGCTTGGTTCCTTGAAATCTGCAAGCAAGAGTGGGGCCATTTTGAAAACATCATCCTTCATAACCTCCCCATCTCTGAAAGTTTTGCCTCTAAATGCAAGCCATTAAGTCCAAGCACTGGCCTCCTGGCCTGGTTTATTTTCACATGCAAAAAAAAAAAAACGTTATCCCAGGCATCTCTTTCATATTTGTTTGGCGTATTTTTTTTTTATTGTTATTTTATTTAAGTCTAGGATTACAAGTACATTTGAGCCAAGGCTCTTTTACAAAGGTTCCATGTCAGTTTGAAGACAGTGCGACAAAACTACAACAACGCATGGTAATACAGAAATTAAAGGCAGGATAAACAGGTTAAACAAGTTTGCAATCAGTTACCAGAGGAACATGTAAACATTTTTGGCAAAACATGTACAGAAATTAAAGGCAGGATAAGTAGGTAAACAATTTTGCAGTCAGTTACCAGAGGAAGATGCATACATTTTTGGCAGAACAGGTCAGGGCAAAAGAGGTGTGCAACAGCAATACAAGCCATTGGTAAGACACAGGGAGGGATATGAGCTGCCAAAGGCATTGCCATAAAACATGAGTAGTGCAGGAGGTGGGTTGGGGGGGTCAGTGGGGGAAGGAAGAGGGGAAGAAAGGGAAGGGGGGAGGAGAAGGACCAAGGAAAAGTGGGGTAAAGTACTTGCTGGGATGCTGGGGCAACACTGAGAGGGTAGCTAGGGTTGCTGGCTAGTATTTACCATAAAATGTTTGATTGTGGCATTCCCCTGCAACCAGACTTCCTAAGCTGGATTTTCAAAGGGTGGCCCAGGGCTTTCATGAAACCTTGTGCCATAAAAGTGTGTTTCTGCTGCTATACCACTCAATTGTGCTGCGTCTGCACCTGATTGTCAAAGGTCGGATGCAGCAGCAACAGTTTTCCCAATTTACAGCATTTTGTGCCAAATCTCAGATGCAAACACAGTAAAAACGGTCGACTAGATTGACGTAAGCTAGACCATGAAAAGATGGCCTAACTCGCGTCAATTGCCGCAAGGGATGGAAAATCCCATTAGATTGCCACAAGCTTGGTGCACCCGTGGCTTGAGGCAGTTTTGGGGCTATGAAAATCCGGTCCCTTATTTCTTTCAAAGTATTTCCCTGCTTACAACTTCCTGCATTCCCTTTGTACCCAATAGCTCTTTATGAAGTCTGAACCATCCATTGATTCTCCTGATACAAAATGGCCACCCAAGGTAGTATGAGTTAAGGGGTACCTGAGTAGTACAACTTCCTACACATTCTTAAGGGGAAACAGCCTGCTCCTCTACATAACACTACTACCAGGGAGCAGGCAGAACCACTTGCAGACAAGAGAAGACACCAGGAAGTACACAGCTCAGAGTGCTTTTTATGTTGCTTGCACACATGTGCAAGAAACATAGTGCCATCATCCGAGTTTTCGGAGGTGTGGCACCCGTCTTCCAATTCAGTCAGTGTGTTTGCAGGCGCGGCCCCAGTTCCCCAATCACTGCTGCAGCTGTCTATGACAGCAGTTGAAAATGCAGTGGCATACAGTTGAAAGGGAGAGCTCCACTTCAGTGAGCAGAGCTCCCCCCCACACACACATGTGCACGCATATTAGCGTGCTGATGCAGCCTCCCCGCCCACACACCTGTGTGGCCGATGGGGTGCTCAATCCCCGTCGGCTCCACGCCTCCCCACAACAGCTGTCCAGGTGCCATGCTGGGGCCCCACCCAGTGTGGCAAAACTGTCATAGCCGACAGGGTGCAAGCCCCCGTGGCTTCGCGGCTGCACCCCAAAAGCTTTCCAGGTGCCACGCTGGGGGCCCACGCCAGCGTGGCAAAGCTTGTTATGGCCGATGGGAGTGCCCAATCCCCCGTCGGCTCCAGTCCCCCCAAACAGCCTTTCCAGCTGTCACGCTGGGCAAACGTTCCACATCGTCTTATTAAAAAAAAACAAAAAAAACCTGTACAGAAAAAAACGTTCCCTCGCAGTCTCCCAACCCCCCAACAACCCGCATCCACACTCGCACCCCGCCTCCCCCACACCCCCACCCCAACTTACCTCCGGAGCTCGGCGCCGACATCATCGGTGGAACGGGAACACGTCTGCACTCTTCAAAGCCGACCGCGAACTGAGGAAATGCCGGTAAGCTGTATAATGGAATACATTGGGTTTTTTTCAACTTTGTTGCATATCTCAGGCATTTTTTTTAATTTTGTGCCCAAATTTTCAACATGGGGTTTTTGGGACCCCTCCTCATGAATTCTTGCATTGTTATGGCGTGAATCGGGCCCGAAGGGTGATTTCGCGGTCACTGCAAAATCACCTTTTGGGACCCACTAATGAAAAACTGCCAGTGTTCATAAGGTGGGCTCTCAAAAGCCTATGTTAAATTTGGTGAAAAATGCCTAAAGTTACTGTTTTACAAAGCGTGCAATGCGCATTCTCACTTACGCACGTAAAGTTTCTTAATTTTCAATATTTTCACTCCAGATTTTCAACATTGCCATTTTACCACACCTCCTTATGAGAAGTGCAGCTGTCATTTTTCAAATCTCGCCCAAAACATGTTTCCACCCATGTAGCGCACAATGGCGCAGTCGGTGTGCGAAATCAATTTTTGGGACACATTAAGAAAATCACAGTGACACTGTTCATGAGCAGAGGTCTTACAATGGCTATGTTGAAAATTTGGTGAAAAAATTCCTAAAAATGACTGTTTTACGAGTGTGCGTTGCGCAGTTCCTACGCATGCTCGTAAGTTCGGGAATTTTCAATATTTGCACTCCAATGACTTCCAAATACCTAAACAGCACATACAAGCAAGCAACATTCGGCATTGACAAATGCTTGTTTTTTTTCCTTTTGTTTTGTTTTGGTGTAGTTGGGGGACAAACTGTGTTTCAACTGCAGCAATGCTAGGAAGGAGCCGATCACTACTTGGACTACAAGCTGATGGTAACACTGTTCTTAGGCATTAATGTCTGTGGGGGCTGAGAACAAAGGTGCAGCATCTCAATCTGTAGTGGGCAAAAAACTTATAGATAGTACTGTTTTGTGCTTCTTTGCAGTGTAACAGTCAGTAAGGTGTTTTTAGGTAGGGACTAAACTGTTAAAAAAAAGAGAAAAATCTGAGAAAAAAAATTATGGATAGTACTGTAGTTTCCAGTTAGTACTATAGTGGCACTGTCTTATGCTTCATTGCAAGTACAGTTGGTATTGCATTTTTAGTTAGGGTCTGGGCTGGTAGGTAACCTAAGATAGGACTGTATTTTCTAGTTAGAACTGTATTTTCTAGATAGTACTGTTAACATGGGTAGAATAGTGGGCTGCAGTGGATGTGGGGCAGCAGTTTGGATGAATATATTGTGGAAGCTAGGAGGGTGTCCAATCTGTCATGGGCTGAGGAGTCTCGAGGAAGAAGTGCTGTGGCTCGGGAGTGAGTTGGAGAGGATGGGGGAGAGAATCTAGGGCAGGAGGGCATCCTCCAGGGAGTATGATGAGGACACAACATGGGAGGTACATCAGATCGTGGAAGGGGGTGGAGAGGGGGTGTGGGAGCAAAACAAACAAGGGGCCTAGCACTGGAGGGAAGGCTCAAGTCAGGAAGGAGGAACAAAGGCACAGCAATGCAGAGGGGGCAGGTAATAGATTTGCGGTGCTGGCGACATTGGTAGAGGAGGAGGGGGTGCGGGAAACCCAGGTGGGGGCAAGAGAGGGAAAGGGAGGGGAATGTACAAGGGACAGTAGCCAGTCTAAGGGGGGATGGCAGGGGTGAAGGGGCACAGCTGGAGGGACTGTCGAAGGGAGCAGGGATCCGGGGGAGTGGAGCAGGGTGGATAGAGAAGACATCAGAGGCATAGCAGCTGTGGCAGTGGAGAATACTGATGGGGGGAAGGCAACAGGGACAGATGGGGGGAATTGTGTGCAGGAGGAGGAGTCGGACAGGAGAGGAACAGCAACCGGGAAAGACAGGGGGAATTACGTGCAGGAGTAGGAGTCAGGCAGGAGAGGAATGGTGGCAGGAATAGATGGGAGAATTCTATGCTGGAAGAGGAGGAGTCAGACAGCAGAGGAACAGAAGAGGGGAAGCAGGCAGATGGAAATATGGGGGGAATTCTAGTACTGGGGGATTCAATACTAGGGGTGAGGTGTGGTAGCAAGGGGACATAAATGATAAACATATGGGTGGAGCCATGCCAGGATGACAGCTGAAAGGGTTGGACAATCGGTCCTGAAATATGCTAGAAGGGGAAGGGAGAGACCTTATTTAATTCTACATCTGGGAGCAAACTACCTGGCTGATAGTACATTAGAGGTAATCCAAAAGAAGTTTGAGGAGCTGGGAACTTTATGCGAGAGGGAGGGTAGATCAGTAACTTTTTCTGACGTATTACCAGTGCCTAAGGCAAACACAGCTAGAAAACAAAGAATAAAGGGATTTAATGAATGGTTAGGCAAATGGTGTCACACCAAAGGGTATGGGTTAGTGGGAGGGTGGGGAAATACCTGGGAGGACAGTAGTCTATACGCTAAGGATAGACTTCACCTAAATGAAGAGAGCAAGAAGGTGCTGAAACGGTAGCTTGGGGAGTATATTGAGGTAGCTGGACATTTAAATTAGGAGAGGGGTGTGAAAGGTGAATGGAGGGCATATAGTGGCCACGAGATGGGAAGCAGAGCAAGCTTACCTCCCAGAACAAGGGCGTTAAACTAGGTAGTTGCAATAGAGGGGATGCTGGAAGTGAAGGGCAGAAGGATAGGGGAGGGATGGGAAAGGGATGGATGGTGACCACCATGACTGCTAGAAGCCTGAAGGATAAAATGAATGACTTACAGGCCCTCGTGGTGGAGAGGGAGGTGGACATGGCAGCCATCATGGAAACATGGGCCACCCAATACCATGACTGGGACCTGGCAGTCCCAGGGTACAGAATATTCCACAGAGATTGGGAAAGTAGGAGGGGGAGAGTGGCATTATACATGAGGGAGGGGCTAAAGTGTGTTGGGGGGGAGGAGGAGGAGGAGGAGGAGGGATAAACAGGGTCATTGTGGCTGCTAATCCAGGATTCCAGGAAAAGGACTCTCCGGATGGGAGTAGTGTGCAGGCCACCCTCCCAGACATAGGAGTTGGACAGAGAACTTGCGAGGCAGATTAGAAGGGCATGCGGGAAGGGGAGTGTGGTGGTTATGGGGGACTTCAACATGCCGGGGTAGATTGGGGAACCCCAGCCACCAGTAATAAAACGGAGCAGGTACTGCTGGATGCCTTTCAGGAAAGCTTCCTGACACAGGTGGTCAGTGAACCAACCGGTGAGGGGTAACACCCTCGACCTAGTGCTCACAAATGGGGAGTCTGTGAGGGATTTCAAGGTGTACGAACCACTAGCGGGGAGGGACCATCACTCAGTATGGTTCAGGCTGATTATAGGCAAAGAGGCTGGATTTCAGGTGGGTGGAGTTTGCAAAGATGGGGGAGGTAGTGAGTGGGTAACTGGCCAGGATCCAGTATAGTATGGACGCAGACCAGATATGGGAGCTCATTAAGAAGGGGATACTAGAGGTTAAAAGGTCCTGTAGCAGGACTTGGAGTAAAAAAGCCAGTGCAAAAAGGCCAAGCTGGATGAGCAGGGGGGCTGTGGAAAAGGTGAGGAGAAAAAGGGAGGTCTTTAGGAGATACAGGAAATTGGGGGGGGGGACTGGGAGGAGTACCTGCAGGAGGCAAGGGAGGTGACAAGGGCAGTAAGAACAGCAAAAGTCACTAAGGAGGAGGAGGAGAAGAGCGTCTTCGGGTACATCAGGGAGAAAAGGAGCTGTAAAGAACAGATAATAAGAATTAAGAAGTAAGGGCGATGGGTAGAGAAGGGGTTGGAGAAAAGGCAGAAGCTCTCACTGACTACTTCTGCTTGGTATTTATGAAAGAGAGAGGGCGAGTGCTACCCAAAGGGGGGTGGGGGGCAGTAAAGGTTGGGGAGGGAGTAACAGATGGGGTAATCACAGAAGGTAGAGTGCTGGAGGGCTGAGAGCACTGAGGGTGGACAAGACACCAGGACAAGATGGCGTTCACTCCAGGGTACTGAAGGGGCTAGCAGAGATCCTGGTGGGGCTCTTGGCAGGCCTAGTCAATGCCTCACTGAATTCAGGATGCGTCCCGAAGAATTGGAGGTTGGCTCACATGGTTCCCCTGCATAAGAGTGGCCCCTAAGATGAACCAGGGAGCTATAGACTGGTGAGCCTCACGTTCATCTTGGGGAAGCTAATGGAAACGATCCTGAAGGAGAGGCTGGTGTCCCTGCTGGAGTTCAGTGGGCTGCAGGACAGTAGACGGCATGGCTCTGTCACCGGCAGATTCTGCCCAACCTACCTGGTAAATCACTGGATAACTAGGCAGATGGACAAGGGCCATGCAGTGGATGTCCTGTATCTAGACTTCAGCAAGGCATTCAGTTCGGTGCCACATGGGAGACTTGGAATAAAAACTGATGGCACAGGAGTGGGAGCAAAAATTGTGGGATGGGTGACAAACTGGCTGCAGGGAAGGCAGAAGAGGGTGGTGGTGGAAGGGGAACTCTCATCCCCAAGGGCAGTAACGAGTGAGGTTCCAGAGGGCTTGGTGCTGGGACCAGTGTTATTTGGGATATTTATTGCAGATATTTTCATGGGCATCAGGAGCAGGATCAGCCTGTTTGCCGATGACACCAAGATAAGGGCTGTGGTGGATGACATAGAGGGGTGGCAGAGTTTTCAGGAAGATCTGAAAAAGCTGGAGACCTGATTGGACACTTGGCAGCTGGGGTTCAATGCCAAAAAGTGTACAATACTGCATTTTGAGGCAAAAAAATCCAAGGAGAAATTATCAACTGGGGGGAGTGCAGCTGGCGGAGACTGAGGAGGAGAAGGATCTGGGGGTGGTCATCATGGGATCGATGAACAACTCAGCACAGTGTAGCAAGGCAGCAGCAAGGGCCAGCAAAATGCTGGGTTGCATCACAAGGAGGATGACGTCGAGGAGGGGGTAGGTAATTCTGCCGCTGTACAGATCATTAGTTAAATCTCATCTCGAATACTGCATGCAGTACTGGCGCCCATACCTGAAAGGGACATTAAATTACTGGAAGGGGTGCAGCGCAGAGCAACTAAGATGATCCAGGAGCTGGGGGACTTACCATATGAGAGTAGGCTAAAGGAGTTGAACATGTACTTGCTGGAGGAGAAGAGGGACAGAGAGGATATGATCGATACATTCAAGTACATGAGAGAGATAAACAAGACTGGTACGGAGGAGCTATTCAGGGTAAGGGTGGGGAGGGACACTCAAGGCCATGACATGAGATTGGAGGGGGGACGGTTCAAGAAGGAAATGAGGAGACACTTTTTTACAGAGAGGGTGATGGCAGGGTGGAATGCGTTACCAGCAGAGGTGGTAGCCTGTAAAACAGCGGGCTGCTTCAAAAGGGGCTGGGATAGGGCAAGAGGGAGGATAAAGGGAGTGAGGCAAGGAGGGAGGGGCAGCTGCAGAATAGGGCTGCTAACTGCAAAATTGAGCACACTTGATAGATCAAATGGCCTTTTTCTGCTGGCAAATTTCATATGTTCGTATGTTTGTATAATCACGTGAACCGTACTGCTGTCCCTGCTGATGAAGTCAAAAGCACTCCAATGTTCTAGAAGTGTTATGGTCTCATGTACTACTTTTCTCTTCTTTGCTGGATGTGCAATTTGTTTTATCATAACATATATGGCTGATTCAGTTGTACAAGAGCAACTTTAAGAACATGGGGCAAGCTTGCTTAAAACGCTTACTATTTCTTGCAGTGGTATGAGCTTGTATGCTGTGACTTGATCCTTCTATCTCACCAAACTCCTATTCCACCCAAGAAGCAACAACCTTCCTCATGCTCCAATCTCTACATAACATCCAGAAGTAACTGTGGTTGCCCCTATCCCACCCCCACATACACTGTGACAACTGAAGTTGGGCTATATCCCAGATAATACAGGGTTAGCCCAATAAAGTATAAAGAGTGCTCAGCATCTGTTAAGGGACAAATAAGGATGACAAAATAATTGGCTGTACAATCCTTTGTGTTGGAGGGTTAGACTTCATCTTGCCAGCCAATTCTAATACATTTTACTACCTTTGTTTCAATTCTGTTACTCCAACTTGGGGCACAAATTTCTCAGGCAAGGGTGTCTGGACATGCCTGTCCACCAAGCCCAGCCTGCTCTACATAAGCATACCTAACTGAATGTCTGGTGCCTCTGCATTAAATGACATACACCACAAGCTGTGCTGACATCTGGCAATATGTACTACATTGCAGATTTCTGCCACTTGGGCTACTAGGGGTCATATGTGCAGATTAAGGAGGTATCCCAAGTTAATTTTTGTCCTTGACTTTGCCACTTGATGTGCAATATCCTAAGCTTCAACACCAACCTATGTTGCCAGCTTGGTAAGCAGTAACACTTAACCATTAGGTCATAGAGGTCTTAGACCTCATACTCTCAAATGGGGACAGTGAGAGGATCTCAGATCTAGAAGTGGGTAGCCATTTGGGAGCAAGTGACCACCAAACAGTGTGATTCACTATAAACTCAGCTACAAAGTCAAGCCATACAAATGTGAGGGTTCTGGACTTCAGGAGGGCTGACTTTGACAAGATGGGAGAGTGACTTAGAAAAGCACTAGCAAACAGGCTAGAAGGAGGGGTAGAGCAACAATGGGGAAATATCAGAACTGCCATCACAGAGGCAACAAGCCTTTGTGTGAAGCAAATAAATAAATCAAAACAAAAGAAAAAGCCACTATGGTTCTCAAAAGAGGTGGCGGTGAAGGTTAGGGAGAAAAAAATAGCATTAAGGAAGTATAAGGAAACACAGAAGGAGCAGGACAGAGAACTGTACCAGTTAAGGCAGAAGGAAGCAGGGAGGGTAGTCAGAATAGAAAAGGCACAAACTGAGGAAAAGATAGCTAACTCGGTCAAGAAGGGGGATAAAACCTTTTATAGGTATATCAGGGAGCGTAGAAAGACAAAGGAAGGGATAGTGAGGCTGAATAGAATGGATAGTGGGTGGGCAGAGAGTGACAGTGAAAAAGCAGGGATACTGAATGAATACTTCTATTCAGTATTCACAAAAGAGGAAGTGGGGAGGTGCCTAATCCAATTAACAGAAGCACTCTGGAGGGGGGTCAATCCCAGTCGTTTCACAGAAGAAAGGGTTCTGAAAGAACTCCTAAAACTGAAGGTGGACAAAGCAATGGGGCCAGATGGAATTCACCCCAGAATTCTAAAAGAATTAAGCAGAGAACTAGTGACACCACTGACTACCCTTTTTAACAAATCATGGGAGGATGGTGTGGTACCTGAGGACTGGAAGAAGGTGGATGTGATTCCCCTTCACAAAAGTGGGACCAAGACAGAGGGAGGAAACTACAGACCTGTCAGTTTGACCTCTGTGGTAGGAAAAGTGATGGAATCACTTCTGAAGGAAAGAATTGTTGAGTACCTAGAGGCCAGTGGGGCACAGTACCCAAGGCAGCATGAGTTCACAGCGGGAAGGTCATGTCAGACGAATCTAATTGATTTCTTTGACTGGGTGACCAAAGTAGTAGACCAGGGAGGGGCTGTGGACATGGCCTACCTAGACTTTAGCAAGGCATCTGACACAGTCCCACACAAAAGATTAGTAGTCAGATTAACCAGCCTGGGAGTGGGTCCCAGGGTGGTAGCCTGAGTAAAACATTGGCTGAACAACAGGACACAGAAGGTAATTGTAAATGGAGTCCACTCTGAAGAAAGAGGGGTTACTAGTGGGGTACGCAGGGTTCAGTACTGGGTCCAGTCCTTTTAATGTCTTTATAAGTGACATTGCAGAGGGACTGAAGAAAGTGTAACCCCTGCAAATGGGGGTTCCAAAAGACTTCAGGAGCTTGTTTGAATGCTCCAAGCCTGAATGGTGTTTGGCATTTAAGCCATTTATCAGTGAGTGTTTTTAGAGCCTCTGGTACTGTCTCTTTAAGAGCTGTCTGCTTGCAGACATAATTAGTTTGTATGGGGGGACTGTGTGCTTCTCTGAGTACCACTCGAGCTGCTGCCAATTCACTTCATTTTTGCAGTCAGTAGGAGTGCAAAGGGAACCTATCTGAAAGATGTAACTGTTTGCCAGAAATTATTTAGAGTAATAATGAAATTACAGTTTGTCTAACCTGCTTTCTTTGCAGTCAGAACTGTGTCTGCTAGTTCCCCATTCTAGTTTTGAACTGCTGAACTGGACCAATCAGTGTGGGAGTAGCTAGCTCCTAACATGGTGCCTTAGACGAATCAGAACTTGGACTCATAATCTGAGCCAGCCACAAGAGGATTGTATGGGCAGTGACTCTGGGAGATGTAGTTTAGACTTCAGTGCCTTTTGGACCAACAGCAGCAGTCTGTTGTGGTGACAGCCAATCCAGTCAAGAACTGGGAGGAACTCAAAGGAAGTGCTCGGTTTTGTCGGTTGGAGTTTCAGTTGAGCTTTGGCAGTGAAGAAAGAAGGAGCCCTGTGCTTTTTCAGTGCAGTTTTAGTCAAAAAGCGTGTGTGAGCCCAGAGTTCGGTCTGCAGCTTGTGTAACAGCTTGTTAGGACTGAATCAGTCCTGTGAAAAGAATCAAAGGATCTCTGAAGAGTAGAAACCAGGCTACCCTGTAGAAGACTGGAGGAATTGCTGAAAATTGCACTCGGTCTGTCAGGAACTGAATCTGCTGTGTGTTCTCCCGGTATTGTGCAGTAATTGCGATCGGGATACAGATGCAGCCTGCCTGGTATAGTGCTTCTTTTATATGGATGTGTGAAGAGGTTTGTGTACCTCAAGTGAGCCCTGCTGACATTGAAGGACCCTATCTTATTTGGAGGTCGTGAGTACTAATTCAGGGTCGCTCCCTGTTGAATTACACATTAAATCCAAATGGAATTACTGTACTGCTGACTGTTTAATTCTCCTTTTCTCTGTGTGAAAGGGCCCCTACCAGCTGCCACTGGTTGGACTAGCCACTAGGGCTTGGGTACCCAGGGACAGTAACTGATAGGGATAGGCCTGTGCACAGAGCCACAGGTAGATTATTAGGAGGATAAGCTAATTAACCCTGATTTCCCCTGTCCTTGTTATATCCCCTAAATAAATCAGAGTTGCTTGTTTCAGCAAAGTTATACTGCCTGAGGTGTTTGTGTGTTAAAGTACTGTACTGTGATTGTTGCACTGTATCTCATTTCACAGGAGGTCCCAGTGCGGAACCAGACCTGGGGTAAGTGTATACTGTGAGGTAATTCTGATATATTGTGTGGGCCACTAGTGGGAAGAAAGAGGTTGCAGTGTCCCAGAGGGCTGTGACCAGGTTAGTTTAACTATTGCAAACCCTGACCTCTGGGTGGAGGCACCGCCATTGGATCCAGGCCCCTCAACCTGTTAGTGGCAAATCAGGCAGGAGTAGTAGCCCCTGGGATAGCGCCATCTAGGGGTTACATCTTGGAGGCTCACCGCTGGGATTGTGTGTCCTCTAGTGGCCATATTTATGAACCACTGTTAAGAAAAAATGGGTACCCGACAGAAGTGGCTGTGCACCGCTGGTGGAGTGGTGTACTGGGAGGAGATCGACCCCAAATGCTATCTTATCCTGGACATCCCCTGGGTATCAATACAGACACTGTGCAGGAGTACTTTCCAAGGTGGAAGGTTTACAAAACCCCTGTGGTGGTGGTCGGCATGCTAATCTGCTCACCCACACTTTCCTGGCCCTAGTAGAGTTTAAGGATCCCATAGATAGCTCAAAGTGCCACAGACCATTACCCCAGAGGGAGCCCTCACTGCTTGGAGGTGATAACTAAGGACAGTAAGACCGGGGGAATGAGCCCCCACCACTATCTCAAACTTTTAGGAGAAATTTGCTAAATGGTTGCTGGGGGAAGGAAAACTGTGGAGGACTTGAAGAAACTATTCTTGCCACCTGGGGTGTTCCTCCCAACACCCTCTCCACTCCAGTGCCCGTAATGGTGGCTGAACCAATGCAGACTCCCTATTTCTGCACCTGCCATTAGTCCGACTCTTATCGAAGGTTGAGGATCTTCTCTGGCACCTCCCCACTCCCCAAGGGAGGATGACTGAGAGACCTGGATAGACTATGTTGCCCCCAAGTGCTAGAATGGCAATGCTCGGAAGCCGAAAAGCAAAAGAGGGTTAGTGAGAGCCTCCGAGGTCCTGCCCTGGCTACCATTAGGTAGCTAAACAGGCCAGTAACCCTGAAGTGACTGCACAGCCTATCTTGAGGCCCTGGAGAATGTATGGGGAGCCCAGATTCTGATGAGGACCTATGGTGGAGAGTAAGAGATGCACAACAGTACCAAGGGAGTTGTTGTCTGTGTATGTATCTCGGCTGGAAAAATTGTTGCAAGAATGCCTCAGAAAGGTAGTTTGCCAGCGATTGAACTGGACCCGAACCAGGCTGGACGGGATCCCGCAAGTCTGCCCCTTCTCCAGAACTGCTGTTGCTTCAGTTCATGCTGGCAGATCGACTGGAATCCCCACCCTCCTATGATGAGTTAATGAGAGAAATTCGAGGAGTTGAGAAAAGACAACCCGGAGGGACCTGCACAATAACTGCGGCTACGACCCGAGTGACTGAGGATGACCCATCAAGTGAAGTTCAGGGGCAGAGGTTGGCAGTCAATGAGTGCTCTGACAAGAAAAAGATATGCCACAATGGAGGCGAACTGTTGAGAGAGATCCGGGAATTCAAAACAGTCCTTTATGAAGGCCACGCCTGCAAGTCACAGGCCCTGACCTATATCCGACTGCATCTGCTATGGGGTGGGGGTACCCACCCATGTATCTCCTGCTGATAACAGCGCAAACTCAATTCCTTGACCATGGAAGTGGAGAAACTGACGAGTCTCCAAATGCTTATCACGCCGCAGACAGAGATGGCACCCAGGTTTCCAGTTAGTAATACCCGCCCTGGCTCCCAGTGTGGCACCTCGAGCCAGCTCAAACTCCAGAAAGTATGTTTTGCTATAATTGTGGGAAAGATGGGCACATGAAAGGAATACCAGTCCCAAAAGACACTGACAAAGTTGCATATAGGCTACAAGAGCTTGAGAGAACAAATCAGTGGTTAAGAGGTGCAAGAAATGTCCCAGTGAGGGCACCAAAAATGCTAACTCACGTCCTTTTGTGGCAAGTCAGTTGCCCAGGCCCCACTATCGCCTCTCCAGACTGGTCCAGAATAGTGGGTCCCTCCATGGAGACCACTGTAAAGGTGAATGGAGTGTCTACAAGAGCTGTATTAGACAGTGGCTCCCAAGTGACAATTATGTTCAAGATTGGTATCAGAAGCATTTGTCAGGCATTACCCTTACAACCATTAGAAGGACTGCATGTATGGGGGTTAAGTGAAAGGCCTACCCCCTATTCCGGGTATATCGAATTTGGCTGTCTTTCCCACCTCCGTGGCTGGGTGGCAGAACAAGTAGAGACCCTAGCCTTAGTGTGTCCCCCACTGGACTGTATGATGGTGTCCCTTTGTTGATTGGAACAAATGTCTGCATATGTTCGGAAGGCTGGCACAGTTGTGTTATGAAAAACAGGGGTCAAAGACTAGTAGAGCTTTAAGAGTTCGGCTTTAATTAAGAAGGCCTATGAGGCACAGAGAGATGCTGAAAAAAATAGAACCAAGAAGAACGGTCGGAATTGTATGGAAGAAGGATCTGAGTCTCTAATCCTGGCGCCAAATGCCCAGTGTACCTTACAGGGAGGGTCCGTATCAGAAAGGATGTTAAGAATAAAATATTAATGTTGGATGCACCAGGCGATGGAAAATTGCCAGAGGGATTGCTGGTCAAGCCTAGTATTTTGCCCGCTAGAGCCCATGCTTATGCCAGAAGGGTAATGGTCCAAGTTCATAATGTGTCTGAAAGAGACATTCGAGGTAAATAGAGGTTGCATCCTGGCTAATGTGCATTGTCAGACACTGCAGTGCTACCAGCAGCAAGAGTTCAAGGAAGAATGACAGAGTAACTCCTGACTTGTTTGATTTTGGCAACTCCCGCTGCCAGCTGAATGGAAAGTGAGGATCAGTGAAGCTTGCCCAGAGAGACAAGGTGTTTTCTTTAAAGGAATGGGATGTAGGATGCGTGCAAGGAGCTGAGCACAATATCCGTGCATGGACGAAAGACCATTTCGTGAGAGGTCTCAACGCCTGGCACCTGCTGACATAGATGATGTGAGCGGCATCTGCAAGAGATGTTAGCTGCTGGTGTAATACAAGAATCCAGAAGCCTCTTATGCTTCCCCATTGTGGTAGTGAGGAAAAGAATGGAACAGTAAGGATGTGTGTGGATTATACCCTCTAAACCGCGGACTATCCTGATCAGTACACAATGCCCGCATTCAGGATACTTTGGACTGCCTAAGCAGGGAGCAAGTGGTTCTCTGCTGGATCTCCGCATGGGTACTATCAGATCCCGATGGCCCCAGAGGACCGTGAAAAGACAGCCTTTATCTGTCCGCTGTCTATGAATTCATGAGGATGCCTCAAGGGTTTCAGGTGCCCCAGCCACTTTTCAACGATTGATGGGCGTGCAGTGGGGACATGAACTTACTAGGTGCCTGGTATACCTGATGATGTTATTGTGTTTGGCAGCTCACTGGAGGAACATGAGAGCAGATTATTTAAGGTATTGGACCGACTGGAGGACTTTGGCCTTAAACTGTCCATTGATAAGTGTCAATTCTTTCAAACATCAGTAAGTATGTGGGACACATAGTATCCACCGAGGAATAGAGACCGCCCAAGTAAAGTTGAGGCCTTCACCACCTGGCCGCAGCCCAAAAATCTAAAAGAACTGCAAAGATTCCTGGGATTCTGTGGTTATTATCGCGTTTCATCAAGGACTATTCCAAGAGTGATCCGCCCTTTACTTAACCTTACTCAAGGGTATCCCCAACCACAAAAATACCAAAGTCAGCGTCCTCAAGACTGAAAGAGTGTATTTTTCATCCGAGTGAAGTATTTGGGGCCGCTGGACTCCTGTTATTGGACTGCTTTTCATGAGATCATTTATCAACTTACCCATGCTCCAGTGCTGGCCTATGCCGATCCAAGAAAACCTTATGTCCTGCACACTGATGCTAGCTTGCAAGGGTTGAGCGGCTGTGTTGTACCAGAACACGAGAATGGCCTGAGACCAGTGGCCTTTAGCAGTAGAAGTCTGACCCCATCTGAAAAGAACTATCCTGTATAAGTTAGAGTTTCTAGCTTTGAAGTGGGCTATTTGACCAATTCCATGAGTACTTGTTTGGGGCAAAAATACTAGTAAAACTGACAATAATCCTTTAACCTATGTGCAGACCTCAGCTATTGTGGTTACACTGGCCATAGGTGGCTCTGCAGTATCTACATACGACTATGCTCTCGGACGAGCAGGTCTGAACCCATAGATGCTGATGCTCTCTCCAGGAGGCCTGTTCCTAAGAACGATTGGGCCGATTGGCAGAACCTGACATTCGGCACTCTGCCGGAAGTTTGAGAGAGGAGGAACAAATGTCCACGGGCGCAGTGGACTGCATGGTGGATTGCTTGGGACCCTCTGAGATTGCATACCTGCCGCTTATTGCCACTTTTCTGCAATAGACATTGGTGCACTGCCTCAGCTGGACAATGACAGTAGACATGGGCTCAATCCCACGATCCCATGATCAAAGCAGCTTTAGAAGCCCCTCATGCAGGAAAAGATGTCCAAATTACGCTCCACTGATTTGAGAGAACTGCACTGTTATACAAAGAAGGTCCTAAATTGAAACTGATCAATAAACTGTTATACAGAGAAACAGTAGACAGGGGAACAAGTAGACAAAACAACAACTAGTGCTGCCCACTGCTTTCGAGACTCAGTATTGAGGTCCTGCACAACC
This sequence comes from Neoceratodus forsteri, assembly GCA_016271365.2. Classification (NCBI taxonomy): domain Eukaryota; kingdom Metazoa; phylum Chordata; order Ceratodontiformes; family Ceratodontidae; genus Neoceratodus; species Neoceratodus forsteri. The sequence continues at coordinate 1,298,143,637 of CM057459.1, read as the reverse complement.
ACATGGGGCACCTTGGTATAGACAGAACACTTGACTTGGTGAGATCCAGATTCTATTGGCCTAAAGATGGGGGCTGATGTGGAGCAACACATTCGAACTTGTAGTCGCTGCTTAGAGGAAAGCTTTGCCCCAGAGGGCTGCCCCTTTGTTAACATAACCACCAGTGCACCCATGGAGCTGGTCTGTATTGATTTTCTAAGTTTGAGTCAGATCAAAAAATATCAGCAATGTGCTGGTGGTCACTGACCATTTCACGAGATATGCCCAAGCTTTCCCACCAAAGACCAGAAAGCATCCACTGTAGCCAAAGTACTTGTAGAAAACTTTTTTGTTCACTATGGGGCTCCACAAAGAATCCCATTCTGATCAAGGGAGAGACTTTGAGAGTCGTCTGATCAAGAGATTAACTTTCTCTATGGGAGGAGTGCGAAGTCAGAACCACTCCTTACCACCCCAGGGGATCCACAGCCTGAAGCGTTTCAACCGCACTTTGCTAGATGTGCTAGGCACCCCTGCCCAAAGGACAAGCCTAGATGGAGCCAACAAATTAGCACCCTGGTACATGCTTATAACTGCACCAAAAGTGATGCCACTGGTTCTCCCCACCGCCTGATGTTTGGAAGAAGCTCGAGCTACCAGTAGATGTGTGTTTTGGGGTCTCTCCTGATGGGGTTCAAACTGACAACTATTTACAGTATGTGCAAAAGTTAAAGGCCCAGCTAACTCATGCATACCAACTGGCTCAAACCATGGCTGCCAAAAGAAATCTGGCCAACAAAGGTATGATAAAAGATGAAGCTTACAGGAACTCCAGGAGGAGATCGGGTATTGCTAAGAAATCTGGGACTGCATGGCAAGCACAAGATTGCTGACAGATGGCACCATCTCCTCACATTGTAGTGGGCAAACTAGATGATCTGCCAGTGTACAAAGTAAGGCCTGAGAATAATTCAAAAGATGTAAAAACAATGCATAGAAATCATTTACTGCCCATTGGACAAATCTTAATTGAGTCTGAGCCCTAGAAGATGCCCTCTGGACCAGTGACTAGAGCTGCTGCTAGAAAAGATCAAGAAAGTCTGCACCTACAGAAGCAAGAGTTAAAGTGTTCCCTCCACAAGTCCCAGTTGAGCATGACTGTCAGTCCATATCGGAAGAAAGTGAGAGTGACTTTCAGATACTATCCTTCTTACGAACTGAGTCAATTGTTTAGGGCAATCCCTAGTCAATACTGGAGACAAAGCTGGGCCTTCTGGACTGTCAAGCCCCCAGCTTCATCCCTGGAGCCAATGCTCCCAGAAAGTGAAGTGCAAAGCATCAGATCAGATGAAATGGAATCATTGTGCATGGTTGAACTGTTTGAGCTTTCAGGGAGGAAAATGATAGATTGGGGCAGACTGGTGATACACCGAACAAGAAGAGTATTTTGAGTGCCCTGACAGTCCACTGCCAGTGTCAAGCTCTCCATGCGAGCCAAATGTTGTGGACTCAGAAACTGTAACTCCTGGAGCTGAAAGTGCCCCAAGTTCTAGCCTCTCTACCCCATGGAGACTCCTGACAAGTGAGGACAATGCTGAAAAATGAGGCTCAGAGTGCAGAGACTATAACAGTTCCCCTAGAAAGACTGGTCGAGACTGTAAAGCCTGTGGTGCCTCAGTTACTTATGATTCACTTGGGAGGCCTGTGGACTTGCCTCCTCAATGTTGTCCATAAAGGTGTATGTCCCCTGAGCTCATTGCCCAAACTGAGCATCAGTGCTAACTCCAAGTTACTTGTGTTGCCCTCTAGTATGGTGCCCTTGCCCCATCCAGCCCCAAGGTAACTGATAGGGAAGGGCCCTCTCTTCAGGTTTCATTTACAAGAGTAATAACTTGAGTTATGGTACAATGTGTATGTAATACTGTGTAAAAGTGACGTCTGCAATGTTTCAGAAATGTGTTCTTGGTAAAATGATATATTGACTGATGATTACAGTATAGAGCCTAATGCAAATGTATATGGTTGCAGTTGAAACTTATGGGGTACTTGTAGCAGCCATGGACGTCAAGCTTTCCCAAACCAGGAAGAGGTGTAACCCCCTGCAAATAGAGGTTCCCAAAAAAGACTTCCAGGAGCTTGCTTGAATGCTCCAAGCCTGAATGGTGTTTGGCATTTAAGCCACTTATCAGTGAAGTGTTTTAGAGCCTCTGGTACTGTCTCTTTAAGAGCTGTCTGCTTGCAGACATAATTAGTTTGTATAGGGGACATGTGCTTCTCTGAGTACCACTCGAGCTGCTGCCAATTCACTTCATTTTGCAGTCACTAGAGTGCAAAGGAACCTATCTGAAAAGATGTAACTGTTTGCCAGAAATTATTTAGAGTAATAATGAAATTACAGTTTGTCTAACCTGCTTTCTTTGCAGTCAGAACTGTGTCTGCTAGTTCCCCATTCTAATTTTGAACTGCTGAACTGGACCAATCAGTGTGGGAGTAGCTAGCTCTAACATGGTGCCTTGGACGAATCAGAACTTGGACTCATAATCTGAGCCAGCCACAAGAGGATTGTATGGGCAGTGACTCTGGGAGATGTAGTTTAGAACTTCAGTGCCTTTTGGACCAACAGCAGCAGTCTATTGTGAGTGACAGCCAATCCAGTCAAGAACTGGGAGGAACTCAAAGAAGTGCGCAGTTTTGTCGGTTGGAGTTTCAGTTGAAGCTTTGGCAGTGAGAAGAAGGAAGGAGCCCTGTGCTTTTCAGTGTGCAGTTTTAGTCAAAAAACATTAGTGTAAGGCCCAGAGTTCGGTCTGCAGCTATGTAACAGCTTGTTAGGACTGAATCCGTCCTGTGAAAAGAATCAAAGGATCTCTGAAGAGTAGAAACCAGGCTCACCCTGTAGAAGACTGGAGGAATTGCTGAAATTGCACTCGGTCTGTCAGGAACTGAATCTGCTGTGTGTTCTCGGGTATTGTGCAGTAATTGCGATCGGGATACAGATGCAGCCTGCCTGGTATAGTGCTTTTTCTTTTATATGGATGTGTGAAGAGGTTTTTGTACCTCAAGTGAGCCCTGCTGACATTGAAGGACCCTATCTTATTTGGAGGTCGTGAGTACTAATTCAGGGTCGCTCCCTGTTGAATTGCCACATTAAATCCAAATGGAATTACTGTACTGCTGACTGTTTAATTCTCCTTTTCTCTGTGTGAAAGGGCCCCTACCAGCTGCCACGGTTTGGACTAGCCACTAGGGCTTGGGTACCCAGGGACAGTAACTGATAGGGATAGGCCTGTGCACAGAGCCATAGGTAGATTATTAGGTGATAAGCTAATTAACCTGATTTCCCCTGTCCTTGTTATATCCCCTAAATAAATCAGAGTTGCTTGTTTCAGCAAAGTTATACTGCCTGAGTATTTGTCTATGTTAAAGTACTGTACTGTGATTGTTGCACTGTATCTCATTTCCAGGGAGGTCCCAGTGCGGAACCAGACCTGGGGGTAAGTGTATACTGTGAAGAGTAATTCTGATATATTGTGCTGGGCCACTAGTGGGAAGAAGGGGGTTGCAGTGTCCCAGAGGGCTGTGACCAAGTTAGTTTAACTATTGCAAACCCTGACCTCTGGGTGGAGGCACATGCCATTGGATCCAGGCCCCTCAACCTGTTAATGGCAAATCAGGCAGGGGTAGTAGCCCCTGGGATAGCGCCATCTAGGGGTTACAAAAGTATGCCTCTTTGCAGATGACACAAAGATCTGCAACAGTGTTGATACACAAGGAGGCGTGGAAAGGATGAGAAGGGACTTGGCAAGGTTGGAAGAATGGTCAAAAGTATGGTAGCTTGGATTCAATGCAAAGAAGTGCAAAGTAATGCACCTGGGAAACAAAAACCCAGGGGAAGATTACACAATGGGGGAGGTAGTAACAACAACAAAAATGGAAACGGACCTGGGGGTAATCATATCAGATGACCGTAAGGTTGGCAAGCAATGTGAGAAGGCGGTAGGGAGGGCTGGGGGGATACTGGGATATATAGGGAGAGGTATCACCAGCAGAAAACAGGAAGTTGTTATCCCCCTGTACAGACAGTTGGTGAGACCCCATCTGGAGTACTGCGTCCAGTTCTGGAGACTCCATCTCCGCAATGACATAGACAGGATGGAAGCAGTTCAGAGGAGGGCAACTAAAATGGTGCAGGGTCTGCAAGAGAAGCCATACGAGGAGAGACTAAAGGAGCTTAATATGTATACCCTTGAGGAAAGGAGGGAGAGGGGACATGATAGAAACGTTTAAGTACCTCAGTGGAATCAACATAGTCCAAGAGGGTAGCATCTTTCAGAAAAAGAGATGTGCAAGAACAAGGGGACACAATTTGAAGATAGAGGGGCTGACTGAGGGCAATGTGAGGAAGTATTTTTTTACAGAGAGGGTGGGTGGGCTATGGACCAAGCCTTCCTGAGGAGGTTGTGGGGTCTAAAACTGTGGGAGAATTCAAGAATGCTTGGGACAGACATAAGGCAATTTTTGTGGGGGGTAGGAAGAAATAGGCTGTTGGTTAAATAGGATCTGCAGCTTATCATCTAGGTAGGGAAATGGGCAGAGTAGGTGGGCCAAGCAGTCCTTATCTGCCATCAAAGTCTATGTTTCTATGTTTCATCAGGCAGTTATTCAGTAAAATTGTGAATGTTTGTTGACTCACCTCCCACAGGCCAAGGTCTACAACACAGCTGGTAAAACTGATACTGACTAAAAAATATGGGGGCACTGTGACAGCCTCTTTTATGTACCTACACTTGACTGCCTGTAACTGTATCTACATCAAGGACACCAGTGTGCATTTGATGCTGCATGTACATGACCTTTAAAAGGTGTCCCTGCAAAGACAAAATGCCAGAAAGCTTGCATTCAGTGTTCCAAATTCCTTTATTATACAGCACGGTAGTAGAGACGCTGAAAACCATAAATGTTCGACTGTTGAGGGGTAGAGAGCTTCTGAGCCACATGAACACAGGCAAAGAGCCACATTTGTCTCTTGAAGCTCATGTTGCAGACCTCTGGCCGAGGTTAGAGTAATGAGCTGTGAATGAGCTTGGTACATCCAGCAGACCTGGGTTTGATTCCCATAACCTCCACTTGCATACTGGGTGACCCTGAGCAAGTTGTTTGATCTCCCCAGTTCTCCAGGGTCACCCCTGAAAACAGGCCTTGGCCTAGTGGGCCTTACCATGTTACCAAAAGAATAAAAAAAATAGCTGAGGTCTGCTGAGGTTTTGGGGACACTATGGAGGTGAGAGGACAAGTAGGGAGCCCATTTAAGTTGGTCTTCTGTCTCTTTATGGATAGCTTTATGGGACATTCAAAAATAGGTAGGCGTACCAGGGCAGTATGTCACCGAAGTAGGGATGGAGAAGTCGTCTGCCTCCATCCCAGCAGACTTGCTTTTTTGACTGCTGATTTATAGTGTATATCTGGTTGCTTCTCTCCCCCCGAAACAGACGTCCCAGTTTTGTTGTACCATTGTTCTGACCTTCAGATATTCTTGTGATATCATAGACCAATCAAGCTTTGCTCTCATAGTTTATGATGTTACAAGAATCCCCTCGATGGGAACACAGCTTTGCTGTGCAGCAGTGCTCATCAATAATTCCATTTGATGCCATGTTACTTTTTTCAAAATTAACAAGACTTTCATCATTAAACTTCTGCGAACCCATGATTCACAGTGCTTGTTCTGAAATGTAGAGGCTACAGGAGGTGGTGGGAGAGCACCATTGTCACAAATAAAATTCCTGTCTGTTTAGTAACCCCTCAAATGTCTGTGCTCCTGGAATTCAGATAGCACAGGAAATTAAATGCTTTCTTGGAGTATGACTGACATGGGATAATACGTCCCAACTGGGGAACGGCACAGAGGAAAAACTGAAAAATATGTATTAGCACCAAAGTCTCATATGCCTGGTGGATGGATTGAAACCAAGTAAACTCGTATAGTAGCACCTCTGCTGGTCCTGAACTCTCAGATAAATCCAACAAAGATATAGCATGCTGACCACAGAAGTTAAAGACATGCATTGATCTAGTGACTTCCTGACTAATGAATGCCAGTGTTTGTGATACAGAAATTCATAATAATAGCAAACAAACTAGCAAACTGTTGTTAGCCTTGAAATCCTTCTAGAATGGAATCTGAATGTCTGAAGTGTGGAATATGGGGGATGGGTGAAATACAGCAAAACATGTCTGGTATGTGCACAGGATTTGTAGGTATGAAATAGTAGGAGTCAGCATGGAGCACCGTTCCCTTGGGAACTGTAGTGTTGCTTTACAAGACGTCTCTCAGCAGATTAGAAAAGCCTCTTGTGAGGAGGAACAGGCTATGGGAAAATGGTGCATTGGCAGGGGCATTAAAAAAAGTAACTGGAAAAAATGTAACCTATTTAAAACTTTATAAATATAAATATATTTATATATATTCTACATTTTAGAACAGGCACTGTGAATAATGGGTTCACAGAAGTTTAACGATGAAAGTCTTGTTAATTTTGAAAAAAGGAGCATGGCATCAAATGGAATTATAGATGAGCACTGCTGCACAGCAAAGCCGTGTTCCCATCGAGGGGATTCTTGTAACATCATAAACTATAGTGTAATAGAGCTGCAGACTAGGTTCGGGGCACTGGCAAGGTTCTGTAGCAGGTTGGAATTTAAGTCGATTACATTTTCTGAGGTGTTGCCAGTTCCGAGAGCGAGTTCTGACAGAAAGCAACGAGTAGAGGAGTTTAATGGTTGGCTAAAAGGCTGGTGTGCTGAGACAGGGTCCGGTTTCCTGGGAGACTAGGGTGACACATGGAAGGATGAAAGTCTCTATGCTCAGCATAGATGTCACTTGAATCTAGAGGGAGCATCTGTGCTTAGATGCAAGATGGTGGAGTTACTGGAGAGAATGATAACTTTAAACTAGCTCGGAGGGGGTTCAGGACTTTGCAAGACTCTGAGAGAAGGGTCGGGGGGCAGACCACCCCCCAAAAGCGTAAACCAAAACCAGTATAGGCACAGGGGAAACATGAACACACTGGGTGGGGGGCTGGGAGAAGGAAAGAGGAAGGCAGTGATCAAGGGGATACCGGGTGGGGGAGTGGAGAGTACTGTGTGCAAATGCAAGGAGTCTAGGTAGTAAGGTTCCAGACCTGGCAGCAGTCATGGTGAGGCAAGCCTTGATCTGGAGGGGATAACAGAAACATAGTGTCAAAGAGACCAGGATTGGGACTTGGAAATACCCAGGTACTCATTGTTCAGAAGGGACAGAGAGGGTGAGGGGGGGTAGCGCTGTATGTGAAGGAGGGCATCAGGGCAGTGGAAGTACAGAGTAGGATGGGAGGTGCAGAGTCCATTTGGGTAGCTTTGCCTATTGGAAAGGGGGAGGTAGTGCATTTAGGAGTGATCTATAGGCCACCATCAGAACTGGACTTAGAAGACGAGATTATGATGGAGGAGATGTTAAAAATGGCTCATAAAGGCGAGGTGCTTTTGATGGGGGGATCTAAATTTACCCGATGTGAGCTGGGAAACATCCTTGGCAAAATCAGGGAGGAGCAAAACTATAGTGGATAGTCTGCAGGGAGCCCTTCTCAAGTAGCTGGTAAGGGAACCCACCAGGGAGGGGGCATTGCTGGACTTAGTCCTGAAATGGAGACAGGGTGGGAGAAGTCGCAGTGGGGGAACACCTTGCTTTGAATGACCAGAGTACTTTCTGGTTCACGTTACAGACATCAGCTGAGATTGTTCGATCCAAGGCGAAAGTATTAGATTTCAGAAGGGTAGATTTTTACAAAATGGGGCTGTACAGTATGTTCGGGAGGCAATGGAGGGGAAGCAGAAATGGGGTGGAGGACATGTGGGGTTGCTTGAAAGGGGCCATAATTGAAGCGACAGAACTCTATGTCAGGAGGGTGAATAAAACCAGGAGGAAGATGAAGCCTCTTTGGTTCAGCAGGGAGGTGGTGCATAGAGTTAGGGAGAAGAGAAAGCATTCAGGAGGTTCAAGACAATACAAAATGAGGAGGATTAGGAAGCTTACCAGAGGATGCAAAAGGAGGTGGGCAGAGAGGTGCAGAGGGTGAAGGCCAGGGCAGAAGAAGAAATTGCCAAATCAGTCAAGACTGGTGAGAAAACTTATTTTACGTATGTCAGTGAGAGAAGGAAAATTGTTAGGGGGATAATCGGACTTAAAAACAATGAGGGGGTTTTGCTGGAGGAGGATAGGGAGAAGGCACAGTTACTAAACAACTATTTTTGATCAGTATTCCTGGTCGAAAGTGGGGGAGAGCTTAGGGCTAGTAGTACTGAGGTTGGGGCAGGATTTGGGGTTGATATGAGCCCGTTTGAGGAGTGCACAGTCTTGAGAGAGATGAAGCAATTGAGGGTGGATAAAGCTATGGGGCCAAATGGGGTGCACCCTAGAGTGTTCAGGGAATTTAGGGATATTCTGGCAGCTCTCTTTAGCAGGTCCCTGGAGACAGGAGCGGTCCCAGAAGATTGGAAGAGGGCGGACGTGGTCCCTCTCCACAAAGGGGGGGGGGCAACTATAAGCCTGTGAGTTTAACCTCTATAGTATGTATAATTATGGAGAAGTTACTTAAGGGCAGGATTCTGAACTACTTAGAAGAAAAGGAAGCACCAAGGGAGGTCGACAGTGAAAATGCCAACCTCCCGCTCAGCGACGGCACAATACCCATGCAGGTATTGTGCCACCCATTCTGCGAGTGTTTTCTGTGGGGGGCTGTGCTCTCCACACCTTCCATTTGGGGGGCTCTGCCCCCCATACCCCCTGGACTTAAGGATTACTAACTCCAGGTCAGAAATGGTCCGGGGAGGGGGCAGAACACTGAGGAAAAGCGAAACACGGAAAAGGACTACAGTGACTTTCTCCCAGAATGGTCGTTGTGGTTTCTCGCGCCAGGGTATCGAAAGTAGAAGGGTGCACCAGAAGAAAACAACCTTCTGGACAAGCATCTGCATGGTTTCACCAAGGAGAGGTCCTGTCAAATGAACTTAACAGAGTTCTTTAACTGGATCACTAGGTAGGTGGATCGGGGGTTCGGTGGACATTGCCTGTCTTGATTTCCGGAAGGCGTTTGATTCAGTTCTGCGTGAGGGGCTACTTTATAAATTGGGTGGTCTGGGCCTGGGAGGGAGGGTGGTAGGGTGGGTGTGAAACTGGCTAAATGGTAGAAGCCAGAGGGTAGTGGTGGATAGGGTCACCTCAGGAGAGGGAATGGTCACCAGTGGGGTTCCCCAGGGGTTGGTGCTGGGACCACTGCTTTTTAATATATTTATGGCAGATATAATAGAGGGACTGAGGGGAAGGGTATGTCTCTTTGCAGATGATATGAAAGCCTGTAATAGGGTGGATAGCCAAGAGGGGGTAGAGAATATGCAAAGGGACTTGAGGAGGTTAGAGGTTTGGTCTAAGGAATGGAGACTGGCCTTTAACGTACAAAAGTGCAAAATCATGCACTTAGGGAGGAAAAACTGGAGAGAGACTTACTGTCTAGGGGGGTCAGGCCCTAGAAGTCACTGAGGAGGAGAGAGACTGGGGAGTCATTGTTTCAGGGGACCTCAAGCCATCTAAACAGTGTGAGAAGGTGGCCAAGGCTGGTAGGATGTTGAGCTGCATCGGGAGGGGATTCACTAGAAGAAGGAGGAGGAGGAGGGAGGGCATCATCCCACTATACAAGCAGCTGGTTAGACCCCATTTGGAATATGGGGTGCAGTTCTGGAGGCTGCTCCTAAAGAGGGACATGGACAGGCTAGAGCGGGTCCAGAGGAGGGTTACCAAAATGGTGATAGGGCTTGGTCACTTGCAATATGATGAGAGAATGAGTGACCTGGACATGTACTCGCTTGAGCAGAGGAGGGATGGGGGGATATGATCGAGAACTTTAAGTATGCTAAGGGCATCAACAGTGAGCTGGTAGAGACACTGTTTTACTTACGGGGGCAGAAGAGGACCAGGGAGCATGCATTATAGATAGAGGGGGGGCAGGTTCCGAGGAAACATCAGGAAGAACTTTTCACAGAAAGGGTGGTGGGGAAATGAAATAGGCTTTCAGAGGTGGCAGTAGGGGATGCCACCATGGGGGGCCTTTAAGAGGGCATAGGACAGAAACATGGGTCTGGTATCGGGGGGGGGGAGCTGGAAAAGCACTAGCCATCAGCTAGGCACCTTGGGCAGACTGCATGGGCAAGGTATTCCTTTTCTGCCATCACGTTTCTATACTGTATGTGTGTGTGTGTGTGTGTGTGCATATATATATATATATATATATATATATATATACACACACACACACCCTTTCCTTTCCCTCTTCCCTCTCTGTGTTAACTTTGATCCAGGGAGGATGTTATCTCTCTCTCTCTCTATCTTTCTCTTTCTCCAGTTAGATGGCCTCCTAGGCAGACCCTTGTGGCCTTCTGCTAGTCCAGGAAGAATTCCTTGATTTCTGAGTCAAATGACTTGAAAGCTCACTTGGTACAGTCACTCTCTGAACATGACTTTTGTGATGCTGATATGAATGGACTGTGGCTGGGATATCGCTGTCCAGTGCCATCCAACTCCTGCATTGAATACGTTAAACAAACAGGGTGGAAGTTTTCTGTGAAGACTCAACTCTGTATGTGAATGCGCATGTGTGACTATGAAGAGATCACATTTCTCACCTGTGTTTTTTCATATAATAGTTTGATTGTTGCAACAGTTTGCTACCTATTTCAGAAACTGGGATTCTCCCTTCTCCCCCAGCTGTGCTTCAATGTGCCTGCGCAACTGGTTTCATGCTTGTGTAACGTAGATAATCTTTGGCTGTTCACCTCTCTATCCATGGGATATACCACCCTGTAGGGGTACGATGGCAAGGAACCCTAGGAGAGGGTTCCACCCCTAAAGATGCCACGGGAGTGATTCCCTTGGCTAAAGATACCTTAGGAAGAAGCCCACCGGAGAGAGGCATGCCACTGGAAGAGGAAGGGTGGATGGAGGGGCAAGGAAAATGCTGGTAGTGTGGTGTGAGGAGAGCAGCCCTTAAATCAGGTCCAAATGGGGATGTGGCCAGTTGCACCACCCCCTTGAACTACTGGCTTTAGCCCTCCAATTCAGTGTGCCTGTGCAACTGATTTCGTGCTTGTGTAATGTAGATAATCTTTGGCTGTTCACCTCTCTATCCATGGGATATACCACCCTGTATGAGTATGAAGGCAAAGAACCCTGAGAGAGTGTTCCACCCCTAGAGGTGCCTCGGGAGTGATTCCCTTGGCTAAAGGTACCTTAGGAAAAAGCTCAAAAGAGTGTCCAGCAAAGCATACAAGGTGATAAATGCTTATCAGGATTGAAGACCTGCACGTAGGTCAGTTGGTAATATAGGTTCAGTTGGTAGCGTGGGTCAGTTGGTCATATTGGTTGGGTACAGTAGGCAGGAAACAACAGGTGAATAGTGACACACATGGAGGTCTGACTGTAAGACGTGAAGGCTTGGCTTTCTAAGGAGAGACAGAACAGCCAAAAGGGGAGAAGGAACAGTTACAGGCAGCCACCCAACCCCATCCAACAGTGGAAACCTAACTAAGTGACCTAGGGACTAAACCCGAGGCATATCTAGTATTATGACCATTGGCATAGAGGAGAGGAAAAAAACCTTTGAGGAGAAAACCTTTGGGGATCCAAGGTCTACGTCACCTTACCTCCAGGCTTTGGGACAGTTTTGTTTAGTGACTGCTCTGCTATTACAATTTAGTACACCAATCCAGGGGAATTGTAATCTTGGTGAACGCTCTCACTCTATCCCTCTAACAGGAATGCCGTGGAGGGCTGCGAGTGAACTCTGCAACACCGGGGCATCTCGGTGCCAACCTCCAAGGTGGGAGGAGGAGAGTAATGACCAGCCGATGCACTCAGCTGGCCTACTGATCTATGAACAAACGAGGTGAACCAGAGACAGTTGTAGGGAGAATAGGTTGAAACGGTGCCTCCGAACCCACTCAGGCAGCTAAAGGGGCCCTTCCCATGAGACCCCCATTCCTTTGCCGCTGAAGTCTTAAATGCTACATTGAGAGGTGCCATCTGTACGGATGATGACTGTAGGTCCACCTGGAGCGAGGACCTTCCCAAGTATGGGCCAAGTGAGAAGGACCCCACCCCAAGCTTTGCATGCTCAAGATGGGACTTCAGGGTACAGAAAGAGACCGTCAGTCACAGGGCTAACCCTGAGTCCTGGAAGTGATGGATACGGTTGGCATGTCTCTGAGATGTGGAGAAGTGAGTTGTAATGAGCATGGGACCCACATGTGGTTCATGGTGGATGATAGCAGACATGGGGAGACCTGTACGTAGGTCAGACTGAGTACTGTAGACCCTCTCGTGGGTCTTTCCCGGATGAGAACTGATGTGGAGAGACCTGTACGTAGGTCAGGCTGAGCAATATGGACCCTCTCATGGATCAAGTTAAGGTGAATAGTACTTTTCAACCACAGGAATGCATGCAGATCAAGTCCATTAGGAAGCCAAATTGGGAGTGAATTGAATCGTATGTTATGAGTATGAGAATGGCGAGGCTGGGTGAAACCCGGGACCGACTGTTGGAGAGGAGGAGGCTGTGAAGTTAATTAAGTAGGAGGAGACTGCTGCAAGCCAGTATGGTAGGAGGTGTGCTTTGAAGTGAGTGAACATGGTATGCTGCCAGACTTGGAAGGGGATGCCAATACAGGAAGGTGAGAAGTCTGTGAACAAATGGACTTGAAGGCTGATTGCGTTTGTGTCATAACGGCTGGCATGTGGGCAGTACTGGTAGTGCAAGGGACAGGAAGGCTGGGATGGCTGTGAAGACCAGGGATATGCGGAGCAGCAGTAGAAGGTTGGGCAAGCCAGGGATGTGTAGGAGGTCGGGTGAGCCAATGGCGGATAATACATATGACATTTAGAAGGCTGCTCTCACTGCGTGGGGCCATGATGCCCACTGCAACCACTCGGTCCCCTGCCGTAGGAAAAACAAAGAAGCCACAAGTGTGACACCACCACACCAAGCAGCTATGTAAATGGTTAAATAAAGGCCGCTAAATAAATAGGTTACATAGATGGTCATGCAACTAGCACATTAAAAAGTTAGCCAATTACCAGGAATAATGAATGCTGAATGTGGAGGACTTCGAGTGCCCATGAGTCCTGCAGGTAGGAGTAGTATCATGGATAATGAAGAATGGCTGGGAGGGCAGGAGACCCCCAGAAAGCACAATGGAGGGATGAGGAGGCAGCCCCACGCCCGGAGAAGCCTGAGCGCCATGGGTGATGTCACAGCCTGAAAGCGCTAAGGGGCAAGGAGCGGCGGCCAGGAGGTCGCAGGGCAGTAGCCCTGGAGAAATGGGGAAGCGAGGAGCATAGGCCAGCCTGAACCGGGTGGGCAGAGGAGTGGCAGCCAGGATGGAGAACAAAAGGTATGGGGAAAGGCACCAGAGGGAGATTGGGGGGGAGCAAACAAAAGTGGAGGACAGGACTGGGCAGCAGGAGACTGAGCTGGCGGCCATAGGTAGCCACAGAAACACGAGTGAAGCCCAAATAGAGAAGAAACAAGGAGGGGAGCGAGGGCGGGCAGTGCCTCCGGCCGCAAGGAAAAATGCTTGTGAGTAGTGTGAGGAGGAGCAGCCCATAAATGGGCCGAATGGGCGCATAGCAAGTTGTGCCACCCCATGAATTACGGGCTTTAGCCCTTCAATTAAAATGCGACCCAACAATACCATTTTTTTTTGCATTATCTATTTGTACACCCCTTACCAGCCCAGCCTCCTGCTCCTTCTAGTGGCCAAGCCTCACCACACTGCTCCTCTAAATCACTGTCTGCTGCTCCCTAGGGTGCCTCCCCCCCACCGACCCGATGTATCCTTTTGTCGGGGGGGGCCTTACCTGTGGGAGGGACTGGGAGGGGAGACTGTCGTGTGCCTATAGGCACATACCTCAGTCCTCGCCGAGGTGGTGAGGGTGCAGCTCAGGCACTCCCAGGCTTCGTGGCGATGGGAGGGTGGGCTGCCATCATCCAGTGGCTTGGGTAGCTATTTTCCATGTTCTGATTTCCACACCCCACTGGAACACACACCGTAGCATCCTGGTGTTTACACATGCAATGTGTGGTCACCCACGCCACAAAGCATGATGCTGAGACCAACCTCCAGGAGCCGCCAAAGGGTGGTGCATTCTTGACCCTTCTCCTGGGAGGAGTTCATCCATGGGACGCTCTTGAGCCCTTCCTGCCTACCTCCGCTCCTGTTGTCCCAGGCTCAGGTGTGAACCCGGGTCGCCAGCATGCCAGGCGATCCCCTATTGCCCACGCCACGGGGCCAGCACTCAATATCATTTTTAATAATTTTGGTTGTAGTAAAATTTACATTCAGTTGGAACTCTACTTGAAGAATGGTAACGTTTAATGACAGTCCCAAACAAATACAGTTTTGCTTTTAGATATATTAGAAACTTAGGGTTCAGTTAGCAGAGAATATGCACCATTTACACATGGTACGTAGACAAACTTTAGTCATAGATACATAGAATTTGATGGCAGAAAAGGACAGCTTAGCCTACCTAGTGTGCCCAGATGTTCCCTACCTATTTTGTCATCACAGACACCTAACAAGGGTGGCCCAAGAGTATTGTTCTCTGACTTTATTTTTATTTTACAGCTTTTGGCCAGGAAAGACAACTAAGCCTAGGCTTGTTTCCAGGTGCATCCTGTGAGCACAGGTAGGTTAAGTGACTTGTTCTCGGTCACACAGTATGCATGTGGTGGCTACGGGACTGAAATCCAGTTGTTCAGCTCAGTGCTTTGAACCACTACCCTATGCTGCTTCCTCCTTGATAGTAAGGTTTTCCATTAGGTTCTTGCTAAATCCAAAAAATGCTCCTTGTGTTGTAATCAAAGAAGGTTCCATAGATTTAGTTCACAGTGTATCTGGGATGTCCCTACTGAGATGCAACATCTTGTTTACAGTGGGGTCCTGATTCTCTACAGTGTTTACTGTCAGCAGGGACTGAAACAAAAGGGAAGTCAAGTGGCTTACCCAGGGTCACGCAGTGAGTCACTAGCCATGTTTACTTTGGCAGCAGCGCTCTGGCATTTGCGCTGCTCCCTTCCCGCTGCGGTGGCTGCTTGGAATGGTGTGACCCATTTACACAGCCCACCCTCACAGTGCTGCAGATCGCTCTGAGGATGGGATGTGAATGGCAAGGAGGATGCATGGAAACATGGAGAAGATGCGGAGCGGCGCAGCAAAGTGTTTACACTGCTGGTTGCTGCGCTCACTCCGACAGGGGTATTGAAAACTTAGTTGGTGCAGAAAATTGATCAGAGCAGCACTTGCGGTGCTCGGGAATGTCACCCAACTTTGCAGTGCATCAACCAGTGTGCATGGGTTGATGTGCTGCAAAGTAGGTGGTGTAAACAGGGCTACTGTCTCTGCTGGGGTTTGAACCTGGGATCCCCTGTAACCATAGGACTACTCTACTTTCCCTCACATTTTGTGGCTCATCTGTAGCTGTGTCATCTCTTGTCCAGTCTGCAGGTGCCCAGGTTTATGGTTTCCCCCAGGTGAAATGCACTTCTGGCACAGTGTCATTTGTACATCAGTGCTTTATTATGCCTATTAAATATTTCTCATTGCCCTAATTTGTTCACCATGTATGATGGAGGAGCATGTGACAACTTGTTTATGGTGGTGCCTGTTTCTACTCAGTTTGACAGCTGGGAGGTAGTGCACCACAAGCAGATAAAGAGAGTTGCCCATTCAGAACCTTAAATAAGGACTTGACTGGCAGGTTGCAAAAGTAGCTCCAAGGTATCAGCTGTTCATTTATTGCCAGCAAGTAACATTCAGACCAGTCTTGGATCCTAACAAGCTGAGGTTTCTTTTAAAGGTAAATATGCTGCAGATGTTTTACAGTACTGTATGAGATGCTTCTGTATTAGGGAGGCAGTGTGGCCTGGTGGCTAAGAGTGCAGAGCTGTGAACCTGGAGCAGTGATCCAGGTTTAAATCCTACCATCACCAGTTATTGTCCACCCTTGAGCAAGTATCTCTCTCTCTTTGCTTAGCTTTCCTGCTTGTAATTTGTAGAGTGCTTTGGGATGCAGTGTGTAAGAAAGGACCTATGTAAGAAACCATTTTATTTTTGAATTTAGATCACAAGGAGATGGAAGAGCATTGGCAGGAGTAAACTGGAGCCCAGTGCTCCCCCACCCATTTCACCCATGTCACTTCCTGCCACTGGCTGCAGTGAGAGTCATACATGGGATCTCCTGGATCACAGTTCAGTGAGTTATCCTTAACACGGCATGGCATTCCTGTTAGAGACAGGAGTGGAAAAACTAACCGGATCTGCTTAACCAAAATGCAGGGGGAACACAGAAAAGCAAAACTTAAGAAAAGGTCCGTCTGTAGCTTGGCATCTGTTGAGTTCAGACTGCAGACACAGTACCAACTAAATGTCATGCATCACACTGCAAGCCCTAGGGGACGTGATGCCGTGTGAAGTTGCTGAACTGGAAGGTGGACAAGACATCTCAGCACACCAGTGCATTACTCTGTTAACCCTCTTTGCACTTAGGCAGCATCATTCTGAAGTGGTTGGCTTTGCCTTTTAAAGACTAAAATAGATCAACAGGATACAGTTATGCAATAAGAAACAGCACATACTTACCTATGTAACCCCCTTGCAAATGGGGGGTTCCCAAAGTCTTCCAGGAGCTTGCCTGAATGCTCCAAGTCTGGGTGGTGTTCGGTGTCTGAGCTGTTTAAATGTGGTTCCAAGGGAGTGCTATTTGAACCTCCACGTACTGTATCTTTAAGAGCTGTCTGCCTGCAGACTTAATTAGTTTGTATGGGGGAACCGTGTATTTAATGCTCGAATCCCGCCCGAGCTGCTGTCAATTCGCTCTGTCTCTGCTGTCACTACATGTGCAGGGGGAGCCTTGTTGAAAGATATAACTGTTTGCCAGAAATCATTCAGAGTCACTGAGAAAATGTAGTTTGTCTAACCTGTCTTCATTTCAGCACGAACTGTTTCGGTGTAGCTCTTTCATTTTGGTTCTGAATGCTGACTTAGACCAATCAGGATGATAGGGAGACCCTAAAATGGAGCCTGTGGTCAAATCGGAACTTGTACTCTCAATTTTGAGCCAGTCACAAGGGGATTGGATGGGCAGTGACTCTGGGAAATGTAGTTTTAACCTTAGCACCTTTTTCCACCAACAGAGAGAGTCTTATTGTGAGTGACAACTGAACCAGCCAACAGAATGGTGTGGAGCTAAAGGAAATGCCCTGCTCTGTGACTGGAAAGATTAGATCAGTTGTGACTGTGAAGAGAGAAGGAGCTCTGTGCTTCTGCGGTGTAAAGTTTTGCACGGTAAGCACGTGTGAGGCCCTGAGTTTCGGCCTGCAGCAGTTGTAAATGCCAGTTTGGACTGAATCCAAGTTGTGAGGAGAAAAAAGCACCAGAAGTGTGGAAACCAGGCTCACCCTGTAGAAGACTGGAGAAATTGCTGAATCGTGCTCGGTCTGTCAGGAACTCAAGCTGCAGTGTGTGCTCCTGGGTATTTTGCAGTAAGTGCGATCGGGATTGAGGAGCAGCCTGCCTGGTATAGTACTTTCCTTTTACATATGAGTGTGCGTAGTGCTTGTGGGGAATTGCTATTTCCAGTCCCCTGTACTGTGTGTTGAAGCTGGAAGCAAACCCCATCTTGTCTCAGACTAAAGGTGTTTGCTATAAACTGCAGTGGGGTCCAGTCACAAGGACCTTGTCTCCATGCCCTGTTGTTTCTGACAATCCAGAGAACAACCACCATCCAGTTCTCAACTTGGGTATTGTGAGTACAAATCAGGGTATTCCCCTGCAGCCTGTTTTCAATCACAAGTGTGTCATCTAATTCTTGTTGTTTCACTGCTTCATGGACTGAGCCATCTGGCTCCGGATTACAATTGGGTGTTGGGCATATATTTTCTTCTACAGGGCCCTATCCATCTGCACCTGCCGGCCAACCCCAGGCAATGGACCTGGCTAGCCCCCCCCAACCTGGGTACCCAGAGCGTGACTTTTCAGACCCTGTATGTGTGAACAGTACTGTGATTTAATGCCACCAATTAACCTGATTTGCCTCTCCCGTGTTAATGTCCCCTAAATAAATCAGATTTGTTGTTGTTATACTATATACTGTCTGTGGTGTTGGTACTTATGGAAACAGTATTGTATTTCGATGTGTATGTTGTTTAACCTTATTTTACAGGAGGTCCTCAGAGACGTGCTGCAGAATCAGTCTCGAGGGTAAGTGGTGCTTTATAAGTGAACAGTGTGTATACGTGGGGTATTGGGGCTGTAACTCCTGTGTACTGTGTGAGCCACTAGAGGGAACCAAAGGGGGTCATGGTGTCCCAGAGGGTTGTGATCAAGCTAGTGTAACCACTACAAACCCTGACCTCTGGGTGGAGGCACCCGCCATGGAATCTAGGCCCCTCAACCTGTCAGTAGTCAAGCAAGCAGGGGTAGTAGCCCTTGTGATAGCACCACCTGGGGTTACACCTGTAAGTTAACCTTATGTATAAGTCGACCCCCCTTTACCTTATCAATTGTAGCGACATCACAGACATTATTTTGCTGCTCAAAATTGGATGCCAAAATCTGTTTTGTGACCAACATCAGGCACATCATCTGTCCCAGTTGCAAAAATGGTTCACCATTGTAAACTTTGCATATGGGTTGAGTCTGTCTTCTTGGGGATCTATTTTTAACATCAACAAATAGACTTATATTTTAGTGTTTACATTACTAATCCTTTTAAAAAAATCTTCAGCTTCCTTTCTTTGCCTTTTTTTTTTAAATAAAGGTTTTTAGCCTCCAGGGCTGGATCGGTCAGCTGTTCTGCCCTGTCCTCAGGTGCCATCGGCCAGCCTACTTCCTCTCTCTGTCTTGGTGGGGCAGTTCCCCCACAGATTCCCCCATGGCATGGCTGGGGAGGGGGGGAGAGCTTTCATCCTCCCCCCATGACTGTCATCCAGAAGTCCTCCACTTACCAGCGGAGTGGCAGTGACAACTTGGGCAGAGCTCCATGAAGCCTGGTCTCCCTTCCATATTCTTCCTCTTTTGGCCCCTTTGTCATGGAGCCATAGCATGGCACAGAAGTGCATGTGCGTGGAGGTGCACATGCGCTCTGGAACAGCGGCCTCTTTCCACCAACCCAGACATCTCCCCCCCCAGCATTGGCACTACCACCAGGCCTCCAGCTGGAGGTAGCCAAGAGCTGGGAAGATGAACCACCCCTGCTTGGGAGAAGAGAGCTGCCTGGCAGATGCTCTCTCCATCTCCAGCCCTCCCTTCTCTGCTAGCACCCAGCAACCCAAATTCGTTCCCGAACTCGATTGCTGGCATGGTGCGAGTTAAGGGGCTCCTGAACGCCTCAGCACTCAGTGCCAATGGGCCAAAAATCTTTGGTTTTCCTGAGGTTCTTTGGTCTTCTAAAAGTAAGTTTCCCCCATAGAACCCCACATTATCAGCTTATAAAGAAGCGCTGGCCCTAACCACCTCAGTTTCTTGTTTTCTCACTGTTATAGAGCTATAATCTTGTTGTGGACAAGGATTTTCACTACTCTAAATAGCTTTCCTGTCTAGTTCATTGTAGTTTTAGTAATTTATTTAGCTGTACTTAATAGTTCAGCATCATTCTTTGCTGATTTAGCTCTGTTGACTTGGTGCCTAGTGACCTCCCGGTCCTGTTGTTGTGACTGTTACACTACAGTATTCCTTGTGCTGTCATCATTGATAAGTGTGGTGCGGGTGCCATCATTGGTGCTATAATGACACCTGTGCTAAGCACTTTTTCTATGTAATGTTGCATTTTTGTAATGCAATTTTCCATTATTTTCACACAACTTTATTGTTATACTTTTTTTAAGTTAATAGTGCACTATCTTGCATTGTTCTCACATTTCTGTGTTATTTTTATGCAGTCACAAAAAGTTTGTGCAACTTCTTCATATTTTTTGCACAGTTGTGTGTGACATTCCTCTGCTTGACACTGCAGCCCTGCCCCTTGCTGCCAGGAACAGAAAGCAGCAGGACACCTCCATGTGGTCATCATTGCTGTCCAAACTGGACACATCCATTTCTGAAACAGATCATTTTGTACCTCCAGGCAGCACTGCAAAGCATTGCAAAAACCAAGTACTGCAATTTCTCTTGGCTAAAGTATAACCCTCGCTGACAGTTGCTAGCACTGTGCATTTGTATGGTGAGTGTTGTGACAAATATTCTTATGGACCCATGTTGAACATGTCTGAAGGGTAGATGAACCTAGTTGTCCAGGTGCTCAGCCTTCTCTTTCAATAGGAAGAAGTCCATTGCTGGATGGGCCATTATGTCCAGATGAAGATCAAGTCTGGGCATGGTTCATGCAGTCAACGCTGTACCTTGTGCCAGCCACAGATTATGTAAATGCTCTGGTGAACTTTCGCTTGTGCACTTCACAATGACTTTTCAGCCAATCACTACATTCAGGTGTGCAAGCTTGGCTCAGCCTGCTAAGTTCACCAATACAAATTTCTGTTTAGTAACTACCTGGTTAGGTTTTTAGACCCACTGACTTGTACCAACAAATCACTGGTGCCAGAGTGAGATCCTGGTGTGCATCTTCAGCCTTTGTGGTTAACATCTGAATGGCAGTAATTCTCTATGGCGGGCAACAAGATACCATGATTTTATATCTAGGTATTTGCTTCATAGGAGTGGGTGCTTTACTCACCCCCTGCTTAGGTCGATGTGGGGAACTTACACCTGTGGTCCACGGCAGGTAGGGGTTTTATCCTTATGTAGCTGAAGAACGGTGCTGCATAGTCTCTGTGAGCATCAAAGATGAGTACCGGAGCATACCAGCCGAGTCCGGCTACTGAATGTACTTCAAACTCTCTGTGGGTCAGCAACACTTTCAGTTCAGAGTGCTGTCCATTGGTCTTGCTTCAGTGTATGTTCCCTTGGAGTGCTATGCCCTTCTAGTGGCCCATCTCCAAGAACTATAAATCCAAGTGTAACCCCTAGATGGCGCTATCCCAGGGGCTACTACCCCTGCCTGATTTGCCACTAACAGGTTGAGGGGCCTGGATCCAATGGCGGGTGCCTCCACCCAGAGGTCAGGGTTTGCAATAGTTAAACTAACTTGGTCACAGCCCTCTGGGACACTGCAACCCCCCTTTCTTCCCACTAGTGGCCCACACAATATATCAGAATTACCTTCACAGTATACACTTACCCCAGGTCTGGTTCCGGCACTGGGACCTCCTGTGAAATGAGATACAGTGCAACAATCACAGTACAGTACTTTAACATAGACAAATACCTCAGGCAGTATAACTTTGCTGAAACAAGCAGCTCTGATTTATTTAGGGGATATAACAAGGACAGGGAAATCAGGTTAATTAGCTTATCACTCTAATAATCTACCTATGGCTCTGTGCACAGGCCTATCCCTATCAGTTACTGTCCCTGGGTACCAAGCCCTAGTGGCTAGTCCAAACCGTGGCAGCTGGTAGGGCCCTTTCACACAGAGAAAAGGAGAATTAAACAGTCAGCAGTACAGTAATTCCATTTGGATTTAATGTGGCAATTCAACAGGGAGCGACCCTGAATTAGTACTCACGACCTCCAAATAAGATAGGGTCCTTCAATGTCAGCAGGGCTCACTTGAGGTACACAAACCTCTTCACACATCCATACAAAAGAACGCACTATACCAGGCAGGCTGCATCTGTATCGATCGCAATTACTGCACAATACCGGAGAACACACAGAAGATTCAGTTCCTGACAGACCGAGTGCAATTTTCAGCAATTCATCCAGTCTTCTACAGGGTGAGCCTGGTTTCTACTCTTCAGAGATCCTTTGATTCTTTTCACAGGACGGATTCAGTCCTAACAAGCTGTTACACAAGCTGCAGACCAGAACTCTGGGCCTTACACGTTTTTGACTAAAACTGCACACTGAAAAAGCACAGGGCTCCTTCCTTCTTCACTGCCAAAGCTCAACTGAACCTCCAACCGACAAAACCGGCACTTCCTTTGAGTTCCTCCCAGTTCTTGACTGGATTGGCTGTCACTCACAATAGACTGCTGCTGTTGGTCCAAAAGGCACTGAAGTCTAAACTACATCTCCCAGAGTCACTGCCCATACAATCCTCTTGTGGCTGGCTCAGATTATGAGTCAAGTTCTGATTCGTCCAAGGCACCATTTTAGAGCTAGCTTACCCCACACTGATTGGTCCAGTTCAGCAGTTCAAAACTAGAATGGGGAACAAGCAGACACAGTTCTGACTGCAAAGAAAGCAGGTTAGACAAACTGTAATTTCATTATTACTCTAAATAATTTCTGACAAACAGTTAGATCTTTCAGATAGGTTCCTTTGCACTCCTAGTGACTGCAAAATGAAGTGAATTGGCAGCAGCTCGAGTGGTACTCAGAGAAGCACACAGTCCCCCCATACAAACTAATTATGTCTGCAAGCAGACAGCTCTTAAAGAGACAGTACCAGAGGCTCTAAAAACACTCACTGATAAATGGCTTAAATGCCAAACACCATTCAGGCTTGGAGCATTCAAGCAAGCTCCTGGAAGTCTTTTGGGAACCCCCATTTGCAGGGGGGTTACACAAGTATTCCATTATGTGCATGGCAGGCTCAGAGGAATGGATAAGGGGAGTAAAGGAATATTTTACTACCAGTTTTGCATGATTTACTCCCACTTTCTGATTTTAAGAATTTGTTTCCCACCCTGTATATTTACAGTACATTGGTACATGTGCACAAAACTGGCAGCAGCATTCAATGCTACTAGCCATGGATCCACATATTAACAGCCTGTCAGCAGTAGAGGTGGGGTCAGAAAACAGCACAGGTATCAGTTGTGTACATGCTGGGGACTGTTTGAGGTGTTGTGCACTGGATGGCAAGAAGGGCAGCTGCGACATAAAATGTTAAAAATAGGGTCACAGCACTACATGGCAGTGGGAAAGTATCTCAAGACTCCTCACTGGTATCAGAGAAGGAGGATCAGTGGTTGCAGAAACCCAGT
Source organism: Neoceratodus forsteri (assembly GCA_016271365.2). Lineage (NCBI taxonomy): Eukaryota > Metazoa > Chordata > Ceratodontiformes > Ceratodontidae > Neoceratodus > Neoceratodus forsteri. Next base: position 1,298,120,529 of record CM057459.1, on the reverse strand, counting down.
GAAATTGTGACCTTTTTTTTAGAAATGGGGGTCCGAGACAGGTCAATGCATGGTATTCCTACCATGTAGATTAAAATACTACCAGGTGAAAGCAGCTAGCAGTAAATACTTCCCAGTCCTAAAAATGATCTGGACCCCTGCAAGTTGACATTAAAGCCTCATTGCTACTTGATTGCAGGAAAGCATCAGCAAGGCTCAGCAAGAGCCCTTTGTGCATGAGAAATAGTAACATCTGTACAGCAGTTTCACCAAGAACTGTTCCCATTACAGATGTCTGCAGAACCACGACATGGAATAGTTTTCATTCCTTCATTGAACACTACATCTTGGATTTCACCCCCCAGATTCTTGGATGGTGGTGCTACAATGTTTTGATCTTCTCATGAGTCCTGTTGTCTTACCAACCTTCTCTATCTGGGGATCTTTACTGCTTGCCACTCAACCAAAAAGTGGGGCCTTATGAAGAAGATTGACCCTTAGAAGACATCAGAGTTACTTACTTGTATCTGATGAGCTTCTTCAGCATCTCCACCATAGATCCACACTCACCTGCACACCATCCCCCAGACTAACAGGCATTCATTGCACGTGTATTGTGTCTGCTCCTTTTATTCAACACAGTGCATGGGCTGCATAGGTCCTTATAGGGACACGTCGCGGTTATCATATGTCTTTGATGTGTTATGTTTAGTGTTCTGAAATGTCATGAACTGTCATAGATTAAAAAATGCTAAGTAGTTTGTCATTTGGTAATTTTCCTTTCTGTCTTCTCAAGGGTAGGAAATGGACAAGAAAATGATAGAGGGCATTCTCAAAATGGTTGAAAAAGGGGAGATACTGTTGATGGGGGACCTGAATATACCAGATGTTAACTGGACGACATGGACTGCAGCCACATCCAAGAGCAGGGTCATTCTCGATGCCCTACAGGGGGCATGCCTTAGACAGCTAGTGGTGGAACCCACTTAGGAGGGAGCAATATTAGACCTGGTACTCTCAAATGGAAAGAGGATCACAAATTTAGAAGTCAGTAGACATCTGGGAACAAGCGACCACTGCACAGTGTGCTTCACGATAAACACAACCATGGAGACAAGCAATACAAAGACAATAATACCGGACTTTAGAAGGGCTGACTTTGGCATAATGAGTGAATACCTGAGGAATGCATTAGCAAATGGCAAGAAAGGAGGGGTGGAAGAACAATGGAGAAAAATCCAAACTGCCATCATGGAGGCAACAAGACTTTGTGTGAAACAAATAAAGAAAACAAAGTGGAATAAAAAAACACTATGGTTCTCAAAAGAGGTGTCAGGAAAGGTTAAGGAGAAAAAGGCTGCATTAAAAAAATATAAGGAATCACAGAAGGAGCACAACAGGGAACTGTATCAATTAAAGCAGAAAGAAGTGGGAAGGCAGTCAGAAAAGCAAAGGCCTCAAACGAGGAAAAAATGGCCAACTCAGTTAAGAAGGGGGATAAAACCTTTATAGGTACATTAGGGAGCATAGAAAGGTTAAGGAGGGATAGTGAAGATTAATAAGGAGAGGGAGGTGAGCAGAGGGAGACAGTGAAAGGCAGAGATACTGAATGAATACTTTTGCCCAGTATTCACAAAAGAAGAAGAGGAGGAGTTACCTAAACCAAACAATAGAAGCACTCTGGGCAGTGGGGTTGACGCCAGTCCATTTACAGAAGAAAGAGTCCTGAAAGAACTCCTAAAACTCAAGGTGGACAAAGCAATGGAGCCTGACGGGATTCACCCTAGAATCCTAAAAGAACTAAGGGAGAACCTAGTGACACCACTGACCACACTTTTTAAGAAACCATGGGAGGATGGGGTGATACCTGAAGACTGGAGGAGGGCAGATGTGATTCCCCTTCACAAAAGTGGGAGCAAGGCAGAGGCAGGAAACTACAGACCTGTTAGTTTGACCTCAGTGGTAGGGAAAATGATGGAATCACTTCTGAAAGAAAGAATTGTTCAGTACCTAGAGGCCAGCGGGGCACAAGACCCAAAGCAGCATGGATTCACAGCAGGAAGATCATGTGAGACGAATCTAATCGATTTCTTTGACCAAAGTAATAGACCAGGGAGGGGCTGTGGATATGGCCTACCTAGACTTTAGCAAGATATTTGACACAGTCCTGCACAAAAGATTAATAATCAAGTTAGCCAGCCTGGGAGTGGGTCCCAAGGTGGTAGCCTGGGTAGAAAACTGGCTGCACAACAAGACACAGAAGGTAATAGTGAATGGAACACATTCTGAAGAAAGGGGGTTACTAGTGGAGTACCTCAGGGCTCAGTACTGGGTCCAGTCCTCTTTAACATCTTTATAGGTGACATTGCAGAGGGTCTGGAAGGAAAGGTATGCCTCTTTGCAGATGACACAAAGATCTGTAACAGAGTTGATACACAAGGGGGGTAGAAAGGATGAGAAGGGACTTGACAAGGTTGGAGGAATGGTCAGACATATGGCAACTTTGATTCAATGCAAAGAAGTGCAAAGTAATGCACCTGGGAAATAAAAATCCCAGAGAAGAGTACACAATAGCAGGAGAGGTATTAACAACAACAATAATGGAAAGGGATCTGGGTGTAGTCATATCAGATGACCTAAAGGTGGGTGAGCAATGTGAGAAGTCAGTAAGGAGAGCCAGAGGGATACTGGGATGCATAGGGAGGGGCATCACAAGTAGAAAAAGGGAAGTGGTTATCCCTCTGTACAGACAGTTGGTGAGACCCCATCTGGAGTACTGTGTGTAGTTCTGAAGACCTCATCTACGCAAGGACATAGACAGGATGGAAGCAGTCCAGAGGAGGGCAACTAAAATGGTGCAGGGTCTACATCAGAAACCATATGAAGAGAGACTGAGAGAGCTTAATATGTATACCCTTGATGAAAGGAGGGATGGGGGGGGACATGATAGAAACTTTTAAGTACCTCAAGGGAATCAACAAAGTCCAGGAGGGTAGCATCTTTCAGAAAAAGAGATGTGTAAGAACAAGGGGGCACAATTTAAAGTTGGGGCGGCTCAGGGCTAATGTGAGGAAATTCATTTTCACGGAGAGAGTGGTGGATGCATGGAACCGCCTTCCTGGAGAGGTTGTGGAGTCTAAAACAGTGGGGGAATTCAAACATGCATGGGACAGACATAAGGCAATTATAGTGGGGGGTTGCAGGAAGTAGGCTGTTGGTTAACTAGAATCTGCAGCTTATCCAATAGGTAGGGAAATGGGCAGACTGGGTGGGCCAAGTGGTCCTTATCTGCTGTCAAAGTCTATGTTTCTATGTTTCTTTCTTGGTAAAATAATTACTGAGGCTGCTTCAGCTGGCACTGCTTGTACGTTTGTGGCATATGCATGGAGTCATACATTGGTGCTGTGCACTGACACTGCCAGCCCCCAAATTTCTGGTTCTCATGTGGTCCTAGTACTGCTGCCACATAGTGTGACTTTATGTAGGAGATATGCTAGAAGAGCAAGAGTTATAGATAAGTAACTTCCCTTTCCCTTGGTGGCTCTCACTTATGGTTGCCATTTGACAGTAGGAGCAATATACAGTGCTAATTCACTGTCAACGCAGTCAACAGTTGTTTCTGTATCTATGATTGGTCAAATCAAGGGGTCAGTTTCTAGTAGCCACCATTAACTTGCATTTTGAAGGTTTTCATTTAAACCTGTTGAGGTGGGCATGGAGCTGGTCCACCATGGCCTTCTCTACAACCTTATCTAAAAATGGACGCTGACAAGTTTCCTCTTTACCCCAGTGCTCTGGGGCAAGGAGGTGGGCTGGGATCTGCAACCATGGGAGCCGACTGAGGCTTAAGGACTCTTGTCCTGGTGTGGGCCTGTGAGGGTCTACATTTATGGCAGGTAAACAAAAGGCTCCTGACACTCTCACTGCTAGAGGTGCTGGAGCTGTATTTACACAAAAATAAAAACAGAAAAGAGTGGAGCACTCTCTGAAGAAGCTGGACCAGCAGACTTTTATTTGAAGTGCTATAAAATACAAGAGGTGATACAAAGCTACCCTGCAGTGCACCCTCACATATGGGGCCTCATCAGGGGGCGCATTATGGCAGTTCAGATAGGTTTGCTAATCCAGATTCTCTGGTGAGTGCTCAACAGTTATGGCAGCTGGCTGGTTAGCATAACCTAATCCTCCCCAACACTTGACCAGCAGAGTACAAATTGGTTCATGTATGCTTCACTCTGCCAGTCTCTGACACACCCCAACCCCGACCGGCAGTGCATCTCCGGGTGTCTCATGGACACCTGGGATGCGAAGAGTTTGACCCTACATGCTGCATATTGTGATATATAAGACTGTTTGTTCTTTGTGTATTCAGTGTATTGTCTGCAGTTTGGGTCACCTCAGTAAAAACAGAGCAAGGTAGAGAATACAGCATAGGGCTACAAACGTGATTGGTGCGTAAGAGGGGTTGAGCTATGGGGAGAAGTTGAATCGCTTTGGTATGTTCACTCTGTGAAAGAGAAGGCAGAAGCATTGTTGGACACCTGCAAAGTAAGCAGTTGCACGGTGGCCAGTATAGCAGGGGTGTGTTTTATAAAGGTTTCAGATAGTGTTCTATCCTATCCAAGTGTCATTTGGTGTCTAATTGGAATGAATATATCATACAGGGCACTGAAGTATCTGTTTAATGGAGCTGAGTAAGCACTTTAATGTTAATGCCCAATTTTTGCAAAGAACTCTGCCCCATTCATCCAAGTTGCCTGAAATTTGGTGGAGATGGAGTTAGTGCCAGGATCTCTGGATCATGAAAATGCTGTAACAGTCAGTTTTGGGGGTTGGGGTGCATAGTTACAAAGGTGCAAAAAACATATAACTACTAAAATGAAGTCCTTTTTTTGTTCACCTATTACTCAACAAGCATTTGTCAATGTTGAACGTTGCTTGCTTGATTATGTATTGTTTCATATGCAATCAGTGTTCTTTTGTGAAGAAATGTTACCATGAGAACCTGCTACATTTATAGATGTTTGTACTCAGAAAATCATGTACTCATTATGCCTGAACCCACAATATGCTGGGCTTTACCACAGATAGATCAAAGCATAGCATGACAGTCACCAAACAGCGCCTGAAGAGGTGTCAAATATCCTCTCAGGTGGCAATTTCTGTAAAGATTTGCTGGTTTTGCTATATAAAGATTACCAAACATGTAATTTTAGTTTGTAAGTTTCAACAGAAGTGGGCAAAATGTGATGTCACATAATAATGCAAGTACTGCTGACTTCTCCCCTTCAGACTAATTAACTGTGCTTATCGGGGGAGTTCAAAATAATTTTGCTGAGTCAGGATTTCGGAGCAATGGTGGTGTCTTTGTGGTTTTCCTGATTGCCGATCACATTAAAATGGTGGCCCAACGTTGTGATGTAAGGGGCTGTCTTTTAGACAGGTGAACACACTTTCAGAGAGAAACTTGCTCAGCTACACTTTCCCAGGACATGTACTTGGTGCAGCAATGTAACGAGTGGCTGTCTGAGTTTACCTAGGACTCCCTCAGCATAAAGGGCTGCTCCGGTGGTTTTATAAGGTTCAAGAGCATCCAGGGATAGTGAGCCTGAAATCAGTGCTAAGTCCGAAGTGAAAGGATGAGGCTGTGGTTATTTGTGGGGGGGGGGGCTCCCTGCTTATGTTTTTTTTAGTTGCAGGTTACGGTTTTATTTTGTTGCAGGTAAAGGAGCAAATAAATCCCCATTTTACATAAACTGATCTTTTTGCACATGCAGGGATCTCCGCAAAGCAGTGTATGAGCAGGAATTACTCCCAAAGTCCGTTCTTGCTCCTTACCCTGCAACTTGAAAATGAATGAGAGGAGGCTGGTGATAGCAATTTAAAAGAAAAAAACATAAGCAGAGAGCCCCCTGTGCTCGAGCATGAAATACACACACACGGACATGTGAAGTCTGTGGGGCCTTGCCTGTTGTTCCTGGGTTTGTGCATCAGCACTTTATGAAGTTTGCACTTTTATTCTGCCTGTATACATATTTTGCCTTAATAAATTGCTTACATTTGATGAGCTTGTGGTCTGCCTTTGTGGTGGGTGGTGCTGCAGTTGTGAGTGGTTTTAGGAGACTGGCGACAGCAATTAAAAAAAAAAAACATAAGCAGGGAACCCCCTGCGCTTGAGCGTGTAATCCACACATGCACACACGTGCTAAAAATGACCAGTGACTCGTAACATCTTTACTAATAGTAATAGCCAGGTAATTAATTTAAACCAGTCATTTACACATAGTCTACTCTAGCATTTTAGTGGTCTGCCAACATAAGCAAACGTCTGGAAAAACTTGATTTTACATGATATGCTGGCTGACTAATGACAACACACATTTATTCTGCTGCTTATGGCGGGGTTAGTTCAGACCGTACTGATCTCTTTTGAAAGGCTACTGGCCTCTTTCAAAAGGCTCCAGATGACCACAACACTTTGCTGAGGGCTGATAGTTGCCACCCCCACAACACTATGAGAGATATCCCTCGACAGTAAACAGCTACATAATTAAATCATCTGTCGGTGTTTACAAGTATTTTTAAGTTCTGAGTATTTTAAGTTTTGTGTGAGACAGACAGCTTCAACAAGGGACGTATGCAACTTTTATGTTTGTGAAACCTTCATAAATAAAAAACAAAAACATTTGCCATAAAGGGATGTAGCCAGCAAATTCAGTTTTGTACTCAGTACCACAAAAATGCTGCCCCCCCACACGTTTTCCTGTTCGCTGCTTGTTCTCCTGATTCTGCCCTGCAGTACCAAATGCCAGAATCATTGAGGGAGCTTGGCATGCTATTCAGAGCCTTGCTAAATATTTACATTGCCCTAACTTCTTTGCCTGTTGTGTTCTTTATTATTTTATAACCTCCTCTCTCCTTCCCCTTTTTAAAGCCACCACACCACTGGACTGAGTCCATATTTTTTTCCTGTATCCTCATCCTTTTGGTGTCTTCAGGGACACTGCAGTGTGCCCCCCCCCACTACTGAAAACACTTCCTGATTTGGCATGACTACCTCCATCAGACAAGCTAACCTCATCCTCTTCAACATACAGTGGTAGTTATACAAAAGTTGATCTTTAGCGTGGTATACCGAGCATTGCACAAGCGCAGTACCCACTGAATATCATGTATAGTGGTACTGCGCAATGACGCGCAGTGCGCGGTACCAATCAACTTTTGTGCGATTACCACTGTAGAAACATAGACACTGGTGACAAATAAAGACTGAGGGCCCATCGAATCTGCCTACTGTAGACATGAAGAACTTCCCACACCCATCCTAAATTTAGCCCCCCACCAACAACAACCTCCAATCATGCCCCTCATGACTGCATGACTTCAAAAAGTTTGCATTCAGGCAATACAAAAAGACACAGGCAGAAGGGGATAGGGAGAAGTACCAGGAGAAGCAAAGGGAGGCAGGAAGGTCAGTAAGGGAAGCCAAAGCTCAGACAGAAGAACACATTGCAAAATCAGTGGGTAGAGGGGACAAAACCTTTTACAGGTATATAAGTGAAAAAAGAAAGACAAAGGGAGGGATAGTGAGACTGAAGAGGATGGGGGAAGCGTGGAGGATGACAACAGTAAAGCTGACATATTGAACAGGTATTTCTGCTCAGTCTTTACTGAGGAAGAGGAGGGTAATGGGTCTGAAGGGAGTACAAGGGGTGAGAATGGTGCAGAAATGGACACAAGTACCTTTACACGAGAAAGGGTCCTGAAGGAACTGGAAGTAATAAGAGTTGATAAAGCAATGGGGCCAGATGGGGTGAACCCCAGGGTCCTTAAAGAACTAAGAGAGGAGGTGGTGGCTGAACCTCTGGCTATCCTGTTTAGCCGATCACTGGAAACAGGGGAGGTACCCAAAGACTGGAGGACAGCAGATGTAGTCCCCTTATACAAAAGTGGGAACAAAGAGGAAGCGCGGAACTACAGACCAGTCAGCCTCACCTCGGTAGTGGGGAAGATCATGGAAGCACTACTGAAGGAGAGATTGGTGGAACATCTGGTTGTCAATGGACTACAGGACCCAAGGCAGCATGGTTTCACCAGGGGGAGGTCATGTCAGACCAACCTCGTTGAATTTTTTGACTGGGTGACTAGGGAGGTGGATCAGGGGAGGGCAGTGGACATGACCTATCTGGACTTCAGCAAGGCCTTTGACACTGTGCCACATAGAAGACTGTTACACAAACTGGGGAATGGGTGTGGGCAGGACAGTAGTGTGGTGGGTGGGTAACTGGCTGGGTGGCAGGACACAGAGGGTGGTGGTAAATGGCTGTCACTCCACAGAGGGAAGAGTGACCAGTGGGGCACCACAGGGATCAGTGCTGGGACCGGTCCTATTCAACATCTTCATCAGTGACATTGCGCAGGACCTAGAAGGCAGAATTTCACTGTTCACTGATGACACAAAGCTCTGTAACAGAGTAGACACACCAGAGGGTGTAGACAGAATGAGAAGGGACCTGCAGAAACTTGAAGAATGGTCAGGGGTTTGGCAGTTGAAATTCAATGCAAAGAAGTGCAAGATAATGCATATGGGGCACAAAAGCCCTGGCACAATATATCAGTTGGGGGTGAGGATATAGCATGCACCAAGCAGGAAGGGATCTTGGGGTTATCATCTCTGATGACCTCAAGGTAGGGAAACAGTGTGACAAGGCAGCAGGTAAAGCAACTAGGATGCTGGGATGTATAGGCAGGGCATCACCAGCCAGGAAACGGAGGTCATAATTCCGCATACAAGACACTGGTGAGGCCCCACCTGAGTACAGTGTACAGTTCTGGAGACCATACCTACGTAAGGACATAGACAGGGAGAGAAGGTTCAGAGGAGGGCAACAAAGATGGTGCATGGATTGCATCACAAGTCCTATGAGGACAGGTTGAAGGAACTGAACATGTACTCCCTGGAGGAGAGGAGGGAGAGAGGGGATATGATAGAGACATACAAGTATCTTACAGGGAGGAACAGGGTGCAGGAATACACTATTTTCAAGCGAAAAAGATGTTCCAGGACTAGAAGGCATGGGATGAAGTTGGAGGGAGGACGATTCAGAGGAAACATGAGGAAAAATTTCTTCACAGAACGGGTGGTGGACAAGTGGAACACCCTGCCAGAGGAAGTGGTGGGGGCTGAAACAATCACGGGATTTAAGAATGCTTGGGATAGACATAAAGGAATTCTGGAGGTCAGGGGTAAGGGGCAACAGACTTCTAGGAAAACATAAACTGAACTTACAAGCTCAAATGGGCAGACTGGGTGGGCCATAGGCCCTTATCTGCTGACACTGTCTATGTATCTATGTATCTATGCATCCTTATTTCTAATAAACAGGTCTTCACTGTTCACTCTATGTATACATATTAGAAACATATTTGTTCTCTTATCAGGTCCCTCCTCGCTCTTCTTGCCTCCAGCAAGTACTTGTTCAGGGCCTCTAGCTGTTCCTCATTGGATATGCCCTGCTAACTCTGGGTAATTTTGGTGACCCTTCACTGCAATGACACCAGTTATGTCCTACTCCCCTCCTTCCTCCACCTCTCCCCCCCCAGTAATATTATACATCATATAAATCTGTAACTGTTGTGGTTTAATAAGCACAGATAATCCACTTTTGTTGGGCACTTCTAAGTTTTGCTTCTGAAGAAAACAGTACCAAAATTAAAAAGTAAAACCTGAATCTGATATAGAAAAGGGGCTGAGGTTACTTAATGAAACAAAGAGGGTCCTAAATGGCCTTGTAATGTGTGACCAGGAGCCAGTGCTGGGACCCGAAAGGAGCATGGACTTATCTGCCTCTTTTGTTAGCTGTGTTGTTTTCCTAACATTTACAGATTCTTCATGGATGCATATTCTGTTTAGCCAACAATAATTCAACGTGTAATACATAGCTCAGTGCTTGTGATACGTAAAAACAGGGTTTTAAAAAATAATTGATTAGCAGTTTTTTCTTGGGACAATGCTAACTGTACAGCAAGTATTTATATAGGTTTTCTAGAAGTGTCATGTTTGTTAAACACAGTGAGGCAAGTGCTATGCATTTTCACAATGTTGCAGCACTTTTATGAGCAAAATGCTAATCAATTTTTGGAGTTAAATAAAACCCTGGGTTAGTGCGTAGATATGTTTGAACGGGATGATACATAGGTCAGTGTTTGTATTACGTAGGAACTAAGTACTGTGGTTGGTGCTTAGATACAGTAAGCTGGAATGGTGCATAGGTCAGTGCTTGTAGTACGTAGGAACTGGATGGGATATGGTTGGTGCTTAGAACTTGATCTTTTAGCTTTTCTCTATATCCCACCTTTGGCAGGATGCTAGGTAAGTGTAGGATTGAAGGCCCAGCACAAGGTGAGATATGAGTGTCGGAGAAGGAGAAGGAGGCAGGAGAGGATGGAGGGCGAGTCTAACTCACTGTAAGCAGAGGGAGCGGAAGCTGGAAAGTTAAGTAGAGGATCGGGGAGGAGCTATGTCCCCCCTATTGAACTACAGGCCAAGCCTTTCAATTCAATGTGTCTGTTCTAGAAGACGTAATGGATTACTGTAAGCAAACAGCTAGGTCCTACTTTGTTGGGCAGAGTAGGAGAGAATGGCGGATCCCACATGATCCAACAGGCATGATTCCAGTAGAGAAGGTGTTAGGCCTCCTTGTGGGGCAAAGTGAGAATGCGGCATGACAGCAGCCAGGCTACCTTGTGGGGCAAAGCAGATAGAAACCTCCAGGTCCCCTTGCGGGGTGAAAGAGGAATGTGTAGAGCAAGCAGATAGGCCTTGTTTTAGGGTGAAGTAGGAGTACATTGAGCACGAAGCTAGGCCCTTTGCAGGTGAAGCAGGGGACATGGCTGACCCGATGTGGTCTGCCATGCTTGGCTTCCAGTAGAGACCCTCACGAGAGTCGGCAGAGAGGGGATGGAAATGCGGATGAGCAAGCAGCCAGACCCTATGCACGCAAGACCAGAGACATGGTGGGACCCCTCGTGGTCCACCAGTGCATAGTTTACAGAATAAAGTGAGACCCCATATTGGTTGGCCAAGGTGAATGGACTGTGCTGAGCAAGTGCTAGGCCCCCTGGTGGGGTGAAGCAGCAATTAGAAAAGATATCCTAGGATAATGCTGAGACCATAGGCCGGAACGGTGGCCATCGTGGTGGAGACGGATGTCCTTCGACACTGTCAAGAGGGAAGTGGAGGTAGGATCGGCATGCAGAGCTAGACACAGTCTGACAAGAAGGTGAGGCAGCTGTCTGTGCTCAGATAATGTATAAAGGCAGATGAGGTTAGATTTCCTTGTTAGATTTCCAAGTCCTGTTGGGGGAGGAAGGGGAGAGGGAGGTAAGGTGCCTGCCTGGCGCCATGGCTTGGAGGGACAGGGAGCGATTCCTCAGGATCGCCAGAGCTGCTGCACAGGGGAGGGAGCTGGATGTCATTGTCTACCTAGGGACAAATGACCTGGCTAAGAAAAGGATCAGAGCAGTGCAGGAAGAGTTTGTGGAGTTGGGGAGGGGCCTTAGATAAGTAGCACGCATGGTAACCTTCTCAGAGGTGCTGCCTGTCTATGGTGTAGGTGAGGCTAGGGTGCTCCACACCATGGGATTCCATCAGTGGTTAAAAAACTGGTGCAGAGCTCAGGAATTTGGCTTTATTGGGGACTGTGGTCCACCTGGAGTGATGCAGACCTATACGGGCATGATGGTCTGCATCTGTCCAGGAGGGGAACCAGGATCCCAGGTGATAGGTTTAAATGCTTCATTGGCAAGCATTTAAACTAGCCAAGGGGGAGGCACTGGAAAAGAGCAGGGAAATCCTAGCCCCCCCAAAAAAAGTCAGGGTAGTAAGTGAGGTAAACACCAAGTTAGAGATGTTGATAGGGAGAAGGGCAGGGGTAAATGGAGAAAGTGACAAAGGCAGTAAGGACAGAGATGGGATAAAAAGGGGTAAGGCCATCAGGAAATGGAGGGTAATGAGCACCAATGCCCGTAGTCTGGGCAACAAGCTCCCTGAACTGGTGGCCTTGATGGAAGAGGGATGCCTGGATATCGTAGCAGTTATAGAAACATGGTACACATAGAACCATGACTGGGATGTTAACATACCAGAGTACACAATCTACAAGAGAGACAGGGAGGGGAGAAGAGGGGAGGAGTAGTTCTCTATGTAAAGGAAGGGATAAAAGCAACTGAACAAAAGAGTAAACAGGGAGGCAAGAAGGCACTATGGGTCACCTTAGAGACTGGAAATGGCTTCACAATCCACACAGGGGTTGTATACAGACCCCCATGTCAGGGGGAGGGAATGGACAAGGATATGATAGAAGGCATTTTTAGGATGGCAGAGAAAGGGGAGATACTGTTGAAAGGAGACCTGAATATACCAGGTGTTAACTGGAGCACATTTTCTGCAGCCACATCCAAGAGCAGGGCCATTCGCGATGCCCTACAGGTGGCATGCCTCAAACAGCTAGTTTTGGAACCCACTAGTGAGGGAGCAATCTTAGACCTCATACTCTCAAATGGGGACAGTGAGAGGATCTCAGATCTAGAAGTGGGTAGCCATCTGGGAACAAGTGACCACCAAATAGTGTGGTTCATGATAAACTCAGCTACAGAGTCAAGCCATAAAAAAGTGAGGGTACTGGACTTCAGGAGGGCTGACTTTGACAAGATGGGAAAGTGTCTTAGAAAATCATTAGCAAACAGGCTAAAAGGAGGGGTGGAGCAACAATGGGGAAATATCAAAACTGCCATCACAGAGGCAACAAGCCTTTGTGTGAAGCAAATAAACAAATCAAAACAAAAGAAAAAGCCACTATGGTTCTCAAAAGAGGTGGCAGGGAAGGTCAGGGAGAAAAATATAGCATTCAGGAAGTATAAGGAAACACAGAAGGAGCAGGACAGAGAGCTGTACCAGTTAAGGGAGAAGGGAGCAGATAGGAAGTCAGAATAGCAAAAGCCCAAACTGAGGAAAAGATACCCAACTTGGTTAAGAAGGAGGATAAAACCTTTTATAGGTACATCAGGGAGTGTAGAAAGACAAAGGGAGGGATAGTGAGGCTGAATAGAATGGACACTGGGTGGGCAGAGAGGGACAGTGAAAAAGCAGGGATACTGAATGAATATTTCTGCTCAGTATTCACAAAAGAGGAGAGGTGCCTAATCCAATTAACAGAAGCACTCTGGATACGGGGGTCAATCCCAGTCCTTTCACAGAAGAAAGGGTTCTGAAAGAACTCCTAAAACTGAAGGTGGACAAAGCAATGGGGCCTGATGGAATTCACCCCAGAATTCTAAAAGAATTAGGGGGAGAACTAATGAAACCACTAACTACCCTTTTTAACAAATCATGGGAGGATGGTGTGGTACCTGAGGACTGGAGGAAGGTGGATGTGATTCCCCTTCACAAAAGTGGGACCAAGACAGAGGCAGGAAACTACAGACCTGTCAGTTTGACCTCTGTGGTAGGGAAAGTGATGGAATCACTTCTGAAGGAAAGAACTGTTGAGTACCTAGAGGTCAGTGGGACACAGGACCCAAGGCAGCATGGGTTCACAGCGGGAAGGTCATGTCAGATGAATCTAATTGATTTATTTGACTGGGTGACCAAAGCAGTAGACCAGGGAGGGGCTGTGGGCATGGCCTACCTAGACTTGAGCAAGGCATTTGACACAGTCCCGCACAAAAGATTAATAGCCAAATTAACCAGCCTGGGAGTGGGTCCCAGGGTGGTAGCCTGGGTAAAACATTGGCTGGACAATAGGACACAGAAGGTAATTGTAAATGTAGTCCACTCTGAAGAAAGAGGGGTTAGTAGTGGGGTACCGCAGGGTTCAGTACTGGGTCCAGTCCTTTTTAATGTCTTTATAAGTGACATTGCAGAGGGACTGGAAGGAAAAGTATGTCTCTTTGCAGATGACACAAAGCTCTGCAACAGGGTTGATACACAAGGAGGTGTGGAAAGGTTGAAAAGGGACTTGGCAAGGTTGGAGGAATGGTCAGAAGTATGGCAGCTTGGATTCAATGCAAAGAAGTGCATAATAATGCACCTGGGAAACAAAAATCCAGGGGAAGATTACACAATGGTGGGGGAGGTAGTAACAACAACAAAAATGGAAAGGGACCTGGGAGTAATCTTATCAGATAACCTTAAGGTTAGCAAGCAATATGAGAAGGCAGTAGGGAGGGCTGGGGGGATACTGGGATGGACACCCTCTACCACAGAGCTATCAGGTTCATTACTGGCCTCCACTTTCCACACACCACTGCTCCCTGTACTCATTGTCAGGCTGGACTGCCCTTCACTATAGAAGGAATAGAAATGCCGCCCTATGGGTCTTCAGAGCGGTGACCAACAAGCTCCCCTCATATGTCTCAGATTGTATCTCGTTTCGGCAAAGTTGCTCTAAGCTTCTCTTTACCCACATTGTGGAACAGTTTACAAAGGAACTTGAAGCTGAACTGCCCTGTTAGCCTGAATATCTTCAAGTCGCTCTATGATCATTACATGAAAGCACTTTGCAAATGTTTTCCTCACCGTTAGCCCACTAATTCTGCAACTCCCCCTTTCCATCCTGACGCTCGCCATGTTTCTACCCCTGGCTCTCACTCTTTCCCTATTAACTCTTCCTGCTGCACCCACCCTTCCCTGTCTACTCCAGCCTGGCTAAAGTCCCACTCCATCCATAGTAGTGTCCCAATTATCTACCCTCCTCCGTCATTATCATAATAAACAAGTACACGACAGTCATCGTCACTTTCTGTGGTTTTAGCTCAATTTTCCTCCCAGTCGTTGGTAATATATCCCTCCTCTTCTTTACCTCTCTAACCTGCCACCTCATACACGGCCTCTTTCCCCTATATGTGTAGTTGCCGGCTGCCTCACTCAAAAGATCTCTGCTTATAACCCCTGTATGCGTATGGTTGATTGTACATCTGCTGACTTCTTCAATTGTAAAATAATGCTGTCTTTTTTTTATTTATTTCAACCTTGTACTGTACTGTATGCACTGTATATACTTTTTCTTCCTTGTATATTATTGCTTTTTGTATACCTGCTTCTGTACTGTACTTTGATGTATTCATGACCAGGTCCACCTTGCAGATGAGCCTTGCTCAATGGTGCCCGCCTGGATAAATAAAGATTTTGATTGATTGATCAATTGATTGATATAGGGAGAGGCATCACCAGCTGAAAACAGAAAGTTAATATCCCTCTGTACAGACAGTTGGTGAGACCCCATCTGGAGTACTGCGTCCAGTTCTGGAGACCCCATCTCCGCAAGGACACAGACAGGATAGAGACAGTCCAGAGGAGGGCAACTAAAATGGTGCAGGGTCTGCAAGAGAAGTCATATGAGGAGAGACTAAAGGAGCTTAATATGTATACCCTTGAGGAAAGAAGGGAGAAGGGAGACATGATAGAAACTTTTAAGTACCTCAGTGGGATAAACAAAGTCCAAGAGGGTAGCATCTTTCAGAAAAAGAGATGTGCAAGAACAAGGGGACACAATTTGAAGATGGGGCGGGGGTGCTTAAGGGGCAATGTGAGGAAGTATTTTTTCACAGAGAGGGTGGTGGACATGTGAAACAGCCTTCCTGAGGAGGTTATGAGGTCTAAAACTGTGGGAGAATTCAAGAATGCATGGGACAGACATAAGGTAATTTTTGTGGGGGGTAGGAAGAAATAGGCTGTTGGTTAACTAGGATCTGCAGCTTATCCTGTAGGTAGGGAAACAGGCAGACTAGGTAGGCCAAGCGGTCCTTATCTGCCGTCAAAGTCTATGTTTCTACGTCTATGTCAATGATGGGTGAGAAGTCCATGCTGAAGATAAAATTCTGGCAGATGGAGAGATCCAGCTAGGAGTGACGTAGGACGAGGGATGATGGTAAATCCATGATCGAAGGAGCTAAGTGAAACTGCAGTAAAGCATTCAAGGACAGTCAGCATGGTTGAAGATGAGTGCCAACCGGAAAATGTTTGAGGACGTAGAATCTTAGAGGATTAAATTATTGGAAATGCCAGCAGGGAATGGTGATGAGGTAGGAGTCTATGTGAATGAGAGACTTGCCTGAAGCTGGAATTCCAATGCAATAATAGGTTACAATCAAGTACTTTATCAGAAAGGAGAATTGTCCTAAGATGTCCAAGGATTGAGGAATACTCTGCGGAGATGTATGGCGTAAAAAATAGGTTGTAACTGGACCAGAATGGAATGGATTGCAGTAGAAGAAGTAATGAACAATGAAGTTGGGTAGGCCCAGACTGGCAAGTTGGAGCATGGATTCCTTGAGGTCCAGAGTAAGCAGTGTGTGTGAATGTTCCAGCAGTCTAGAAGGTATCAGGTGGTCAGCTGAAGGAGGACGAGACTCCCGCTCGGGTCTGCTTTTGTGAAGATGGAAAGCTGTTTGAGCAAGGACAATGCCTTGAGGTTTGATGGATTCGGGATGGCGAGACCCCCATGTGGGTTCGCCATCGCCATGATTTGATAAGCTCTGAAGTAATGGGGGTCATACCCTCATGAGTGTCTGCCTGTAGTGACATGAGTACATTTGAGCTAAGAAGAAGGACCCCCTCGTGGAACGCGTACGTTTAGTGATGGCGGGACCCCATGTGATCCACCATCACCATAGTATTGCGCTTTCCGAATAAAGGATGATGGGACCTCCCATGGTCCACCATAGCAGTAGTAGCCCATGTTCCAGTATGAGAAGGAAGGTCCCAAGTGAGTCCACATGTAATATGGAATTATGAGTGATGAGGAGGTGCCCACTTGTGGGCACAGACATTTGAGATGATGGGACCCCTGTCGGTCCGCCATTGCAATAGTGAGTGTGGATGAAATGTGAGGTTTCTGAGGTCCCACGGAGGCTGAGGCTGAACTAGAAATTCCATGCTGGAGGATTGGATGAGTTGATGAAATGCCGAGAGGCCATCGCTATAACCAGGCTGAAGCTGAAACCCTTGCACGGTGTAGCGAGGAAGGTGTAGATGGTAACATGCAATGATGACATGGCAGCAGGACTGTACGATTCAAAAGTTGCCCACATCTAGGTGATATGAAGGGCCCAGTCGTTACACCAGAGGGACTCCTTTGGCGGTCCAACAGAGGACAGTGTGTAAGGTGATAGAGTAGCAAGCTAGGCCCACACGTGGGTGAGTTGGAGTGGCTGGACCTCCACATAAGTCTGCCTGAGGAGGAGTAGAGTGAGTTAACCAGGCTAAACCTCTAAGTTGGCTAGTTGGATCAGCAGTACCCCCACATAGGTCCACCTGGAAAGGAGTAGAAGTGATGGAGTTGAGCTAAGCCTCCATGTAGGCAAGCAGGAGTGGCCGAACCTCCATGTAGGTCAGCCTGAGGAAGGAGTAGAGTGAGTGAGTCGAGCTAGACCTGCATGTAGGCTAGCTGGACTGGCAGGACCTCCACGTAGGACTGCCGAGAAGGAGTAGAGTGAGTGAGTCGAGCTAGCTTCCGTGTAGGCTAGCCTGACTGGCAAGACCTCCATGTAGGTCTGTCTGGATGACATGAAGTAGGCTGGCAGTATAGCAGCCTCATTAAGGCCTGTCGTAGGAGGGATGCGGCTGAACAGCTCCTGAGAAGTAGCAGTCAATGAGGCAATTGGTAAACAAAGGAGGGGGCACAGATCTTGGAACATCATGGGAAGATTCTTGCAGCAAGCAGAATGACATCTTGGGCTGTCAAGTCAGTAGAAAGGCTGTGACAACCATGGGTACACAGGAATAATGGGTACTGTGGCTCCAAGGACTGGTAAGAAACAAAAGTGTGAAGTGTCCTGTGGTAGCAGTACAATGCATACCGACCCACTACACAGATTACATAACAATTGATCAAGTCAGCATATATGACCGTTGAAAGAACTAGTGCATGTTAGGAAAGAAGCAAATGAGGTATTCCACAGAACGATGTTCTCAGTACTGCTTAGCCCTATCATAACACCATTAACTGATCCTTAGGTGACAGCAGCTGAATCTAAAGTGAATCAGGATGGGAAGGCACTCCTCTCGAGTATGCGGTGGACGACCAGCAAACGAGAGATACGTGCCTAGCATTGTAGATCGATTGACAAGAAATGTTGCAAGAGGACAGTGGAATCCAAATGCTAAGGCAGTTTCCAAGTGGCATTCAGCCACTGCAGCAGGTGTGTCAACGCTGAAGAAGGAAGCAATCCAGGGTTCCCCACCCCATTGAGCAACAGAGAAAGGATGGGGAAGCACAGCATGTTGGCGGCACTCCGGCTACAATTGTGAGCGCTGAAGCATGGAAAGCTCCCCGACCTAGGGAGCAGAGAGGAGCGGACCATGGAAGAGGGCAGTAGTGTGCTTGTAGGCTGTGAGGAGGCGGTGCGAGGAGCAAAATAGCTAATTCAGAAGCTGGCAGTAGAGAGAGTGTGCTGTAGCGAGGAACAGGCTGGGTGGCTGGACCCTCGGAGTGACACTGCAGTCAGGCTCAGCGTTACTGGTGACCGGAGGCTGGTGAGGAGGAAGGAGAGCCCCAAAAAGAAAACAGGACAACAGAAAACAAGGTACTAACAAGTGGGGGAGGGCAGGAAAAGAGTGATGGCAAAGAGACATGGAGAAAATGAACAAGGAAAGTGGGGGAGCGACAGGAGATGAAGGATGGGGTAAGGGACTGGTGAAGGGGGACCAGAGGCATAGGGGTAGAGAAGAAGAGCCAGCCCCACAGCCATGCAACACCGGTGAGTCCGACTCGTTCTAAGCAGAGGGAGCGGAAGCTGGAAAGTTAAGTATAGGATGGGGGAGAAGCTATGTCCCCCATTGAACTACAGGCCAAGACTTCCCCCCAAAAATGTGTTTAAATCAATATTGTAATTAATAGAATGTTACATTAAAGCTGTCAGCAGTTTTAGTGTTTTAGAGAGGAACAGGCTGCATCCAGAGCTGATGGATAAACTTATTTGATAGTAACAGTTCTGAAATAAGAAGACAAGCACTCAGCACCACGAGATCTTCAGGCTATCACAATAAGGACACTTGCACAATGTCCATTAAAACAAAAGTCTGAGCAGTTTACAGCAATATTCCCTATTAATGCCAAGCATCACGGAGAGTATATACAAATCAAGTAAAACAGTTTAGACTGGTTCTGCTTTAAGCAGGAGTGCACATGCAAATAGCCTCTCAGACAAACTGCAAATGCTGAGAACAGAAGAGACAGAAATGTGTTTTATTCATCTCATGAATCATCATAGTGCCTCATCTGTATCTCAACCCACAGGAAGAACCAGCCCTATGGTTTTATGGATCGTGTCCTTTGGTACCATATACTCGAAGCAGAACCAATCTAAATTATTTTCTAGTGATTGCCTCTGCACTGCTATACTGAAGTCTTTTATAACAACAGTGTTGGTGCAGCAAATGTGCATTAATCCCTTGTGATTGAGACATGGGTCAGAGTTCTTTTTCTTTTTCTATTTATTTATTTAAGGTCTCGGATTACAAATACCTATGAGTCAGAGACTCTTTTACACAGGTTGCACGTCAGTCAAGACAATGCAGAATACAAATACACGTATACAAAAAGTTTCAGGAAGCGGTTGCAATGAGCATACATGATTGCAGAGACTAGGTAAGGTTAATACAGGTATCTATAAACAAGATATTGCCAGTATGTAAACATAATAGGAGACCTTTGGGATACTAGCAGATACTACAGGCTGGTGAGGCAGCCAGTGGTAGCTTTGTCGGCTAAGGTGAGGTCAGCCTAGGGTAGGCTTCGTTAGAAAGAGAGAGGGGGAGATAAAAGCTCTTTGGATAAAGGAATAGGAGAGGGATGTGGGATAGAAAAACACCCAGATGGATGGGAGGCAGGAAAAGGGATGGAGGGCACGTATGAGCAGTCAGGGCTGTAGAAAGATAGGGGGAAGTGGCAGCAGGAAGGGGGACAAGTAAGAGCAGTCAGGTTGTTGAAAGGAAAGGGGGAGGGGTGAAAAGGTAATGAGGATGATGGGTGAGAGAAGAGGGAGTTAGTAGGGGGCTAGAAAAGGCAGTCACAGTGGCTGAGCACAACAAGGTGTTTTCTCAGGGGGTGCTTGAAAGGACCAAACTTGGGTACATCAAGGGTACCGGTTGGAAGCCAAATATAGCCAGTTGGGAGCCCGGTAGCTAAAGGATCATTGGGCTTGATTTGTCTGGCAAAAGGGGACTTGGAAGGCAAGATTAGATACATTCCTACTGGTACGTGAGCTAGTGGTGCAGGTTAGCAGGGACTGGGAGTCGGGAGGCGTTAGGCCCAAGCTGAGTTCATCTTCCCCTTACTTACAGCCAAGGATTTCAGAAAGCCATTGTAGGAATTTTTTCCTTCATGTCTGTCTCGTAGTGCTCCACTTTATTTATTTATTTTTTTTATTTATTTTAGTTGTTTAACCAGGAGTAGCACACTAAGCTGAAAGCTTTTTTACAGGTGTGACCTGGGAGCACAGAGAAGTTAAGTGACTTGTTCAGGGTCACACAGTATGCAAGTGGAAGCTGTGGGATTCAAACCCAGATCTGGTCTGCTGGATGTCACCAGATTTGCATCTCAGAGCCTTAAACCACTGCGCTATACTGCCTCCTACAGTACAGTCTACAGTATACAGTATGTGGAGAATTCTGAGCTTTTCTTACTTGCATTTTAATATAACATGCAAGTTGGTCAGGGTCAAAAAAGTATTTGTGTAAGACCTGTATATATTATTCTCATTTTGCCTGATTCTAACTCAGAGAAACAAGCACTGAACTCCTGCACTTCATATTTCCTAAAGAGAAAATGGTGTCTGCTCTGTGCTGCAAGGGTTGGAAAGAAAGATCTGAAGAAATAAAAAAGAAAAAAAGAATTGTTGTTATAGGTTAGTCTACCCCAAATGTTGGCATGACCAGAAATAACAATAACCAAAGCCCTAATTGGGTTAACCAAGAGGGGACGGTAACATTCCAACCGACAAACAATACGTGATCAAGACTAGTCTGTTGGGGAAGATGCAGCTGCCTTGCAGCCTATGTGATTCTCCCATGGAAGAGCAGAATGGAGCCCTGTTAGAGCCACCACAGGACACAATGTCCACCTGCCCACTCCACAACAGCACGCTGGTCCCTCTCTGCCAACCGACATTCCATCTATTCCCAGCTCTATGCGTCCTCAGTTCCTGGCCCCCTCGCCAGTCATACTGTTTACCTGCATCTGCAGGAACTCCTCCTCGGACATAGCCTGCAACATTTTTCTCGCCAAGAACCAGACTGCACCAACTGATCTGCCAGCCCTTGAGAGGGATATTTAAAATTGCCAAAGAGGAGTAGAGTCAGCAGAAGAAACTGGCACTGCCGCTCTACTGGTGTGACAATAACATGGAGACTATGGTCATTAATAAGAGGAACACCACTCGCAAAATGAGGACAGCTTCGGGAGTAGCAGAGTTTGAAAAACCTGCAGATCCATCCACATCTTGTCAAAGCCGATGAGAAGATGATTACTGAGAGAGGTATACATAGCCAATCAGCTACATTTATTTTTAATTACACACACACACACACACACACACACACACACACATATAGCTTCCAAGCACTGGAAACATCATATTAGGTTGGGACTCAGGACAGCAAGGAAAATAATAAACACAGTAAAATGCTGGCACAGGTGGCTGATCAGGGATGACAAAAGGCTGCCCCAAGCATTGATCTTAAAAGCTGGCCTGACGTAGCATCGATCCAGTCCACCAGTTAAGAGCACATCTGCTCTGTTTGGTGTTTGGTAGCAATAATGGCATGAATGGATGATAATTTGTATCTGTCTGTTGTAAAACTTGATTGGCTGAGACTCGGCCAATCAGGTTTTACTATAGGCAAATACATCACCATTCATTCACTTACTGTTATCGAATATTGAATAGAGTGGATGCTGTCTGCACCGAGATGCAGATAGCTGTTGAGCAGTTTTAACAAATCTGTTTGATTAGCTGCCGAGGGGTGTGTGTGGCAAGAGGGGGATAAGGTGGTGGGGGTGGGTCCAATCACCTGCTAAAATCATTTGGATCTCTGCTTGGGTGGGTGGAGTGTGTTTTATTTGTGCGGGGAAAGTGTTACAGTGAATCCGACAGATATATAACAGGGAACTAGGAAAAAAAAGACCCTGGCCTATATGTGATGGCCTGCCCCTGATGGGGGAACAGATGAGACAAAAGGTGTGTGTGGTGTTGGGGAGCGGGAAGACAGCAAGGAGAACAGAGTGACAGAGGGAGGGGAAGATGCCGGGATGGCATTATGCAAATGGCAAATGAAACAGACGAAGTGCTCTCTCATTGAAGCACTTCATTCATTTCAACTACACAAAGTTTCCACCCATAAACTGTGAACCAGAGTCATACTTAGCTTGCATGATCATTGCAGTACAGCTTGACCTGCATTGGGCTAGGCAGTGACACACCTCTGAAATGCTGTTCTCTGTAGCAAAATGTTTCTTGCACAAGACCTTTTGAAAAAGGATATTTACATATCCAAATGCGTCAAGGCATTTTTTAATACTTTTGGTGGCACATTAATTAACTGTTGGTCACTTAAATAGCTTGGAGAGCAGCATCTTTTCTACATATGGGTGGTAAGTGCTTGATTTTCTTTGTTTGTATATCCCCCTTAATCTATATGGATGCCGGGATGCCCACCCCTGGTGCCACCAAACATCAGTGACATTGGGGTGCCCAATCCCTAGCATCAAGCTGGTGCCTTGTCATCTTTTTTTTTCCTTGTAAGCTTACCTTCTAAGAAGAAAACTGTCCATCATCCTCTCTGGCGGCCTCTCCCCCCACCTACCACTCAGTGCCACACACCCTCCCACCCCTCACTTATGTATATCTTGGTTCCACTGTTGTAATTCTTCTCTCAAAGGCTGTACGTTCTGCTCCTTCAATGCAGAGAGCAAGACTGAAGCAAGGTAAGTGCACTCAATGGATTTTAATACATTTCGAACTTTTACTCATAAAAGTAATTTTTAAATATTTTTTTACCAAATTTTCAGCATGGTCTGTTTTGGACCCCACCTCATGAACAAGGTAGGTGAAATTTTTCAAATCCATCTTGAAAGGTGAGTTTTGCAGTTGCTCTGCAAAAAAACTCACCTTTTAGGTGGGATCTGAAACATTTCAACTACTAGGTTCATCAAGTGGGGTCATAAAAATACTATGTTGAAAATTTGGGGTAAAACCCCTAAAAGGAGGGGACAGGAAATATGTTCTAATTGACAGCTATTTATAAAGTTCTTATTCTCAGAAATGACATGCATTCTCATAAATTATCCATATTTAAATGTACCTGAATAAAAAGTGATACAAAAACCTTTTTTGCATTGTTTTGTTTTTATGGGCAGCATTCTGTTACAGTTCTTTTCCTGGGACCTCTAATTTGGAGTTTTTGCTATGTCATGGTTTGTATACAGAATGCTAATTATGAGCTGTTGACCTATCAGAACTATGCTTCAAGCTCTGTGCACAAACTGTGACATAGTTAAAACTCTAAATTACTGGTTCCATAAAGAGAACTGTAACAGAATGCTGTCCATAAAAATGAAACAATGCAAAATACAATTTTCCGTGTCACTTTTTATTCAGGTACAGTTAAATTTGGATAACTTAGAGGAATGCATATAATTTCCGAGACTAAGAACTTTATAAACAGCTGCCAATTAGAAATAATTTCCTGTCCTGTCCTCTCTAAAAAACAGAGTTATGAAGGCACCTTGAAAATTTTTAATGTTCACTCATAACTTTGGTAATTTTCAGCACTTTGACCCCAAATTTTCAATATAACATTTTTACCCTACCTCATGAACATGATAGCTGTTGTTTTTCAAATCCTGTCCAAAATGTATTTTCCCACTTGTGGCGCGAAATGATGTTTCAGACAGCATCTTGCAAATGACACCTGTCATGCTCAGAAGGGGAGGGGTCATAAAAAGACTATGTTGAAATTTTTGGGTCAAAATGCCAAAAAAACAAAACAAAAAATGTGGAGCCAACTGGGCAGCCCAAGGATGGGAGCCAGTGCTATCACATGACATCACTCCTAGCCTGGAAAGGGATTGTATGGTGTTCTACCACTGGTGAGCTATGGTCCTGCCACCTCACAAGAAAGCTGTGCTAGGAATAGCTCATTTCTAGATGCTTCTGTTAGGAGGGGTTACAAAGAGAATTGTGACACCAGTGTATAAATAATATATGATATTAATGTATCTAGTTTGTGTTGACCATGAAAGGAGATCTAGAAAATACTGTCTGTCCGCAGCCTTGACCGGGGGTGGGGGGAGGAACAATTTGAGGATAGGGCCTTAGTGAGATATATCCCAGATTTTGTTGTTGTTTCTCAAATTGTATTGAGTTTTTAAAGTGGTACTACTGTATAACACGAAGTAACATCAACACAGAACAACCGCTGTGATTGAGATCTTCAAATACAACCCAAAAGCTTATAAGTTCAGCATTTATTAATAATTCCACCTGATGAATAACACAGTCAGAAGAATAAAAGGGAAAGGAACACCACCAGAGAACTAGATCACCACCTGTTAAGTGCATTGATAGAGTGACTAGTTGAAAACTGGTATCTGTGATTGCAGTCAGGAAGTAAAAGGGTTACATAAGAAAATGGGCTTGAACTCAGATCCTGTATTGGATTAAAAAATTAAGCATATACTCAGAAACTACAGTTAACAGTTGTGAATGTGCCTGCCTCTGTAGCAGTTACTTCAATAGAATGGTACCAGTCTGTGCAAGGCAACCCTCCCAGCTGGAGCGCTGCCTTCTGTCAGTGAACTGACACAGCTGCTGCTGCTGGCAGCTACGTGTTCTTTTATCCCATGCTGTTCAAAATTTCTGCAGTCTCGCACTACATTGGGTATTGGACCTGGAGAAGAAACCCCCCAAAGAAAGACATGTCAGGCCAAGCAAGCAATGCAAACCTGCTTAAAATCCCCTTTGAAAAGGATAACCCCAGGTTCATGTCATTAAACCATCACATGCAGGTTGCTATGAATGGGACTCATTACTGGTCTCTGCTCAAAACCAGAACTGGACTGTCTGATCCAGGACTGTGTTACTTTTCCCTTCCTGCTACCATAAGGAGGTGATCTGTCTTGGTCATTACTAAGGTAGAAACTTAGATTTTGTCGGCAGAAAAGCAGTGCAAGACCATCCAGTCTGTCCTAACCATACCTATCCTATATGGAGGCAAAGTGCCCTATGCAGCCCCCAAACTACCACACCCTCTCTGGGTGATTCTTCTTTTTAATGAAACCCATGTGCCTATCTCTCACATGCTTAAATCCTGTCACTGTTTCTGCTCCCTACACCTCCCTAGGCAACATATTACATACTAAGGTTCATACTTAGGTAGGTAAGGAGCCAGAAGGCAAATTGCCCATAATTGCTCCTATGTAACTCAAGTAAGATAATAACTTAGACTTTCACCTGATAAAATGTATTTATCCAGCCTTTTTTTAAATTCATTTTTTTGTCTTACTTACAACCACATCAACAGGCTTACATCTATCTGCCACTCTTTCTGTGAAGAAATGTATCATCACCTCCTTCTTAAAAAGTCTCCTTACTAATTTCATTGTGTTTCCTCTTGTAACCACATTTGTGCTAAACTTGAAAAGCTCCCCACACTTCACCCTGCTTATATCCTGGAGGTATTTAAAGGTCTCAAATCATGTCACTTCTGGCTCTCCTGTTCTTTAAGGAGTACATGTTGAGGCCCTTTAGCCTTTCCTTGCAGGGCTTTCCCTGCTGACCTTGTATCATACTGGCTGCCTTTGAACAGCTTCCATCCAGTCAATGCCGGGTATCACCAGCAGAAAGAGCGAAGTGGTGTTGCCCCTGTATAGATTGCTGGTAAGACCCCACCTTGAGTACTGTGTCCAGTTCTGGAGACCACATCTCTGGAAGGACATAGACAGAGTGGAGGCCGTCCAGAGGAGGGTAACTAAAATGGTGCAAGGTCTGCACTAAAAGCCCTACGACAAGAGACCAAAGGACCTCAATATGTAAACCTTGTAAGAGAAGAGAGAGAGAGAGAGGGGATTTGATAGACACCTTTAAATACCTCCCAGGGTAAATAAGGTACAGAAGGGAAGTATGTTTCAGAAAAAAGGAACAGAGTCAGGAGAGATGTGATGAAAGTTCTTTTCACAGAAAGAGTGGTGGATTCATGGAACAGCATTCCAGCAGAGGTACTGGGGTGAAAACAGTGGTGGGGTTCAAAAATGTATGGGATAGGCATAAGGGATTTTAGTGGAAATGAAGAGGGGGTGGAGAAAGATCCAGAGATCAACTGGGGTCTGCGGTAGTACTTTATGTAGGGAAAAATGGGCAGATTGGGTGGGCCAAGCGGTCCTTAGCTGCCATCAGAGTCTATGTTTCTGTGTTTCTATGATTAATGTCCTTCAAAGGTGAGTGCTCCAGGACTGCACACAAAACTCAAGGTGGGGGCAAACCAGTGACTTGTACATAGGGGGTTAGATATTCAGACTGTGCCAGGCTGTGGCGCAAGCCTGGGTGCAACGCAACTGGGATGTGCCAGGGCGCTGACAGGGTGATATTTAACGGTGCTGCACCATGGTTCAGCACCGTTGAATATCACACTGTAGCCACCCGCAGTGTGCATGGCACAGTGGCACTGCACCAGTGCAAGTGGCCAGAGAGGGGCAGGGGGATGCGCTAGCGCAAGCACAGTTGCGCTAGGTGCATCACCCGCTATATTCAAAAGTGCACATGCAAATGAGGCCATAATGCATGTAAGGCGCAAATGGGGACATTTGTATGTAATTATGGCTCCATTTGCATGCACATGCGCCGATCCCTGGCGACTTGCCAGGCTGCAGCTGTCAGGGACCGATGCCCGCTGCACAAGTGGCAAAGTGCCCCACTGCCCGATTGCGGGCATATGTATTAAATCAAAGGTCCAATATCCCTGGTGGTCCAGTGGACCGCTCCCAGCCCGATCGCGGGCATATGTATTAAACCAAAGGTCCAATATCCCTGGTGGTCCAATGGACTGCATCCAGCCTGACCGCAGGTGTCAGTTATAAAATATTAAAAACCAATCCATCCCTGGTGGTCAGTGGTACCCTCCCACCCTCACTGGGCCCACCACCCGCTCCCCACCTGCATGCCGCCCGCCACCTGCTGACTGACTCGTACAATAGCATTTCTGGACTGTGGTACAGTATGGGCTGCATGCTCACTGGCTACGCTGTGGACCAATGGGCATACAACCCTACTATGCATGATCAGTCAGCGGGCAGCAGGAGGCATGTGGGTGGGGAGCTGCTGCCGCCGCTCACTGGGAGGTGGGGTGGTGGGGCTCAGTGGGCGGATGAGGAGGGTACAGCTGGACCATCGAAGATGAATTGGTTTCAATATTTATAACTGGCATATGTTCAGAGCTGGGCGTGGTCCACTGGACCACCAGGGATAATTGACCGATAATATAATACATATGCCCGTGATCGAAACTGAGGCAGTCACCTGAACTCACCGAATATTGAACCCCCCTCATACTAATGCCTGCAATCGGGCAAGTGGGCGCTACCAAAAGGTGCTGCCGAGCTCGGGTGGCCACCACAGCTGGTAGCTGCCGTGTTGCGCCCTGCAGTATGGCAGCTCACCTGTAGATAGCCAGCAGTTGCTCCTTTTATTTTTGCTCAACTGTGTGCGGGCGCGGAATGCGGGTTGTGCCTGCATCTGCTCCAACACATCCGGGCTGAATATCGGGATGTGGAAATGCCCACTTGCACCGCATACATTACTGATGTGCTCCAGTGCATCGGGATTTGTGCCATGCACATTCCCCTGTTGAATATCACGCCGGGGCGCATCAGTGGGTTGTGCATGGAGCAACTGTGTTTCACCATGTGCAACCCTTCTGAATATCCCACCCGGGGAGTATAACCTCCCTCTTTCTGCTTGCTACCCCCATGCAGCTCATCATCCTATTTGCTCCACCCACTGCTCTTGAACACTGGGCCGCTGCCTTCAGGTTGTCCATAATCATATCCCCTAGGTCTGTTTCCTTTGAAGTACATGCCATGACCTTGCCGATGTACATGACCTTGGACTTTTTGGCAATGCATCCCAGTTGCCAAGATCTGGACCACTCCTATAGTCTTTCCAGGTTCTTCCTCAATGTCTTCACTCCCTCCACTGTGTCCATTATTTTGCATATGTTGGTGTAATCTGCAAATAGACAGATTTGTTCTTCTAGCCCAAGTCATATGTCCCCTATAAATATATTGGAGTATGGGGCCCGGTAACAACTCAAGGGGTATTCTGCTTGTGAACCCCATCTTCCTGGAGAATTTCCCATTTAGTACTACCCTCTTATATGCAGAAGGCTAGATATTCAAAGGAGTTGCACTGGCGCAACCCCAGAAATGCACCCTGGGGAGATATTCAAATGGGGAAAATGCACTGCACAATTCTGGATGTGCCATGGTGCAAAGATAATGTATGTGGTGCATCCCCTGAGGGCATGCCCATGCATATGTGGCACGTCACGGAGATGTGCCGCATACATGGGCACAAAGTTATGCCTGTAAAAAGCAGGTCTAACTGGTAGCCACCCACAGGTGGGCTGCTGTATTGCAAGGTGCAACACAGCATCCGCCAAGCCCTGGGTGGCTACCCCCACCAAGTGCCATGTCCGATGCTCGTACAATGTATACAGAGCACTGGTAGTCAAGTGGTACCCCCCTCCCACATGAAACCCCTATCCTTGTATAATAAATATTATTATTGTCCCTGGTAGTCCAGTGGTATCCCCCCTCCTGCAGGAAACCCCGATCCCCATAAAATAAACATTTTATTGTCCCTGGTAGTCTAGTGGTCCTCCTTCCCCACCCAGTACCCCAATCCCTGTTAACAGTAGACATCCCTGACCCTGGTAGTCTAGTGGTTCCTCCCCCACCCACACAGGACCACCATCCCACCCCGCTCCCCCACCCAGGTCACTGGTGGGCAGCAAACCCACTCACTCACCTCTGTAGCTGTCCGCCAAATGACAGCTTACAGTAACACCTGCAAGCACATTGGTCCACACTGTCGACAAATGGGCTTGCAGTCTGTACTGTAATAGTCATTCACAACTATGTGAATGAAGTTGTTCATTCAAAAAGTTGTGTACGAGGATTACAGTACACACTGCAAGCCCATTGTCAACAGTTTGGACCAATAAACTATAGATGTTACTGTAAGCTGTCATTCGGCGAGCAACCAAACTGAGCAAGGTGATTTGCTCCCACGGCATGACTAGGTGAAGGTGAAGTGAGATTAAGGCTCCTGTGTGGGTGGGGGTACCACTAGACTACGAAAGTCGAGAGACTAGCTATATGAAACATAGACTTTGGCAGATGGGAACCACTAGGCCCATCTAGTCTGCCCATTTCCCTACCACAGGATGAGGCCGCAGATCCTATTTAACCAACAGCCTGTATCTGTGTTCAATTCTTAACATCGATCGGGGTACCGGATGGGGAGAGAGGTACCACTAGACTACCAGGGACAATAATAATATTTATTATACGGGGATTGGGGTTCATGTGGGGAGGGGGGAACCACTGGTCTACCAGGGACAATAATGATATTTATTATATGGGGATCGGGGTTTCGTGCGGGGAGGGTGGTACTACTAGACTATCAGGGACATCAAGCATGCTGTACTGGGCACCTGGCACATTCTACCGGGCCAGCCCTGCACAACTCATTCAAATGGAGCCATAATGACATGCAAATGGCCCCATTTGGGCCTTGCATGCATAATCACCCCATTTGCATGTTCTGGTCTGAATATCTGGAAATTGCACCTGGTGCATCTCCAGATGCGCTGTTGCATTCCCATTCCAGGTATTCAGACTTATCTGGGGGAATGCACCGTCACATCGTATTTGCGCCACCCGCATATTTTGATATATTCAGAAGAGATGTGCCATTGCACAGCTCTTCTGAACATATCCCTTTGTTGCTCTAGCCCAACTCAGTTGCGCAGAGCAACCACTTACGCCTTTGCCAGGTTCGGTTTTCAGTATTAGGGCATGGGAGTATAACCTTCCTCCTTCTGTTTGATATCCCCCCTCCCTATGCAGCCAGTGCATCATCCTTTTTGCTTTCCCAATTACCCTTGAATACTGGGCCACTACTTTCATACTGTTTGTAATGACAACCTCTAGATCCCTTTCCTCAGAGGTACATGCCATGATCTCTCCTCCTCCTACCTTGTACTTGGCGTTAAGGTTTTTCTGGTCGTTGTACATGACTTTGCACTTTCTGACATTAAATCCCAGCTGCCAAATTTGGGATCACTCTTCTGGCTTTTGCAGGTCCTATCTCATGACCCCCACTCCCTCCCTTGTGTCCACTCTGTTGCAGATCCTGGTGTCACCTGCAAATAAACCTTTTCTTCTAGGCCCACCCCATATTCCCTATGAATATATTGAAGAGTATGGTACTTAGATGCTCATCTCCCTGAGACCATTTAGTACTACCCTCTGGGTTCTGTTCCATAACTGATTTTACACCCATTGGGTTATTCAAACAACATGAAGTCTTACTGTATTCTGACAATAGCAGTGAGTCCCAACCTTCGAACTGCCCCGGAGATGAAAGAGTTAACTTTCCATGCCAGGCATGGAACACTGAGCTCGAGCTCGGTTGAGACTCTGCCTGTTGCTGTTTGAACTCAAACCATCAGATTCTTTACTCCGCCTCACTGAACAGTCGCTCCGGAGAGTTCTCCTTTACTTCATTTCAAATTGTCGGTTAAAGTCCGTTTTCTCGGTTTCCTACAATTTAAACCATAACCTGTCGGTTCAGTCTCTGTGTGTGGTATTCGTGAGTACTAGATAGGTTTATATTGATTTTCTTTTCTGTGTGGAACTGTAGCGTTTCTTGATTCGGTTTGAACCGATCAGGTTGTTTAAAAATCTTTATTTCTACTTTAGAAGTGTGGTTACCGGTTCTTATCGGTTCTAAAAAAAACAGATTTTATTATGGTTTTTTCCACGACCCGTAACATGGTCAGGAACCGATAAGAGTGTCTTGCCTGGTGGATTGCCATTAAAAGGGTAAGTTTTGTCTGGGCTGGCACCATGTCTGAGAAACCCAAAAGAAAAACCGGGCCCACTGGGTTTCAACACTGTAGTGTGTGTGGGGAAGTCTTTGCTAAGGCTGACCCCCACCCCACCTGTGTTTATTGTCTGGGGTTTGACCACCTCAATTCAGACTGCCAGATTTGTAAAAATTTTCCTGCAGCTACCCTAGAAAAGAGAGTTGGTATGCTCAGGGAAAGGGAGGCCAAAAAGTCTGCTGACCCGGATGGCCAGCCCGGTTCGGTTCAAACCGAACCAGAAGAAGTGCCCTCTGACCAGGGTGAAACTTCTTTGGGAAAAAGGAGAACCGATTCCGAGGAGTCGGATCCGGTTAAGAGAACAAGAAGGGAAAAATTAGCCGGTGTGGATCCAATAGTTTCTTCTCCAACCGCTGATGAAATAGCCAAAGCGATAAAAATTGTGCAGTCGCTTTCCCCGGTTCTGACCGAACCGGCACCATCAGGAAGGCGCTCGGTTCGGCCGGTTCCGGATTATGATTTAGAAGAATTTTATGAACCGGAGGAGGAGGAAGGAGAGTATGAGGAAAGTGAATGTGATTATGAAAGTCTGGATGTGCCCATTGACTCGGACGTCTCCCCAGACAGATCTTCAGGAGTGTCTCCTCCTAGGCTTTCTGAGTCCCCCTCCCATTTCGTGTTTTACAAGAAAGTGGCCGAAACCCTTCAGCTTCCTATGGAAGAAGCTGTGGATGACCAGGAGGAGCCTGACTATGTGGAAATGATGGATATCCCAGAGTCCAGGAGGCTGTCTATTCCCTTACACAAGTCTTTTGGGAAACAGACATTTAAGATTTTAAAGACTCCTAATTCTATATCTCCTGTGGATAAAAGAATGGACAAGAGGTATACTCTGTCAGGCTCAGATACGGAGTTCCTTACCCAGCAATGCAGCCATGTTGGGGTAGTGCAGGCTGCAGCCTGTGATAAGGCTAATATACCCTTGGCTTCAGACCCCCCAGATAAGAACTCCAGGAGGATTGATGCCATGGCAAAGAAACAGTACATGGCAGCATCCTTGGGACTCAGGCAGGCCAATTATATGGCCTATACAGCTAGATATCAGAAATCTAGATGGGACACTGTCATGGCTTTAGCTAAACAGGTCCCTGGCCGGCTTGTCAAGGAGCTGGAGCAGGTGGCTGCTGATGGTATTGAGGCATCCAAGGTGCAATACCATGTTGCAGCGGACTCCAATGATGTTTCATCTAGAGTCATGGCTACATCTGTGGCCCTTCGTAGGATGGCTTGGCTCAGATGTACTAGCCTGTCTCAGGATACCCAGACTAAGGCCATGGATTTTCCTGTTGTGGGTAATTCTCTGTTTGGGGAGCAAACAGAGAACTACATGAAGAAAATGGATGAATACAGGACCACCTATAGGAGTGCTCAGGCCAAGGAAAGGCAAGCCACTCCTCAGAGGCAGCATCCCAGGGGCAGGGGCAGGCCTTTTCATAGGCCTTTCTACCAATCCAGGCCTCCTCTTCTGCCTATGCTCAGAGGAGGTTCTTTAGACGGAGAGGCAGAGGGGGTACAAGCAGACCTGCTTCCACCCCTCAGCCTAAACCCCTGCCAAACAGGCACCCTGATGGGTTTGCCAGGGCCGATTCTCCACCACCTGTAGGGGGCAGGCTGGCTTACTTTGTCCAGGACTGGAAGTCTTTAACATCAGACAAATGGGTCCTGGAAGTAGTAAGCCAGGGACTGGTTCTCAGCTTCAAAAAATTTCCAAAGATAAGAACCAGATCCTTTCCACCTGCAAATCCTTCAGAGGCACTTGCCCTAGAGGCACAGGTCTCTTCCCTCTTGGCTCTCAGAGCTGTAGAAAGGGTTCCACCCCTACACCAAGGGAAATGATTGTACTCCAGGTACTTCCTCACTCCCAAAAAGACAGGAGAATGGCAGCCCATCCTGGATCTCAGGTATTTAAACAAGCACCTTTTAAGCCAAAGTTCAAAATGGTGACTCTGGGAATAATTCTACCCTCTCTCTAAGGCCAGGGGACTGGCTAGTCTCCCTGGACCTCAAGGATGCCTATTTCATATTCTCATCAGAGCTCCCATCAAAAATACCTCAGGTTCGAGCTACCCTCAGGCCATTACCAATTCAGAGCAATGCCCTTCGGCCTAACCTCTGCTCCAAGGGTGTTCACAAAATGCCTGGCAGTAGTAGTTGCTTCCCTAAGAAGGCAAAGGATTGCCATCTTCCCATACCTGGACACCTGGCTCATAGGCCAGTCCCCAGACCAAGTCAAGTTATACCTACAGCTAACTCAGCAACTGCTCACCTCTCTAGGTTTCCTTCTGAATCTTTCAGTCAGTTCTAGAGCCTGTTCAGCTCCTCACCTTCATAGGTGCAGAGCTAGATACAGAAAAGGCCAGAGTCTTCCTTCCCCTGGACAGGGCAAGGACCCTTATCACACTGGCCTCTTCATTCACCCTACAGGTGTCTCGACCAGCAAGGCATTTTCTGCAGCTCCTGGGGCACATGGCTGCTTCTACAGCAGTGGTGCAGGGAGCAAGATTTCAGATGAGGGACATTCAGTTCCACTTGAGAGCCTTTTGGTCTCAGAAAAAGGACCCTCTAACCAAACTGGTAGCAGTGACTCGAACCCTGATCCAGGCCTTGCAGTGGTGGCAGGATCAGGACAATCTAAGACAGGGAGTTCCCTTTGTCACTCAGTCTCACTCTTTAATCCTTACTACAGATGCCTCCCTCTTGGGGTGGGGGGCCCACTTGGGAGACCTGACCACCCAAGGGTTGTGGTCCCCTCAGGAATCTCTGCTTCACATCAATCAGTTGGAACTCAGAGCAGTGTTTCTAGCACTTCAGGCTTTTTCCAAGTCTGTTCAGAACAAAGTTGTTCAGATCAGGACAGACAATACCACCACAATGTGGTATATCAACAAGCAAGGGGGCACTCGGTCAACGGCCTTGTGCACAGAAGCAATGAAGTTGTGGTCTCTGGCCTATTCCCTGAACACCTCCCTTACAGCAGTACACCTCCAGCAAGGACAATGTCCTGGCAGATGCTCTCAACAGGATATCTCAGGGCCATCACGAATGGTCACTGGATCCCTGGTTTTGGAGGTGATCTTCTCCAGATGGGGCACCCACAGATAGATCTTTTGCAGCCCCAGACAATCACCAACTTCCCTTTTTGCTGCAGACCCCAGTGTTGGCTCAGTCCCCTGGATGCCCTGGTTCTCAGTTGGAAGGAAGTTCCTGTCTTCCCCCTTCCTCTCCTGTTCAAGGTGCTAGTCAAAATCAGGTCTCAACCCTGCAAAGTGATTCTGATTGCTCCAGACTGGGCCAGACAGCCCTGGTACCCTCTCCTGTTGTCCTTAGCAGTCCACCTTCCTTGTCTCTTCCAAGGAATTACAACCTGTTAACCTGTGCTCAGGGAGGGTTTGGTGCCCGAATCTCAAATCTCTCAATCTCAAGGCCTGGCTCTTGAAGAATTAGAGGTTGCTGATTTACACCTCTCAAGGTGTTATAGATATTCTAAAAGGCTTCTAGGAAGCCTTCCACCAGAACTACTTATAATTCCAAATGGAAAATTCTCCATATGGTGCTTTGGGAAGCATATTTCCCCAGAGTCCTGTGGACCTGCCCACAGTCCTGGACTATATGGTCCATCTGAATAGCTTGGGACTCAGACCAGCTACACTAAGGGTGCATCTGGCAGCTGTCTCTGCTTTCTTTCAGCAGATAAGCCTCTTCTCTTTCAGCTCACCCTGTATTCTCCAAGTTTTTCAAGGATTGCTTCTACCAATCCACCACTCAGAGCCCTGCCCTGCTTGGGACCTAATGTTTGCATTGCTCAGCTTATGCAACCCCTTGAGCCTTTGTCCTCAGCAGAGCTTAAGTACTTGACTTGGAAAACTGTGTTCTTGGTGGCCATCACTTCTGCCAGGCACATAAGCGAGTTACAAGCCCTGTCAGTGGAGCCTGATTTTATCTCTTTCCATAGAGATAAGGTGGTCCTCAGGACTAACAGGAAGTTTTTACCTAAGGTGGTTTCAGACTTCCACCTTAACCAATCTATGTCTCTTCCTGTGTACTTCACTCTGGTGAGAAGAGGTTGCACAGTTTGGATGTGAAAAGAGCCCTTAGCTACTACATAGAACGTACCAAGGGTCACAGGTTTGACTCTCTCCAACTGTTCCTCACTTATGGTCCTTACTTATGGTGAGGTTGGTAAAGGAAAACCTGCCACTAAAAGATCCATTGCCAGGTGGATTGTCTCTTGCATTCAATTTTGCTATGAAAAACTAGGTAAGATTCACCCTCAGGCCTGAGGACTCACTCTACCAGAGGTACAGCTGCTTCCTAGCTGCTGCCAGGGATATTCCTATCTTAGAGATATGTCAAGCAGCCACCTGGAAAACAGTTCACACTTTTACCAAGCATTACTCTCTGGATATCCAGGCTAGGAGTGATGCTTGGTTGCTGTCATCTAAGCTTCGAGCCTATTTCCTAAGTAGGTTCTGTCCCTCCTCCATGGAGGTACTGCTTGTAGTCTGCTATTGTCAGAATACAGCAAGACTTCATGTTGTTTGAAGAAAAATTACTCACCTTAGTAATGTTGTTTCTTCTAATGGAGTCTTGCTGTATTCTGACCTCCCCCCCTGCCTTCCCCTCTCAGAACCTTTGTTTTTGGGATGTGGGTGGGCAGTAGCAGTGTTGGCACTCAGGAGGTGCCCCACCCTTTTTTATTATCACCCTCTTTTCTTTGGGTGAGTGGGTGTTGTGTTTATTTAATTTTTGGGTTTCCTGACTTGAGTCTTTGTTTTGGGACCAAAACATCTGTTATTATATTTTAGTAGCCAGTTGGCTAGAGTAGGTTTACAGCTTCCACACAGGACCTCAGTGAGTTTAGCTCGTAAAGATCTGACAGTTTGAGTTCAAACAGCAACAAACAGAGTCTCAACCGAGCTCGAGCTCAGCGTTCCATGCCTGGCATGGAAAGTTAACTCTTTCATCTCCGGGGCAGTTCGAAGGTTGGGACTCACTGCTATTGTTAGAATACAGCAAGACTCCATTAGAAGAAACAACATTACTAAGGTGAGTAATTTTTTCTTTTGTCCCCTGCTCCTAGTCCTCTTAACCTCTGTAGCAGCCTCCTGTGTGGCACTCTTTCGAAGGCTTTACTGAAGTCCAAGTAGGTCACATTGACAGCTTGCTCCCTTTTTACCTCCCTTGTCACTCAGTCAATCAAATACTCTTAGATTCATCTGGCACAGCTTTCCCCTGGGGAACTCCTGTTGCTTACTGTCCTGTAATCCATTAGATTCCAGGAATTGTATTAATCTTTCTGTGAACAGAATTTCCATGAGTTTCCCCACTACAGAGGTTAGGCTTACTGGCCTGTAATTCCCACACTCTTCCCTGCTGCCATTTTTTGTGTTGCAGACAACATCAGCCCTTTTCAAGTTGTCTGGAACCACTCCTGATTCAAGGGAGCTGTTGGAACAAGTCCGTCAGTGGGGTTGCCAGGACCTCACCTAATTCCCTAAGCACCTTTGGGTGCAGTCCGTTGAAGCCCATGGCCTTGTCAATCCTTAGCACCCTTAACCCTTTCAAAATCCTCTCTTTGGAAAATGAATATTTTCCAACTCCCTGCCTGCCTCCTCCTTAACTGCTATGCTCCCCCTGGTAATGTCCCCCGTCTCCACTGTGAATACTGAACAAAATTATTTGTTCGTTTTTCCTGCCTTTTCCCCATTTCCATCTACCAATTCTGACCTGCTTCTTAGTCTGACTACCCTCTTTTGTCTGCTTTTCTCAGTGAAGTATGTAAAGAATGTCTCTTCCCCCTCCCTTACGCCCTCTGCAATCCTCGGTCTGTGTTTTTGCTCTTCTCACTACCTTGCCCACCTTCTTCAGTTTCTGAAGATAAATCTCCCTGTTTTCATCCCTCTGACTTGCCTTATGCTTTTTGAAGACCATTCTCTTTTTCCTCACTATAACCCCTACCGACCTTGAAAACCATAGAGGTTTCCTTCTCCATTTGCTCTTATAGATGCCTGCAATATCCCTTCCTGGATCCTGCCCATTTATGTTCCACCACCCCCTTCAGCGTCTCCCCTCCCAGTTGTCCTAGTGCATCTCCCTCATGTCCTAGAAGTCTGCACCTTGGAAGTCCAGCACCCTCATCCTTGTGCAGTTTTTCTCTGGTGTATTGGGCAGAGTAACACTGGCTGTGGGAATGGGTATCTTCACTGCTTCCAACCTGTGGGCAACTATAAAATTAGCTAAATAGAGAATGTTGCTGAAGTAAAAATACACACTAAGAGAATTCAAGAGGAACTCCTTGACTCTTTTTGAGAACCTGCAAAAAAACACCAGCTTTCTTTTTTTCATTATTTTTCTCCATCAGCCATTGTGTAGTTCAGATACAATGTATTTTAAAAGGCCTGATGGCTTAGCCACAGTGGTTTGTGTTACAATACAGAAAACCATGGTTCGGGAGCAAATAAGTGTCTCCTGCCAGGATAAATGCTGAGCAAGTAGTGGAGGCTTTTTGCTCAGCCTTTGCAAGCTCAGCGTCCACGTATCACTCTCCCGCACCCCTTCACCGCTGATTCTCAGTAAGGTGGTGAACATGGATACCACTCACCTGCCATCTCAGCTAGGTGATTAATACCACAAGTAGTAGAACATGGTAGCTGGTGGTGGGGGGGGGGGTGCTGCATTAGTGGTATTACCAAATTGCGGTCCCTTCTGCTCATCTCTGGTAGCTGTCCATGAAGCTGCACACTTTTTGAAAAACATGGGGATTATGTGGCTGTGTGGTTTGTGTTCTAACCAACATCCCTTTTTTCAGTTCAAAATCATGTCCTGTTGCAGCTATCCATGATGGCATTCAGGCAGTCAAATGCATAACGACTCCCTTATTTGCCTGTATACAGTCATTGCACTCATTTGTTTTCTTTTTTTTAAACACTTTTTATTTGCTCCTGTATCAGGTAGGGCTGATGTACTATCT
The DNA here is from genome assembly GCA_016271365.2 of Neoceratodus forsteri. NCBI lineage: Eukaryota > Metazoa > Chordata > Ceratodontiformes > Ceratodontidae > Neoceratodus > Neoceratodus forsteri. Next base: position 1,298,082,355 of record CM057459.1, on the reverse strand, counting down.
TTTCTGGCCCTATTGGCTGTCATGGAGGTGAACAGAGGGGACTTACTCATTAGTTGCCCCTCACTGCTGGTCCCCTCCCAATGGGGATATCAGTGCCAGGACTGCAGTTCCACTAGAACTACATGCACGCGCACGCCCCACCATGCGCTCTGCAACATCCCCCTCCTTTTTTGTGCCATCTACTGCGCTACTGCCTGTACTCCTACAGGCAGTGGTGACAGAGCAAGTTCAAATAGCAGTCCTTCACTGGAGGAGGAGAAGAACTTAATTTGAGCTGTTCAGTCCTCTTCCCCCCAGCCAGCACCCAATGTCCCGGGGCCTATTCTCAGACCCAGGTTGCTGATGTCGCAAACGGCAGCTCTGCTGCTTGGTGTTTTCTAAAGAACTTTGAGAAACAGTGTGTATGGAAGTACTATGTAAGAACAGTTCTGTCTACTGAAAACAGGCATGCTGGTGATTATGCTCTGATCATGTTCGTATCTGTCCCCATTTTACAAGGACATGGTAGAGGATTATTGTGTTGCAGGTGCTCAGGTTTGGAGGGGGTTAAGAACCCTGCAACAGCCAATGCAGAGACCTAAGGCTGGCAATGCAGCTTAGGCATCTCTTGCTCGAGAGTAACATTCATTAAAAGTTTTGAACACAGCCATAATGAATAGCCTCCTCAGTCACAGGTGTAGTGCACTAACATACAGGGAGGCCCTGAAATCATGCCAATGACATCCGTTTCTGATTTTCTTTGCCTTGCAGGTATGTGCAGAGGTGTGCATGTAACAGTCCCTGAGAAGAAGAAGGTGGCCATGCTGTTTCAACCTGTAGTTCTCCGTTGTCAGTTTTCGACCTCCTCCGTCCAGCCACCAGTAGTGCAGTGGAAGTACAAGTCATATTGCCAGGACCGCACAAAGGATGCATTTGGCTTCTCTGATCCGATGGGAACTGCTGTTTCTCAGGTTAATGAGTTGAACCCGGGCTGGGACCCCTTTCTGGACTGTCTTGACAGGAGTCGCACTGTCCGCATGGTGGCTTCTAAACAAGATTCTGCCGTCACTTTGGGGGAGTACTACAAAGGAAGAGAGGTCACCATTATCAACAGTAAGAAATATTTACAGTTTTTGTATTAAACACTGAGGAAGTCACACTAGGGTTTCAAGAGTGGAAATTATAAAACTGATGGTACAGTTCCAGCCTCTTGATTGGCTGACAGCTGTGTGGTTACCTCACACCAGCCCTGTAGTCATGCATGAACCCAGCAACTGTGCAAAATGGGCATGTGTAGGGATGTGATGGTGAGTTTGTTTAATTTTAAGTGTTCAAAAATTTAAAGTGATGTACTGTGTTTTATAATAGCAAGAAGGTCATGGGGGGTGGAATTGGGTGGGTTATGTAAGCAATCAGCCATGACAGGGTGTGGGTTACTATTGCTGGACCACATGCCTAGCTGCTTTGTGAGGCATGAGACTCTTACACTGAATTCCTTCAACCACCTGGAACTGCAATTCAAGGATAGTAACCAACACCTTTGAGTGGTTTACTGTGTTTATAAAAATGGGTCCACTGTAAAAAAAAATAAAAAAAGTTTAGGCAAGTTTAGCAGTGTGTTTCGTATTCCTGAATTGCACTGTTTTGGAACTGTCTTCACATATGAGGAAGCAGGATTTACTGATTTTATAGCTTTCATTAGTCATCCCCATCTGTGTACAGATTTGTTGCATGGGGTATGGTTATCTAATTGTGCCCCATATCCCAGAGTGTCTTACCACCTCCAAATGTTGCCTTGTAAAAGTGAAGCTCTGGGACTACACATGGACACCCTCTAGAACTTCCCTGACTGCATTTGCTCAAGTTTATTGCTCAAAGCAAGTTCCCATCTGCCCTCAGCACTGCAGACTAAACTTAGCTCATGGAAATCAAGCTGCATTCCGCTCTGCTTCATCGATCAACACCATCAAACAAACATCCTGGAGGAATCTGCAGTCGTTAAAGAGCCTCAGCAACAAAACAACCGTCATTGAGCATCGGGATACTTGCAAAGTCACAATGTATTCATACAGAACAGAATAAAAGACCTACAGCTGATGTAGAAGTAGTCCATGTGAAAGTGAGTGCACCCAGTAACAAAGACTCGCCGGGGTCTCCGGTGGGTCTTTGTCACTGAGTGCATTCGCTTTTATATGGACTGCTTCTGCATCAACTGTACGTCTTGTATTCTGTTAGGTATTAATACATTATGACTTTGCAAGTATCCCGATGCGCAGTGTCAGTTGTTTTGTTTCTGCGTTACTTGTTTCTGACCAGGCACGAGCAGTCTGAGGGGAGCTGTTGTTTGTTTGTTTGTTGTAGTCCTTAAAGAGCCCCTGAGAACCACAGTGAAAATGTACTGTAGGAAAAACGTTTAGACATATTTTAGTATATGATTTATATATTTTCTCTAGAAACATGAAAACTGTAATACTGGCCCTTAGACATCATCTGTTGAAGCTACTGGTCTATGTCTTGGTTTTATTTAGAAAAGCCAGTAAGCATTGCTCATTTCCACTGCCATCCTTGTTCAGTGCAAACTCTAAAAACCATAGTTACAACATGCACAGCATTACAATATTACATTACCATTTTTAAAGACAATAACGGATATCTTAAATATAATTTCCATTCCCACAATTTACACATTCCTTTATTCACCGATTGTCCTGGAACCAGGCTCGACTTTGGTTTCCTGTTGGAAATTTCCCCAGAGTCCCTATGAAAACAAGGGGGCAGAGAGTTCCACATTTTAGGGGCCATATAGCTAAATCCTAGGGCACCTTGTTTTGATCTTAGTGTGTGGTACTTTAAATTCAATTTGGCCTGCTGCTGTTAGACTCTTAAATGTGGCCATTTATGGATTTCAGTTAGGTGGTCAGATAGTCAGGGGCTTTACCAGTGGCACATTTTTACTGCAAATTGCAGTTTGTGAAGATATCTGCATTCCTCTTGTGGCAGCCAATTAAGTTCACTGTACAGAATACAGCAATGCGTCTGAATGGGTGCATCCAAAATGAATCTGGCAAGTTTGTTATATATAACATTTAACTTCTGAGAACTTATTTTTGATGCCGAATCATACCTTATGTCTATGTAGTCAATCACTGGCAACAATAAGGATTGTAAAATAGTATGTTGCCTAGTGTCCCTTGGTAAGAAATGTTTATTTTTAAACAAGCAACCCACCCTCTGCCCTATCGTTTTCACCAAATTTTCTATATGTACTGTAAAGTTCCTGTGCATTGTCCATCCATCCAGAACTTCAGGTATTCATGCCTGTCTACCACCTCTGATAACCATTTATTACTGGGTTTAAATTCCCTAATTAAAGCTGAAATGTGTAGAAACCCCTCTGAAGTTCACTCAGATCCTCAGAAACATTTGTAGCCCCCCCCCAAAAGAGATGGGGCTTACCTTAAATTATCTTCCCGGGCATCCCCTTTACCCTCCATCTGGCCTTGTTCCAGCCCTGGTGTTCTGCCCTCTTGAACCAGGGCTAATATCCAGTTTGAAGCATGAATCCATGTCAAATAATTGTGTATTCATAGATCCTGCATGAATGTGCGAGCTGGTGCCCTTGTGCTATAGCACTGAGATCTCTGTACCTGTATTTAGTGTTACTAGCCTGTACTGGGTCCGAGTGCTTCGGTGCTTGTGATCGGCCAGGAAATGCTCGTTCAGATTCCACTCTTGGATAGTAGTGCAGAAGGAGCCCTATTGAAAGCTGTAAATATTTAATTCTAAAACTGAAAAGATTGTTATTAAAATTTACTTTAAAGTTGGATATTTAGCTGTCTGCCCTTTGGCAGCCATCTTGCCACTTTGACCTTTCTGTTTCAGTCAATCAGAACTCAAAGGGTCCTGTGGGGTGCTTAGCTGTGACTGCTGGGAAGAATAGAGGACTGTGTGTTTGGCACCCTCCGAGTGGTCAATCGAAAAGCCAGAACTGTGACTGACAGCCTCATCTACCAAGCAGATCTCAATATTGTGTTTCTTAAGTCAGGCAACGACCGTTGAACTGGCAGTTGCCAGAAGCTCTCGAGAAGAGAGGAAACTTCTCTGTATGTCCCTTGGTGCACAGCCAGGGGTCTGCCATTAAGCTGAGCTGGCCCCTTCAACTTGGGAAGGGACAGAGACTGACTATAAGTCAGAGCAAATTAGTTAAAGCTTGTTTCACTGATTTTGTGAGCCAAAGGTGAAATAGCCAGAAGTTGGTATCTTTTTTTTTAGACTTTATTTATCGCTGGCTCCCAGGAACTCTCTCAGGCATACCCCTCTCACACTTTGTCACTCTACCACCCTGCCTGGTGCTTGCCCATTGGGAAATCAGGGACAGACACTCCCCACCCTGCCTGGACCAGTGGACCCCCCCCCAGCTCTGAACCCTCCGGGGTGGAACCACCGTCCGCCCTGGTGCTCTATCTACAACCTAATGCACCATATCCAGGGCAGGGTGAAGGTCTGGGAGAGCCAATGGGTTGAGCCCAGAATTGGGTGTGTGGTGATGATGCACAGGAGGCTGCCGTCACCTGTCCTGGGGCCAGGATTTTTCCATGTAGTTTACCCTGGAGGGCGGACGTGCAATGATGTCTGCACAGGTGCGCTGCTGATGTCCGCCGCCACTCCACTGTTTACAGCACCTGTTCCTGTAGGACCCCCAATCTCCATTGGGGGCCACTAAGGAGCCGAGTGGAGCCCACAACCCACCCTGGGAGAGGAGAGCTGTCCTCTGGATGCTCAATCCTCTCCCTCCTCTGCTGACCCCTGGTGGCTCGAGTCCATCCCCGAACCTTGATCGACAGCATGGCGCTAGGTGTGGCATCCAGGATCTCAACCCTCAGCACCACCAGGCAGCTGCAGAAGTTGGCATCATGTGTGTGTGGGACAGGGTGGGGAAGTGGGTAGGTACAGCATCCCGGGGGTTGTACTAGCTTGTCATCTGACCCACTTATCCTTTTATTCTGGCTGGAGGCACCATGCTAATTTTCTTTTGTATGGTAGTGAACCTCTTTTTCCCTCAGTAACAGAGCCCAGGCCCCCCCAACCTGTATAATGGACACCACGCAGGGGTAGTAGCTCATTGGTACATGGCACCCGGGTTACATCTTTGGAGGTCCCACTAGGATCTCCTGTTTACCAGTTGGGCCCCACATGGATCTTGCTATGCATATGGAAAGTGTTCCTAGTCCCAGTTCTAAACTCCCCTCCAGTAAAATGGCTGGCCATTCCTTGCTTGGTTGGTGTGAGGGAGAGGATATAGACTCTCAGAAAGCTATCCTACTCCTAGGCATACCTCTTGGCACTGACAGAGATGAAATCAAAGAGGCTTTTTTGGGAGTAAAATGTCTTGGCAAAGTTGTTGTCCAGGGCTGAAATGTGGACTTGACAACTCGTATCTTAATGGCCTTAATGGAGTGCAGCAACACAGTGGATGCCACAAAGGTACCAGGGGTCATTGTTGCAAAGGGGTCCCAGATAGCATGGAAAGTGGCAACAAAGGAAGTGCGGCTACTAAGTCTGAAGGGTCCCCCAAATCTTAAAGACTTAAAGAAGAACTTGATAAATTGTTGCAGGCTGAAGGTCAAACTCTAGAGGACTTGAAAAGGTTGTTTGAAAACCCTGGCACCACCCTTTCCCCCAAGGTCTGAACCTGCCTATGTACCCCCAGTTAGTCATGACTTTTACCACAGATTATGAATGTTCTCCTGCCCCCATCTCACTCCTAACGGGGAGGATGACTTGGAGACTTGGATGGACTACGCCTCACCTATTGTGCAAGAGTGGCAATGTACTGAGGCTGAGAAAAGAAAGAGAATTATGGAGAGTCTAAGAGGGCCTGCATTAGAAGCCATCCATTTCCTAAGGTCTTCAAACCCTGATGCTTCAGCCCAAGAGTATCTGGCTGCTGTGAAAGGTACTTTCTTTTCATCAGAACAAACTTTGGGGAGGACCTGATGTGAAGGTTCAAATCACCAAGCAGTGGAAGGGACAGCCTCTGTCCATTTATGCAACTTGGCTGGAAAGAGCCCTACAGAAAGCTTATGGGAAGGGAGGCGCAGCCTCTAGTGAACTAAACCGGGTGAGGCTGGATCACATTTTAAAGTCTGCTTGCTTTTCTAGTGTACTAATTTTGAAGTTGAAACTACAGGATCGGAGGGACAAACCCCCTGTTTACTGTTGGCTGATGAAAGAGATGAGAGGCTGAAAATGAGGAGCATCTTTGAGACCCTTATGTGGGCGCCACCAGAGTAACCAGTACCATGGAGAATGGGCCAATAAATGATGCCCAAGAACTCAAAGACTTGTTGAAAGAGCTGCGAGAACTAAAGGCAAGTACTGTAATTGCTTTAGAGTGAAAGGTCAAAATCCAAGGCAGAGTCAAGTCGGAGATTCTCGTGAACAGCAGTCCTCAGTGAGGGGTGTCACTGCCCAAGCCTCTACTGTGGGAACTGGCAATGATATTCTGAAGGAGATGAGAGAATTGAGGTCCGTGGTAAATGAACTTGCAAAGTCCAGTACCCAGCCTCAACAGTGGAGGAGGCCTGGTGGGAATGATCAAAGTAACTCGCAATCTCACCAGTTCGCTAGTGAGATGTCATTTGAAGAGTCCACTCAGCCTCGTCTTTCCAGACCCAGTGTATTTTGTTACCATTGTGGGAAGATGGCCACACTAAGAGAGAATACCAGTCTTCTGAAGATTTAAGAAAAGTGATTACCAAGTTGTTGAACAAGATAAAATAGCAAGGAAACAGTGCTGACCCTCCTACTGGACCTCCCTCTAAGCACTCTGTTGCTAAGCCTGTGTTGGATAATGGCTCTCAAGTAACAATTATTTTCAAAAACTGGTACGACCTACATTTGTCTCATTGTTTTATTACACACAAAACCCTTTAGTCTGTGCCTATTTTCAAAGGGTTTAGGGTCATATACAACAGAGGACAACAATTGGCAGGTATATTATACATACATACATTCATTCATAGTACAATCCTAGTCAGCTTAGATGGTTAGAGAGTAGCAGTGTGCCCCTGTGCTGTAATACAGTCATTCAATACATGACAGTTAATACAGTACAGTCAGTCATACATTACAATTAATGGGATACTGTGGGCTACTAGCTGTTGCCACTTGAAGGTCTGAATGTGAATGTGTGGAGATTGAGTGAAAAGTCCTACCTCTATCTTGGCTATCTTAGAGTATGGATTTCTTTCTCGTCATCTGTAGCTGGTATAGGAGATCTGGTGGAGACTCCAGCATTGCTATGCCCTGAGTCTGGGATGTATGATAGTCTACCAGTACTGATTGGCACTAATGCTCATATGTTTGGTTGGCTAGCGCAATTATGCCAAGAAAGAATGAGTAAAAAGACGGGAAGAGTCTTTCATATTCACACCATGGTGAAACAGGCATACGAGTTACAGAAGCAATCTAAAGTCGAAGATAAAGATGAACCTGAGGGGATAGTATGGAGAAAAGAATCCATAGTGATCTTGTTGCACCCTAACGCAGAATGTAGCATCAGTGGTGGACTAAGCTTAAAGAAAGATGTCACTAACCAGATACTGATGCTAGATGCTCCAGATGAAGATGGGTTGCCCGAAGGATTGCTGATCAAGCCTAGTGTGCTTCTTGTGTAGGCTCATGCCTATGCTGGACGAGTCACTGTCCAAGTAAAGAATGTCACTGACCAGGAAATTGTAGTCCACAGAGGCTACACTCTAGCACAAGTTTATTGTGCTGATGCAGCTGTGCAACCTTCTGCTAATAAGAAGGGAGATGCTGGTGAAGTAATTCTTGATATGTTCAGTTTTGGAGATTTGCCAATCCTGAATGAGTGGCAAGGCTGTGTAAGTCACAGATTGGCCTGGAGAACCAAAGTCTTTTCCCTCAAGGAGTGGGATATGGGATGTGCATTAAGAGCTGAGCACCACATTCATCTGCATGATGACAGACCATTCAGAGAAAAATGCAGAAGGTTAGCTCCCACTGACATAGATAATGTGAGATGCCATCTGCAGGAATTACTAGCTGCAGGCATAATTCAGGAGTCCAGGAGACCATATGCTTCTCCTATTGTGGTGGTATGGAAAAAGAATGGGGCTATATGGATATGTGTTAATTAAAGGAATTACTAGCCGGAGGCGTAATTCAGGAGTCCTGGAGACCATATGCTTCTCCTGTTGTGGTGGTATGGAAAAAGAATGGGACTGTACAGATATGTGTTAATTACAGAACTCTAAATAAAAGGGCAATTCCAGATCAGTACAACATGCCCCGCATATAGGATGCATTAAACTGTCTAGACGGGAGTAAGTGGTTCTCTGTGCTAAATCTGCAGAGTGGGTACTATCAAATCCCAGTGGCGTATGAAGACAGAGAAAAGACTGCTTTTGTCTTTCCGCTAGATTTCTATGAATTCTTGAGAATGCACAGGAGGATACCCAGAGCACTTGCCACTTTTTAAAGACTTATGGAAAGAGCAGTTGGGGAAATGAATCTGCTTGAATGTCTCATGTATTCAGATGATGTCATAGTTTTTGGAAAGACGTTGGCAGAGCATGACGCTCGTTTGTTCAAAGTACTTGATAGTTTGAAAGAATTCACCCTAAAATTGTCAATGGACAAGTGTCAATTCTTTCAGAGCTCTGTTAGATATATAGGACATATTGTGTCTGCCCAGGGCATTCAGAGCAACCCCAGGTGGAAGTGCTCACCAGTTGGCCCAGGCCAACCAACTTGAAAGAGTTATAAAGGTTTTTGGGATTCTATGGCCTATTAGCGCAGATTTGTCAAGGACTACACCAGAGTGGTCCGGTTGCTGTTGAATCTGACTCAAGGCTATCCTCCCACACAAAAGAAACTTAAAAATCATACTGCGGATGACAAATTGAAGTCCTACTTTAAGCCCAATTAGCTTTGTGGAGCTAGATGGACTACTGAATGTGACACTGCTTTCGATGAACTTATCTATCGCCTAACTCATGCCCCTGTATTAGCCTATGCTGACCCTTACAAATTATGTGCTTCATACTGATGCTAGCCTCGGTGGCCTGGGGACTGTTCTCTATCAAGAGTACCCTGAGGGGATGCAGCCTGTTGCTTTCACCAGCCGAAGTCTGTCTAACTCAGAAAAGAAATATTCCATTCACAAACTTGAATTTTTAGCACTTAAATTAACTATTGTAGAACAGTTTTGTGAATATCTTTATGGGGCTAATATTTTAGTAAAGACTGATAACAACCTATCAATATATGTCCAGACTGCTGCCAAGATAGATGCCACAGGTCATAGATGACTTTCCACCCTATCTACATATGATTATGCTGTAGAGTACCATCCTGGCTTGAATCATATTGATTCAGATGTGCTATCCAGGCAACCCACTGCTATCAATCAATCAAACAATCAATCACTTTATTTAACCAGGCATAAACACCATTGAGCAAGCTCATTTTCAAGGTGGTCCTGGGCATTACTACAATACAGTACACTTCATAAGATTACAATTACAGTGGACAGCAGTGAAAAAAAAAAAAAAAACATTGTGAAGGTGCCGGTCCATATGGACCTATACATACCGGTCAACATAATTAACATGCCAAGGTACATAATGATAAGCTTTACTGGAATGAGAAGAGACAACAATCCCATATAGTCTCTACTAAGTAAGAGCTCATACCTAAATGATAAAAAATAAGGAGGTATTAAGGAATAGGGTAGAAATTGGGGTGAAAGAGTAGGCAGCCAAGAGGGAGGCCAGAATATGTAAAAGGTAGAGAATAGGCAGGGCCATCTCGGATTAAGGGAACTAAGCTTGTAGGTCCTAGGTTTCTGTTGTTAGGAATGTGGGGTGGATGAGATACTTAGGCGTAGGATTTGAGAGTGGCACCCGGGGCTTAGGGGTCATAGGCGTCTGAAACAGTTGCATGATTCATGAAGAAGACACAGTGTCTACAGAAAATGTTAACCACTTGGTAAACTGTCTGGGGGCTCCAAGAGACTGTTTGCCCATAGCCTATTACAATCTAGCTGCATTAGACTTAAGTTCCATGCCACAGTTAACAGCTGAGGACCTGCAAAAAGAGCAAGGTCATGATCCTGTGTTAAAAGACATTATTGCTGTTCTAAAGAAAGGGGGTGCCACCTCACAAGTAGTAACTGACAATCCAGATACTAAACTACTACTACTACGAGAGTGGCCTAAACTCAGGTTTCAAGAGTGTTTGTTGTATTGAGAAGTGACGAATCCACAAGGGTCCACCAGACAAAAGCTGGTGTTGCCTGACAAATTCAAGAGAATTGTACTCAGAGTTTTACACAATGACATGGGGCACGTGGGGAGTGAACAAACCCTGGACTTGGCCTGTGCTTGCTTTTACTGGCCCAGAATGGCGAATGAAGTTGAGAGATATTGCAAGACGTGCAATCGTTGTGTGCAAAGAAAGACTCAACCTCAAAAAGCAGCACCACTATACACTCACTGCAGCCAGACCTCTGGCTGTCTGTAGCTCGATTATGGCCCAGTACCAGGCCATCCTACCTCTGTGTTCCCTACGGGGAGGGTTGATCAGGTCCTCCCCTACCATGTGCAAGGCACAGGTAGGTAACACTAAAGGATAGAGGCCAGCTGAAGAAACCTCTGCTCCTACTCTACTACTGTACTATCTATGGATAATAAGTGACTCCAAGAAACTGCCTGAAGCATGTCCTGACATAGCATTGGTGATCCCTATCCAGATTCAGGACCACCAACCTGCCTTTCCCCAGACCTCTAGGAAAAAGCTATCTGATCTATGCTACCTACCGCGGGTGCCCATACCCAAAAAACATTTTACACCATTAGAACTGTAGTCTACTTTAGAAAAATGCATTTACCAGTGCATTTCCTAAATCTAAGAACTACTAAAACTCTACACCTGCAAAGCAGAAAAAAAGAATTAGCATTGTACTACACAGTTACACAAAGCCTGGCAACCTAAAAAAAGGAGGACTTCAATGAGTCCTAAAAGTCCTCTTCTTGTCTTTTTTCAGGAACACCTGCAAAAGAAAACATTGCAAAACACATTCTGCAAGCAAGCACAACCTGTAAGCCACACAGTGACCAAACCTCCCACTGCAGATACTACACAACCCCAAAAAATTATTTTTCAAAAGGGATTTTTCTATAAAAGTACAAAAATAGAAAACATAAAAGCATTTATAAAGAACATTTTGGGGGGAAAGGAAGCCCTACAAGTTAATTGTTCTAAGGAGAAAGTCCAGAGTGCCAAGACACTATACATAGAGTCTCTCCTAGGCCGAAGCCTACTGAAACACAGTTCTTGGACAGGCACGAGGTCTGCTAGCACTGCAGTCCAGTTCAACAGTCTATTGGTGAAACAAAATTCCTGGGACGTCCTCAATTGTAGGCAAAACAATCAAATTAAAATGGAAAATGCATCTTACCACATTCTAGGCAACAGATGGATGTCAACATCACCTCTCTGGACCTGTGGCCTGCTGATCTTCTGCTACTGAACAGACAAAATCTTCGGATTGGATTCTTCCACGTCCTCCTGCTGGACCAGGAAGGGAAATCTTCTCCTTCTGCTGGGCTTATGAGCCTGGATGCTGCTGTAAACAAACCTGATAGCTGCTACAGAAGACCCTGAATGCTGCTGCAGACAAACCTAGAACACTCCTCCCTTGGTTGCTGCTGCTTTGGTGGCAGATTGCTGCTCTGGCCTTGCTGCATTCAAACTTGGCATGCGAGCATATTTACTGATATACTGATACTGATTGGAACTGTCTGATTTTGAAAGCAGCACAAGGGAAGTCTCAGAGTTTGGAACTGTCTGATTTTGAAAGCAGCACAAGGGAAGTCACAGAGTTTGGAACTGTCTGATTTTGAAAACAGCACAAGGGAAGTCACAGAGTTTGGAACTGTGATTTTGAAATCAGCACAAGGGAAGTCACAGAGTTTGGAACTGTTTGATTTTGAAATCAGCACAAGGGAAGTCACAGAGTTTGGAACTGTTTGATTTTGAAAGCAGCACAAGGGAAGTCACAGAGTTTGGAACTGTTTGATTTTGAAAGCAGCACAAGGGAAGTCACAGAGTTTGGAACTGTTTGATTTTGAAAGCAGCACTAGGAAGTCACAGGTTTGGAACTGTCTGATTTTGAAAACAGCACAAGGAAGTCACAGAGTTTGGAACTGTCTGATTTTGAAAGCAGCACAAGGGAAGTCACAGAGTTTGGAACTGTCTGATTTTGAAAGCAGCACAAGGGAAGTCACAGAGTTTGGAACTGTCTAATTTTGAAAGCAGCACAAGGGAATTCACAGAGTTTGGAACTGTCTGATTTTGAAAGCAGCATAAGGGAAGTCACAGAGTTTGGAACTGTTTGATTTTGAAAGCAGCACAAGGGAAATCACAGAGTTTGGAACTCAGTGCTTTGGCTTCTCAGAAGGAACTAGAAGGGGGACAAGATCAGATCTACAGTACAGTAGCTTCTTCTTGTTTTACATTGTTTCTTGTGGATTCTACTTGGTAGAAGAGACTCCATCTGAAGCAGATTTGTGGCTGCTGAACAGTTGCACTGTAAAAAAAACCCAGAGGAAGACCACTTCAGAAACTCAATTAAACTGCCACCCCTGCCCCACAACACCCAGCCTGAAGCGCGGGGCTTCGCTCTGCCAGCGGGCAGTCGGTGGAAACCTAGCCAACCCAGGGAACCACAAGGCCAGGAGGGACAGCGAGGGAGGACTTGGGAAAGCCGCAGCCAATCGGTAAGCGAGCGCTCCTCTAGGCACAGCAGCCGATTGGCTCTCCTGCCCCATTGACTTATGCTTTACCAAAATCTGTCTGGGACTTGGGATTTTCTTCCCTGTATTCTTGTAAAAATCTCCCAAAAAGAGCTGTCTTCTTATTGTTGCAACTGTAAAGGGAATCTGTTGATTTGTTGTATTTTTTTGCTGTAATTCCAAATCCATGGTAACTGAAGTGGGCCAGACGCTGAGGCGTCACTTTTCCTTCCTTAAATTGTGTAAAACACCTGAAAGTGCTGTTTTCTGCTAAGGTAATTGCAAGGGGAAACTGTTGATTTACTGTTTTTGCTGTGATTACAAACCCTTTTTGCATTTGTAAGGTGGGCCAGACACTGAGGCGCCACAGCCCCCCCACAGCCTTTTGTTGTGCAGATTTAGGCACTGTGACAAGCAGGAACACTTGTTCTGCCTCTATTTAACTGAGTGCACCTTCCTCTGTCTCTCTCCAGACTGCCACCTCTGCCCCACAACACCCAGCCTGGAGCGCGGGCCGGCTCTGCTAAGCGGGAGGTCGGAAACCCTAGCCGACCCAGGGAACCACGAGGCCGGGAGAGACAGCGAGGGAGGACTCCGAAAGCCACAAAATTTTTGCCCACCCGCCCTTCCCCCCTCTTGTGTGTTACTTTTATAGGCATCTTCCCTCCGAAATCTCTTCCCCGCCCTCAGCATTACCTAAAACAATAAACTGTTCCATCGGCTTGCTGATCCAACTAATCAGCAACTTCACTACTCTCCTGGTAGCCAACTAACAATATCTCTCTCACAATGGGGAGTTTACTTCTGATACTTCTTTCACTGTCAGCCATGGGGTTCTCCAAAGAAGTGTCCCTATCACACAAACTATGGTGATCCATCCGCCCAGTCTCTCTGAATCATCCCCATTGTTTGACGCTCAAACCTCACATATGCCATACCATTGCTGCATCGATTACAGTGGGGTGACCCACAAAAAGAGACGCAAACCACCATACATGTATTTCAATCAAGGCTCCACTACTGGATATACAGATCCCCCCTACGCCTGACCACCAAACTGCTACTCGGTGTCTCGACACAATTCCATAACACCACATGGAGCACCCCAAAAGAGTGGCAACAGAATAAGAGAAGGAGTACCAAAGACAGCCCCCTCTCCCTATCTCTGGCAGCCCACATGAAACTCCTGCTCTTTCTATTGCTCTGTATTGGTAACGTGGAAATCAACCCTGGACCCCCTGAATGTATTACCTCTCCAGCAGACCTAACCTCAATTAAAGGCCTCAGTTTTTTGCATATTAATGTATGCAGTCTGTTGAAAAAACTTACACTGATACAAGCCTGGCTGCCCATACCTGCCAGACTTTCTCGTGGTATCTGAGACATGGCTCAAACCTACCACAGCAGACAGGGATGTTAACCTACCCAACTATCAGTTATTCAGAGCGGATCGCCAAACAAGGGGCGGTGGAGTAGCTATATATGCAAAATCCGGTATACCTGTATCCTGTATTGCTGCAGCCTCTGTGCCCAAGGAATTTGAAAGCCTATCCCTAAAAGTCTCTCTCCCCAATACAACAGCTTTTTAGCTAGTTGGATGCTACAGACCCCCCTCTGCTGACCTCAAACTCTTATCCCACCTGGGGAATCTGCTCAAGCCCAGCATTGAAGAAGTCATTATTCTAGGTGACCTGAATTACAACTGGCTTACCCAGGCAGCTGCACCTCTGGTATCATTCTGTGATATGTATGGGTTCACATAACTAATTAATGAGCCAACAAGAATTAATGCAAGGAATAGTAATAACAGCACACTACTTGATATTATGCTAGTGAATAAACCCCATCTATTTACACATGCTGGAGTGCTTATCTGCGATATAAGTGATCACTGTCCCACTCAGGGGTAAGATCTTCCAGCAAAACAACAACCCTCAAAATTCCTCATGAGGAGATCCAAGAAAACATCAATATTGAAGGATATCTGCATGATCTAGCTCACTCTCTAAGCTGGCAAGAGTTTTATCTTGCCCATTCTGTGGAAAAAGCACAGCAGGTGCTAAATAGCATTATAATAAGTGCCCTTAACATCCATGCCCCAATCTCTAGTATCCGAATAAAAAACAAATCCTGTCGTTGGTTTTCAGCTGACCTCAAAGCTACACTGCTGGAGAGAGACAAACTCTGGAAAATGGCAAGAAAAACCAAGACTGCAAATGACTGGATGATCTTTAGGAAAGCCAGGAATAGATGCACCAAGAAAGTTAGGGTTGCAAAGGCTGCCTTCTACTTGGCTGAGCTCGACTCCTCCTATCATAATCCTACTAGGTTTTGGGGTACCATCAAAGGTATGGTTGGGCAGGATTCTAGCACCTCCCTACCAACTCAATTACACCACAGTTATGGCCCTATCACCGGCAAAATGGAAATTCTGGACGCTTTCAATAACCACTTCTCAACGGCTGGCCTTGCCTTTGACACCTCTCCAGCTAACCTGCTGCGGGAACAATTAAGCTCCCAGTACACTCATGCTCAGAGAGCTGACTCTTCCTTCAGCTTCAAATCTGTACTGTTGAAGCAAGTAGAGGACCTACTATGGCAGCTGGATTCCAAAAAAAGTGCAGGGGCAGACTCCCTGGACCCCTACTTCCTAAAGATTGCATCCCATGTACTTGCAGTCCCCCTAACACATCTCTTTAACCTATCTCTAAACTCTGGTTCTATTCTCACACTGTGGAAGACAGCCCAAGTGGTTCCCCTTCTAAAATCAGGGAACCCTATGGACCTTAATAATTACAGGCCCATTTCTATTCTACCAGTGCTATCCAAGATGCTGGAGAAATTAGTGAGTACCCAGTTAAGGGAATATCTTCACGATGCTAACCTCCTGAATACAGCTCAATCTGGATTCAGGGCCAAGCATAGCACTATCACTGCACTAGCCAAGGTCACAAATGACTGGCAAACCGAATTAGATAAAAAGAATAATGTCTGTGCAGTATTTCTGGACCTGAGCAAAGCATTCGACACCGTGGACCATGAGCTTCTACTATCATCCTTGCACTCCATTGGCCTAGATCCACCCTCCCTTAAGTGGTTCAGGTGTTGTCTTACCGGTAGGTCACAGCAGGTAAAAGCTGAAGGTGACTTATCCCCATTAAAACCACTGTTAAGAGGAGTCCCCCAAGGTTCTATCCTGGGTCCTATCCTTTTTGCCATCTATATAAATAATATTGATTCAACCCTCACCAAATCCACTGTACACCTCTTTGCTGATGACACTGTTTTGTATGTCAGCAACCTTTCTTCTGCAGCTGCCGTGAAATCCTACAAACAGAATTCTCCTTGTTACAATGTCAGCTACTTGAGAAAAGCTTCTGTTAAATGCAAAGAAAACTAAAGCAATGATGTTCACAAATCAAAGCTCCACCAGCACCTCCTCTTCAATCATTCTCCCGCAGCTATACACTATACTTGGAGAAAATCTGGAGTATGTAGAAAAATTCAAATATTTAGGTGTGTGGATTGACAGCAGACTCGACTTCACTCATCATTTAGAAGAACTGCTAAAAAAGCTTCGCCAAAGGTTTGGACTTTTCTATAGATTAAAATCCTTCCTAAACAGAGATTCAAAGATGAGGTTAGTCCAGGCCATTTTTCTCTCAGTTGTTGACTATGCAGACTTCCTTTATAGTCACTGCCCCATCTCCTACCTACACAAGTTGGATACCTTATACCATAGAGCAATAAGATTCATAACAGATCTGCCATCTAATACCCATCATTGCTCACTTTATGCTGCAGTTGGATGGGTTTCCTACCTCAGAAGGAACAGAAATGCAGCTCTATGGATTTACAGAGCGTTATCAAAAAACTTCCAAACTATATTCTGGACTGCTTCACTCAGACCATTCCTAGGCTCCTATGCCCTAAGAAGCAACAACATCATCCTGTTCAAATTGCCCAAATTCAACACCCGGCTAGGAGGGCAGCAATCAGCTATTCTCTAGCTATAGCATGGAACATCCTACAAAATCCCTAAAACTGTCCAATATTATTCCAATTGCATCCTTTAAACAGCGTTGTACAGTTTTCTTCACAGAGAAATGCAGTTGCTATCGCTAGAGCTAGCTTTGTCATCTCACAATCTCCTCCCAAAATTCACCATATATGGCATAATCTTTGTTCTTCAGTTCTCCTCCCAGGCAGACACCCATCTTATGGCACCAGTAATACCTTCCACCATCCTAGTATTACATTATGCTGTGTGTTTGCCATGGCCCCTCCACTGGGATATGTATACACTGTATATACTGTAAATATTAGCTCAACTTTCCTATAACCCACTTTATCATTTGAATTTTACTGTACATCACTGTGTTTATAAATGTTTTTTTCCCCTGTATGTGTAACTGTTTTATATAAGTGTATGATGTATCTGTCGTGTATCAATTGTTGAACCTTGACTTTATCAGGTCCATCTTGTAAATGAGCCTTGCTCAATGATGCTCGCCTGAATAAATAAAGATTTGATGATGATGATGATGATGATGATGATGATAAGTGGCACTATTCATGGGTAGTACCACTCTGGGTGACGAGCAAAGACTCTCTCTCCATCAGGATGAACCACATAAACATTGTAAAATGTCTCTTGGCCAGCCTGTGATAGAGAGATCCTGCCACTGTTGAGGTCCAATCTTATCTTAAATCTGTTGCAACAGTTCTTCTATTTCTTAGCCTAATCTATCCTTTACAATTTCTAGTCCATAAGGTTGGCCACGTATGGGCACCCCTTCCCTTTCTTGACTATGCTATAGTGTCCCCTTTTAATTTCCCTTTTCCCTCTCAGGTCCTCGTACAGGGAGGTTATTGTTGTGACCTCCGAGCTGATATAAAACAACAGGCTGTGTTTCTCATTGTTGGATTTAGTATGCAATGGCACTATGTCATAAAATACTTTAATGTATATATCTTATGTGTATAAAACCTGTAAATGTTGAAAATACCATGGCACTAGGTGTTTTTGATAAAGGTAAAAAGTACTAGGTGACTGTATTATAGAAATTAAGTGAATTGTGCAACTTAAAATGCATGTAAATTGCTGTAAGTTGAACAAGTCTGAAATATCATGGTGATTTGCATATATCCCATGATGCTTTGCATTATGGAAGTATGTGTGATGTTATGTTTCTTTGAAACTTGGCTATATTGCCAATGCCCTTTGGGGTAACCCTTTCTTCAGTGCTTCTGCACTGAGGTTCTTTGTCTTTAGCTTCATTTTTTTTTTATTTGAGCCCCCACCACCCAAGCAAACAAGGCCCGCATAGGGGAGGCTGAGTCTCAACTGATAAGTTAGATAAGAGATCAATGAGTCAGTAGGTGCTGGCTAAGTGTAGAGGAAAGACTTGCATAGTCTGTTGCTACAAACTGATGTACTGAAGAAGGGATATGCCATTGCTGAAGGTTATCTCTTGCATTTTGAATAAGCATCACACAGAGATTGTGTGTTGAATTTGAAGATGTGTCTGGTCCATCTGTTATTCCACAACCTCTCCACACAGCCTTGTCCACAATTCACACTGAACCATTTAGAAAAGTTCTGCCACACTTCCAAAACTGACATCTCTCATTGCATATTTTTATTCGCACAAATTTGTTTACTTTTTAGTGCAGGTTGGCACTAGCTTCCTCCCACAGCTAGGCAGGTCTGCTCTTCTATATATCCTCCCAGATTTGCTGAGGGAAGAAAGGGTATGTCTGTTCATATTCTGCCATATCACATCTTTGAATTATTCATTCTTCCTTGCTGCTTTTGACTACCTCCAACCCAAAAGCATGACTTGGGGGTGGCCATTCCTGGTTGAGCCAGCTTTGAACACACACAATGCAGAGTAAAAGCAGTCCACCTCTGCACCCGATGGCACATTTTTAGAGTCCTCTTCCATTTCTGCCTCAGGAGGCTCCACTGAAGCCAATGCTAGTGGCGACTCTCGAGGTCCCACCATAGCTATTGCAGCTTCTTCCTGTTCTACGAACTCTGCACAGGAGCTGACTGTTGCACCAGTCCTGAAATTATCCATTCCTCACTGCTCACTGAGGCATTGTCCTCCCAACACAGAGCTTCATTCAGTTAATCTTTGCCCACTAGGCAGTGGCTCAGGCCTTCAGCCCATAGATCCACAGAACCTGCATGTGCAGCATCCAAATCCACCATCTGCAGCGTGGAAAATTCCAGTTCTTCCTGGTCTTGCAAAGTATTCACACAAACATTCTCCAAGAACTTGCAGACAAACTCGGTGGGGTCCCTCTGACTGCATCCAGCCTGCTGGTGTTCTGATCCGGCACGGTCCCCTGCCAATGTCCATGTTGGAGCTAAGCAGATGTTTTTTGCTTTTGCTACTACTGTGCCACCTGCTTCACCATCCCGAATTGCTTGTGACAGTCTGTGCAATGGGGGACAAGTAGAACATCCCTCCCTGGCTTCAAACAAACTGCATATATTGACCAGAAAGTTCGGTAAAGCCACATCAGATGGTGCTGATTCACAATTGTACAGTTGTTCAAAGTGAGCTAACACTTTTTCTTGTTGTGAAAGTCACGCCTTGTCTTGGATTGGGTAGTGGGGGTGCTGAAGTGCCATTTTCTGTAAATAAACACACAAGTCCCAAGTTACCATTTTGCAATCAAACTGAGATTTGGCTCTAAAACACACTGCAACAGTTCTTTAAAAGGTTGCCTGACTTTTGCATTTTGTTCCACAACTTTAGCACAACCACTTGAAACTTTTCTGCATTTGAGACATTAGTCCAAGACGGTACTGCTTTGTTTACATTTGGTAACTACACCCCAAAATGGTGGCTGTAACTTTTCTCCATTACACACACAGTTCAAAATTGCATGAACGCTTGTCTAATCTTGCATTTAACTGTTTTACTGAAAGCACAACTTCAATTTTACTTTTAGCACAATTCAGCACTTTCATACTGTCTCTCCTAATGGGTCAGTATAGCGTGGACAGAACCGTGCGTGAAATACCGTGCTGTCAAAAGCGCGAATGGTACTACAGCAACAGGGGTCCTATAAGCATGCGGTAAGAACCGCTACCCCATTGCTGTAGTCTTGCTTTAAGGAAGGTGAAAGACGCTGCCAGGGTGGTGCCATGCCGAGCCACTCTGTGGTGAAGTGGCTGCAGCACCTTCTCCTGCGGTGTTGGGGATATGGGGCTGTGGTTTGATTCTCCCCAGGTCCCAGTATGATGCTGCTGGGTTTTTTTTGCATGGGGAAACAAAAATAAATCAGAGTGGATTGTTTTTGTTTCCCCAAAGTCCACGAACCCCCGGAGCTGGTTATATTTAGTCTGAGGGATGTGGGGGGGTGAACCCCCCCACATTGGGGGTGTGGGGGGTGGAGCCCCCTGTAAAACCAAAAAGTATTGCTGCATTGTGCGTGGTGGTGCTTGTGGTTAGTGTTTTGTGCTGACGCTGTTTTACGTGCGGCATTCTTGGTATGCATGGTTTTCACCAAGATATTATGACCCCGTACCCATTTCTCGGGATCTGTTGAATCGGTACTAACCTGGAACTCTCTCTTAAAACAGTCAATACACAAACACAGTCCAATTTTAAATGTTCACAAACCTTTTCTCTGTTACTTTGCTGCATTGCTCTACAGTTCTCTGACTTTTCTGCACCACAGTTCATTTTACTTTGCACTTGGTACTTACTAGGCAGTAGCTGATTCTCCTCATTGGTGGTAACAGCCTGCTGCTGGTTTTGTAGGCCTTTCTGATGATCGTGCTGGCAGACCTGCAGATCAGTTGCAAAAACACTGCGATTGCTGCTACTTGCGGTCAGAAAATGGGCTGAGCCCAGGTTTAACTGTGAAAGTCCAAAAAATGCTGTTTTAGAAATGCTTCTCTCTCTCTGCAATTCCTCCTACTGCTGCTCGAACTAGCATGCTGCTCGCTCACTGCTTTCTACTCCTCCTTGAATGCTCCACAACACTGAGACTCAGGCAAAGGCCGGGGCTTAGATTTATTGGACCAATCACACAATGTCATGCCAGTGAGCGCTCTGTCTCTCTCTCTCTCTCTCTCTCTCAGCCACACTCCTTCATGGTGATCATTGAAAAGGCAAATTTAAAAAGCAAACTGTCACTTTTTTCTTGGCTGGCAGTTTCAGTGGGGCAAAGCACTTTTAAGGCATTTCGACACAGTTTTTGGTACATTTTCCTTAGCGACCCCCAATTTTTACTGTACACACATGAAACTTTCTGGGCACTAAGAAAAGGCTGTTATTAAAGTCCACAAATATTTTTTTCTTGGAATTTACAACTTTTAACAGTTTCTGAAGCACTTAAAATGGCAAGCAAAGGCAATCATTGCTCAGCTCAACAGTTCATTTTTCTTGTTTAAACACACAAGCAGCACATTTTTTCCACTTTCTTTCACAGAACCACAGGCAGCAAAATATTCTTGGCACAGACTTCGCTTTTCTTGCAATGATCTTCTGTTTGGATGCACCACCACCAGACAGAAAGATACTAGACATATCAGGGGCATGTGTGATTTTGTATTTTCTTGAAACTTGGCTTCCCAGCCAAATGCCCTTTGGGGTAACCCTTGCCTCAGTGTTTACGCACAGAGGTTCTTTGTCTTTTAAATATCCTCAGCACTTACCTCTCACCCAAAAACATCCCTTTGAATGAGCTCCCATGTTTTTTTGTAACCCCATGCCACTTTTGGCAAGTTGGCACCCCCCCATAAAACAGAATTAGTACCCACATATGGCATGCCATTTACTTTTGGCAGAAATACTCAGATTGGTACCACTCTTAGATTTAGAGTGTACACCAGGCTCATTATCTAAAGTAAAGGGGGTGGGGTACAATTACCAAAATGAACATCTGTAACTACAACCAGGTCCAGGGGAGAAGATGCTGGGCATATGCTAGACTTAACTGCTGAGGGGTCCCCATAAATTCCACACAGAAAACAATGATCGGATTGTCCAGTGCAGCAGCTGGGATTGTGCAGTATAGCTTTATTCACAGATGTTACTAAAGCACAAAGTGAACCACCAAAGGTTGGTTAAGGCAAACAAGTACACACGTTTCCAGAAACCCTCTTTGCTAGGCAGTACAGGTCTTCCCAAAACACATTTCATTTCTCTTTCCCATGGTGAATGCTTGTAGATTGAATCACATGCCTGAACATTTCCATTTCCCAAGAGTGTATGCTCATGGACTGTTGCCACACACTTAGAACATCTTCTTTTTCCCAGTGAGTGCACTTTTATGGACTGAACAACATATTCAGAACATCCTCCTGTGGCAATGGCCTTTGCCCAGGTAAATCTGGCACCCTTCAACCAACCAATTAGCTCTGCCTTGTAGACTCCAGATGGTGTTCCACCCACCCTTTTCCCCAACTGACAGTCTCTGCCATTCATTCAGGGTCACACCAAAAGAAGTCTTCAATCCCCACTGAATTGCTAAAGACTTCAAACTTTACTTCAAATTAACACACTTAGGTGAACAGGGAGGGGTCCTGGCCGGTGTGATCTAGCCTTTTTTGGGTACACACACCCCAGACAACCTCCTAAATTGAGAAATTGTCTCCCATTCTGTACTCACAGATTAGTTGCTCCTTCCTTCAGGCATGGAAACCACCCAGAAAGCACCCTTTTCCATGGTAGCTTGTCACAAATCCTCACACAAATATCCTCAAAGGCAGCTGTACGCACATTAGAACCTTCAGGGGATTTCCCCTTGTATCCACTGAACTAGCAGTCCCTCTCACCTCTTCTGGAGAGGAAATCAAGGAATACTGCTGAAAAAGGTTTCCACCACTTCACTGGGAGCTGGAGATGTGATCCAAACTAGGGTGAGAAACACTGGGCTATCAGGGACAGAGCCCCAACTGGCAGACCTCCTTCCACTCTAGCTTTCAAATTCAGACTCACTGAACATTCTAAACTGCCCCAAGTAACTGATTCAGGAATGGTTATGCTGCAAGAGTTCTAAATGACATAATCATCCCCACTCAGGCTAGCTGAGTAAACAATGATGTCATTATGTAAGACGCCCCTAAATGAGCTCCTCACCAGCTGCCTTTTCTACCTGCCTAATACTAGTACTAATGGGATTCTAGTAACCCCAGGGGACTGGATGATTACACAGGCAAACATGAAATAGTTGATAGATGGGCCAACACACCCTATGTTGTGACAGAGAAACTCAACAGACTCCCTGTGTATAAGATATGGCCAGAAAGAGAAACCTGTGGAGAGAAAATTATTCATTGCAATCACTTGCTGACAATAAGTCAAATGGTGTTGGAGGAATCACATGAAACTGACTCTCTCAGTCATGCTGTGACCCGGTCTGTTACTCAGAAAAAGCAACCAGTCTTGCAAACTTCAAACTCTGAGAGTATTGTGGTAAATGCTGACAATGTTGAAGGAGGTAGTCTTGACTCTGAAACTGATGAAACTGCCATACTTATTATCCAACTGCTGAACTTGCTAGGTTATTCCAAGGGTTTCCCAAGTCTCACCCTTTCAATAGCACTGAAAATTAAGTGTCTGTTAATGATGCTAATGCTCCCAAGTACAGTGAAACTATGCTGAAGCAAGTACAAGTTCTGACTTAAGTGAACCAAGTGATGAAGCTGGGTTGGATGGTTTAAGTAATCTCTTTAAGACAAGTAAAAGTGTTGAGCTCTCTGCTAATATTGGTGCCTGTGCACCAACAGGTGGAAAGTACGGGCCTAAGGCACATTACCCACTCTGCATAGCTCCACACCCCCAGACAGGTGCACACAGGCCAGTATTCATTAATGGCTGCCACCTGTCCATGGCCCCCCACAGGACCATGCAGGATGGCCAGGGGTGGAGTAGCAGATGCAAGCAGGCATCCAGGTCCCAGGGTGGATGACTTGCACCAAGGCGCAGGTCCAGGTGAGTGAATACACATGACCCTGAGTCCAGCCGTCTGTATTGTGCTCCCCCCTGGCACACAGGGAAGCCCATCCCTGTCAGGGTGCAGTAACTCCCACCCCAACACATCTGTGCCCTGTCCCCGTCATATATCGGTACCCCTTCCCCCAACACACGGCATCCTTGTACATCCCTGTAATGCAGAAGCACTCCACACCCCAACACATGGCAGCCCTGTCACTCATGTATCAAGGCCACCCCCCACACATATGTCACACTGTCCCTGTATGGCAGAGGCATCTCCTCCCCACCCTCACACAGCCCACACATGGCATCGCCAGTCCCCATAATGCACAAGCATCTCCCCCCCCCACACACATGACAGACCCAGTCCCTAGTGGTACACATAACAACCCCCCAACCATTCACTGGTGCCCCAGTGCCCAGTGTCTAACTCAACCACACACACAAGTGCCCCAGTCCCACCCGACCCCTAGACCTGATACTCCAGTGCCATCCTTGGTGGCTCCCCCACCCCACAGCACCGACAACCCCAACCCCATATCTGTCTGCACCATGGCTCTGGATGGCTAGCAGCACAGACCTCTGCACACCTCCTTGCTGCTGGCCATCCAAGTGATGCTGGGGAGCACTGCCATATATATAGTGGTGCCTCCCAGCATCAGCTGGATGGCCAGTGGCCAAGGAGGTGTGCAGAGGGCTGTGCCACTGGCTGTGCCACTGGCTGTCCAGAGCCATGGCACTGACAGTCAGGTATGGGGTGGGGGTTGTTGGTGTCAATGGGGAGCCACTGACCACCAATGATGGGACTAGGGTACCAAGTTTGGGGGTCAGGTGTGGAACCAGGGCACTTGTGTTTGTGGCGTGTGTGGTTCAGGGGGTGCTTGTTAGACACCAGACACTTGGACACCAGTGCGTGGTTGGGGGGATTGTTGTGTACCACAGGGGACTGGGTCTGTCATGTGTGGGGGTGCCGGAGCAGATTCTTGTGCATTATGGGGACTGGGGCTGTCATGTGGGGGTGTGTGGCACATACAGGGCTACTGAAACATCTGTGCAGCCACTTGCCTGATCAGTTGCTCTGGTCCTCCCCATTAGCCTAGTGGACTGGGGTAGCAGGGGGGCTCATTTCTCAGTCCTGCTGCGACCAGCGGGTGTAGTCCATGGGGGCATGCAGTGGATTACGGCAGGGTCTTGGCTGCCTTAAGTTGCTCACCACTATGCCCCCCACGAGCTGTGCTATGTGCTTTTGTGCGTGGCGCATAGTGCAGGCATGCCACTCACCCACCCCTGGCATGTTTCTGTCCGTGTGGCCAGGGGACCAGGTGCATTGGGACTTTGGGACTGTGTGCCCCTTTGGGGCATCCCATGCAGGGGGTGTAATGGGTGCGGGGTGGCTACGCACCACAGATATGCAGCACATAGGCACTCTGCACATTCGTGCATATGGCCCATTGAGCTGCATAGTGATGTGCATGCACCTGATGAGTCAGAGTTTGTTGAGATCCCTCTAAATGATGAGATTGAAACAGAAGAGCCTGGCAATATAACTGTGGTCCCAGAGGGTCTGTTTTCTAGATTGTCAACCTTAGCACCCAGATATTCTATTTTTGACAGGCTTTTCTCTGTTAAATCTTCAACCATACAAAGTGATTCCTCAAGCAGTGCCAGTCTTTCTTCTAGTGTATTTAGCCTTTCCTCTGTAATAATTGATTTATTTTTCTCATCCTCCGCTTGTTGCTTTAGTGACACTATGTCTAAATGCATTGATTGGCGTTTTTCTTTAATGAACTCCATGTTATTAGTATTTGTTTTGTGGTTGTGTTTAGTGGTAATGATTTTTGTGCCTGCTCAAATCCCCTGAATCATAACAGAACCAGGAGGTGAGCCTCCGGACTGACCTACTGCTCCAGCCATTCCGAGTCTCTCTTTAAATGGCATACTGTGGACTAGGCAAGCACTGCTGATAACGGACTCACTAACTATAAATAAAAGCACCCGATTGCCTTTGTACTTCGACAAAATATAAAACAAAATACTAGATCTCTGACTGTTTGGCGAAAATATCACTAAAGTACTATTTTAAAACTGTTAAATTATTGTCAGATTTTAGTAAGTGGGAGAGCTTTCTCTCAGTCTGCCATCTCTTTCTAGCACCAGATACAGGAGAAATAATCTGCAGATTGTGGGGGTACAAGAAATGTCTGAAGGTACAGATATGATAAGATTTTTGCAAAACTTTCTTCCTTCCGTATTAAATTTTAATTGGAACTGGCGATTAGAAATAGAGAGAGCTCATAGATCTCTAAGGGCTCTCCTTAAAAAAAGGTCAAAATCCAAGACCTATTAATGTGCGTTTTTTAAGATTCATCAACAAAGAAGAAATTCTGGCTACTGCAAGACAGAGGAAACCACTGTACTGGGGCAAAGATAGAGTGTACATATTTCAGGATTATTCCACTGAAATTGTTGAAAAACATAAGGCATATGGGGACATTAGGTATGTGCTTCAAGCTTTAACTGTACCATACTACATCAAATATCTGGCTGTAATGGTATTAACTAGAGGAGGAGGGTTTCATAGCTTTAAGACACCCGAGGAGGCTTGGGGATTCACACGTAGGCACTGGCAGGATGCAGAACATATTTTAAATGGAAAGTCCCAAAGACATTCAACAATTTCTCAGGCTCCAACTGTCAAAGAGAATTCTAAGAAGCCAAACACTCAAACTCCAGAACGTCAGGTTCATGCTACAACACCTCAGATTAGCCCTCGTGCTATTATGCCACCTCAAGCCCTGAATTATTCTATGTCTGTAAAAAACTCACTTTGCTGTGTTGAAACATAATGTAAGGCATCCCAACACCAAAGCTTCTTTGCTGAAATCAAGCCCGTGGCCTTCCAAAATATTGAGGAAGTCACAACCATTTTATAAAAATAAAACTGCAATCCTGGTGTCTATTTCTGCTAATCACAACCTGAAGCATATTACTAACAAAGTGTGGCCCAGAGCACAAGCAGAGGAACATTTACTCAAAGCATCCTGTGCAGATTCTTATGGATTACCTGCTATGTTGAAAGGTTCGGGGAGCCCTGTAGCTGATATGTTTGAGGAGCCATCATCACCTGGTTATTCTGTATCAGACATGGAAGCTTTGGACACTTGAAGGAGCTTGGTTTCCTTTGGTTAATATGTACATCCTCGCAGGGTAGTCTGAGTTTAGACATCTTACTGTGGGATTGGCTATGGCCAATCACATGACTATCATTAATGCCTTTATGTCAAGGGTTTATTTTAATATTGATATTTTAGTTGGGTACCATTATATCTGTAGAACATTTGAGTCATTAAAAACTATATTTTATTGGAAATCTACACTTTCTAGTAAGACAACAAAGAAGCGAAGGAAAAATCTGTACCCTGATGTCAAAGGTCAGACAGTACTTCCTGTTTTTAGAAACATTTTATCTAGTCTTATTCCTAGGATGATTGATCTAGTGAATTGTTAGTATGATAAGCAATTAATACAATGGCAAAAAATGAAATTATGAAGGTGCTTTATCTCATTTACCCTTATTGGGGGTAGGGTATTTAAAGGAACAGAATCATGGTTTCTTTTTTTTTTCAGGATTGTTGCAAAATTTGATTGATGTGCTGGGATAGCAAATGTGGTTCAATAAGCTTCCTTATGTTTTCTTTTTCGACAATAAAAATAATACATAGGTGGTTTTTTATCATGAGTACAAGTCCTCAAGTATGCCATGCCTCCCAGGACTTTGCTAAACTCGGATTATTAGTCATATATTGATGAAGCCTGTGATCTTTAATAGCAAATGATGATCTGTCTGAGCTTCCCTTTGATGCAGATCCCTGTGCTATAAAATCATTTTGAATAACTAACATCTTATGGGCAGACTAGGCTTTCATATCTCTCTCTCTTGAAAGTGGTTTAGGCTGCCTGACTAATTGCCAGAAGTGGTTTTGGCTATATTTTAATATGGCTATTATTATTTCAGGTGATCTACGGAAGGGTAAGGTGCGTGGTCTGATTAGATATAGAGGATCTGAGCGAAATGGAATACAAATGCTTGGGGCTTCAGTGGCTATAGCTTAGGATAGATATTCATGGTAAAAATATATTTTGGTTTTCTGAATACGAATAAGCTCAGATCGAATAATGTTTTACTGTTCTAACGCATCAATATTCAATAAATAAAGGAATATAACGTATGTGCATAATTAAGGGGGTAGGTGAGGTAAAGTACCTTCTTATTGTTCTTTTGCAACCAGATTTAAATATAGTATACTTTGTTCTACTGTTTTTTAAACTGTGATTATCTAAATAAAGTGGGTCTTTTTCACACTCAGTAAGCCATTGTTTTGTTTGTGTGTGAATCACTTTGAGATAACATCCTCAGTGAAGTTTCCAAGCAAACTCCTTGGGGTAGCTGTTAGTTAAGGAGTTAAATGTAGGAATTAGCTTATTTATTGTAACAAACTATTTGGGTTTTTATTTTATATACAAGTGTTCATAACTAAGTAGCACTGCTGTTCTTTCAAGATGAGTAATTTCAATTTCTGTTCATGGAATGTACAAGGATTAGGGTCCCCTGTTGAAATATATCAAATCTTGAGACATTTAAATAAGCATAGAATAGATATAGCTATGCGCTACAGGAAACTCATTTGATTCCTACTGAGGCTGATAAATTGGCTCGGGGGTGGGTGGCCTCTGTAGACCACTGCTGTTTTTCCTCAAAAAAAAAGGGGTGTAGCTATTCTAATTAGTAAGGGAGTGAGTTTTATGAAACATTCTCACCTTACATATCCAGAAGGGAGATTTCAAATTCTTCTTGGGAAATTGTATGGTGAGATGTTGCATTATGCAACATTTATGCACCTAATATAAAGCAAAAGGAGTTTTTCCATAAGCTAATTTATGCACTTGCTAATTTAGGATCATATGAGATTATTATAGGTGGAGATTTTAATATTGTGATGGATTCTTCTTTGGATAGATCACATCCACAAACCCCCTATAATGCATCTTCTGCCCAGAAGTCTTTGCATAGGCTTATTGGATGCTTGGAGGTTACTGTACCCACCAGAAAGAGATTATTCTTTTCTCTCAGCCAGACATGGAACCTTTAGCAGAATCAACTATTTTTTCATGAATTTGCAATTCTGTAATAACATAAGTCAGATGGTATATGAAAATAATTTTATCTCTGACTATTATCTGCTAAAATGTTTGGTTATGTTTGAAAACAAATCTGATAAATCTGGAAGCTAGAGGTTTAATAATTCATTACTACAAGACAGTGATTTTCAAAAGTAGTTACAAGAGGAGACAAAATCTCACTTTCAAATAAATGGCAATGGGGAAGTGTCAGCGAAAACGGTGTGGGATGCATACAAAACATATATAAGAGGGGGATTAATTAGTGTAGTGTCCAGGCGGAAGAGAAAAGCAAAAGAAATTAAAACAAAAAGAAGAAAACCTAGGAACTATCCTAATGCAATTAAAAAGTAACCCACCAAATAAAAAAATAACTTTTTTTTATAAAATACTTAACCTTATATATGAAATTAATAAAATACACTCAGCTAAAATTGAATATTCACTTTTCAGAATTAGACAGTCTTATTTGGGAATCAGGAGAAAAGGCTAGTAAACTACTTTCACATCGTCTTAGGAAGTTACAAAACCAGAATACTATTAAGGGAGTCAAAACTAAAGATGGGAAGATAACTTATAACCTCAAAGAAATAAATGAATCTTTTAAGACATTTTATGAAGAGTTGTATAAATCTAAGGTTTCCTTTAAAACTAACATTATGGACAATTTTCTAAGTAAAGCTAATTTACCTTGTATATTAGCATCAGAAAAAAAAAAACAGCTTGATAATCCTTTTACCCTGCAAGAAATTTCTGGAGTTATTGCTAAGCTACCAAAGGGGAAATCTCCTGGACCGGATGGATTGACAGAGGAATTTTACAAATCCATAAATAGCATTATTTCTCCATATCTGATGAAAGTCTTCCAAAACTCTTTTGAAGAAGGGTCACTACCAGACTCCATGAATCAAGCTTATATAAGTTTCAAACAACATGAAGTCTTGCTGTATTTTGACAATAGCAGTGAGTCCCAACCTTCGAACTGCCCCGGAGATGAAAGAGTTAACTTTCCATGCCAGGCATGGAACACTGAGCTCGAGCTCGATTGAGATTCTGTCTGTTGCTGTTTGAACTCAAACCGTCAGATTCTTTACTCTGCCTCACTGAACAGTCGCTCTGGAGATTTCTCCTTCTGCTCGGTTCAATTTGTCGGTTAAAGTACCGCTTTTCTCGGTTTTCGACTGAATTTAAACTGTAACCTGTCAGTTCAGTCTCTGTCTGTGGTATTCGTGAGTACTAGATAGGTTATATTGTTTTCTATTCTGTGTGGAACTTGTAAACGGTTCATCGGTTCGGTTCGAACTGATAAAGTTGTTGTAAAATCTTTATTTGTACTTTTAGAGTGTGGTTACTGGTTCTTATCGGTTCTAAATAAGACGGATTTTATTACGTTTTTTTCCACGACCTGTGACACGGTCAGGAACCGATAAGAGTGTCTTGCCTGGCGGATTGCCATTAAAAGGGTAAGTTTGGTTAGGACTGGCACAATGTCTGAGAAACCCAAAAGAAAAACCGGGCCCACTGGGTTTCAACACTGGTGTGTGTGGGGAAGTCTTTGCTAAGGCTGACCCCCACACCACCTGTGTTTATTGTCTGGGGTTTGACCACCTCAATGCAGACTGCCAGATTTGTAAACATTTTCCTGCAGCTACCTAGAGGAGAGATTGGTATGCTCAGGAAAGGAGTAAAAAGTCTGCTGAACTGGATGGCCAGCCGGTTCGGTTCAAACTAGACAGGAAGGAGTGCCCCTGACCAGGGCGAGACTTCTTCGAGCAAAAGGAGAACCGATTCTGAGGAGTCGGTTCCGGCTAAGAGAACAAGAAAGGAAAAATCAGCTGGTGTGGATCCAAAAGTTTCTTCTCAACGCTGAGGAAATAGCAAAGCGATAAAAATTAGTAGTCGCTTTCGATTCCTGGTCAACCGGCACTGTCAGGAAGGCACTCGTTCAGCCGGTTCCACGGTTCAAGATTGTGATTTAGAGGAATATTATGAACCGGAGGAGGAGGAAGAGGAGTATGAGGAAAGTGAATGTGGTTTTGAAAGTCTGGATGTGCCCATTGACCCGGACATCTCCCCAGACAGACCTTCAGGAGTGTCTCCTCCTAGGCTTTCTGAGTCCCCCTCCCATTTCATGTTTTATAAGAAAGTGGCCGAAACCCTTTAGCTTCCTATGGAAGAAGCTGTGGCTGACCAGGAAGAGCCTGACTATATGGAAATGATGGATATCCCAGAGTCTAGGAGGCTGTCTATTCCCTTACACAAATCTTTTGGGAAACAGACATTTAAGATTTTAAAGACTCCTAATACTATACCTACTGTGGATAAAAGAATGGACAAGAGGTATACTCTGTCAGGCTCAGATACGGAGTTCCTTACACAACAATGCAGCCATGTTGGGGTAGTGCAGGCTGCAGCCTGTGATAAGGCTAATATTCCCTTGGCTTCACACCCCCAGACAAGGACTCCAGGAGGATTGATGCCATGGCAAAGAAACAGTACATGGCAGCATCCTTGGGACTCAGACAGGCCAATTATATGGCCTATACTGCTAGGTATCAGAAATCTAGATGGGACACTGTCATGGCACGAGCAAAAAATGTCCCTGGCCAGCTTGCCAAGGAGCTGGAGCAGGTGGCTGCCGATGGTATTGAGGCATCCAAGGTGCAATTCCATGCTGCAGTGGACTCCAATGATGTTTCATCTAGAGTCATGGCTACATCTGTGGCACTTAGTAGAATGGCTTGGCTCAGATGTACTAGCCTGTCACAGGATACCCAGACTAAGGCCATGGATTTTCCTGTTGTGGGTAATTCTCTGTTTGGGGAGCAAACAGAGAATTACATGAAGAAAATGGATGAATATAGGACCACCTATAGGAGTGCCCAGGCCAAGGAAAGGCAAGCCGCTCCTCAAAGGCAGCATCCCAGGGGCAGGGGCAGGCCTTTTCATAGGCCTTTCTACCAAGCCCAGGCCTTCTCTTCTGCTTATGCTCAGAGGGGGTTCTTTAGAGGGAGAGGCAGAAGGGGTACAAGCAGGCCTGCTTCCACCCCTCAGCCTAAACCCTCCGCCAAACAGGCACCCTGATGGGTTTGCCAGGGTCGATTCTCCACTACCTGTAGGGGGCAGGCTGGCTTACTTTGTCCAGGACTGGAAGTCTCTAACATCAGACAAGTGGGTCCTGGAAGTAGTAAGCCAGGGACTGGTTCTCAGCTTCAAAAATTTAGCTGAGAACCAGATCCTTTCCACCTGCAAATCCTTCAGAGGCACTTGCCCTAGAGGCAGAGGTCTCTTCCTCCTGGCTCTCAGAGCTGTGGAAAGGGTTCCACCCCTACATCAGGGCAAAGGATTGTATTCCAGGTACTTCCTTACCCCAAAAAGACAGGAGAATGGCGTCCATCTTGGATCTCAGATACTTAAGCACTTTTAAGCCAAATTCAAAATGGTGACTCTGGGAATAATTCTACCCTCTCTAAGGCCAGGGGACTGGCTAGTCTCCCTGGACCTCAAGGATGCCTATTTCCATATTCTCATCAGAAGCTCCCATCGAAAGCACCTCAGGTTCGAGCTGCCCTCAGGCCATTACCAATTCAGAGCAATGCCCTTCGGTCTAACCCCTGTTCCAAGGGTGTTCACAAAATGCCTGGCAGTAGTAGTTGCTTCTCTAAGAAGGCAAAGGATTGCCATCTTCCCATACCTGGACGACTGGCTCATAGTAAGCCAGTCCCCAGACCAAGTCAAGTTACACCTACAGGTAACTCAGCAACTGCTCACCTCTCTAGGTTTCCTTCTGAATCTTTCAAAGTCAGTTCTGGAGCCTGTTCAGCTCCTCACCTTCATAGGTGCAGAGCTAGATACAGAAAAGGCCAGAGCCTTCCTTCCCCTGGACAGGGCAAGGACCCTTATCACACTGGCCTCCTCATTCACCTTTCAGGAGTCTCGACCAGCAAGGCATTTTCTGCAGCTCCTGGGGCACATGGCTGCTGCTACAGCAGTGGTGCAGGGAGCAAGATTTCAGATGAGGGACATTCAGTTCCACTTGAGAGCCTTTTGGTCTCAGAAAAAGGACCCTCTGACCAAACTGATCCCAGTGAGTCGAACCCTGATCCAGGCCTTGCAGTGTGGCAGGATCAGAACAATCTAATACAGGGAGTTTCCCTTGTCACTCAGTCTCACTCTTTAATCCTTACTACAGATGCCTCCCTCTTGGGGTGAGGGGCCCACTTGGGAGACCTGACCACTCAGGGGTTGTGGTCCCCTCAGGAATCTCTGCTTCACATCAATCTGTTGGAACTCAAAGCAGTATTTCTAGCACTTCAAGCCTTTTCCAAGTCTGTTCAGAACAAATTTATTCAGATCAGAACAGACAATACCACCACAATGTGGTATATCAACAAGTAAGGAGGCACTCGGTCTATGGCCTTGTGCACAGAAGCAATGAAGTTGTGGTCTCTGGCTTATTCCCTAAACACTTCCCTCACAGCAGTACACCTCCCAGGCAAGGACAATGTCCTGGCAGATGCTCTCAGCAGGATATCCCAGGGCCATCACGAATGGTCACTGGATCCCCTGGTTTTGGAGGTGATATTCTCCAGACGGGGCACCCCACAGATAGATCTTTTTGCAGCCCCAGACAATCACCAACTTACCCTGTTTTGCTGCAGGCCCCCAGTATTGGGCTCAGTCCCCCTGGATGCCTTAGTTCTCAGTTGGGAAGGGAAGTTCCTGTATGCTTCTCCTCCCTTCCCTCTCCTATTCAAAGTGCTAGTCAAAATCAGGTCTCAACCCTGCAAGGTGATCCTGATTGCTCCAGACTGGGCCAGACAGCCTTGGTATCCTCTCCTATTGTCCTTAGCAGTCCACCTTCCCCTGTCTCTTCCCAGGAATTACAACCTGCTAACCTGTGCTCAGGGAAGGGGTTGGTACCCGAATCTCAAATCTCTCAATCTCAAGGCCTGGCTCTTGAAGAGTTAGAGTTTGCTGATTTATACCTCTCCCAAGGTGTTATGGCTATTCTAAAGGCTTCTAGGAAGCCTTCCACCATAACTACTTATAATTCTAAGTGGAAAAGATTTTCCATATGGTGCTCTGGGAAGCATATTTCCCCAGAGTCTGCTGATCTGCCTACAGTCCTTGACTACATGGTCCATCTGAATAGCTTGGGACTCAGACCAGCTACACTAAGGATGCATCTGGCAGCTGTCTCTGCTTTTATTTCAGCAGGTAAACCCTCTTCTCTTTCAGATCACCCTGTATTCTCCATGTTTTTCAAGGGATTGCTTCATACCAATCCACCATTCAGGGACCCTGCCCCTGCTTGGGACCTTAACATTTGCTTTGCTCAGCTTATGCAACCCCCTTTTGAGCCTTTGTCCTCAGCAGAGCTTAAGTACTTGACTTGGAAAACTGTGTTCTTGATGGCCATCACTTCTGCCAGGCGCATAAGTGAGTTACAAGCCCTGTCAGTGGAGCCTGATTTTATCTCTTTCCATAGAGATAAGGTGGTCCTCAGGACTAACAGGAAGTTTTTACCTAAGGTGGTTTCAGACTTCCACCTTAACCAATCTATGTCTCTTCCTGTGTACTTCACTGACTATTCCTCCTCTGGTGAGAGGAGGCTGCACAGTTTAGATGTGAAAAGAGCCCTTAGTTACTACATAGAACGTACCAAGGGTCACATGTTTGACTCTCTCCAACTGTTCCTCACTTATGGTGAGGTTGGTAAAGGAAAACCTGCCACTAAAAGATCCATTGCCAGGTGGATTGTCTCTTGCATTCAATTTTGCTATGAAAAACTAGGTAAGGTTCCACCCTCAGGCCTGAGGGCTCACTCTACTAGAGGTACAGCTGCCTCCCTGGCTGCTGCCAGGGATATTCCTATCTTAGAGATATGTCAAGCAGCTACCTGGAAAACAGTTCACACTTTTACCAAGCATTACTCTCTGGATATCCAGGCTAGGAGTGATGCTCGGTTTAGCACAGCTGTGCTTCAGAGCCTATTTCCTAAGTAGGTTCTGTCCCTCCTCCATGGAGGTACTGCTTGGTAGTCTGCTATTGTCAGAATACAGCAAGACATCATGTTGTTTGAAGAAAAAATTACTCACCTTAGTAATGTTGTTTCCTCTAATGGAGTCTTGCTGTATTCTGACCTCCACCCTGCCTTCTCCTCTCAGAACCTTTGTTTTTGGGATGTGAGTGGGCAGTAGCAGTGTTGGCAATTAGGAGGTGCCCTACCTTTTTCATTATCAGCCTCTTTTCTTTGGATGAGTGGGTGTTGTGTTTATTTCATTTTTTGGGTTTCCTGACTTGAGTCTTTGTTTTGGGACCAAAAAATGTGTTATTATATTTAGTAGCCAGTTGGCTAGTGTAGGTTTACAGCTTCCACACAGGACCTTAGTGAGTTTAGCTCGTAAAGATCTGACGGTTTGAGTTCAAACAGCAACAGACAGAGTCTCAACCGAGCTCAAGCTCAGCGTTTCATGCCTGGCATGGAAAGTTAACTCTTTCATCTCCGGGGCAGTTCGAAGGTTGGGACTCACTGCTATTGTCAGAATACAGAAAGACTCCATTAGACGAAACAACATTACTAAGGTGAGTATTTTTTCTTATTGAGCAAAAAAAGATAAAGATCCATTGGATTGTATTAATTATAGGCCTATTTCATTACTGAACTGTGATTACAAAACTATTGCAAAAGTATTGGCTGTGAGAATTTCTGCTGTTTTAAATAAACTTATAGGTAAAGAACTGGTAGGGTTCATACAGGGCAGGCAAGCAGCAGAACATTTTAGGAGACTATTCTCTGTCATATGGGCAGCTAAATCAGTGAAGAACAAAAGAATGCCAACTACATCTATTTCCTTAGATATAGGAAAGGCGTTTGACTCCTTTGAATTGAACTATTTATATAGAGTGCTTGCCATATATAATTTTGGTCCTGATATATTGAGATGGATACAAACATTGTATGCATATCCTAAAGCCAGTGTAATAACTAATGGTCTTAGATCTTCTTCCTTTGCATTACATAGGGGATCTAGGCAAGGATGTCCTCTTTCCCCTTTACTTTTTGTTCTATCTATAGAACTCCTAATCAGAAGGATTTTGTACTCGAACAAGATTCATGGAGTATTTACAGATAATTACAGTAATAAAGTTTTTGCATTTGCAGATGACATTCTTCTGACTCTTTCACATCCTTTGATCTCCTTGCAAAATGTTAAAATATTACTGCAAGAGTCTGGAGAGATTTCAGGCTTATGCATTAGCTGGTCCAAAACAGAATGCCTGATGTTTAACCATTCAGATACTGAAGTTAAGAAATTAAAAGAATTTCCTAACATCACGTGGCCTACAGAGGGGTTAACCTATTTAGGAATTAAAATATTTGACTCTCTTGAAAAAATATTGAGTGATAATTTAACTAAAATTATTAATGCCATTAGATTGGACTTAGGTGAGCACATTTACTTTTATCCCTTTGGGGGAAATTAATTCCATAAAAACAATTTGTATTTTATGAATAACTTTACTGCTAATATACCAATACATTGGTTTCTCAAAATGGATAGAATTTTTTCTACATTCTTGTGGGAAGGCAAACACCCTAGATTATCTAAACTTAAATTAAGGGCTGCCTTTAGACCAAGTGGTTTTGCTCTCCCTTGGTGGCAAGGCTATTTTTGAGCCTACAAACTAAAGCAGTTAGCTACTTGGTTTTTACCTCAGAATAACCCAAATGCTCCACTATGATTAAAGACAGAAAGAGAACTTGTAACTCCTCAAAAATTGCCAGATTTGTTTTTTATACATGTTCCATCAAAACTAGTCAACCCTTCAGCAATACAGGTTTCAGTAATGGCAGGTAAAAAGTTCGATCAGCTTAAAAAAGATAAACTGGGACCTGTAACATTTATGCCCATTTGGGAAAATTCTTGCCTTACTGGAGATAAGAAAGGTATCCCAGATATAGATTGGAAGAAAAAGAGGATAAAAAACATTGGAGATAAATTGAGTGGGGAGACTAGGCTTATGTCCTTTGAGGAAATTTGATGAAAATTTAAATTGAACAAATGGGATTTCTGGATGTATTTACAGTTAAGAGGCATCTTATCCAAAAGATACTCAATCACAATTTTACTATCTTTTCGTTGAATGCATGGTCAAACCTTTTTAAAATAGCATTCCTTCCAAAAGGTTTTAGCCTTATTTATAAATATTTGCATGAATCAGATGGAAATCTAACAGACTCTGCTAGAGAAAAATGGCAGAAAGAATTGGGAATATGTATTTCTAAAGACTCTTGGAATAAGCTGTGGGAGAATGCTATCAAGACATGTAAGGAAACACAAGGTAGATTGGTTCAATTTAAAATTTTGCATTATTACTATTACTCCCCACAAACTCTCTATAGGTTGGGTATAATGTCCAATGACTGTTGTTGGAGATGTGGCCAGTCAGATGCAGGACTGGTG
Source organism: Neoceratodus forsteri (assembly GCA_016271365.2). Lineage (NCBI taxonomy): Eukaryota > Metazoa > Chordata > Ceratodontiformes > Ceratodontidae > Neoceratodus > Neoceratodus forsteri. The sequence goes on along the minus strand of CM057459.1, from coordinate 1,298,044,939 downwards.
CATTTATTATGGTCATGTAGAGAAGAGAGGGAGCAATGGAAACAGATACATGGCATTTGCCAATCCATATTAAAGCTGAATTTTCCCTTTTTGCCTTCATTATATATTCATGGGGATATATCAGTTATCACATTCATTTTGAGAGCCAGGAAGTTATGGATTTGTGCAATGGCTTTGGCTTATAAAAGATTAAATTCTTCAATTTTGAAATCTAGATTTAGTAGTTGCCGTATTGGTCCTTGCAAGAATAGATCCAGAAGCAAATGATTTGATACCTTTTAATGGACCAACATAGATGTAACAACAAGAACAAAGTGCTCTAGCTTTTGGACCAACCAATCGTTCTTCAGAAGCTAATCCAGCTAATTAGGTTCTGAAGAAGGACTGGTTGGTCCGAAAGCTAGAGCACTTTGTTCTTGTTGTTACATCTATGTTGGTCCATTAAAAGGTATCAAATCATTTGCTTCTGGATCTATTCTTCAATTTTGGAAAGATCCCAAAGCTCCTTCCATCCAACAGTCGTTAGATTCACTAAGTGGGGTGGTTAATAATGAGAGAATTAGTTACACAATTATAGGGAAGAATGAAATGTTTGAAAATGTATGGGGCCCTTTCTTAGAATTTCTTGGAATTTTGTGATAAGGTAGTAGCTTAGATGTAGCATCATACTATTTCTTAATAAGTATATGCTGTATGTGTATTTGTGTTCATATAGAATATTTATTTTAGTAAATAATCTTTGGCATTGGATAAGCTTGATTGAAAGATATTTAAAATGTTATTGTATCAGTTTTCCTATGATAATTCTGTCAGGAATATTTTTCTGGTAATGTATTTATTGAATAATCAATAATTTTAATGAGAAAAAAAAATGTGGTCCCAGAGGACACAGGGGTACCCACTTTGCCAGAGGAGCAGTCATCGGCGGACGATGAACCAAAACTGATCATCCTGGAATCCACTGAAGAAGTGTTTGTCCCACCCTATCATTCTGAAAGGACTATGAAACCCTTGTTGAAATGTTGTGCACAAAGGAGTACACATCATGCCCAGATCTCTGCCCAGACCTGTGTTTACTCCCCTAAAAGACTGAAAATCCTTCACCCTTTCAAAAAAAATGCTGTACCAATAGAGCAAGGGGGCTAAGATGAAAATGTTGGTAACCTGTGTTAATTAAATTTTATTCAGATGTGACTATGAAATGTACTTTATTATCATGACAATGCTATAGAATTATTGAAGGCCTTCATTTGCTAGACACCTTAAAACATGCATGCATGCTGCAACTGCATGCTGTAATCTCTAAAATACTCTTATTTAAATAGTTGCTCAATGTCCATCTAGACTTTGTAAATATGTGAGTCATGTAAATAGAAAATGTTATTGTCTATGCTCAACAGATTCCTATAATGGACTTGGTGTGGATACCAAGTTTTTTAGGCGGGGCAGAGTATAACTTCCCCCCCAAAGAGGTGGGCTTTACCTTAAATTATCTACTTGGGCATCCCCTTTGCCCTCCATCTGGCCTTGTTCCAGCCCTGGTGTTCTGCCCTCTTGTACCTGGGCTAATATCCAGTTTGAGGCTTGAATCTGTGTCGTATAATTGTGTATGAATAGATTCTGCATGAATGTGCAAGCTGACACCCTTGCGCTATAACTTTAAGAGCTCTGTACCTGTATATAGTGTTAATAGCCTGTGTGGGTTCCAAGTGCTTCGGTGCTCATGACCAGCCAGGAAATCCACATTCAGACTCCACTGTTGTGCCAGATAATAGTGCAGAAGGAGCCCTATTGACTGCTGTAAATGTTTAATTCTAAAACTGAACAGATTGTTATAAAAATGGACTTTAAAGTTGGACAGTTGGCTGTCTGCCCTTTGACAGCCATCTTGCCACTTTGACCTTTCTGTTTCAGCCAATCAGAACTCAGAGGGTCCTGTGGGGTCCTTAGCTATGACTGCTGGGAAGAATAGAGGACTGCGTGTTTGGTGCCCTCCGAGTGGCCAATCAGAAAGCCAGAACTGTGATTGACAGGGCCGGCCTGGTGGCACTAAGGGTTGAGGTGCTGGACGGCACACCTCGTGCTACGCTGGTGACCTGGGTTTGGGAATGAGCCTGGTTCATCAGGGGTCAGCTGGGGGGAGGGCAGGAGCAGGAGCAGGATTGAGCAGCTTTATGGCAGCTCTCCTCTCCTGAGGAGGGGAAGGACACTGTTAGGCACTTGGCGGCAGCCGTGTGATCAACACGGTTTCCTGTCTGGGCTATGGCCTTTCATGCTGGCGTCCTCCAGGAGTGGGGGACTTAGGCTTCCATAGCTGCCTCCATAACCATGAAAAAGCCTAGCCCCATTGCCGTGTTGCATGATCTCCCGTAAGGGGGTGACAAGGGCACAGGATGACTGGTCTGCTGACACCTAGCCCTCACTGGCAGTAGGGATAAAATGTCCCTATTAAAAGAAAGAACTGTGATTGACAGCCTCATCTACCAGTCAGATCTCAGTATTGTGTTTCTTCAGTCAGGCAAGGACTGTTGAACTGGCAGTCGCCAGAAGCTCTTGAGAAGAGAGGGAGCTTCTCTGTGTATCCCTTGGCTTGTGGCACGGGCCCCTACCATTAAGCTGAGCTGGCCCCTTCAGCTTAGGAAGGGACAGAGACTGACTTATAAGTTGGAACAGATTTGTCAAAGCTTGTTTCACTGACTTTGCAAGCCAGAGTCGAAATAGCCAATTGGTATTATTTGTGGTACTGGGTGGGGAAGTGGATAGGTTCAGCGTCCCAGGGGGTTGTACTAGCTTGTCATCTGACCCACTTTTCCTTCTGCTCTGGGTGGAGGTACCACACTAATTTTATATCTTATGGTAACGAACCTCTTTTTCCATCAGTAACAGAGCCCAGGCCCCTTAACCTGTATTGTGGTCACCAGGCAGGGGTAGTAGCCCATTGGTGCATGGCACTCAGGTTACATGTTATTACCATATGTATACAGTATTGTGTCATCCTCATATAACTGATGACCCAGGTAACCAGACTTATATGCTACCCTATTTAAATAATATAGAAATACTATAACACATACACACACACAGACACACACAGACACACACACACACAGACACACACACACACACACACACACACACACACGCTGCTGCTCTCCTAGGATATAAAGTAGTCCAGAAGTTGTGGGACCTGTTTTATCACAAGAACCCACCCCACTGTACATGTAGGAACAGACATGAGGGGTGTGTTTTGGGGTTGTAAACCCTACTGCTCACCCCATTTCATGAGTAAATTAGGTAAGATGGATGCAGCATGGGAGAATGGGGTGAGCATTTGGTTTCACAGCCAAGAAAACACCCTGATATTCCTGCATGCTATCAGTGATGAACAGATGTAAACTTAGGAGCCCTAAAGTTCTATTTCCCTACTTTGATACTTCAACCCTAATGATGCATTAACAAAGTTTTTTGCAATGAATTTCCTTACTTTTTGAGAAAGTATAATCGTAGCCTTATTTGATTATAGGAGCGGTAGGAGGGCCCTGTGCTCCCATCCATGCCCATTGTAACTGTTCCTCATTTCCATGTGCAAGCACAGGAACCTCTGGGCCCTGTGCTCCTATCAGTATACAGTGAGTGGTAGGGCCCTGTGCTCTCATACATGCCTATTGTACTTGTCCCTCATTTCCATGTGGGACTGTAGGGCCCTCCTGGCTGTTCTGCTCTGTTCTGTTCTGGCCCTTCCTACACTCACATCAGTCCATAGTGAGCAGAGGGCCCTGTGCTCCCATGCATGCCTACTGTATGTCATTTCCCTCATGTGCATGTGGGACTCCAATCAGTGCATAGTGTGTTGTGATACCACTTTGCCCTACAAAGCAGTACTGCTGCCATGTTGATAATGCATGCCACAGTATAGGTCATATGTGCCCCATTCATTACAATTCACCAGCAATTTGAAACAGGGCCTGGTAACATGCAAAACAGCTTAGTACACCCAAAGGTGCACTAAATGACCCACAGCACTGAAGCTGTATCTTGAAGTGTTTTTGAGATATAGCATCTGAAAAGTACCACAACCATCAATGTTACCCTAAGGGAAATTCTGAAACTTCAAAGTGTTATAACTCTGCCACACAGTAACATTTTTCTACCAAACCAGCTGAATGCACATCTTTTGGGCAAGTCCTTTGTACCCTGAAAATTTCAGCCCAAAAGCCCAAACTGTTTTTCAGTTATGAAGTGACAAAGAAACAGACATATCTGGAAAAGTATTGTCAGAAACTACGGCAGTACCCTAGTTCTTTTGGCAAAAAATGTCGCAATTAAGCAGTTCAAACTAAGTTAGCCTCACAACAGAACTACCCCACAAGATAATGCATGCAAAATTTCATGCACATCCATTGAAGGGTTGCTGACTTATTAAGGTGCAAAGTATGCAAAACTAGAAGACTGCGAAAATGGAAAAAAATTGTAAATTTAGGGATGTTTAATACACAATATCTCAGAAACCACAAAAGCAATTCAAATGAAATTAGCAACAATAACAGATCTACTCCACAAAATTATGCTTTGAAACTTTCATGCATATCTGTTGAATGGTTGCAAAGTTATTAAAGTGCAAAGTATGCAAAACTGGATGACTGCCAAAATGGGAAAAAACACATATATTTAAGGATATTTGAGACACAGTATCTTCAAAACCACACACGCGATTCAAATGGAATAAAAGACATCAACAGACCAGTCCTATGAAATGATGTATGCAAAATGTTATGTACATATGTTGTAGGGCTCAAGAGTTATTAAAGTACAAATTATGCAAAACTGGAAGACTGTTAGTAAAAATAGAAAACAGTGGTAGCACCCATGTAGAGCGCTGATTATTGAGCGCTGCACTTTTGAGCGACTCAATAATAGCGCTCTACAAGAGAGCGAGTAGTGCAATACCTCGCTACATCCTGTGTAGCAAAAATCCAGTAACTTGCCCCGTGGTCCGCATCCCCCTTGGAGTTGGTTAATTAAGTTCGGGGGCGCGGGGGGCTTTCCCCCACAAGGGGTGCACGGGGGTGTGTGCGGCTGCCCTGCATGAAAAAATGATTTCTGTGTGGTTAGTCAGGTATTGTAGTGACCATCGCTAATTGCAATGGTCGGTACAATATCTGTCGCCCTTTTGACTATGGACTCAAGTTTGCTTGCTCCATGTGTTGGCAGTCTTTCTGACCCGCCTTTATCACATGGAACCAAAAAAACATGTAAGTTTAATGATGTTTGAGACACAATATCTTACAAATCACACAAGAGACTGAAATTAAATTTATCACATTTATAGATATACCCACTGAGGGTTCTGAAGTTATTAAGGTGCAAATATGCGAAACTGGAAGACTGTGAAATGGGAATAAAACATCTAGTTTAAGGATGTTTGAAACAAAGTATCTCAGAAAATGCAGAACGGATTCACATGACATTTATCACATCATGAGGTCTTCCTCCAGAGCTTAGGCATGCCAAATTTCATGCAAATTCATTGAAGGATTGCAAAGTTATTAAGGTGCAAAGTATGCAAAACTGGATATAAATTTTCTCATAGGAAATAATGGAAAATTGAAAATTTAATAACTTTGGAACAGATTAATATTTTTTCATCAAACCTTCAAAAGGCACATCTGTGACTCAAAGGCTTTCCACCCTGAACATTTCAGACCACAATATAAAGGCCTTTCTGAGATACAGGTGGACAAAGAAACGTGGAAAACTAGTAAATTTAGAATTTTTTTACAGTTTCTATCTCACAAACCGCACAACAGATTTTTGCCTACCCTTGGAGATTATGCATGTCAAATTTCATACAAATCTGTTGAGTGGTTCTAATGTTATTAAGCTTCAAAGTTTTGGGTTTAACATAGAAGTTTGCACTCAACCTTAATACAATGGCGCTACCACGCCAGTATTTTATATATACTGTATATATATATATATATATGTGTGTGTATGTATAATTTATAAAGCTGTCATAGATCTCCAAAGGCCTTTCTACAACGGTATGCTTTTAAACCTCTTTTGAAGGCCACCACTGAGAAGGCCTCCCTCAGTGCGCTATTAAGTGTGTTTCAAACTACAGGGTCAATGACTTCCCAAATGAGTTATCCCCCCCAAGGACTTAAATCTGGCCCTCAGGATAGTCAGGAGACCCTCCTTGGTGGAGAGAAGATGGCATAAGGATTGGTGGGGATTCAACAGCTCAGACAGGTGGCTAGGACCCAACCCATATAAGGCCTTATATGTTAGTAAACAAATCCTGAAGCGAACACGCCACTTCACCGTCAGCCAGTGCAGTTCACACAGGATCGGGATACTTGACAAGAAATCAGTAGGCTTGTCAGCAACCTAACCACTGCATTCTGCACCAGCTGCAGGCATCGCAGGGAACCTCCACTGACCCTGAGGTAGAGCACATTACAGTTGTTGAGCCTGGACGTCACAAATGCATGCACAAGCATTGGTAAATCCTTTGGAGGGGATAAGGGATTTAATCCGGCTGACTGTAAAAGCCACTCTGGACTACAGCCTACACCTTATCCTCAAATGTTAGCCTCTCATCCAGAATGATCCCCAGATTTTTCACGTTCACAGAGACAAGCCTAGAGGACCCAAGCTGAAGCCTCAATAATTCTTCAGCCACCACCGCCCCCCCCAACAACCCAGCTTGATTACAGTACCTCAGTCTTATCTGAGTTAAGTCTCAGTCAGCTAGATGCCATCCAGCCTTTAATCTTAGTCAGGCACAAATTTAGCACTTCAAGTGTGTCAGGCATTCTGGGTGCAAATGACAGATCATCCGCATAGCGGTGAAACCTCACTCTGTATCGCCTGATGAGCATTCCTAGGGGCAGTATATACACTGCAAAGAACACAGGAGGGAGGACGGATCCCTGGGGCACACCACAGAGCAGGGGCATTGGGAGTGAAGTTGAAGTTCCCATTACTAACCTTTCATTCTATCCCTGAGGTAGGACTCAAACCAAGAGATGACAGTGCCAATGAGTCCACAGTACTCCTTCCGATGGTCCAACAGCAACCCATGGTCTACAGTATTAGACACTGAGGAGGATCAAGGAGAATTAAAATTGACATCTCCCCACATCTCTTGCCCGGAGGAGGTCATTATGCACCCTGACCAACGTGATCTTGGTGCTGTGTTTAGACCTAAAATCAAAGAGAAGGGGCTCATAGATGTCATAGGTTTTCAGGTGTGTGTCACGTTATGGTGCCACAATCTTCTCGGTAACCTTTCCTAAAAAGGGCAGTTTAGAGATGGGATGATAATTCTCCAGGATGTCCGGATTCAGAGATGTTTTTTCAGAAGGGGCAGACCCAGTGCATTTTTCAGTGCATTGGGGCCACCAAACAATCCCTGTGAACACTGGACTCAGCAGCCCTACACAGCTCACAAGTAGTTGCATCGTACCTGGTTCTAGTTCATAAAATGTGAGCCACAGCTCTGAGATTACCTCACAAACCTTTTCCATGATAACTTGCCTACATTCTTTCCAGGAAAGCCAAGCGCATCCATGAGGTGCTGGCTCAATTTGACCAGTTTTCTACAGTATGCTTGGTGAGATCCCAGCCTGAATAGAAGACATCCTGTCTGAGAAAAAAGAAACTCCTTGCACTTTGTAGATGAACTAGCCATTAAAGACTGCCAACAGGTACTTTAGGAGTGAGAACTGATGGCAGAGAACTAAACAGGTAAAAATTTCCCTGGTCTTTGGGGCTAGTCACAGACCCAATTACCTCTTTGAAGGGAGAAGCAAGATTCTTAATGGCACAGTACTAAACAATTTGAAAAATGCCCTGGCCTTCAAGACTTGTCATGGCTCCCAAACCTTCCCTCAGAAGGAAGATAATTGGCAGGGGACCTGAATAATTAAATTTTACCTATTTTATGGGGGCCTGTCACAGCAACCTCCTTTACACACAAACACACATGCACGGATGTGCACATGCATGCACGCACACACACACACACACACACACACACACACATATGTACACACGCAAACCTTTTTCATCAGACAGCAGAGGAGCAGGCAGGGGACCTAATTAATTACCCACTGCCATGGTATTGGTACCCCCCCATAAGTGCCCCCCCATCCCCATGCCACCACCTGGACCACCAAATCCACTTTTAGATGAGAAGCCATGGGAGGGGGAGGAGCCATGGAGGGGATGGGGGCTTGATTGTTATTACTGTCCATGACCTGTCATGGCCCCCTCCACCACAATAGCTCTCCTTTAAAGCAGAGTGGAGTAATCAGAGACCTTATATTGTTTTTCTTTACTTGTCATGGACCTCCACCCCAACAACCTTGCCTGAAGTCCTCCACGGATTGCCCCCCATGCCACATGGAGGGTGGGAAGGGGAGGACCATCCTCCAGCCCACCCAGTGACTCTCACCTGGGCATTATTATTGACGACAGTTTGACGCTGAAATTCCAGGTGTCATCTGCCGTCAAATCCTCTTTTTACCATCTGAGGAATATTGCTCGGGTGAAACACCTTGTTCCTCCGGCTGACCTCCCGACATTAGTCCATGCCTTTGTTACTTCTCGCCTTGACTACTGCAATGCCCTGTACCTAGGGCTGCCGGGGGTTGATATCCGCCGCTTGCAGCTGGTGCAGAATGCTGCAGCCAGGCTTTTGATGGGGACATCTATAAGGAATCATATTACGCCTGTGCTGCGCGAACTGCACTGGCTGCCGGTTCAGTGGCGGATCACCTTTAAGGTCGGTTTACTGACCTATAAAGCCCTACACGAACAGGGACCGCGATATCTTCAAGATCTGCTTGTTCCCTACCGTCCCTCCGCTCACTCCGCTCCACCGGCGAGGGATTGCTAGAGGTTCCCAGGGTTCGTTTAAAAACATCCGGGGAGCGCGTTTTTATGCTGCCTCTACCCTGTGGAACTCTCTACCTGGTCGGATACGAAGCTGCCTGACCGTTGAAAGCTTTAAGTCAGAACTGAAAACCTATTTATTTCAAAAGGCGTATGGGGAGTAGTTATTGCACTGTATTGAAATTATATTGTATTGTTGTTTGTTATGCTGTATGTATGTTTTATATGTATTTAACTGTTTTATTGTACAGCGCTTTGATTTCGAAAAGCGCTTAAAAATAAACTTTTACTTACTTTACTTACTCATCTAAAAGTGGATTTGGTGGTCCAGGTGGTGGCATGGGGATGGGGTAGGTGGATAGGGCTTCATGAAGCCTACGCCAATCATTTTTTGTTTCCTCCCTTTCGGTCCCCAGTCATGCTTCATGTAAGTGTGTGTGCATGGAGCTGCATACCTGCTACAGAACTGTGGCCCCTTCCTTCTATGTCGATTGAGCACCGGTGCTACCACCCGACGACCACCAGGTGGAGATCAAGGGCCGAGATGGCATGCCTTCCCACCCTAGGAGGAGAGAGCTGTCTGAGAGAAGCTCAGTTCTCTCCTCCCCTCCCAGCTGACCCCCAGCAACTCAATCTCACTCCCAAGTTCAGGTCGCCGGCACGGCAGGAGGTAAGGCACATAGCCCCTCAGCCATCCGTGCCACTGGGTCACTCCTGTCATACCACTTCTAAAAGTAAATGAAAGTGTCTGCTGAAGGGAGAGAGGTAGCAGTGGGGAACCTGTTTAATTTTTTTGCTAGCCTTCAGGGACCTGTCACCACCCCACACCCTCAAAGAGTAATGAGCTTTGAATGAGCTTGGCATATCCAGCAGATCAGGGTTTGATTCTTACAACCTCCACTTGCATACTGTGTGACTCTGAGCAAGTCATTTAAGCACACCAGTGCTCCCAACTCACCCTTGAAAACAGGCACCTGTGCCCAGTGGGGCCTTACCCGGTTACCAATAACTGCACACACACAACTGCTTCTTGTAAAAGGAAGGAGTAATTGACAGGGGACCAGTTATATTCTGACTATCATCCAAGACCTGTCACAGCACCCTCTTCACAAATGATTCTCTCCTTCTGGGGAAAGTCGGGGGCCTTGAAAATTCCCATTGGCCAGGACAGTTTCACAACTAGAAAAGAATGTGTTTATTCCTAGACAGAAAAAAACACTAGTATCTTCTGACCATTTCCAAAAATAATCATATGTGATATTTTTATAATGCTTGAATCTACATTTTGAAAGCCATAACATTTGAACACTTAATGCAGTTCTCCTGTGTTGCTACATGCATATACATGGCAATATAATATGTTAAAAATGACAGGACTTAAAATGTATTGAACAGTTTTATGTTTTTTATATATATATATTTTTTTTGTCTTTGGTAACCGGGTAAGGCCCACTAGGCACAAGTGCTTCTTTTTAGGGGCGACCTGGGAGCACTGGGCAGTTAAATGACTTGCTCAGAGTCACACAGTATGCAAGTGGAGGTTGTGAGAATCAAACTCAGGTCTAGTCTGCTGGATGTACCAAGCTTGTTCACCCCTCATTCCTCTAACCTCTAGGTTATACTGCCATATTGATATGAAACATTTTATGTTTTTTATATTGATATATTGTATGGTCACTGTAGTAATATATTTATGATATGTCTACTTAGTTGACTCCAAGCTTTCATTTAAAAAACAGATAAGTCTCTAGCCCTAATGATTCCAAAGTTATCACATTTTAAAGAAAATGTATTTTGAAATGTCTAACTCTAGAGCTGTTGGGGTTAGAAACTTAATATTCTTTCAATGAAAGCTTGGAGTCCAGCTGTTAATGATGTTGTTATTATATCACTATTATGTAACAGTAGTAATTAGGTTATTAATATAGAAACAGGTAGTTTTCTGTAGCTATAGTTATATATTCTTTGCAAAAAAAGGCTCTACAATGCCGATTAGACAAATATTTTGTTGACTGACATTACAGCGACATATTTTTGTCGACCGCAATTTGCAGTTGACATAAATCCATCGGAGAAACAGTTACTGTTTACTGGAGGGCTTCGCCCCTCATGAGGGAAGCTCTGCCCCCCCCGGGACATATGAACATACGCAGTTTGCAAGCAGATAAAGGCCTAGTGGTCTATCAAGTCTGCTCGAATGTGCAGCTAACACCCCTTGTTCTGCAGTTGCCCATCCCACCCTTCCTTTCCTTGACCCTCCCCCTTGCCCTGTCCCAGCCCGTTTTGAAGCAATCCACTGTTCTACTTGATACCACTTCCACCGGTAACGCATTCCACCCAGCTACCACCCTTTCCATAAAAAAGTGTCTCTTCATCTCCCTCCTGAACCTTCCTCCTACCAGTCCCTCCCCTCCCTTACTTTGAACAGCCCTTCTGTACCTGTCTTGTTTATTCCTTTCATGTACTTGAAGGTTTCAGCCATCATATCCCCCCATCCCTCCTTTCCTCCAGCGAGTACATGTTCAACTCCCTCAGCCTCCTCTCATATGGTAAGTCTCCCAGCTCCTTGATCATCTTTGTCGCCCTGCGCTGCACCCCCTTCAGTAACTTAATGTCCCTCTTCAGATATGGGAACCAGTACTGGACACAGTACTCCAGGTGCGGTCTAATTAATGATCTATATAGTGGCAGAATCACCGCCCCACCTCCTTGAGGATATACCCCTTGCAATGCTACCCAGCATTTTGTTGGCCTTTGCAGCTGTCTTCCCACATTGTGCCGAGTTGTTCATTGACCCTGTAATGAGCCCCCCAGATCCTTCTCCTCCTCTGTCTCGGCTAGCTGCCCTCCCCCCAGCTGGTAACTCCTCCTTGGGTTTTTGGCCCCCAAATGCAGCACCTTGCACTTTTTGGCATTGAACCCCAGTTGCTAGGTGTCCAACCAGGTTTCCGGCTTTGCCAGATCATCCTGCAACCCCTGCCATCTCTCCCTAGGTCATCCACCACTGCTCCCATCTTGGTGTTGTCGGCAAACAGACTGATCTTGTTCTTGATGCCCAGTGATGTATCTGCAATGAATATCCCAAACAACACTAGTCCCAACACCGAGCCCTGTGGAACACCATTCATCACTACCCTTGGGGATGAGAGCTCCCCTCCCACCACCACCCTCTGTTGCCTTCCCTGAAGCCAGTTCCCTACCCATCTCATGAGCTTTGCACCCAACCCTGTGCCTTCTAACTTACTTCCCAGCCTCCCATGCGGCACTGAGTTGAATGCCTTACTGACGTCCAGGTACAGGACATTCACTGCATAGCCCCTGTCTAATTGCCTAGTTACCCAGTCATAGAAATCCACCAGGTTGGTTTGGCAGGATCTGCCACTTACAAAGCCATGCTGTCTGCTGTCCTGTAGCCATTTGGCCTCCAGGAGGGCCACCAGCCTCTCCTTCAGGATAGTTTCCATCAGCTTACCCACGATGGATGTGAGGCTCACCGGTCTTTACTTCCCCAGTTCATCTTTGGGTCCGCTCTTGTGGAGGGGCACCACATGAGCCATCCTCCAATTCTGAGGTACACACCCTGAGTGTAGTGAGGCATTGAATAAGTCTGCCAAAGTGCCTGCTAGAACCTCTGCCAGCTCCTTCAGTACCCTGGGGTGGATGCCATCTGGGCCTGGTGCTTTGTCCACCCTCAGTGCCCTCAAACCCTCCAGAACCCTGTCCTCCATTATTTCCCCCTGTTCGTCAATTAGGGACTTAAGGATAATCAACTCTGAGTCAGAGTTGATTCAGGAAGGGGGTACAGGTCCGGAGAAAGAGTGTTGGGGTCCCAGGTGGACTTTACAGCGAACTGTCAATGCTGTTGACATCAACATGTTCACTGTAAAGGTTTCGCTGTGCAGAGGGCATAACGCAAAAAAACCTGCATTAATGCACCAGTTAGGGTAACTTGATGCCACAAAAGTATAAAGCTCATCCCACCTCACCTCACCCCCAAGTAGCAAAGGAAAAAACATCAGGGTTTTGGGTCTCCGGAGTCTAGGCGAATCAGTGGCAGGGTCTTCCTTGGGGGGTTGTCAACTCTAATGCCACCCCATTCCATGAGCAAACAATGTCACACGTGATCTCCTTTCTTCAAGCAGGGGCCATAGGAGGAGGGGGGAGCATTATAGTTGACAACCCCCAAGGTAGACCCCACCACTGATTTGCCAAGACTCTGGAGAAACCCTAATGTTTTTCCTTTTGCTGCTTGGGAGGGGTGGGAGGGTATCAGGGTGGGAAACCCTAATGCCACATTTCCCTACTTTTGTGACATTAAGTTACCCTAACTAATGCATTAACACAGTTTTTTGCAAATAATGTCCTTACTTTTTTAGATAGTATACTAGAATCCTTATTTTTGCCTGTGGGAGTGCAGGGGTTTGGAGGGCCCTGCGCTCCTGTCCCTCCATAGATGCATAGATGCATGCATACAAGGGATTGGAGATTCCCAGGGTCCATTTGCCAACATCAGGAGCTAGGTCATTTGCTTATGCTGCTCCGACCATGTGAAATTCTCTACCTCGTTGGATAAGGGATTGCCCGTCCGTTGAGGCCTTCAAATCTGCCTTAAAAACCTATTTATTTGAGTTGGCATATGCTGACACTTGAATTCCTGCTATGTTTAGAAATTTTGATTGCGTGTTTTTAAAAATATTGATTATACTGTTTTAAATTTATTGGATATACTATGTAAAAAGCTATGATCTATGTGGAATAGTGTTTCAAAAATAAAGTGTGGTTGGATGTATGTTGCTGTGGAAGCACAGGGCCCACATTTCAGCCAAAACAGCAATCAAATTGTCAGCATAGCCTTGTGGTTACCCCACCACTTGAACGCCATATTGAGACTTTTCAAATCCCTGCTGAAATGTCATTCCGCGCCACTGCAACGTCATTCTGTGCCACACATACGAAAGCACATTTTGGACAGGATTTGAAAAATGACACCTGTCACATCCATGAGCTGGTGTAAAAAAAAATGGACATGTTGAAAATTTGGGGTTGAAATATTTAAAATTAGCAAAGTTACTTGCGGGCATAGTAAAATTCAACATATGCGCATAACTCTGCCATTTTTAAATATTTTAACCTTAAATTTTCAACATAGCCTTCTTATGACTCCACCTCATGAACATGAGCAGTGCAAATTTTTAAATCCAGCCCAAAAGGTGATTTCGCCAAGCGACTGCAAAATTGCCTTTTGGGCCAGAGTTGTGGAATTCTGCCACTGGTGTTCATGAAGTGGGGTCCCCAAAAGGCCACGTTGAAAATTTGATGTCAAAATATGCAAAAATGGCTGGGCTATGTATCAGAGTTGAAAACCCCATTGAAATACACTGAACCGCACTTACCTTAGTTTCTCATATTGCAGTCAGCGGTACCAGCAGCAAGACATGTCTTCGATTGGAGAGTGAATCTTTGCCTGTGACCTGTTCAGGTGAGTGTGGAGTGTAGGGTGTGGGTGTAGGGTGGTGGGTGCTGAGTCAGAGGTGGGGGGGTCTGATTGGTGAGGGACCATTTTATTTTTTGCATGTTTGGAAAAAAAGCATCAAAAGGGACCGTTTTCTTTATTTCAGATTTGGGCAGAAATGGGAGGGTGGGGTGCCACTAGACACCAGGGAAGGATAATAGAAAGTAAGGGGGATGGCAATTGGAGCCTGGGGGGTGCCACTAGACACCAAGGAAAGATGATTCAACTATGGGGATGGTGATCAGAGGGTGGAAGATGCCACCAGACACTAGGGAAAGATTATTAAACTACAGGGATGGTGATCAGAGGGTGGGGGGTGCCACTAGACATCAGAGAAAGATCAATAAATGGGGATGACAATCAGAGTGTGAGGGGTGCCACAAGACACCAGGGAAAAATCAGTTAACTATGTGGATGGGAATCAGAGGGTGGGGGGTGCCACTAGACACCAGGGTAAGATTATTCATTGCAGGGACAGCAGTTAGAGGGTGGGGGTGCCAATAGACACCAGGGTAAGATTAATGCATTGCAGGAACAGCAATTAGAGGGTGGGGGTGCCACTAGACACCAGGGTAACATTACACGAATACAGGGATGGCAATGGGGAGAGCATCACTAGACACCAGGGAAACGGTGAGTAGAGTGATGAACCACTGCCAGAGGACTCCTTGGCTGATTGTTTTCGGACACAGTCTGTGGTGTAGTCCCACCCTCTCACCCCGTAACCCACCCACCCAAGGGCTCACCCAACATTTGTAGGGTGGGTCCCATAGGGCCTTGCAACATCCTGCTTCCATACAGAAAGTAGCGAAGGGAGAAATCATAACAAAAAAGCAAAAGAAAAACACAAATATTAGTGAGATAACAAATAGCTGTCTTAAGCAGGCAGTAGATTGAGGAGGGAAACAGGCAAGATGGGAGTGGTGCAGTGCAGTGGTTGTGGAGCAGCTGTCTTTAGGGAGACATTCTGGAGGCTGTGATGCTGCCCTATCTGTAGGCACCTCTGTGAGCTGAGGGAGGAGGTTGCCTGTCTCTGAGCAGAGTTGGCCAAGCTGAAGACGGCATCCACTCCCAGTCAGAGACCACCGGGTCCACTACTTGTACCTCAAAGGGTGCTGGGGAAGAGAAGTGATTGCATTACAGTGGGCTCAGGGAGGGTGAGGGAGGGGGGTTGAAAGCACATTCCCTAACTGGTCCCACTTAGGACCTACTACACTGCTTTGGAGGAATGGGAAGGCCCCACTCAGGAACATGAGGCTGGGACCAGGGAGGTTGGGAGAGTCCTCCAAGATGGAGCCCCAGGGAAGGAAAGCAGGGAACTCAAGAGGAGGGGGATGCTTCTCCTAGTGGACTCTATTGTCCAGGGAGTAAAGTTAGGGACACATAGCAGGGGAGAGAGGGAGGTCAAGTGCCTCCCAGAAAGCACTGTGTGGAGGGATGGGAAGCAGATCCATAGGATCGCTATGACAGTAGCTAGGAGGGAGCAGCTGGATGTCATTGTCCACCTGGGGACCAATGGCCTGGCCAGGAGAAGGGTGGAGTTAGCCAGAGTCCAAGAGGATTTCAGGAAGCTGGGGGGTAACCTGAAACAGATAACATGCTCTGTCTCATTCTCGGAGGTGCTACCTGTCCAGGGCACAGGGGAAGCTAGGGCACTCCACATCCGTACCTTCAACTTCTGGTTGAAGGACTGATGGGGAAGGGAGGGTTTGGGCTCCATAGGGGACTGGGGCATGACCTGGGCAGATGCGAGATTATATAAGAAGGATGGCCTGCATCTGTCCGAGAAGGGGACCTTGGTCCTTTGTGAGACGTTTAAATGCTTCTGCTGTGAGCATTTAAACTGGCCAAGAGGGGAGAGCCAGGAGGGTCAGGAGGCTTAGGAACATCCCCCCATGGGAACATGCAGGAACATAAGTTGACTACAGGAACAGCTATAGCAGGCAGGGAGGGGCAGGCAAGTGAAAAATGTATAATGAGTGATACGGGGAGGGGGGTGAGAGCACTTAGGAAAGGTAACCGGAGTGGGGGAACATGCTGGAGGGAGAGAACAAGAGCAGAGGGAGGGCAGACTTTAAAACATAGAAGGTCATGCTAACGAATGTCCGTAGCCTAGGAAATAAGGTTCCAGACCTGGAGGCCTTGTTGGCAGATGCAGACCTTGACATAGCAGCAATAAGAGACATGGTACTCTGCTAATCATGGCTGGAAAGTCAGTGTACAAGGCTATATACTGTTCAGGAGGGACAGGGAGGGTAAAAAGGGTGGGGGAGTGGACCTGTACATCAGAGGTAGTGTAAAGGCTACAGAAGTTCAGGGAAGATGGGGGAGGGTGAGGTACTACGGGTCACCCTTGAGCCAGGGAATGGAACAGCAGTATGCACAGGGGTGATCTACAGACCTCCAGCACAGAGGGAGGAAGTAGACAGGGAACTGGTGGAGAACATGCATGACATGGCAGCTAAAGATGAAATATTGCTACTGGGGGGTTTCAATATGCCGGACATGGATTGGGCCACCCAGGTGGCTGCTTCAGCCAAAAGCACAGCCATCCTAGAATCCCTGCAGGGGGTTGGACTCAGGCAGCAGGTGCATGAGCCAACCAGGGACAAGTCAGTTCTGGACCTGGTATGGACCAATGGGAACAGAGTCAAAGAAATACAGGTGGAAGGGCAGCTGGAGTCCAGTGACCACCACATGGTGTGGTTCAGCATGGAGACCTGGACTCAATTAAGCCACACAAGGGCAAGAGTATTACATTTCAGGAGGGATAATTTCACTGAAATGGGTAGATGCATACAAGCAGTCTTGGAGAAGTGAGGGGTAATAGAGGGGCCGGAAGAACAATGGGAGAAACCGAAATGAGCCATAATGGAGATAACAAACCAATGTATTAGGACAGTGGCCAAAGGGAAAAGAAGAAGGAAATCACTATGGATCTCCAAAGAGGTGGGGGACAAAATCAGGGCTAAAAGGTTGAGTTTCAGGAAATATAAGGGGAGCCAAAGGGAGGAGGACAGGGTTGGGTACCTTGAATGCCTAAGGGAAGCAGGGAAGGCTGTTAGGAGGGCGAAGGCACAGACAGAAGAGGGTTTAGCATGGTCTGTAAACAAAGGGGATAAGGCATTTTATAGGTACATCAGTGAAAGAAGAAAAACTGAGGGGGATCTGGACAAGGCAGAAATACTGAACAAATACTTATGTTCAGTATTTACTAAGGAGGGGGAGGGTCAAGGACCACAGTCAGGTTGCAGAGGCAATGGGGGTGAGAAGTGGACACCAGTCCATTCACCGTGGAGAGAGTTCTGGAAGAACTCACAAAGCTGAATGTGGATAAGGCCATGGGGCCAGATGGCATCCAGCCGAGGATATTAAAGGAGCTGTGAAGGGAACTAGCAGCGCCTCTGGTGGCCCCGTTCACAGTGTCACTCAACACGGGTGTCATTCCAGAGAACTGGAGGAGGGCACATGTAGTCCCACTGCACAAAAGCGGCAGTAGGGAGGAGGTGGGGAACTACAGGCCAGTCAGCCTCACCTCAGTTGTGGGAAAGTTCATGGAGACACTGCTGAAAGAAAGGATAGTGGCACATATGGAATCCAGAGGTGCTCAGGATCTGAGGCAACATGGATTCACAGCAAGAAGGTCATGTCAAACAAATCTAATAGATTTTTTTTGTTTGGGTGACTAGGGAAATAAATCAGGGAGGGGCAGTAGACATCACCTACCTAGATTTCAGCAAAGCCTTCGACACCATCCCACATAGAAGGCTGATAAACAAGATGGGTAGTCTGGGCATAGGAGACAAGGTGGTGAACTGGGTTATGAACTGGTTAACAGACAGGAGACAGAGGGTGGTGGTAAATGGGGTACAATCTGGGGAGAGGGGGTGACCAGTTGGGTACCACAGGGATCAGTACTAGGACCAGTCCTGTTCAATGCCTTCATTAGTGACATTTCAGAGGGGCTGGAAGGAAAGGTCTACCTGTTTGCAGAAGACACCAACATCTGCAACAGGGTGGATACCTCAGAAGGGGTGCAGAAAATGAAGATGGACCTGGAGAAGCTTGAAAGATGGTCAGAGATGTGACAACTGAGGTTCAGTGCAAAGAAGTGTAAAATAATGCACCTGGGTAGAGGGAACCCTGGGGAAAGCTACAGGTTGGGGGGAGGAGCTGACTGTCACCAAAGAGGAAAGGGACCTGGGGTTATCATCTGTGATGGCCTTAAGATATCAAAGCAGTGCACAAAGGCAGCAGGGAGGACCAGTGGTATGCTGGGGTGCATAAGCAGGGGTATCACTAGCAGAAGGTGGGAGGTGGCGATGCCATTGTATAAAACATTGGTAAGGCCTCACCTGGAGTACTGCGTGCAGTTCTGGAGGCCACACCTGCATAGGGACATATATAAGGTGGGGACTATCCAGAGAAGGGCAACAAAGATGGTGCAGGGCTTGTACAACAAAACATATGAGGATAGACTAAGGGACTTCAATATGTACTCACTGGAGGAGAGGAGACAGTGGGGGGACATGATTGAAACTTTTAACTACCTCAAGGGCATAAACAAGTTGCAGGTATGGGACCTTTTCCAATGTAGAAAAAGTACTAGAACAAGGGGGCACAATATGAAATTGGAAGGGGATAGATTAAGAGGTAATACGAGGAAGTTTTTCTACATAGAATGGGTGGTCAATGCTGGGAATAGTCTGCCACAAGAGATAGTGGGGGCAAGCACAGTGGAGGGGTTTAAGCATGCCTGGGATAGGCACAAGGGAAGCTTGAGAGGGGAGGGAGTGTCGAAAAGCCATAGATCACATAGAGTCAGTGGCTGCATACAATGTATAGGGCCTCTGGGCAGACTGGATGGGCCTAGTGGTCCTTATCTGCTGACAATTTCTATGTTTCTGTGTTCTATGTTTCTATAGATCACTGGTAGGGCCCCACCTGGAGTACTGTGATCAGTTCTGGAGTCCTCATCTAAGGAAATATAAAGACAGGCTGGAGACAATGTGCAGCACAGAGTAACAAAATGATTCAGGGCCAGCAGGGCAGATTGGCTAAAGGCACTGCACTTACTCACGGAAGGCCAGATAAGAGAAGGGAGCTAGGATAAGAGATCTTCAAGTTCCTGAAAGAAATGAACAGGGTAAACTGTGAGGAACCAGTTACCTGGAGCACCAATTGCAACTTGGCTTTGCTGAAGTGGAGGACTGGTTCAGCAATCATAAACTGATCCTGAACTACAAGAAAACTAAAGTCATGTTGTTCAGTAGCTCTTGTAACAAACACAAATCCCATGCACTTACCATCAGGAACTGTCTATGTGTTCCACTCGAACAAGTCCAGCATTTCAAATATCTTGTGGTGACCCTTGACAGTTGCCTAACCTATGCCCAACATATCAACAATGTAGCCAAGACTGTCAACATCAAGATCAGTCTCCTTCACAGGCACAAGCACTGCCTAATGTCGGATGCCCTCAGACTCGCTATTTACAGCTCTGTCCTCTCCGTTGTGGTCTATGGCCTTGCAATCATCTATGGCGCAGCTTGCCAGTCTTCCCTCCATAGGATTTCAGTTGCTCTGAACAAGGCATGCAGACTGCTCACAGGTGCTGCACGTCTCACCCATACTTGTGAACTCTGTGCCCAAACGGGCTGGCTTCAGCTCAGTGGGAGGATTTGGTACCAAACCTGTTGACTTGCCGAAAAAGCACTTCTTGGCCTCCTACCACCTGGTACAGAAAACCTACTTCAACTGCACAGCAGCTCTCAACATACACGAAACTCTGGCTCCCAGTTCTTCTATGTTCCTTGACTTCGAACAACCCAGGACCAACGCTCCTTTGCCTAGAGAGCACCTCTTTGGTTTAATGAACTTCACTGGGACATATATAGCTCAAAGGTGTTTAAGCCTAGATTTGAATAAAATAAAAAAAAACTGAAAAAAAATACTATTTAGCATAAGTAGCAGATCAAGAACGTGGGGGCATAAGTGGAAACTGATGGGGGGAGATTCAAGAGGGAAGTGAGAAAGTTTTATATTATACAAAGTGTGGTGGGGCCATGGAATAATCTGCTAGCTGATATGGTAGGTGCCAAAACTATCAATGGTTTCAAATGTGACTGGGTCAGAGAAGGGGCTTAGTGGTTGCTCAGGATTGTAGCGGTAGGACAGGGAACATGGGGGTGGATAGTGTGGGTTAGAACCCTGTATAGACAACAGGTCCTGGGTTTATGGGCAGACTGGATGGATCAGTGATATTTTTCAGCCATCATTGTCTGTGTTCTATCTAAATAAGGCCCTGTTATGTTCCTTTACTTCTCAGCCATCCTCAATTCCATCTTTGTCATTCCCCTCCTTACAACTTGAGTCCTTCATTTTCATTAAGTCTGCCTCTCTCACCTTTAGAGTGATCCCTTTATATTTTTTTAATTGCTGCCTCTTTGCCCAGACTGTCTCTCACTTCCCTGGAGAATCATAGTGGCTTATTGTGTAGTTGTTTTTTGTTTTGTTTTTACTTACCTGCTTCAGATAGGTTTAGGTCACCTCCAAAAGACTACCCTTATTGAGTTCTAACACATCCTGTACTTCGTCTACCCTTGCCAAGCCCCTCAGTTTGTCTTGGAGGGTCTCCCCAAGTCTCTTAAAATCTGCTTCTGAAATCCTAGACCTTTGTCCTAGGCTTTGTCTTCTGATCATCTAGGGTCAAGATGAACCAAACCAAGCTGTGAGCCCTCATCTCCAGGGGTTCCATTGAAATGTAGAATCTGTTGACAGAAAAGGTCCATTGGCTCATTGTGTCTTCCCATTCCCTTATCCTAACCTCTTCCCCCATGTCCTGGTTTGAAAGAACTAGATCAAGGATGGCTCCCTCCCTGGTAGATTCTTTCACCCGCTGTATAAGGAAGCCCTTTTATAATGAATCAACAAGGGTCTGGCTCCTTGCACTCCTAGCTGTTGATGTTTCCTGGTCCGCATCTGGGAGATTAAGATTGCACATTAGTACTATGTTCCTTAGGGTGGTAGCCCTTCTGAACTGCTCCTCTAGCTCCCTGTTCCGTGCAGTAGGGTTGAGTAAGACCCTGTCCCAATTGTTATTCAGAGAGAGTTAAAAGCAAGGATATATTGTATCTTCTCCTAGTCTATCACTTGTCTGCCCCTAACCTGTCTGATTGGCAATCAGATTGTTCTTGTGGTACCTAGGAATTGGCCTAGGCCACTCCAATGGTCCCAGAATTTCCCCCATTATCTATCTATCTATCTATCTACCTATCCATCTATCTATCCTTCCTTCCTTCCTGCCTTCCTTCCTTCCCTCCCAGCATTCTATTAGGTAGAACTGGCAGTTAGTGCTGATTTTGCTCTGTGATGTGAATTTCAATTAATTAATTTTTCTACAAATGTGAAATATTTTTTTAATAAAGTATTTATTTCTTATTAAAGATAAACGTGTGTATGTGTGAGTTATTTACTTAGATTGGAAAATAAAATTGAAAACAAGTAGTATTGGGCAGACTAGATGGACCATGCAGTCCCCATCTGACAACACCTTTCTTATGTTCTTAAGTTCTAAGTGTTATTTAATGATTTAAAAAAGTGTGATACACTAAGTTTGTAGTGCAGTGAACCATCATGAAAAGGAATCAAGTATGTAGCAGAAACAGTCACTGTCAGTCTGGCATCCTGTTGCTTTTGTGCCATGCCACACATAGGAGTGAAATTGACTTCAAATTATTTTGCAGTTTCAAGGCTGTAGATTCATACCATATACTTCATATATTTTTTCTGTAAAATGTAAGAAATAACTATTTTAAAGCCAGTTTTTACATAAAAAACATCAATTCCTAATAAACTGTTTAAAATAACATCAGCAATCTTTATATTAAAGTAAAGCTTAGAAAGTTTTTCATTAAAATCAGAAAAAATACTGCAAAATCTTGCATGACACATTTGCTATCCTCAAAGTATAGGTTAAAAAATACATTTTTGTAATTAAAAAATAAAAAAAATTACACTACACTGTACAGAATTCTAAGCACATTTGCACATGTGCCAAACAAATCTAAATATCTTGAAAACTGTAGAAGCTACACAAAAACAACCAGCAGCAAAGTTGTTCAGGACAAAAAGACCTTTATAATGAGGGTAGTTACTAAGCTGAACTCTGTATAGTTTTTAAGATATAGCCATCTAATTAACCACATTTCTGTATTTCTTTTCAGACAATTTCCCACTTCAGATGGCTATATTTAAAAAAAGTATAAGGAGTTCAACTTAGTGATTACCCTCATTGCAATGGTCTTTTTGACCTGAACAACTTTGCTGCTGGTTGTTTTTCTGTAGCTTGTATTGTTTTCAAGATAATTAGATTTGTTTGGCATGTGTACAAATGAGCTTGCAAACAGCAGGCACTATTTTTCTCTCTGAGTAAAAACTCTAGCATACATTTATTTATTTTATTTATTTAAAATTTGGTGACTAGGAAAAGCACACTGAGCCAAAGCTCATTTCCAGGTGTGACCTGGGGAAAAGGGTAATGAATACAACAAAGGAATAGCATACATCAGGTACAGTATAATACAGGAAACACACTATTTACAGTAAAAATACAGAATACATTATATATACAGTTCAGTATATACAGCAAACAAATTTACAGTACAGAAGTGATTAAAATAGGTGTACATGGTTGCAAATTAAAACAGAAAATGGGAAAGAAGGGAGAGAGCAGTAGTAAGGTTGTGGATTAAGGCAGTGGGCAGCTGTAGGAAGTGAGTAGAGGGGTGGTAGTGGATTAAGACAGGGGACAGCTGCAAGATGTGATAGGGAGTTTCCTTAGAAGGTGCTTAAGTGCAGGAAAGGAGGGGTGAGGTGGGTTTGAGGGAGAGGTTATTCCAGTGGGATGAGAATCTATAAGAAATGCAAGTTTCCCAGCTGAGGTGTGACTCGTGGGAGGGCGAAGGAGTGGAGGCAATTAGTACGTGAATTTTAGGGGGAGGGAATAACAGGAGTTAGGAGAGAGGAGAGGTAGGAAGGAAGGGTACCAAACCAATATCTGGAGATGAAGGTGGTGCAGTGGGACGAGCGTCTGTATGATAGGGATTGAAGAGATAGGGAGGAGTAGAGATCATAATGATGTGTCGGGGGGGGAGTTTGAGGCAGAATGACAGAAGGCATTGAAGAGGACATCCAGCTTGGCAAGTGAGGTGGCTGGGGCTGCACTGAAGCCTATGTCCGCATAATCGAATGTTGGGAGGATCCACTTGACTAGCAGGTCGCGTCTGACTGAGATGGAAAGACTGCCTTTCTGGCTGTGAAGTAGACCCAGCTTGGGATGTAGTTTGGATTGGAGGGCCTTAAAGTGTGATGAGAAGTCAAGAGAGGGATCAAGACACTCACCTAGGTATTTGTAGGCTGGGACATCATCGAGAGGAGTATTGGCTGGGGTAGAGAAGGCAGGGAGGGCAGGGAGCCTGGAAAATT
The DNA here is from genome assembly GCA_016271365.2 of Neoceratodus forsteri. NCBI lineage: Eukaryota > Metazoa > Chordata > Ceratodontiformes > Ceratodontidae > Neoceratodus > Neoceratodus forsteri. The sequence goes on along the minus strand of CM057459.1, from coordinate 1,298,021,043 downwards.
TCTGTTTTGAGCCAAAAGTCATAGATAAGTCTTTTTGGTGTTAATTTTTAGGTAGCTGTCATTGAACCAGTTTGATACTGCGGTAAAGTCATGTTGGAGAGGAGTTTGGAAAGCTGGGGCAGAGGGACCAGATAGGAAAAGGACAGTGTCATCTACATACATATGGATCTTTGCTTGGGATCATACAGAGGGGAGGTCATTAATAAACAGTGAAAAGAGGACAGGTCCAAGGATTGAGCCCTGAGGGACACCTGCAAGGATGGGGAGGGAGGGAGACAGGACATTACTGATTTTAACTGATTGGGACTTGCCAGTTAAGTAGGAGCTAAACCATGACACAGAAGCTGGGGAAAGGCCGATTGCACTAATCTTGTTTAGAAGAAGAGGGTGGGAAACAGAATCAAAGGCCTTAGCAAAGTCAATGAAAATGGCTGGGGTGATCTGACCTTGATCCTTTGCAGAATGGATGGTGTCTGTAAAGTGAAGCAGGGAGGAGGTGGTTGAGTGGAGTTTCCTAAAACCAGACTGGACAGGGACGAGAATGTTGGAAGCAGAGAGGAAGTCATTTAGCCTAGAGAGGACAAGTAATTCTAGAACCTTGAAAAGTGAGGGGAGAAGAGATATGGGGCAGTAGTTGCTAGGTACAGTGGGATCACACCCCCTTTGTGAAGGGGTATGACCATTGCTGCCTTCCATGCAGAAGGGATGGTAGAGGAGGAGAGAGAGAGAGAGACAAATTGAAGAGGTGGGTTAAAGGGGTCAAAATGGAGGGTGCAGAGATTTTTAAAAGTCTAGAGTGTAAGCTGTCAGGGCTGGACTTAGAGGAGTTGAGGAAGACTAAGGCTTTAAGGATTTCTGCTGGGGATGCCAGGTGCAGCTGGAAGCTAGAGGACTGTGTGGGTGTGGGAGGAGGAGCAGAGGAGGAGGGGGAAGGGAAGGGAAGGAGACGAGATGGGGAGTCATGTGGGAGGGCACAGGATGTAAAGAACTTATTTAGTGCATCAGCGACAGAGGCTGGTTGGGAGACTAGGGAACCCGCCATGCAAAGAGTGTGTTGGGGTGCAGGAGCAAGTGAAGATCATTCCAGAAGGAGGACAGGGAGTTATTAGTGGTGTGTAGTCAGGTTTTGAAGTAATCAGATTTAGCCTGACGAATATGTTTTGTACAGCTGTTTCGGAGGGTGTGGTAGATTTGCTGGTCATTTGGGTCACATGTGGATTTGAGGCATCGCCAAGCGAGGTCATGGGCCTTGCATGCAGAGAGAATGTCAAGAGAGATCCAGGGATTGTGATGATGTTTGACTCTAATTGTTTTCAGTGGAGCATGGACATCCCAGACTTTAAGGAAGGTTGATTCAAAATGGGGGAAAGCAGCACCAACAGAGGGAGTGGAGAGGACAGGTGACCAGTTAGCGGTGGCCAAGCTGAGGAATAATTTATTTAAATCAAACATTTTTGGGGGTCAGTACTGGATATATTTGGGGTGTGTGTGGAGGAGGATGTATCTTTTTGATGCAGAAGGTGGGGCAGTGGTCACTGATCACATCAGGAAGTACACCTGCAGAGCTGATGTGGTGTGGGTGGGTTGATAGTACCCAGTTGAGCAGGGTACAGGACTGGGAGCGATGGATGGGGTTGGTTGGCTCCTTTATCAGCTGGGTCAGATTAAGTGCTTCAATCTGGAGACATGCATTTTGAGATGAGGTGGAGAGCCAGTCCAGATTGAAGTCTCCAAGAAGGATTAGTTCTCTGGCAGATGCAAGGGAGGTAGTGGAGGTGACACAGGAGACAAGGGAGGAGGGAGTTTGGGGGAGGCATGTAATACACCAATAGAAAGTGGCGCTGAGGACGGATAAGTGAGCTTAGCTGGGAGGAGTTCATAGGATTGCAGGCTGGCTTCATGCTGGGTGGCAGTACAAGATATGGTGTTGCAGGAGTAAATTGCTACCCTGCCTCCTCATTTTCCACAGTCTTGATGGTGGATGCTATAGTCAGGGAATGTAAGTTGAGTGTCTGGGATATGTGGGAACAGCCACATTTCAGTGATGCACAGAATGTCAGGGGAGTGCTGAGTGACCCAGCCTTACTTCATCTAGTTTACGAAGAAGGCTTTGGGCATTTATATAGAAGAGTTGCAAGCCCATGGGGCAGTCCACCAGAGAGGTGGTGTCTGAGGGGCCAGGGTTGAGCTGAACATCACCAGCAAGGATTAGGAGAAAAACTAGAAGGTGGTAGTGGGGGAAGTGTCTTTTTTGCCTTTAGCCAGTAGCCTCGAAGAGAGGGCCTTTTGGAGAAGCTGGAAGCATAAGGTGATGTACAGCTTTGAGCTTAATGAGAGAGAGAGAGATATAGAGTAGCCCTGGGTGAATTATTGGCATGTGGTAGTTGGAAAGAGTGAGTGGGGGTAGGGGGGAGTATATAAGGAGTAGGTAGGTGGGTTGCTCAGGAGGCAGGATGTGGGAAGGATGGTTCTGGGATGGGATGGGGTTGGAATGGGGGGAGACAGGAAGAAAGAAAAGGAGGGCTAAGAGGGAGTGAAGGAGAAAATAGGGGGAGGCCATGAAAGTACTGAGGAGAGAAGAAGTGAAGCAGCAGAGGCCTATTTTGACCAGGCAATCTTTGATATAGCTAAGTGGAAAGGGAGCAACAGTGGCCTCTTGTGTCCAATCAGTATAGGCTGCAGGTGAGAATCTAGGGAGGTAGAAAGCTAAGGTACAAGCAAGATACACTTGGTAGAGAAAGCTAACAGGCTGGGTGGCCTGGTGGTTAGAGTAGCAGGCTCCCAGGTGAGCTGGGCAGAACAAGCAAGGGTTCGAATATCATGGAGGGGAGGGATACTGGGAGAGGGGAAGAGTCTGCTAAAGACAAAGGGCTGCTGTTTTAGAGAGAGATGGAGGAGAGTGGGACTAGATAACTAAGGGGTAGGATAAAGTGATTTCTATTTAGACATGGGTGGAAGATGCTAGGGAGAGCATAGTGCCCCCAAGTGGCTTGGCAATATAAGCTGTTAAGGGGGATTTGAGAAGATAGGTAGTGGTGTGACCTGATACAGTCACCTGACCAGGTCACCCTACAGTGGTGATCACGCAAAAATATACTGGTAGCGCAGCCTGACCAGGTCACCCTACAGTGGTGATCATGCAAAAGTATATTGGTTAGTGCGGTATACTGCTACTGCGCAAATGCGGTGCCCATTGAATAACATGTATACAGCTACTTCACAATGATGCACAGTAATGGTATACTTAAGCGCGATTACCACTGTATATAGGAAATGCCTGCCAGGGTGGGAGGAGCAGCAGCTGCTTAAGCAGCGGTGGGCCCAGTCCAGTGCCTCTGACAGACACTGTTCCCTATGTACGGCAGTGCCTTGTAAGTGGCAGGATCTGTGCAGGCATTTCTGTGGTTGCTGGTGGGGGGGCAGAGAGAGCGAGAGCAAGCCTGGTCGCTGAAGCTGGGATGGACAAGCCAAACAAATGTAAATATCTTGAAAACAACACAAATTACACATACACAATGAGTATTACAATTGTTCAGGATAAAAAAAAACATTTACAATGAGGGTAGTCACCAAGTTAAACTCTGTATAGTTTTTAAAACATAGCCATCCAAAGTCAGAAATAGGTGTATATCATACATAAGGTTATGCAAATTAGAAGCTCTTAATGGGTTTTCCAAAGGAAAATTAAGCCACTCAACCATGTTTGAGACTTAATATCTCTAACATGAATCAAAATGTAAACTTTAAAAATTTGGGGATTTTTAGTTTTTGTTGCTCAAATTATTAAGGAAGTAAAATTTACAGATGACCATGCTTGCTATTATAGTACATCAAAGATGGTAAATTGGCCAGTTTCTGCATTTTCGAATTTGACTTTTTTATGAAAAATGCAATTTTTAGAGCTATGTATCTGTAATGTCTTATCTCTAATTAACTATTTATCAAACTGTATTAAATATGTGACTACTGTTAGATATAAATGAGAAATGACAGGTTCTCTAGCAGTGATGTGTGTTCAGTAACAGGCTGCCAAACTACACACATCCGAGAGATTGGTAATTTATTTCCAACACTGCAATTTGGTATTAACAAGAACACTCATGGCTCAAACAACATAAAAAGTATTGTCAAAAGAAAAGCATCATGGGGTTGGGGGGCCTGATCAGGCAGAAGATGGCAGCATAGTTCAGAATCTCTGCAGGAATGACTGCAATCTAACCTCATCCAGCCTTCACCACACCTTTCTTTGGTACCAACTCCTGTGACCATCCTGTAATCTTACTGCCTGACACAATTTGTAAGTCATTTTTGATCCATCATCTACTTATATTCAATTATTCTACACGGTACTGCAGCATACTAGGCCTCATCCTTCAGCATTATGGCAGATCTCCAAGTACAGCAAAGCTCACTTGCTAGAGTGGAAGTAATGTTTTCTAAACTGATGGCTGAGATTTAATGATCTAAAAACCTCCACCCAACAGAATGCGACCACTCTTGAAACTTTTAGCCAGAAAATTGCATTTAATGAGAAAGCAATGGCCTGTAACACCACTACTATTCATGACCTCCAGGCTACTGTCCGCAATCAGGATTGAACTATTAAATCCCTACAAGCCAAAACTGACAATATTGAAAATCATAATCGTTGCAGCAATTTAAGATTTGTTGGCTTCCCTGAAGGTGTAGAATTAGGAGACACTACTGTGTTTTTATTACATGTGCTGCCTGCAATGCTTAAACTGCTTCCTGACCTAACGTTAATCATTGAGTGGTCTCACCGCACTCTGGGTCCCAGGCCAACATCAGACCAGTGACCAAGGCCTATCATTGCTCGCTTCCTGAACTATTCCCACACAGAATTAATATTGAAATGAGCCAGAGAAATGGGGAAACTTCAGTGGCAAGAGTTTAATATTTTCATCTACAGAGACTTTTCAAAAGATTTAACCATCATAAAGAAAGCTTACAATCCACTTAAATTCTCCACCAAAGAAGCTTTCAATTTGCTCTACGCCTTTTCTCAGGCTCTTCCTTCAAGGATTTTGAAACCCCTTATGCCTTATCCAACTATCTGGAGGTCTCGCTCTGCAATCTTACCCTGGGAGGTTTAGCAGCAATTGGCAACCTGAGCACAGCTTTGGTATCCACAGGGTGGACGATGAGGTACAGGAACATGGGGAAAGTGTTGCAGAACTCACAGCCCCAAGCAGCAATGCCGCAACTGATTTGACCCCAAGGCAATCGACACGGCTGCAAGAGAAACTTCTGTTGGGGCATTATTCTTCAAGACTTTCATGCTGTTCTAGTGAGGTTTCACCCCAAACACTCCAAGCTGCAGCCTATCACCTTCAAATCAACTCCTCTATTCCCTTGAGTAATAAGTTTGCTCTCTTGGAGGATGACATGCACTCCTCGCAGGAGGATCTTTCCCAGCAAATTTCAGACAAACATCCCTCTAATTTGGGCCCTGTGCCTCAGGGATATGTTTCTGCTGATACTTCATGGGCAGAAGTTGTTGCAAGTTCCCCACTCAAATCTTTAGAGCTGCCCAAAAAAGAAACATAGGGTAAAGACCAAAAGCAAGAACATCAATAGTTACAATCCTGCTAATAAATCTAAGGTGTCATGAGCTTATTTGGTCAGTAATATAGTCACAGTTGCTATATCTTGGTAGGTTTTGCTTCCAGGATACTTAAAGGGAGTGCCAGTATACTTTTTCTGCCTAGCCGCCTGCTCTACAGTCTATGCTACCTGGTTGTTTTCGCTCCCAGCGGGTGCAGAAAGCAAAGGCTGTACATCCCAGCTTGATCAATTTACTTTTTGTTGCAGTGTTTAAATGAGCAGCTTAATGGTCTTCAAGGGAACTTTGGTATATCAGCAATGCTTTTCTAACCCATTATTTTAGTGTTAGATCTTATACATTACCTCACTAAACAGGCTCTGTGTATCTAGCCTTTTACTGTCCAGTTTAGCAGTGCATCACGCTTATAGTCTTTTGTCTGTTCAGTTGCATATCTTCAATCGATATGCATCCTGATTATTGCCTTTTCTTTTTTCATATGTGAATTATTATTTATTACAAGGCAACTTACCCCTTCCCTCTCCTGATGACAGGTTCTTAAGTTTGATTCCCACAGCTTCCACTTGCATACTGTGTGACCCTGAGCAAGTCACTTAACCTCCTTGTGCTCCCAGGTCGCTCCTGTAAAAAAGCTTTCAGCTTAGTGTGCTATACCTGGATAAACAACTAAATAAGTATTATTGGCAACTACATTTAATCTGTCTCCTTCCCTATGCTCCATTATTCTTATAACCTCCTGTTTACAATATAGAACTATCATTAGCACTCAAAGAGGTGGGCTATGTTTGGTGTACTGTTGCAAAGGATTGTCAATCTACATCTTCCTTATGCTCCTTATTTTACTCGAAGTCTACAGATATTATAGAAATCCACTGCTGTGTGGTCCCTCCTGTTTTAGGGCTCACTGGGCCAAGTCTTCTAGACCTAGTCACCCTATATAACACCTATTTAGGCGATTTTCGAGTAATCGGAGCTGATCTTTACTATGACTATCCCTTCTGTCTACAGTTATCACTGAAGCCTGTACCTCTCCACATAATCCCGATTTTCATTTGGTTCAGGGCGTAAGGGCTTAAATTGACCTCCCCTTTCTTCTTACCCCTCAGTATTGTATTTATTATGTACGTACTCTGTTGCACTGCAAAGTATACTTAGAGTCACTCTAGTGTGGTAATGATCTACTTTTCCTTTTATAGTTGTTCATTTGCATTCCACCTGGCTCCCTGAATTCCTTGCTCTATGTCTAGGCTGTACTGGCATTTCATATATGGTTCTTTAATTTACTGTTATTTCGAGTTGGTATATCTTGTACTATTACTACTGTTTATAAATAAGTTCTGGTGTTTAGCTTTATCCTTATACCTTGTCCTGTTAGCTTAGAATTAAGCTGAGGTTATTACAGTCCCCTGTCTTTCTTGACATTATTCCCTTTCAGTTTAGCTTATCAGGAATACTTACTTTATTATATTACTGGGATAAGACTTAGGTTTGGGCCGATATTTATAACCGGTCTTCCCTAGTCTCCTCCCTACATCGACGCCCCAGAGTGTGGTGAGAGAGTCTCTTAGCCAGTTGGCTGACTCATATCTCCTCACACCCATAAAACATTTTGTTTGTTATTTAGCGTACTAGTATTGTTGTTGTTGTTAATGACTTTTCTCCTTCCCCATCTCTAGTCTAACTTCAATAAGATATCTGGGCTACTCACGTATCATACATCTCATTTTTTTGGCTTGAATGTTTCTGCCACTCCCTGCATATACGTAAGCTCTCTATATTGTATTCTAATCATCCTCTGCCTCATGTATTTGTCCCTTCACACTCCAGTGATTATTCCCTTTCTTTAACACTAACAATATGAGTGACATACTTTTATATACATGGAATGTGAAGGGACTTAATTCTCCTTGTATGCGGAAGCAAATTCTTTCACATCTCAAAAAACATAAAACACAAATTGCTTTCCTTCAAGAAACAAAATTATTAACAGAGGAGTTCATAGATTTTAAAAAAGATTGGGTCGGTCAGATCTACGAATCATCCTATACCTCAAAAAAAAAAAAGAGGAGTTGCTATTCTTATTCATAAGAGTCTCAAATGGTCCCTTGTAAACTCTGTTTCTGATACTGATGGCAGATGGGTGATGGTCAAACTGAATACCAACTCTGGTCCTCTTCTGCTTGTTAATGTCTATGCACCCAACTCCGAGTCCCTGGAGTTTTTTCATAATTTAGCTCAACAGATTCTATCCTTTAACACTGACAATACACCAGTTATTCTTGGAGGGGATCTTAACTTAGCTTTAGAAGCCAGCATTGACAGAAGTAGCCTCACTACAGAGGCCCACCCTAGAAATATTAAAGCCCTCTCATTACTAATGCAAGATGTTGGATTAGCTGACGTATGGCGCCTCCTTCACCCCCGTGATTGAAAACATACTTTTTACTCCTCTCTACATAAGACATGCAGTAGAATTGACTACTGGTTAGCCTCTCCTGTTATAGTGGAAAAAAACTATTGATTCATCCATCTCTCCCATCATAATCTCGGACCATTCCCCTGTCAAATTGCAACTTTTGTGGGGCCCATTAGCACCTAAATCTTCTTACTGGCAGCTGGACCCTCTTCTTCTCAAGGATCCCAATTTCTTACCCATGATCAAAGCACAAATTCAGGACTTCCTCTTTCACAATACCCTAACCGAATCTTCTGTGTCCTCTGTATGGGAAACTCTTAAAGCTATGATTCAAGGGAACATTATCAGTTATGCTGCACATAGAAAAAGAGTAAGGGAACAACAGCTGGCTGACTTGGAAAAATCTCTTAAGGCTAAAGAGAATTTATACTTTTCTTCTAATAAGCACCATCCTATTTCTCAACTTCATCTTGAAATTCTTCAACTTAGAGTTAAAATTAACTAATTAATTCCTCGTAAAACCGAACTGGCCTTGTTTAAACTTAAATATAAATTTTGGGAACACGGCAATAAAAATGGGAAACTCTTCTCTTACCAGCTCAAAGCACAACAAATGGAACAACACATCCTAAGCCTAAAAGATGAACAGGGTACAACTCACTCCGACATCCCCTCTATAAACCATATCATGAAAACCTTTCATCAAAAACTATACTCTAACACAAATCCTCCATCTACTTTACAAATTCAACAGTTCCTCAAATCGTTACATCTTCCTCATCTTTCTACTCTTGAAGCAAATTCTTTGGATGAACCCTTCTCGCCTCAGGAAATCCAGAAAGCTTTGTCTTCCTTGAAATCCGGCGAATCCCTTGGGAGTGATGTATTCCCTGTCGATTCCTATAAAATGTTTTCCGACACCTTATGTCCCCTTCTTCTTAATGTTTATCAAGAAGCTTCCAATACTTGCAAGCTTCCCCCATCTTGCACTGAAGCAATCATAACCCTAATCCCTAAGAAAGAAAAAGACCCTACTCATCCCGCAAGTTACAGGCCCATCTCTTTATTAAACACGGATGGGAGGATATTTGCTAAACTACTAATTTCTCGATTTGAATCCTTGATTCCCAAGCTAACTCATTGTTCGCAAGCTGGTTTTATTAAACATAGATCTGGTTCTGATCACTTGCGTTCCTTATTTAATTTAATTCACAAAGCCAAATCCCTCAAGACACCAGCTGCAGCCGTAGCTATTGATTTCGAGAAGGCATTTGATTCCTTAAACTGGGACTACCTTCATCAAGTTTTATCTTATTTTGGTCTTTCTCATACCTTTTGCTCCTGGATCAAGCTATTATATAACTCCCCTGTTGCTAAAGTACTTACTAATTCCACCCTTTCCTCTCACTTTCATCTAGCAAAGGGAACTAGACAAGGCTGTCCCCTGTCACATTCCCTGTTTATTTTAGCCATGGAACCCCCGACTGCTTGTTTACATCAATCTTCTGGCATTATGGGCATACCTGTGAGCAATTCAAGATATGTTTCTCTCTCCTACGTGGATGACCTCTTAATCTTACTCGAAAACCTGAATGAGACTGGGCCCCTGTTGGTTGATTTATAATTTTACTAAAATTTCTGGCTTTGCTTTGAATTATGGCAAATCACAAAGTTTCTATATGACCACTGTAAAGCCTTTATGAACATACCTCTTGGATTCCGCTGGTCACCACAGGGTATAACATATCTAGGAATCAAAATTACTAGTAACTTTGGGAAGATATGGGACATTAACTTTAACCCCTTATTTGATAACATCAAAACAATTCTGGACAGATGGAAGCTTCTTAATCTCTCTTTTATGGGGAAAATTGCAGCCATTAAGTTGTCCATTTCTCCCAAGATTCTTTGCCTCTTTGCCAATATTCCTTTAGTCTTACCATCCTCCTTTTTTGCTAAAATTGATAAATTAGTAGGTAACGTTATCTGGGATGGGAAACCACTGAGATTTAACCACAACAAACTTCAATCACATTGGAAAAAAGGGTGATTCGGACTCCCCTGGTTCAAAGGCTACCTCTGGGCTTTCCGAATGGCCCAAACCATTAAACAGTTTCAGAAACCCTCCCCTCACTCACCACTATGGGTTGCAATGGAATCCGCATTGTGCCCGGGAGGAATTCCCACTTCCTTCATTTTTAATCCCATTTCCTCTAAACTAAAATCTTACCTGACTGTATCATACTCTGTTCTTTATTGGAAACTAACCCACAAATTCCTGAAATCCAATCCAACATCCTGGTTTTAGGCCCCCTTATGGGGCAATCCACTGCTCACTCAAGAAGATCACCCAATTTTCTGTCGTACATGGAGGAACAAAGGCATTTTCTTTCTTGGAGATACCTTGGACCAGAATTCACTCACTCTTAGATCATTCTCAGACTTGCAGGTCACATGGAAACTTCCTAAACAGGAGTTCTGGAAGTTTTTACAAGTTCGGGCAGCTTATAACTCTCTCTCTGGTTTAGTGTATAGGCATACTCTTCTAAACCCATACATCTCACACTGGACTAATTTGACAGTAAAATTAAATAGCTCCATTTACAAATACATTATTGATAATCTACTTGATCAATCTATATAGGCCAAAAATAAATGGAGTACTCTTCATAACTACAATAGTTCAGATGCACAATGGAGTAATTGTTGGCGTATTGCACATAATACCTTTAAAGATGCCCGTAGTTCTTTAATACAAACTAAAATCCTACATCTTTGGTATAGAACCCCCCCGTGCTTCAACAAATGGGCCTATTAATGCAATTTGGCCAAACGGGATCTACTTCATATCTTGTGGTCTTGCACTCCCATTAATAAGCTCTGGCATAAAGTCTGTTTACTTGCCTCCAGAGTAACAGGACAAAAACTACCTTTTGACCCCAAGCTATTCCTTCTAGGCATCCTTATCCCCAATAGCTCTCTTCTCTCACATGCCAAGCTTCTCTTAGATGCCAAAAAAAACAAGACAGTGATTTTCTTGAGACTTGCCTTGTCTGGTGCCCTACCTACCCCACCTAAAAACTTCATAGTTATCTCCCTAGGTGAACCCTTGGAAGTTGTACCTAAATTTAAATATCTAGGTATGTGGATAGACAACAAGCTTTCCTTCAACGACCACATCGAGGATCTATCAAAGAGGCTTAAAGCACACTTGGGTTTCTTCTTTAGAAATAGGACCCTCTTTTCTCTCGTGACTTGTCCAAGCAACATTCCTTCCCTTGCTTGACTACGGAGACATTATCTTTATCTCCTCCCCAACCTAGAGCCTATCCAAACTGGACGTACTCTATCACCGTGCTCTTCTCTTCATTACTAACTCTGTGTACAGGACCCACCACTGTGATCTTTATGCAGCAGTTGGGTGGACCTCTCTTGCCACCAGATGCCTCCTGCATGCTGGCATTTGGACCCTCAAATTACTACTCCACAAACTGCCTGTCTATTTAACGTCTTTCATACACATCTCACATAGTGCCTACTCCCTAAGGAAATCCGACCTTATCCTACTAGATGTTCCCTGGACACGTACCACAGCTGGCCAAAGAGCTGTCTCATACGCCCTCCCAAACATTTGGAACCAACTACAAGCCATGCTGAAGCTAACCAGCATTGTATCAATTAACTCCTACAAAACACTAGCTTTCTCTAAATTAAAAGATATATGTAGGTGCTACTAGGCCCCCAACGCCAAGTCAACTTCCTAGGTACCAACTGGCCCTCTACTTATTAAGCTGAAATGTGTTGCATAATTTAGGGCAAGATTAAAGCTGGAATGTACTGCATATATAGCATAATGACTTCTATTGTGTATACCTCTTGTATTATATATTTTTTTCTTTGTTGTTCTACATTTTATATCTCCTGCCTATGTAATTGTGAACTGTATGTGTATGTGCCTCAGTACCTCCTTGTGAATGAGCTTGCTCAACAGAGTCTTTCCTGCAATAAACTTGAACTTGAAACTTGAACTTGAACATGGTTGCTATTTCTGATCCTATAATGCCCTATTGATTGTAACCCTTCTGCTCTCCACTTACATCCTGTCTAGGTTAGTGTTTTATTATTAATACATGTATATAAGGCTTCTCCAATATGTTTACCCTAAATACTGTTTTATTAAGTGATATTTTATACCTTACATGGAGGATAGTTTTCTATTGTATAAGATGTGTGCTTTCTTGTATACTCAAATTTCAGTAAAAATAAAGTGAAAAAAAGCATCATTTTAAAAGAATTAAACAATTTTAGTATTTAGAAAACTTTTAAACAGTTTCTGACTATTTCTACAAATGTAGTGCTGGTACAGTATCGTATCGTATCTTTCCTTCCCTTCCCTTCCCTTCCTTCCTTCCTTCTTTCCTTCTGCCCTTGGTTCTTTGTGATTAAAGATATCTGTGAATCTTTATGTGAAACTGGGATCCCTTGGTTTGCAAATGTGTATATTTATATTGTTGAAATGATTGCAGAAAGCTATATGGGTTTCTTAAAAAACAACAACTCTGTAATACTGAGGGTTGACCTTGAGATGTATTTTGACTTCCACATGCTTGTTTACAGAATTGTCAACAGAAGACCAGCTCTGGGACAAAATGTTCCATTTTTTGCTCCTGTTTAGGCTAGATGTACTCTTCAGTCTGGCTTCAGGAGAGAAACTGGCAAAGTTTTACTACATTGTGTGAGAAATAGGAGATACAACTTATGATATAAAGATGCAGAGTTTAAATGGCCATGAAAAGACATCTTATAAAAAGAGTGCAATGTTTTGCTCAGAGAGCTAGAGAGAATGAGATTTAAATTGAGAGACTCAAATGAAGAATTGTTTGCACTGCCTTTAAGAAGAGCTATCCTGTACAATTTTATCTGTCTATTTCGTTGTTTTTGATAATACTAAAATGCTACTTACAAATTTTATAACTTCTGGTCTACCTATGCTTCCTGACCTATGCCTGTATGACAGTTGGTGTTAGACAAAGTGGGATTTATGTCATGCATACTCTACGCCAGGAGTTTTGTGCATGAGTACTAGATCTGGCACCAGGGAAGCATAGAAGAAAGGTATGGATCATGCAACAGCAAGCCCAGGAATCATTACGAGAAGAATGGCAGACAGACTAGAAGCTGAAACAAAAGTCCAAACCAGTAGCGCAGAAAATTCCCAGAGGGCCTGGGTGCAAGGCGATGTTACAGGGCCCTTCCCCAGTTTTGAATAAACATCAAAATTATGATTTGGGCCCTTTAAACCTCATGGGCCTGGGTGCCACTGCACCCCTTGCACCCTTGTAGCTACGCCCCTGGTCCAAACTGAGTCTTTACATTCGGCACCAGTGATGAAAGAAGAATAATAGGCAGGGACTGAACCTGAAAGCATGTCTGCATATCTGAAAGCATGTCTGCTTTCTTCAAATGGTGGGAAGAGAAGAGACGAGACAAGAAGAGAAGAGAAGAAGAGAAGAGAAGAGAAGAGAAGAGAAGAGAAGAGATGCAGCAACAGGAGCAGAGATAGTTGGATGCTTTGCAAGCTATCCAAGCTTGAGGATGTGGTACAGATCCAGCAGATCAACAAAAATACAGACAACTTAAAAGACATCAAACTTACAAAGCTGTGTCCCTTAGAATATATTGAAACATATCTGACAACTTTTGAAAAGGTCGCCGGAGCCTGCCAATGGCCAAAACAGCAATGGGCAATCAGACTGGTACCTTATCTGGGGCCAGATATTCAAACTATTGCCCTGGGGCTAAATTAGCCCGGAACCAATAGCCTGCTATAATCAAATGGGATAGCCCCAGTGCTAAACCTGCTGAATATAGAGTAGCGTGCTAAGGAAGCCGGGCAAACTGGGCTGGGAGTACAGTGCAAAAATAGCACGGGAAATAAGACAGCTCTGAATATAGCAACCAGGAAGTGCAAACCACAACAGCCCAGTGCACAATGATGTGAAGGAAGATAGAGGTGAACTCTGTGGCCAATATGTGTACTAGCAAAGGAGTGGATTCCTTAAAGCTGCAAGCACCAGCGCATGTGAAATTCTGCAGAAATGTACCATGTTTCCAAAATGTTTGCACAGCGCAGACACATTTGCGCAGATTTTGCATGGAACTAAGTCATTTGCCGGGCAGTATCATGTTTGCCCAGGACAAAAAATTGCTATATTCAAAAGTGACATGCAAATGAGCCTACTTAGGCAGTCTGTGGGCAAACATTAGCATCTCATTATGTCCTGATTTGCATGGAGTTTGCCCAGCACTATTGCAGGGTCCTATAGCTCCACCTATATGTCAGTCTGGAAGTACAGGGGCATCCTGGGACTGCCCACAGCTCCACCTGTAGGTCAGTCTGAAAGTGCATGATGGTAGCTGCAGGCTACATTTGTACAGAACTGCATAGAATATTGTGTCCCAGGGGACTACACAGCATAGGCACAGGTGGTGGTGCTACATGCAGTTGTCAAACTGTAGTTCCTGCTACAGTGCACAGCACACACTATAGTAACAAGGGGGCCAGTAGTGTTAGGGACACAGCAATGCATATAATGTGTAGGGCATCAATGACTGCTGCAATTTACGCAGTGACAGGCCCATCTTGCAGGTGTGTACTGACAGTGGACATTACTGTTATGCTGTTGTGCGACCCACAGATGCTGCTCCACTGGCATGGGATACTCACAGTGACATATACATGGTTGGCTGTGTGTGCTGTGGTGTGTGTACAGATGTGCGGTATTTGGCAGGGGGGCACATACCATCAGAAGGTACACTGGTGTTGGAATATTCCCTACACTGGACCATTTGCACTGTGTGGATTGTCACAGCCTTGTTGCAGCACCCAGTATGTGGTGCAGACTGGCCACCTGTACACCCTCCCCTCAACCCCCTCCATGCCCCCAGTGCTGAATGTATGTGCTGGATTCTGTTGTTGTCCACCAAAGGGTGGTCTGCAGGTGTGTGCTGTATGGACACACTGCCATGGTGTCCACTGGGTGCTGGGTCACCCTTTGATGCCTGGCATGGCTGGGACCAGTGGCAGATGATGGAAACATAGGAGGTGCCATCCATGTGCAGCATATTTCTTTCATGTCTAGTTTCTTTCTATGTTTAATATTTACTGGTTAGAGTCAATAAACCACCGCTGGGAGACCCTCGCAAGCTCCATAATTCACACTTGTGAATTACAGAGTTCCATAAACCATGGTTCTTTGTTGTGCAAAGTCATGCAAAGCCACAAAGTCATGCAAAGCTGGTTTGCCTAGAGTTAAGACTACCTTTTCCTGGGTGGTTATTTGCACCTTGCAAGGTATTGAGCTAAGTCATGGAAAAACACTTTGCACGGCGTTAATGCACTGACTATAGCATTACGCCTGCATTCATGTACACTGCCCCTCTTTTTGCCCCTTGCATACATTATACTTTTGCCTGGCACTAATGCAGTTTGCCTGTGCTATTTGACCTTTTAAATATAGTGGACCCACGCAAACCCGGCGCAAACCAAGTGCAAACGGTTTGTGCCCAGAGCAAAGTTTTGAATATCTGGCCCATGACAGGTAAGGCCCAACCTGTCTACAGCAATATGGACACTGCACAGTCAGAAAACTATGACCTTGTGAAAAGAGAAATCCTTACAAGATATGACATTTCAGGAGAGACCTACAGGCAGAGATTCCGGTCCCTGAAGCTCTGGGAAAACACTGTACAAAAGGACCACATGCTGAGGTCATTTACATCCATGGGGACACTCAATACTATCCCACCACTCCGCTAGCTCTGAACATTAATGGGGTGTCACACTAAATTAAAATATGAGGGTAGTATCAAAGTTACCTGCACCTGTGATTATTGGAAGTGACTTTCCAGGATGTGCTAAGTTAATCACAGAGGGAGTTTACCCTGCCATTTCAGTAGCTGTGATAATAACAGCACAGGCAAAACAAATTTCAGATGTAGGGGTCTCTTTTTCTTCTTTTTTTTTTTTGAAATTATACTTTATTCCCCTTACTGCCTGCCGACCCTGACCCTTCAAGACATCCAAGGGGTCATCCTCCTGCCGCCTGCCCATCGGTACCTACCTCCCAGTCCCCCATGTAGCTTCGGCTTACCCCCCAAGGGGTTGATGACACGGGGTCAGAACCCCCATAATCCTTCATTTCATTGGGCCCTGGAGGTGGTCAGCGAGCAGGGGCAAATCGGAGGCATGCCCTGGGAAGCCCGTCATCCCGGAGCCAGCAGGTGTTTTTCCGTTTTTTCCCCCTGATGCAGTGTGAGCCCCTGACATCAGGGCAATACACGCCGATGCCCACTGCACATCTGGGATGCCCATCCCCTTCCAGTTGAGGCTTGTAGGCCCTGAGCCTCCTCCCAGAGTCACACAACTGCGGTGGGCATCGGCCCTCCCACCACCCCCCCAGAGATGGCGAGCTGCCGTGGGACGCTGAAGCTGTTCTCCCCCGGCCGGCTCTCCAGCATCCCAAGTCTGCTCCCAAACCTGGGTTGCTGGCGTTGCAAGCAGAAATCCAACTGCTGCACCAGTGGGCCGGCGAGGTCTCTTTTTCTTTTGGTGACTTTGATTTGGCCTTGTTTGAGCCCAGCTCCAATGTCCAGAAGCCCAGCAAAGAAAGAAGACATCTGAAAAAAAAACTTGGCAGCTTAGGACTGATGGACATAAGGGGTTACCATATGAAAATGCTGAAACTAAACTGATAACTAATTGTGATTTTGTTTCTGAGCACACTAACAATGTTTCTTTCCAGGGTTATTTTAAGCAGCTGGGGTGAAACAAAAACAGAGTGAACCAATGTTTAAAAATGTAATGGGCTACTGTACAGTGTTCAGGGTAATACTCAGAAGTAGGAACAGACAGAAGAATTGATCATAACAAAGAAGTATAGAACTGAGTTGTTACAGATAGCACATGATAGTCCTATGGCTGGTCACTCGGGGAGGGACCACACCCTTGACAGATTGTTGTACAGATTTTACTGTCCTGGGATTCATGAGGATGTTGCCACCTATTGCAGTTCTTGTACTGAATGTCAAAAAGTAGCCCCAGTAACTAAAAAAGGCAAGGTTCACTAGTACCCCTACTGCTGATAGGTGAGCCTTTTGAGAGAATTGCAATGAATGTATTTGGTCCATAAACAAAGGTAAAAAGGGTAATTGATTAATTTTGGTAGTATGTGACTATGCTACTCGATAGCCAGAGGCAATTCCAATGTGTACTGTCACAGCCCCAAAAGTGGCAGCAGAGCTTGCCAACATTTTCAGCAGGGTGGGCATACCTAAAGAGATTATTACTGATCAGGGTAGTAATTTCGGTGCTGCATTGCTGAAGGAGCTGTACCGACTGCTAGGTATCAGTGCCATGAGAACCCCTCCTTATCACCCTCAGCCATATGGTCTTGTTGAGTGTCTTTATCAAATCCTAAAATACATGTTAAAAAGGTTTGTGAAAGGTAAAGAGAAAGACTAGGACCAATACTTACCTTACCTGCTTTTTGCTTATAGAGAATGGCCACAAGCATCAGAAGGTTTTCACTCTTTGAAATGTTGAATGGTAGACAACCTTGAGGGTCATTAGATGTAATAAAAGAAACATGGGAAGATAACCCCACTCAGAATCTAGTACATCTGATATGTGTGCACTGAGAAAGAAACCAGAAAAATATGTTGAAATTGCCCACAATAATCAGGAAAAAGCCCCAAAACATCAGATGTATTATGGCCATGGGTAAAAGAAAAAGGTCTTGTTACTGTTACCCACTACAGAAAACAAACTGTTAATGAAGTGGCAAGGGCCTTGCAAAGTGATTAGATGTACCAGTACAGTTAACCATGAGACTGAGATCTCTGATAGGAAAAATCCTACCAAGATATAACATGCTAACCTCCTAAAGAAAGGGTTTGAAAAAACACCAAAGGTTGCTTTGCTAGTATTAGCAGAAACTTCTAAAGAAGATATTGATGTAGCTTATTACAGACTGGATCAAACTGTAACTTCTGATGCTGTAAAAGTGAATGTTTCCTGATCCATAGGACAAACTGCAGAAATTTGTAACTTGGTAAAGACATCTAAAATTACTTTTACCACAGTACCAGGCCAAGCAAAAGGGGCTGGTCATGTAATAATGACAAGAGAACGCTCACCCTATTAGACAAAATACATACAGATTACCAGAGTGGTTAAGAGCAGATGTGTTTAAGGAAATACAAAATTTGTAAAGTTGGGTATCACTGAAGAATTGAGAAGTGCTTGGTCATCACCAATGGTGACTAAATAAAAAGGAATGTGCCTTGATTTTAGGAAACTTAATCAAGGGTCTGTATTTGACAGCTAACCTATGCCCAGGATAGATGATGTGGTGATTTGGCGGACAGATTGGATTGTGCCAAGTACATTACTACCTTTGATCTCACCAAAGGTTACTGGCAAATTCCCCTAGCTAAAGAATCCAGAGACAAAACTGCAGTTTTTACTTCATTTGGATTCTATCAGTTCACCACCATGCCATTTAGTTTACATGGCACACTCCTACATTCCAGCAGTACATGGATGTAGTTCTAGTCCCTCACACTGGTTATTGTGCTGTTTACCTGGATGATATTATGGTGTACAGTCCAGAATGGAAAAACAACCTGGAACACCTATGAGCAGTTATCCAATCAACCAAAAAATGCAGGTCTGACCATTAATCCTACTAAGGATTAGGCATGCAGCAGACCAGATATTTGGGTTCTATTTTGGGAAATGGAGAAGTAAACCCAGAGATTGACAAGACAGAAGCAATAGCTAACAGTTCTGTCCCTAAAACAAAGAAACATGTCAGGTCATATTTTTTTTGTTAATCTTTTTGTCCTACCATGGTGCAACCTTAGCCCTCCACTGACCCCCCATCCCCATCAGTGGGCATCCTGTGGATGTACCTCTTCCCCATGCTTCTCTCATGGCTTACCCCCATGGCGGGGGTCAGTAGTAGGCACCTTTACCACTGATGAGACAGGTCCGGTGCAGGAGAGGGCCCCTATAGCTGGTGCAGAGCATGTGAGGGGTCAGTGCCATCCGCGTTGTATCATGACCATTCTATTCCCCCTGTTCTATTCCAGAGTGATGGATGTGTAATGCTGTCCAGATGCACCATGCACGCTACCATGTGTGGAGTGTCAACAGCCACCATTGCACCAGCTCTGATGGGCCATCACTGGCTGCCCATCCCATGGCCACCGCTAGGGGCCAGATGAGTGCCTGGACCCATTATCCTCCTTCCCCAGAGGAGGACAGCCATCCTCCAGATGCTCAGTTCTCTCCTCTCCCTGGCCAGCCCCTGGAAAACCGAGTCTGTTACTGAATCTGGGTCACTAGCATGGTGGCAGGTGAGGCATCAGTGCCTCTGCCCTCCATGCCACCAGGCTGGTCAATATGTCAGGTCATTTTTAGGTCTGGCTAGTTACTACTGGATATTTGTTCCTAACTTTACCCAGTAGCTACTCCCCTCACTGAACTCATGAAAAAATGGTACCTGAGTAATGTAAAATGGTCCCTAGAGTGCGATGAGGCTTTTCAGGCCATCAAGGCTGCATTATGTTCAGCCCCTGTTTTAGGAAGTCCAGACTTTGAGAAACAGTTTCTGTTACAGATAGATGTATCACAGGTAGGTCTAGGTGCAGTCCTGAGTCAGAATATATAATTGGGAAGGAGCATCCTATTCTGTATATCAGTAGGGAACTGCATGGTAGAGAGAACAAACTCTGGTAAGGGCCAAAACGGCTGCTAATGCATTAATCTGACAAAGGATATAGAAGTAATGTGTGGATTATACTGTATATACACACACACACACACACACACTATTCTTTTTATTAGCCCCCACCTTATTATGAAGAGAAGTGGAATTATTTTTTGTAAATCCTGTCTGAAATGTGATTTCACAGTGGGACTGCAGAAACATGTTTCAGGGGGGATTTAAAGAATTACACTTGCCTTGTTCAGGAGGTGGGGTAAAAAAAGGCTATGTTAGCCAGCCCAGTGGCACGACAGTAGTGCTACTGCCCACCACCCTGGCAAGCCAGGTTTGGAAACTACCTCAGGTTGCTGGTGGCCAGCTGGGGGGAGGGGAGAGGATTGAGCATCCCATGGACTGCTCTCCTCTTCCGGGGGGGGCATGTCATTCCTGCCAAAATGACAGCCATCAGGTGGAGGCCTGGTGGTAGTACAGATCAGATGAGTGGCATTGAAGGGAAGGTTCTGCAGGACTCTGCAGCATGTGTGTCCCTCCACATGCACCCCATCAATGGGGGGAGGGGAAAAAATCAGAGGAAAAATGGTGGAGCAGAGCACAATGATGCCCTGTGCCTGCCCCAACCAATGCCACCATCAGCAGACCCTGGCCCAAACCTGAAGAAGAATAAAAAACAAATAAGACCAAAAGGATAGGCAAACAAAGGGTAAATTAATTATTTTAAAATTATGGCGCTGGGCAGTGAAGGAGCTGGTAAATCCAGTGAGAGAAAATAGTGTGCCGGGGGAGCGGGAGAAGAAGGAAACACATTTTAGTGAATAGGGAGAAATCAGACAGCTTTGCAGGAAGATGTGTTTCAACTCCACTCCGCTGTAACAATACAGCTGTGCTGTGTTAGGAATTTCAGTCAGTCCCCTTACTTTTAAACTAGCCAAGGGGGGAGGTGCTGATAGGAAACAGGAAAGTTCAAGCCTCCCCCCCCACAAAACATGGCAGGTAGTAGGGTAAACACTGAGGTACAGAGCTTGACAGAGGGCAGGACAGGGGTAAATGGAAAAACGGACAAGGGCAATAAGAGCAGGGATGGTGTAAAAAAGGATAAAGTCAACATTAAATGGAGGGCAATGAGTACCAATGCCCATAGTCTTGGAAACAAGCTTCCAGAGCTAGTAGCCCTGATGGAAGAGGAACACTTGGATATTGTGGCAGTCACAGAAACATGGTACATGGAGAACCATGACTGGGATGTCAACATACCAGGGTACACAATCTACAGAAGGGACAGGGAGGATAAAAGAGGAGGTGGAGTAGCTCTCTACATAAGGGAAGGTTTCAAAGCTACAGAACTAAAAAGTAAAGTGGGAGGTCAAGAGGAACTCTGGGTCACCTTGGAGACAGGGAATGGCATCACAATCCGCACAGGGGTTGTATACAGACCCCCATCTCAAGGGGAGGAAATGGACAAGAAAATGATAGAGGGCATTCTCAAAATGGCTGAAAAGTGGAGATACTCTGTTGATGGGGACCTGAATATGCCAGATGTTAACTGATGACATAGACTGCAGCCCATCCAAGAGCAGGGTCATTCTCGATGCCCTACAGGGGCATGCCTAAGACAGCTAGTGGTGGAACCCACTCGGGAGGGAGCAATATTAGACCTGGTACTCTCAAATGGAGAGAGGATGTATAGGGAGGCAGTATAGCGCAGTGGTCTAAGGCTCTGAGCTGCAAATCTGGTGACATCCAGCAGACCAGACCTGGGTTTGAATTCCACAGCTTCCACTTGCATACTGTGTGACCCTGAGCAAGTCACTTAACCTCCTTGTGCTCCCAGGTCGCTCCTGTAAAAAAGCTTTCAGCTTAGTGTGCTATACCTGGTTAAACAACTAAATTAAAAAAAAAAAAAAAAGGATCACAAATTTAGAAGTCAGTAGACATCTGGGAACAAGCGACCACTGCACAGTGTGCTTCACAATAAACACAACCATGGAGACAAGCCATACAAAGACAAGGATACTGGACTTCAGAAGGGCTGACTTTAGCATAATGGGTGAATACCTGAGGAATGCATTAGCAAATGGCCAGAAAGGAGAGGTGGAAGAACAATGGAGAAAAATCAAAACTGCCATCATGGGGGCAACAAGCCTTTGTGTGGAACAAATAAAGAAAACAAAGCGGAATAAAAAACCACTATGGTTCTCAAAAGAGGTGTCAAGGAAGGCTAAGGAGAAAAAGGCTGCATTCAAAAAGTATAAGGAATCACAGAATGAGCACGACAGGGAACTGTATCAATTAAAGTAGAAAGAAGTGGAGAAGGCAGTCAGAAAAGCAAAGGCCCAAACCGAGGAAAAGATAGCCAGCTCAGTTCAGAAGGGGGATAAAACCTTTTATAGGTACATTAGGGAGCATAGAAAGGTTAAGGGAAGGATAGTGAAGATTAATAAAGGAGAGGAGCGGTGGGCAGAGGGAGACAGTGAAAAGGCAGAGATACTGAATGAATACTTTTGCTCAGTATTCACAAAAGAAGAAGAGGAGGAGTTACCTAAACCAAACAGTAGAAGCACTCTGGGTAGTGAGGTTGATGCCAGTCCATTTACAGAAGAAAGAGTCCTGAAAGAACTCCTAAAACTCAAGGTGGACAAAGCAATGGGGCCTGACAGGATTCACCCTAGAATCCTAAAAGAGCTAAGGGAGGACCTAGTGACACCACTAACCACACTTTTTAACAAATCATGGGAAGATGGGGTGGTACTTGAGGACTGGAGGAGGGCAGATGTGATTCCCCTTCACAAAAGTGGGAGCAAGGCAGAAGCAGGAAACTACAGACCTGTTAGTTTGACCTCAGTGATGGGGAAAATGATGGAATCACTTCTGAAAGAAAGAATTGTTCAGTAACTAGAGGTTAGCGGGGCACAGGACCCAAAGCAGCATGGATTCACAGCAGGAAGGTCATGTCAGACAAATCTAATCTATTCCTTTGACTGGGTGACCAAAGTAATAGACCAGGAAGGGGCTGTGGATATGGCCTACCTAGACTTTAGCAAGGCATTTGACACAGTCCCGCACAAAAGATTAATAATCAAGTTAGCCAGCCTGGGAGTGGGTCCCAGGGTGGTAGCCTGGGTAGCAAATTGGCTGCACAACAGTACACAGAAGGTAATAGTGAATGGAACACATTCTGAAGAAAGGGGGGCTACTAGTGGAGTACCTCAGGGCTCAGTACTGGGTCCAGTCCTTTTTAACGTCTTTATAGGTGACATTGCAGGGGGTCTGGAAGGAAAGGTATGCCTCTTTGCAGATGACACAAAGATCTGTAACAGAGTTGATACACAGTGGGGGGTAGAAAGGATGAGAAGGGTCTTGGCAAGGTTGGAGGAATGGTCAGACATATGGTAACTTAGATTTAGTGCAAGGAAGTGCAAAGTAATGCACCTGGGAAATAAAAATCCAGGAGAAGAGTACACAATAGCAGGGGAGGTAGTAACAACAACAATAATGGAAAGGGATTTGGGTGTAGTCATATCAGATGACCTAAAGGTGGGTAAGCAATGTGAGAAGTCAGTAAGGAGAGCCAGTGGGATACTGGGATGCATAGGAAGGGGCATCACAAGTAGAACAAGCATTTGTCAATGCCGAATGTTTGCTTGCTCTCATTGGTAGTGTAGAAGTTACAGAGCTGCATAATAGGAATGGCAGCGAAGTATTAAACTGAAGCCAACCCCACCACCACCCTGCAGAGAGTGACAGGCATTGGGATGTGCCTTTGGGTCATCAGGCATAACGACCACGCCATTTCAGCACACCCTACCCTGCAGACACTGACAAATATCACGGTGTGCCTTGGGGTCTTTGGCCCTTATGCGCACCCCATTCCATCAGGAAATACGGTGAGATGGGTGCGGTATAGGAGAATGGGGTGAAGTTTGGGGCTGAAGAGTCCGAGGCACACCTTGATGCCTCTCACTGGTTGCAGGGTGTGGGTGGGGGTGGAATGGTATGAGCATTACTGGCAAGAATCCCAAGTCACACCCCTGATGCCTGTCATTCTCTACAGGGTGGGGTGTTATGGTCGGAAACCCTAACGCCTCAGGCATTCGTTGGTATTTTCACTCCAAATTTTCAACATGTTTTTTTTGTGACCCCCACCTCATGAACAGTGGCAATATCAGTTTGTTAGCCGAAAACTGCTTTTGCACAGTGACTATGGCATTTGGCATCACTGGTGCAAAAACACATTCCGAACAGGATGTGAAAAATGACAGCAGTACTGTTCATGGGGAGGTGTAAAAAATGGCAATGTTGAAAATCTGCTGTGAAAATAATAAAAAAACTGGTGAAGTCAAGAGTGTGCGTAGAAACTGTGCAACGCATACCCGTAATGTAACTAGTTTGGGAATTTTTTTACAGCAGATTGTTAACACAGGCATTTTGGGACCTCTGACCATGAACAGTGTCAGTGTGATTTTCTTTATCTCTCCCGAACAATGATTTCCCACAGCGACCACGCATTTCTGCGCTGAAAGTGTGAAAACACATTTCGGCCATGTTGTGGAAAATGACAGCTGTACTGCTCATAAGGAGGTGTGGAAAAATGCCACTGGTGAAAATCAGGACTGAAAATATTACAAATTCATGAACTTACGAGGGTGCGTGGAAACTGCGCAATGCTCTCTCGTAACACAGTCATTTTGTGGAGTTT
Source organism: Neoceratodus forsteri (assembly GCA_016271365.2). Taxonomy (NCBI): domain Eukaryota; kingdom Metazoa; phylum Chordata; order Ceratodontiformes; family Ceratodontidae; genus Neoceratodus; species Neoceratodus forsteri. The sequence continues at coordinate 1,297,996,558 of CM057459.1, read as the reverse complement.
TGTCACCAAATTTTCAACACAGCCATTTTAAGACCAGTGTCACTGTGATTTTCTTAATCTGTCCCAAACATTGTTTTCGCACACCGACTGTACTGGCCAGCGCCATATGGGCAGAAACATGTTGTGGGTGATGTGAAAATGACAGCTGTACTGCTCATAAGGAAGTGCGGTAAATGGCACTGTTGAAATTTAATGTGCAAATATTACAAATTCGCAAACTTGCCAGCGTGCGTTGAACTGTGCAACATGCGCTCCTAAAACAGTCATTTTGGGAATTTTTTGACAAATTTTCAACATAACCATTTTAACACCTCTGCTCATGACCAGTGTCACTGTGATTTTCTTAATGTGTCCCATACATTGATTTACAGAGACCGACTGGCGCCATTTAGCGCCGTATTGGGCGGAAACATGTTTTGGGCATGATGTGAAAATGACAGCTATACTGCTCATAAGAAGGTGTGGTAAATGGCAATGTTGAAAATCTGGAAGTGAAAATATTGAAAATTAGCGAACTTGCGCGCATAGAACTGCAAGACGCTCATAAAACAGTCATTTTAGGAATTTTTTCCACCAAATTTTCAAAATAGGCTTTTTGAGAGCCCACCTTATGAACACTGGCAGTGTCATTTCATTAATCGGTCCCAAAAGGTGATTTCGCACAGTGACTGCAAAATCACCCTTCGGCCCGATTAACGCCATGATAGTGACAGCATTCATGAGAAGGGGTCCCAAAATCCCCATGTTGAAAATTTGGTGCAAAAATTCCAAAAAATGCCCGAGATATGCAGGAAAGTTGAAAAAACCCTATCTATTACATTATACAGCTTATCGGCATTTCCTCAGTTCGCTGTCGGCTTTGAAGAGTGCAGACGTGTTCCCGGTCCACTGAAGATCGTCACGCCAGACTCCGGAGGTAAGTATGGGGTGGGGGTTGGGGAGGCAGGGTGCGCAGTGGGTGGGTGTGGGTGGGCAGGGAGAACGCCGAGGGAACGTTTTTACAGTTTTTTTTTTGTAAGGAAGACGATGGGGACGCTTGCCACCGCTGGGGTGGGCTCCCAACGTGGCAGCTAGAAGGCTGTTTGGGGCTGGAGCTGATGGGGATTGGGGTTGGGCACCCCCATCGGCCACTACGGACTTGTGCCATGCTGGGGTGGCTCCCAGCGTGGCAGCTAATAAACTGTTTGGAGGCGGCGTGGAGCCGGCGGGGCGATTGGGCACCCCGTCGGCTATACAGTTGTGCGCGTGGAGGCGTGAGCACGCAATATGCATACGTGCATGTTTGGGGGGAGCTCTGCTCACTGAAACGGAGCTCTCCCTTTAAACTGTATGCCACTGCATTTTCAACTGCTGCCATAGACAGCGGGAGCAGTGATTGGAGCACTGTGACTGTGCCTGCAAAAACACTGACTGAATTGGAAGAGGCTGACACACTTCTGGAAAACTCGGATCATGGCACTATGTTTCTTGCACATGCATGCAAGAAAACATAAAAAGGGAAGTGGTTATCCCTCTATAAAGACAGTTGGTGAGACCCCATCTGGAGTACTGCGTACAGTTTTAGAGACCTCATCTACGCAAGGACATAGACAGGATGGAAGCAGTTCAGAGGAGGGCAACTAAAATGATGCAGGGTCTGCATCAGAAACTATATGAAGAGAGACTGAGAGAGCTTAATACAGTATGTATACCCTTGATGAAAGGAGCGACAGGGGGGACATGATAGAAACTTTTAAGTACCTCAAGGGAATCAACAAAGTCCAGGAGGGTAGCATCTTTCAGAAAAAGAGATGTGTAAGAACAAGGGGGCACAATTTACAGTTAGAGGGGGGGCAGCTCAGGGGTAATGTGAGGAAATTCATTTTCATGGAGAGAGTTGTGAATGCATGGAACCGCCTTCCTGGAGAGGTTGTGGGGTCTAAAACAGTGGGGGAATTCAAACATGCATGGGACAGACATAAGGCAATTATAGTGGGGGGTTTCAGGAAGTAGGCTGTTGGTTAACTAGAATCTGCAGCTTATCTAATAGGTAGGGAAATGGGCAGACTGGGTGGGCCAAGTGGTCCTTATCTGCCGTCAGAGTCTATGTTTCTATGTTTTCTTCTTCTATTTTCAATACATCAGCATAGCTCTGGGTTGTGCAACCATAAAATAAGTAAGTGATTTTGTGAGAAAATGGAGTACCTATTTTGCTATGATGAGGCAGGTTTCAGTAGTCACTCTTCCTTCATCCAATAGGTAATATGGTAAGACTATGATATAAATAAATCTCATACAGTGTGTGAGGGCACTGTCATGCAACCTTTATGACTGAGATGAGGGAGCCCAAGTTACTGTTCCCATACCAAGTAGCAAAGAGATACTAGTTTAACTTGCCTGTCTCGACTGAGGTGGCACTAAAACGTCAACTTTAAGAGTGGCTATTTTATAGCAACAGTATTTGTTAACAGATGCTTGTGTTTTTATATTCAAATTGTCAAAAATTAAAAAATTCTAACATACCTTGCTTTTTTCCCTCGTTTCCTCACGTCTTAATTTTTTTTTTAATTCATGCTGCCTCTGATCTGCAGGAACCCTCACTAGGACCACTATGACAGTTGTAGAGCTGTGGGGGTAGACACAGCTGAACAATACTCCATAAGCCTTTTTCTTTGTTTCCCCCCATATTTTCCTTTATTCTTCCTGGCAAGCTGGGTAGCTGTATCAGCTTGTCCCGTTCTATCTCCGCGGCTGTCCCGAGTCACACCACCTTCAATCTCGGGTGGACTGTTGGTGCCAGCTGGGGGCCTTCTTCAAGCCCCAACCCACAGTTTTTACACCTATTTTCTTCCCACTTTTCCCAAGAGCCCTAGACAAATCTGGGCATGCACGTGGAAGTGTGCACGTACACCTTGGCCTGAGTGACTCTGCTCCTTCCACCCCTGGCCTAGCACCCAGCTCCCCTCCGACACCTGCACCACTACCATGATTCCATATGGTGGTGGTCAAAGGCTGGGAGAGCCAACCTCTCCTGTCCAGGAGAGGAGAGTTGTCAAGTGGCTGCTCAATCCTCACCTAGCCCCCTCGGCCGACCCCCAGCAACCCGTGCTCATCACCGAACATGGGTAGCTGGTGTGGCAGGATGTAAGGCGCTAGTGTCTCAGCCCTCCATGCTGCTGGGCCAGCTAGGCTTTTCCTTTTTGCTAGTTTGATATGACTGTCAACAGTGTGCTGCCTCCTGCCTCATAATCTTGACATCATGCTGAATTCATGGAGACAGACAACTCATCATTGAGTCTATGTGCACTGACATCAGTGATAGATTTATATTATTATTATTAAATGTTTTATATATTAAATCATATTCTTTGGACAAGAATTAAATTTATCTTACTCTATTTTTTATCCATGTAATTTCGGCAGTCTTCACCTAGTGTTCCACAGTGTCTCTATGTCTTGCCATGACAATATTTATGGACTTATTCTCTTTCTGTCTTTGCAGGATGTTATAAATAAAAAAGAATAGTAAATGTATGTTTTCTATATACATTGAGGCAGACAGCGTCGTAACTGAGACAGCGCTTGTTTAGTTTAATGAGATCAGCTCTTCACTACATCTAAATTGAACATCTCTGAATGGATCCAATCTACATGCATTTTGAATCTGACATTTATTTAAAAAAATAAAACAGTCCTAACATTGCAAAGCGTCTGGTTCCTGCAGGAACTATGCAATGTGAAGACATTTTTTTTATGTCTGATTAAAAAATAGAGAACCCACAGTCTTGAGTCACATTTTGAAGCTGCTTGCATTTAATTCTCTTCTATCCCCCCCCCCCCCCACACACAAAACACACACTGGTAATTTGTCCAGATCAAACATTCTTTTCCTGCTACTGCAAAACAGGATACAAATTTAATTTGCAATGTAATCTTGTCATATTTTTTTTACTTTTGATGCTAAAAATAAGTATGGCAAGCATATGTTATCCGTTGAGCTGGCTGGGGTTCAAACCTGACCCCCAGCTTGCCTTCTTAGGTTTACTCCGTGTACATGGGACTTCCCCAAGACCTTCAGGAGCAACCTCCCCATTCAGAAATTTTACTTGAATGGGGAAGTCTAACTGGGTGTGCATGTTAGCATGTACTTGGCTGCGTGTTCAGTTAAAACCACCCTATCTCAATCATGGCCTAGTTTATTTGTCTGATTACAATTACCTTATCCTAAACCTTTATAGTTGTTTTCTTTTAATACTCTGGTACAACTTATATATACTAATAGTCACAAGTACGCTTTACCCCTGTATTGTAAGTCAATAACTTTATAAGTAAAAATATTAAACCGAAAAGAAATGAATGTCATATTGTCTTAATTCTTTACTTAAAACTGGTATGCAGAGCTAACATCATTTGGATCAGTAGTGCAAGCAAACAATGTATGATTAACTGGAGATTAAGTCTCTCCTACTTTTAGATAAAATCATACAATAAAGTAAAAATAAAATAAAATATCATAAAATGCAAGTATCATCCCTTCCTGCTTCATTCATATCAGGGAAAATAGCAGTTCATAACACACAGTGCCATACCTTGATGTCTCAAATGAAGTCCTAGGCAGAAGGAACAGCTCCTTCCTCTCTTCTGCCCTCCTTTAGCTTAAATGAGTCTAAATTTGTATGTTATTTTGATGTACCTCATGTTACATGTCTGTTAGAAATGTGTCTCGTGATGCACTTCTTGTAGAAGTATACCCCGTGACCCACTTCTTGTAGAAGTATGCCCCATGACCATAACACATTTCTTGTAGAAGTGTGTTAATCATGAAAGGTGGCAACAAAAATATCTTATTTTAAAAGTGGAATGTCATGTCAGATTGTTTTGTAAGCTGTTTTTGCTATAGAGGAAACTGTGGTTTAGCTAGCATTCTGTCTGGCATGAAGAAGAATCAGCATTTATATAGCGCTTTTCATACACAGTATCCCAACACGCTTTACAAGCAATGCTAGACTGGTAGTGAAGTGACTCAATGTGTGGTGGTGGCCATATCGCACATCATCACCCACACACAGCCTGGATAATTGCATGAACTGGTTTATGGGAAGGGGAATATTGGCCAGGACACCGGGAATGTTCCCTGCTCTTTATGAAGAGTACCCTGGGTTCTTTTACTTCCACCTGGACACCCACCAGGACAACACCAGGATGGGCAGAAGGGACCTCGGTTTAACATCTCATCCGAAGGACAGCACACCCCGGCAGTACAGCTTCCCCACTACTGCACTCAGATGCCAGCGATTTTTAGGTGCAAGTCCATCCCGGTGTGGGACGAGAACCCACAACCTTCTGGTCCAGAGGCGGATGTGCTACCAACTGAGCCACACTTTCTTTTTCACTTCCTCAAATAAAATGTCCCCATTTTACAGTTCATTCCAAATAAGACATACAGATATATTTTTTCTTTTAAAACTGTAAACTGTTAATATCACAAAAAAAGCTATAATCATTCTTGTTTTAAATGTATCTTCAAACTGTTTATAAGGCACACTCAACAATAATAATAATAATGTTTGCAACTTACAAATGCTAATCATATAACTTATGTGCTATAGAGAAAACTGGGTTTGCCTGCTGCTTTCTTGAAGTGTGTTCTTTTTCACTACCTCAAATACATTTTCCCCATTCTACAGCTAGTTTTAAAACAAGACATTTCCTTTCACCTGTAAAATGTTAATATTACAACCAAGTATTGCAAAGAAGCTATGATCATTTTTGATTTAAATGTAACTTTTAACTATTTTACAGTAGGACACACTCAATTTATTGGCTAAACAGAATTATAATTGGCAATAAGGATGTATTTAATTCAATTCAGGAAAAGCAGAAGTAAAGCATTTTTCATTTGTCATTATTTAATTTAGAGAAAGATCAATAAGTCAGATCTATTTGTTGATTTGTCCCTGGGAAATAATAGATTCTTGCTCAATCATGTCCTCTAGTTCTAGGAAAAGCTGCTTCTTTGGAATATTTGGATCAGGCAGCCCAAATAGGGACTCAAGGGGATTACAGGTTTTGCTTCTTTGGAATATTTGGATTAGGCAGTCCAAATAGGGACTCGAGGGGATTGCAGGTTCTGCACCGTCTATGAATACATAGTTATATCTTGCTTTTGAACGGTTATGGACACATAAAACAGGATGTCATTCAATATGGCATGGATAATTTATGTCAGACTTTTTGCAACTGTTGACATCATACCTGCTATTGTGTTTTATGTGGTTTAACATATTTCTGAGTATGTGGGTATCATGAAATAATGCACAATTTAGTTTCTAGTAAGGCGTAGTGTGCATCTGAGTGCCTCGATGTCTCCAGAAGCACATCAGCTTATTCATGTCTGCAAAAAATATAGTGTGCAATTGCAATTCTAAAAATAGTCTGAATGACTGGAGCAATGCATTGAGAAACAGAACCAGTCTTTTTGTCTCTATACTTACTTTGTTCTTTTCAGCTCTGTCACCTGTACCAGAGATGCTCACTTAAAAGTGAAGTGTTCTGTGCCTGTCTTGGCAGCATTCATGACTTGCTTCTATGTACAGTACAAAGCATGTTTTGCTGTCAGATGTCAATCAACCATTCAAGCACATGAATGCACATCTGTCATGGCGCTATGTCTGCCGTCATCACATCAGACTCCTAGTACTTTTGATTTCATCAGCACCGACATATTTAATGACACGAGTCATTAGTAATAAAAGGTTTAAAAACTGACTCCAGAATGCTTCAGTTGCTGTGGTTTCTACATATTTGAGAACTGGTATCTTCACTCAGCTTAACACTGTATTTAGGAGGTATGGCATTTTTTGAACCCTGCTAACAAATGCTGCTGTTTCAAAAGAAGATCAAGCACCTGTAAGCATCAACTTGCCTGTTAAACACTCAAAAATGCATTTCCATGAAAACAACCCATACAGCGCATCTCCTGCGATCGCTATAACTATGTGGCATGCAAGTGCAGAGATTGGCACTATGCAGCACAGTGACAACCCTTGCATTTAGGTTGTTATAAGGTGATCAGAGAGTGCTACTTAAAAGCAGAGATGCTAGTAAGAGTGATGAGAACTGCACCTGGCAGCAGACTGAGACAGGAATGCAACAGCGATCACCACTACCACCTTCCCTTGAAATTGATGAATGTGGAAGACTGTCTCTAGCTATCTGAGCTGCTGCAGCATGGTGGGACTCATTTGCTGAACTGTTCTACTCCTTGCTGGCGTACACCAGCACTCCTTCAGCTCCAACATTCCTGGACAGCCACTGCCATCTAGCCCACCTGTGAAGTAGTGTCCAACTAGCTTGAAGAGGAATAAAAAAACAAAACCAATAATGCTAAGAAGAGAGGCGAACAAATGAAGGGGAAAATAAATGATTTTAAAGGGACACTGTCAGCTTGAGTTGATCATTTTTATGTTTCCTTGCGGGTAAGCAAGAAATATTTTGTTTCATTTAAAAAAAAACAGCATTTCAGAGGTGTGACAGACTAGCCCAATGCAGAGCAATTTACTTTGGGCTCATCCCTGACAGACCAATGACCACACAAGCAGAGTATGATGGTGATCACAGTTTTATGGGCATAAACTTTGTGTACTTGAAAGGACTGAAATGCTCCAATGAGAGGGTACATCAGTACTTTCATTTGCATAAAGCTGGCCAGCAAGCAGCTGAATGACTTTATAAAACTGGCAAAGAAACTCCTGAATCTTGATGGGAACTGGCACTCTCACCACTCTCAGCTTTACTTTAGTTTCTGTTCAGGCAAGTTTGGACAGCCCACCGATCCCGGGGCTCATCCACAGGCTGTTCCAAAAGGGTATGAGCTTTTTAAAACTGATTTTGATTGTAGACTGCTAAACCTCGAGTTAACGGAACAGTACAAAAGGTGAAGTGTGGAGTAATGTCCAGGGGCTGGCTCCTTTGGCAATCAGCTAGTCAGGTGGTTTGGAAGGTAATGGGGACTGTTGATAAGCTACTGCAGTGAGAAATTAGAGGGAGAGCTGTGGATTCATCGACAGTGGTTTTAGTGGGCGCATCTGCGTTTAGAGCTAATAAACATTTTTAAATCAGCCCTGGCTTGAGCTGTGCAGGGGAAACTGGTTGCAGGGGAGGGACTTTCTGCAGGGGATTTGCGGTGGGGCTACTGGCCACAGGGTGACAGGGATGCTAACTGGAGCAACTGTCTATATTGGGGGTTTCTCTGCTGGATGCAGGAGTATTTATGGGCACAGGGGCTGCTGGTGGGACAGCTTGCCTGAAATAAGTGTGTTTTTCCCTAATGAAGCATCTTGTTGCATCATGGGGCTCCTACACACATTTCTCTCCCCCAGGCTAACTAAATGGGCCCTGGGGGTTCCCCCAAGCACCCTATTGTGCCCTGCCTGGGGTCCGTGGCAAGGCTTTTTTCTGTAGGGCTCCTGGACGCTGCTTCTTGGGGCACTATGTACTGTATCCCATCCCCAGTCCACAGCAGGAACTCCCTCCCCTAGACAAGCAACCCCTGCAGCTGCTGTCCCCTGGTTTGGGAGAGGGCCGGGCAGTGGAAGATCCACAGCAGAGAAGTGCTGCCCATTGTCCCACAGTCTGGCAGACAAGAAAAGCATACCTCCCCACCCCCCATCTCAACTCACTAGCTCTGCTTGGTGGCCATGAACAAGGCAGTTTTATTAATAATTTAAAATGCCTTGGAGACTTAAGCGTGCTGCACAAAATGTAGGTGACAATGGCCCAGTTTCGGGTCTTGATGTTCGCCAGTTTCTGCTGCACTTTTAAATTAAAGAAAAAGGAAAAAACTGCCCATTTCATGGCTGCCAATGAAGCACATGAGTCTGTGAGTTGGGGAAAGAGAGGTGGTGAGTGGGACCCTGGGCAGCACCATAGCAGCAGTTCTCTGCAGTGAATCGTCTACTCCCAAGCCCTCTCCCAAAAAGGGAGGGGGTGGAGGCAGCTGCAGGGGATTGCTTGCCTGGGAGGGCCTGCTGTGGGGTGGATGGGATACAGCCAGACTATTCCTTGAGGGGATCCAGCTATAGAGACAGTGGTTGGCTAGAGGGATGCTGGACTTGGGGCTGGTCCAGTTGCAGGGATTGTTTGGGGGAGGGTGGAGATTTTTCCAGGTGTAGGGTGGTGGTTCAGCTACAGAGAGGGTGGCAAGGAGGTTGGTACACCTACAGGGAAGATAGCCAACTAAGGTGGGGAGTGTGGTGTTGTGTGGGTATTCAAGCCACATGTAGGGTGGTCAGTGGGGGGGGGAGGCTGGTAGTGGCCTTGAAGTGTAGTCAAGCAGTGCAAAGTGTTGGGGCTAGTCTAGCTGAAGGGGAGGGGGTGGAGGCTTTTCCTTGTGTTGGGTGGTGGTGATGATTCCACTATGGGGGCGGAGCCTGCCACTGGGGGGAGCTTTACTCAGTGGCTTAGTAGCCTGCCATTGGTGCTGAGTGGGCTTGGGGAGGGGGAGTACAGCCACCTATGTGGGTAGGAGTGGTTGCAGGTGGAACATCCCAGAGGTACATGTGTCCAGCATTCAAGGATAGCATCTGTGCCCTTGAGGTGCCTGTATCTGTCACCCTGAGCCACTGTGTACCTGTGCTGGACAATCACTAGCCTCCCTCAATCAGAGCACCCTCTCGGGGGCTGTCCCCCTGACCAGCCTCTTCCCCTATCCCAAGCAGCACCCCCCCCACACACACACAACTGGAACCTCTCTTTCCACAGACAAGCTTCACCCTGCAGCTGGATCCACCTCTGTGAAGAATAGCTGGCAGTGTCTAATTCCCACTTCCCACTCCACAGCAGGAACCCCCTTCTTCCCACAGACAAGCCCCCCCCGGGAGAGGGACTGGGAGCTAAAAATTCACAGCAGAGGACTGCTACCCCGGGTCCCACAGTAAAACATTGGGTAGAAAAAAAAGCGAACCTCCCTTCCTCTCCCTCTCTTCCTCTTTCCCCGACTCACAGATTCACTTGTTCTGCTTGACAGCCAAGAATATGGCAGTTTTTTTATTTATTTACTTTTTAAATGCCATGGACAATGAGTGCACTGCCCTAAACATGTGGATGTCAGTGGGCCACCTCTGGGTCTTGACGTGCACAATGTGGCAGTGAGCTTTACATGCTCCCCGATGATGCATTGCCATTATAGAACTGCAAGGAAAAACTAGAATGGCATTGTCTATCAGGGCTGCTGAGTGCAAGTACATAAAATGTGCAATCATATTGTGGATGTCTCAACCCAGAAGTGGGCTCATTGACATCTGTGAGTGTTTGGCGGCACGCTTAGTTTAAGTTACTTTTTTTAACAATTTAAAATAAAACCATGTTTACTGTGTGGATTTTTCTGTAGACCAGATTCCTTTTAATGTTTCCTTGTGTGTGCACAAGAAACCTTTTGTTTCATTTCAGAAAATGGCATTTCAGAGGTTTGTCACGGACTAGCTCAATACAGAGCAATCTACATTGGGCTTGTCCCTGGCAGACCAATGACCACACAAGCAGAGTATGATGGTGATCACAGTTTCATGGGGGTAAACTTTGTGTACTTGAAAGGACTGAAATGTTTCAATGAGAGAGTGCCTCAGTACTTTCATTTACATAAAGTCGGCCAGCAAGCAGCTGAGCGGCTTTATAAAGTGGGCAATAACAGTCCTGAATCTTGACGGGAACTGGCACTCTTAGCACTGTCAGCTTTACTTTAGTTTCTGTTCTGACATGTTTAGACAGCCCTCTGATCCCTGGGCCGATCCACAGCTCTCCCACTTCTTTCTCACTGCAGCAGCTTGTCAACAATCCCCACTACCTTCCTCTGTTTCTTTGGTCTGGCCATGGGCACATTCACTGGGGGAGGGAACACGTCCACCTCAATTTTTCTTCAGCCAGCCATCATGTCCTCCTCAACATTTGGCTGTGAGATGCCTCCATTTTATTGCTCTCTCTTCTGTGTTTACTAACCTTACTAACTGCTGCAGTCCGACACTAATTTGCTGCTTCCAGTCCTTCAGGAGGGGTTGTGCTATGTGACAGCATTTATAAAGGCTGGTTGTGGTAGTGGCTATGGTAGTGTATGGCATTAGGGTCATGGCCAGAAGAGGGGTTGTGACATGAGCAGCACCAGCGAGGAAAACACACTGCCTGACTAGCTGATTGGGTAAGGAGCCTGCTCCAGGCCATTACCCCACACGTCACCAACTTACTTTAACAGAAGGTGGATCCGCGGACTTTTCCTTCCCCAAAACCCCCCAGTGTGTGTCAGGCATTAAGCGTCACAATTGCAAATGGCAGCACATGAAAGTCCTACCCCCTCACAAATGGAAATAAATTGTATGTTTTGACTCAAGCTATTGTGTATTTGATTTATTCAACGTCAGTTTATCAGTTGGCCTTCTTAAATCAGATGTCTTTGTATGGATTTCACTGTTTCTCTTTAAATTCAGTACCTGGTTTCAGGGCACGACAAGGCTATTATAATGTCTCAAGAAAGCAAGTAAACTTCTGTGGTGTTCATAAGTCCTTCATATGGGCAGACCAACATTTATTTCCAGTGCTATATAGCAGGGAATAATTCATGTAATTGTTTGTTCTAAGCAGAACAGTTCTATATGCACTCAGATTCAAAAAGCTGAAAACCCATTCAGAGTACACACTTCACTTCCTGAATTTTATTTTCAGTTAGCAGTTTAAAACTATCCTCCACTTTTTACTTAGACACTTGAAATAGTGTATCCTGTTTTTGTGGAAAAAAAGACTGTAGCAATGTTTTTGCAGGTTTCATAAAACTTATAAAGTCACTGTACCAGTTTTTTCTTTTCAGGCAGTTCGTCTTTTGCATCTCTGCTTGTTTCTGCTTTCGAGGCTCAATTGCCTAATTTTTAGTGCGAAGTTGCATTTTTGTTGAAGGAAAAGGACACCATCTCCTTCATGTCTCCTTCAACAGTTTCAGTCAGATTCTTTTTTATTTTCTTTCTTTAAACTCGCGTGCATAGTCCAAAGCACTTCCATAGCTTCCATGTGGAAAGCTGGCAGCTATTAAGCTGTCTGTGTGCTGCTATATTATGCTGCGTGGTTCTTGCTACTCACCAGGTCACCAGCACAGGAAAGCGTTGCAGCCAGAGGAGGTGCGAGGGGGCTATGCACCCCTGCGAAAAAGCTAGCTGCAGCCAGACATTGCAGAAGCCAACTTGTGCCACTAATGGAGGTGCGAACGGCAAGAGCGGACGAGGAGGGGTTGGGGAGGAAAATGAGAATGGAGCAGTAGAGCTGCTGGCAGGGAAGAACATTGAAGCTGGCCGCAGCAGTCTCAAAATCTGGAAAATTGACAAGGTCTGACATGAAGCCGGAGGATGAGGCGAAGCAGAGAAGGACGATCAGCAATGGGGCAGCGAAGCCGCAAAATGACACAGCCAAGCGAGGTAAGGAATGGAAAGAGGCAAGACGAGGAATGGGGGGGGGGAGAACAGGGGAATCGGCAAGTGAAATGCCAGACAGGTAGTGGAGGCTGCCAGCTAAGATGAGCAAAATGGGGGGCGGGCGCCTGGGACAGGACTTCAGAGAGTACCAGCCAGGAATGGAGCCACAGCTCCGCAACGAACAGGCAAATGGCGGATTAGAAGTATGGGATGAGCAGCAAGGTACAAACGAGGCTAGAGGCCTGAGGCAACCATAGAAACACAGGTAGCTGCTGGGAATGATGAAGAGTGGCACCTCCAGCTGCAACGAAGAATGAATCCTGGAACAGTCATGTAGGAGTGGCCTTTTAAGGCCTGATGGGGGAGTGACATTTGTTGCTCTGCCCACTGAACCTCAGGCTTAAAGCCTTCCCATTATGGCAGGGACTCAGATTGATCAGAACCCTTTACTCCCCCAATCGAACAGTACATCATAACGGTTCACAGGGAAAATGGTTCCTGGGTCCACATAGCTACCCCATATAAACAAGAACAAATAACCCTGCATGCACATTCCTTAATGCATAAGCTGCATGCACACTAGAGTTTAAGTTTAAGACGACCTGCATATGAGATTCCATAACCAGTAACAATGTTGTATCCTTTTACAGTAGGACACATGACTACTTTAATATGCATATATGGCATCTTAGCACTTAGATGCACCGTGAGGAGCTCCAACACAGCTGAAAAATTTGCATTCTCTTATAATACCTTGTGGCAAATTTTGTCATTTTTCATATTGCTGATAAGCGAGAGAAACGCAAGGACAGACCTACCTCATCTTCTGGCGAGGAGTTTGCCTCACCTAATATTCAACCACTCGAGAAGTGACTGCTGCGGCCCTTAATCAGCCAGGTTGGTAGCTCATAAATCGCCGGTACCGGTCCGGAGCTATTTCCTTCATATGAACAGCTACAGAGGAAAGCTTTCCTGTTCAGAGCACTATGTTTGTGGATTCCCAAAATGTTGCAGATCAGAAATCTTTGAAGCCCAGTGTCGAGACTGATACTATGGCAAATAAATCTATGGCGTCTCAACAGTCGTCCCCTCGTCCGGCTGGATTTTAATCAAGCTATACAAGCTACACTATTATAACCTTGGGGAAATCAATCGATCATGTTCTTGTAGTTTTGGAAAGGCAGGAGCGCAAGCAGGATGCATTTAATGCCAAACTAGACTTTATCCAGAAGGAAGTTAAATTTGCTAAAGAAATGGCTACGGAGAATCAGCGTAATATTGTACAGAATGCTGAGAAGCTAGACAAACAAGAAAGTAGGCTCGTAACGTTAGAAGCAACAAATGCTGCTCAATTTAGAGAAACCTATAACATGCATCGGAAAATTGAAACTTTGGAGAACGAAGTGAGATATAAGAATTTACGGTTGGTTGGATTGCCGGATGGCCTGGACCTGGAATTTGATTCAGTAAGGGATCTCCTTAAAAGATATCTTTGTATCTGTTTTTGATCTTCTATTGGAGAATCTACCATTTGTTTCTAAAGCCTACAGGATTGTTAAAGCTGTGAGATCTGTGTTATCAGATCAAGCTGATAAAATGAATGTTACTTTAAAAGACTCGATCCTTCTGAGTTTTGCTTTTGAGTCAGATCAAGACCTTTTGGTTAAGTTATCTAGGGTAAAGGGGTTGCTTCTTTATAAATCTCATTATTTTTATATATATCCTGATTTTTCTTTTCAAACACAACAAAGAAGGAGGACATTTTTGAATTCTCGCCAGGACATGTTAGAGTTGGGAGGGACTTTTCAACTTTTGGTACCTGCAAAGGTTAGGATTAAATTGAAGGGCAATCAGTAAATTTTTTTCGAGACTGACCAGCTTGTTGATTTTCTTAAAGCCCAGTATGGATCAGAATCGCCAAGGAATGGAGGGTCCCCGACTTCTTCCGAAAAATAAATGTCTCAAATTGTGCTCGAGGGTGTTGATGAAATTGGTTGAACGGACATTTATTTTGGTTATAATGTGCTCATAGGCTGGCTGCCTGATTTGATTCGTTTGTATTATTTAGTACTGTATTAAATACGGAGAAAAATTTGAATATGAATGTTAAAATAAGGCTTGAAGAATAGGATTATGGTGCTAAGTGTTTGATGAATTGTTTTCAAATGTTGTTGTATCTTAATATTGTCCCATCCTTTGAAATGGACTAGTATATATCCTGCATACAGTACTGTAAATGTATGTTTAAAAAAAAAGATAAATAAATATATGGTAAAAAAATAATATGCATTATCTTGGTTCCAGTGTCCAAAGTTACTGTCCAGCATGTCTCAACAATGCCACTTGATTTAATGGGCAGGCAAGAAACTACCCACTTGTCAAGCAGATACCCATATGCTGGCAATGCTACAGTAGTGTAATTATGTGGCTAACATGATCAGAACCCTTACCCCCAAACCAATCGCACTATATGATACATCGGCAACCTGCTTGAATTGGGTCCCTGAGGAATACTGCTAATTCACCACTGTCTGTTAGTAAACTGACTGTTGGATCATTAATCTCCCCCCTTCCCCAGGATGTACCGTCAGACGAGCAATTTCTTTTTTTTTTTTTTGACTGTGTATTTATGCACTCTTCTTGCCTCCCTTCTCCACTGTCTCAGACATCCTCTACTATAGGCCCCACTCCCCACTGAGCTCTGCCCCTACAGCACACAGTTCCACACTATCTTACCCTCAGTATACCCCCTGGGTAGGGGTGAGCAGCGACGTCCCCCATGCTTACCTCCCCAAACCAGCATACTTGTGTTGTGGAATCTGTGCAGTGGAGTCTGTCCGATGAGCCCAGAGGCCTCCCAGCGAGGTGTCATCGCCTAGGAGAAGCCGAGGTGTTTTTCCCATGTTCTTCCCCAGACGTCGGCGTGCAATGAGGACCTATGAGCTAGGAGGCATGCTGAGACGTGCCTCCCACTCTGCCCCTCTGCCGACATCTGCCCAATGCCCTTACTGCTTCTCCACCTACCACACCTTCCACCCGGGCTCCCCAGATGGCAGTATTGCAGCGGGAGAAGGAGAGCAGCCGCTGGGCACTCTATCCTTCTCCTCCCCAGCTGACCCTTGGTGGCCCATGCTCATTCCCAAACCTGGGTCACCGGTGTGGTGTGAAGTAAGGCGTCCTGCACCTCAGCCCTCAGCGCCACCGGGTCGGCCATCAGACGAGCAATTTCGATTGCTCAGTTTACTTTTCTGGTGGAATCTTTCAATAAATAAATAAATAAATAAAAATGAAAATATTACAAAAGCAGAAAAAGAAAAAGATACGTGTGCATAAATCAAAAAATCCTCACACGAATCTCACCTCTGACAGACTGCTTGTCATTCCTGATGTTTAGCGGCAGAAGGAAAGAAAACTGACAGGCAGCTGTCAATGTGTAACTCGTGCTGTCAGAGTGAGTGCATTCCTGTCACAGGTTCTTGAGTGGGCACGTTGGTGTCTTCCATGCTCAAACAGAACATATGGACATACGAAGAAGCCAGTTCGTATTGCAGGGTCCATAGATTGAGCTAGAGTACCTGCCCCCCTCCCCACTCCTCCTATCCTCCCTACTCATGATCCTTACCTTCCCTCTGTGCCTATCCCAGCCTCTCTTGAAGCTACCCACTGTCTTCAGTGAGACCACCTCTTCCAGCAGTGCATTCCAAGTGTCCACCACCCTCTCCATGAAGAATTCCTTACTGACCTCCCTACTAAACCTCCGCCCCGCAGCTTAAGATTGTGCCTCCTTGTGTTATGGTTGGCACTCAGCTTAAAGAGTCCTTATTTATCCCTTTCCAAGTACTTGAAGGTTCCAATCATGTCCCTTCTCTCTTTTCTGCCCTCCAGAGAGTGCATGTTCAGTGCCCTCAACTTCTCTTCATATGCCTTACCCTGCTGACCTGCTATCATCTTTGTAGTCCTCCTCTGGACCTTCTCCAGCAGGTTAATGTCCTTTTTGAGGTGTAGGCACCAGTACTAATCTCCATACTCTAGATGTGCCCTCACCAGTGACCTGCACAAGGGCAGTATAACTTCCTCTCTCCTACCAATCCCCCTAGCTATACATCCCAGCATCTTGTTTGCCCATGTTGTTGCTTTCTTGCACTGTGTGGAGTGCTTCAGGTCACTAGTGATCATCACTCCCAGGACCTTCTCCTCCTCTGATGCAGATACCTGGACTCCACCCAGGTAGTACTCTCCTGGGATTCTTGGCTACTGTGTGCATAACTTTGCATTTCTTGGCATTGAAGCCAAGTTGCCAATTCCTGGACCACCTCCCCAGCTTTTCCAGATCATCCTTTAGGTCCTGTATCCCTTCAGCTGTGTCCACTCTCCCGCTGAGCTTGGTGTCATCTGTGAATAGGCACATTTTGCCTTTAATGCTATCCCCAATGTCATTAATGAAGACATTGAACAACACCGGTCTCAGCACCTATGGGACCCCACTGGTGACCTCTCTGGTGCCAGATAACTCTCTCCCCCCCACAACCACCCTCTGGGTTCTGTTCCTCAACCAGTTTTCCACCCATCTAGCCATCGTATCCCCAGCCCTAAGAATTGCCAATTTCCTGATCAGCCTTTTGTGGGGCACAGAGTCAGAGGCCTTGCTGAAATCCAGATAGAGAATGTCTACCACTTGGCCCCTGTCTACTATCTTAGTGACCCAGTCAAAGAAGTCAATCAGATTTGTTTGACACAACCGCCCTTCCCCCATGAACCCATGCTGCCTCGCATCCTGGAGACCATGCTCCTATAGATATTCTACCAACCATTCCTTAAGTATGGTCTCCATGAGCTTGCACATGATTGAGTCAGACTGGCTGGTTTGTAATTCCCTGAAATCATCCTTAGGGCCACTTTTGTGGAGGGGCACTACATGTGCTGTTCTCCAGTCCTGCGGTACCTTGCCTGACTCCAGTGAACTATTATATAGGCCTGCTAGTGACCTTGCCAGCTCCTCAGCCAGTTCCCTTAATACCCTTGGATGTACTCTGTCCGGGCCTGGTGATTTATCAACTTTCAATGCTAGCAGCCCTTCCCTCACTCTGTTATTTTTTTATACTTATATTATTTTTCATAAAAACAACATCATAAGATACACTCATGTAAGAGGTCACATTGTATAAGGAAACATCCAATGTATCAGTACTGTGGTAGTCTATACAATCTTTTTTATGGATAAGGAGGTATTCCAAACACATTATCAGAGATCATTTATAATAGTCCGAAGATAGCTGCACCCTGCAGGACTTTGGGTGGTCACCTAGATAAAGAAGTAAATATATCCAAACATAGTAGACTCAACAATTGAGTTGATATGACCCCCATCCTTCATGAAAACCATAACATTTGTAGCACTTCCAAGACATACTCTGCTTTAAGATCAAACGAATTAAGGACAGGTCCCATTTGGACTAACAAAATTAAAGATCTAACAGAAACATTTAGCGCCAATATTTAATGAAAAATTCTCAACAGCAATACTAAGGTGAAAATTAAAGAGCTACTCCCGCATAATATGTAGCCGAAAGGCCTAGCACCATGTGGCTCTGGGTAATAGAGAAACATTATCACTGGACTGTTTATAAAATAAAATATAATAAAGTTCAAAGTCCACATGGTACTAGTAACTTAAAAATGTCCCCAGTGAGCAGCTTGCTCTCTTTGGTAAATCGATAGATTCATATTTGTATATAGTTCATGATGTTTCAGTGTCCCCTAAGAGCCCTGCCAAAGTTAGAGTACTTACCCACTGCTTTCCCTTCAGATTTCCTCCTCTTCTGATGAATCCAGGACCCAAGCCGTCTCAAACTCTTTGGCTATGGCATCTGCTTTTCTCCCTGCTTCCTCCAGGTCGGTATTTGGAAAGTATGCCCCCCGTAATGGTGGATCCGCAAATGGGTAGGCATAAGCAGGGAATGGGCCACCCCAAGACTTCTTAGCTTTGCTCGAACTGTGTCAAACTTCTTTCTCCTTGCTCATGTAGCATATGATAAATCTGGAAAAATATGAATCGCAGTGCCTTGGAAGTTTAACGCTTCTGACTCCTGTGCAGCTTGTAAGAGTCCTGTCCTGATCAGAGAGCTTACAGCTACCAGGAGAACAACAAGAGGCCCATTGTCATTGCACCCAGAGGTCCTCAATGAGATTCGATAGGCACTGATGAAACTATGCAGTAAGTCTTTAGATTCCAGCTTCAAAACTCCCAGGAGCCAATCTTGAAGGAAGGCTAACAAATGTACACCCTTGCAGTTCTCCGCTAAGCCCACCAATCTGATGTTGGAGGCCCGTTGTGCATTTTCCAGGGCCTCCAGGTGAAATTTTAGCTGACAATTTTCCTGGGCTATTTTGTTAGTAGCTGAAAGTGCCTTCGTTGCGGTTGTTTCCTCTGAAGTAGTTATTTTAGACGCGGTTTCTATTTTGACCTCTTGTTCCGACATTCTTAACAGGATGGATTCAACCTTTTGATCAATAGCTTTCATGGATAACTGAAGGGCCTTCCATGGCGGCTCCGTCTCCTGCGAAGGATGTGGGTCTCCTGGTGTGGGGGCTTTAGAACTGCTTCCAGAGGCTTTATTAGTATGACCCATGGTGAAAAAAGATATGGACAGATACTACTCTGTAAGGAGATTTCAATGCTGCCCTCAGAATTTCAATTCTCATTTTTATTAATTTGTTTTTCAGTGATAAATGCTTCTAATATGCAGAGCTTTCTTACAGTGCGTCTTGTCGGCAGGTGTGCTTCACAGCGCCCCCCCACTCACTCTGTTCTGCTCTATCACTGCATCTGTGTGTCCCCCCTATTCCTCTTCACCCTCCTGAAGGCACTGGTCTGTCCTTTTCCCCTGGTGATGACAGAACAGAAGTATTCATTTAGTATCTCTGCTTTTCCCCCATTATCCTCCACCCACTTCTCCCCTTTCTTAAGCTTAACAATCCCATTCTTCGTGCCCCTTTTCTCACTTCTGTAGTGAAGGAAGGCCTTCTCCCCCTTCTTGATTCCTTTAGCTATCTGCAGCTCCTTCTGTGCCTTGGCTTGCTGGACTTCCTTACTTGCCTCTCTAGCCAATCTTAGGTAGTTTTCCCTATCCACCTCTCTGTTGGTCTTCCTGAATTTTCTATAGGCTAACCTCTTTTCCCTTACTGCCTGGGAGACCCCAGAACTGAACCAACTGGGTGCTTTGGCCTTGTGTTCTTCCCCCTGAGCCTAACACACTCCTCTGAGGCAACCAGTATTCCTTGCTTAAAGAAACTGTCACCTCACACAGCTGGTCTGTGATGGGGACACGCACTCAGCACATAGCTGAACACTGCATTACTGAAGACCTGCTCCTCATGAAAAATCACATAAATAATTACATTGAGACTTCTCGTAAAAATGACACCATACGAGGGTAAAGAACATACATGGACACTGTTTAAGCAATATACCTTTTTATTAAAGAACAAAAAAGAGCAACTTAAGCTGACAGTGTCCCTTTAAGGTTGCAGTGCAGGGCAGTGAAGATGCTGGTAAATCTGGTAAGAGAAAATAGTGCACTGGGGGAGGGTGGAGAAGAAGGAAATGCATTTTAGTGAATGGGAAGCATGTGGACAGATTTGTAAGAAATTGTGCTTCAATTCCACTCCACAGTAACAACACAGTTGTGCTGCATTAGGAATTCCAGTCAGACCCATTCTTGTGATAGTAATACGTCAGCATAGCTCTGACACTATGCAGTTGTAATAAAGCATTTATGTGATACTATGACCAAAAGACTGGTCTATTCCATTGGAGTCAGGAAAGCCACTTTTTTTGCTGTCTATTTGCCTTTCATTCAAGGGTGCTCCCGACACTGTTCCCTTAGCTGCCTTATTTGCTTCTCACTAGTTTCCAGTAAGTATACTTGGATTCTCACCCCAGGAATTCTTCAGTTTGCTTGACAGGTGCCGTATGCCAGTTGGGTTCAGCTGCACCAGAGAAGGAGTTAATGCTAATGATTGTTGGCATTAACCAATCAGAGAGCAGGAAGAGAGAGTGCTACCTGAGCTAGAGTGGGAGGTCAGTCAGATTCATTTCTCTGCTGACTGGACAACACTGCCCCGGAGTCTCTTTTCTCACTTTCACTTGAAGAAGTTTATTTCTTTCAAAGATCGTAAAAAATTGTTTTCTTAGGGCTGCCTTAGCATTTTTTTCTTTACTTTTGATAATTCTCCCCCATTTCCATCGGTTCCTAGGAAATGCAGGTTTCTTTACCTCAGGGATTCCCAACACGGTACCTGCTTTTTTTTCCTGAGGTAAAATTAGAATGGTTTTAAACTAATGCAACCATTTTTTCTTTTCTTTACTTAGTGGTTCCCTGAATTTAATTGGAACTGCAATTTTTCTTTAAGTGTCATTATTTTTAGCGCTTTTACAAACCGTTTACTTGTGGTTCTTTAGTACTTGGGAACCATCTGCTATTGTATTCTTTTCCCATTTGGAAACAAATTTTAAGGTCTTCTGACTACTTGACATGTCAGATAGACCTAAAAGGAGTACTGGACTTGCTGTAGAAACATAGAAACATAGAATCTGACAGCAGATAAGGACCGCTTGGCCCACTTAGTCTGCTCATTTTCCTACCTAACGGATAAGCTGCAGATCCTAGTTAACCAACAACCTACTTCCTCCTAACCCCCACTAGAATTGCCTTATGTCTGTCCCATGCATTTTTGAATTCCTCCACTATTTTTGATCTCACGACCTCCTCAGGAGGCTGTTCCATGCATCCACAACCTCTCTGTGAAGAAATACTTCCTCACATTACCTCTGAGCCGACCCCCCTCTAACTTAAAATTGTGCCCCCTTGTTTTTGTACATCTCTTTTTCTGAAAGATGCTACCCTCTTGGACTTTGTTGATTCCCTTGAGATATTTGAGTTTCTATCATGTAAACCCTTTCCCTCCCTTCCTTGAGGCTATGCATCTTAAGCTCCTTTAGTCTTTCTTCATATATCTTCTGGTGCAGACCCTGCACCATTTTGGTTGCCCTTCTCTGGACAGCCTTCACCCTTTCAATGTCTTTTCGGAGATGGGGTCTCCAGAACTGTACACAGTACTCCAGATGTGGCATTACCAACTGTCTGTACAGAGGGACAACAACTTCTTGTTTTCTACTGGTGATGCCTCTCTCTATGCATCCCAGTATCCCCCAGCCCACATTTAGGTCATCTGATATGACTACCCCCAGGTCTCTTTCCATTTTTGTTGTTGTCAGTATCTCACCCCCATTGTGTACTCTTCCCTTGGGTTTTTGTTTCCCAGGTGCATTACTTTGCACTTCTTTGCATTCAATCTAAGCTGCCATAGATTTGACCATTCCTCCAATCTGTGTAAAAAAAATGTATCTGTTTGGGTCCAGTCCATAACTGTAAACTTTGCTCTAAACCTTGTTCAAAAACAGTTTGAAAAGGAGCCAAAAGGTTGGAAATTATGGCTTCTCAGACTGCTTCCCCCTCCAATATAAATCCTGAAGAGGGTTCATCCTCACATAAAACTAGAGGAAAGTCTGATAAAGACTCCAGAATAAAACAGAGAAAAATAATTCTGACCAAGTCAAAAAGAGACATAATGAGCAGGTTTCTGATGAAGTACCTGCTAAAAGGAAGCAAAAAGAAAAAAACATCACTGCCCCTCCTGTTGAGAAGCAAAGGGAGATGCCAGTGGCACACAAAACTGTACCCTCTGATGAAGAGTTGGCTAAGGCTTGGCACTTATACCAAACGTTACAGGCTATGGGCAATATTTTTAATGCCCCTCCTGACCCTACTACCCCTCACTCATCAGACTCTGGACATACCCAGGGTTTTTATTATAAGGGTGATGATGATGAGTTATGGGAGGAACCCTTAGAACCAGAGGTTCCCCCTGACCAAGAGTTTGGCTTCTCCTCTTATGGCCAAGAAGAGTTTTCCTCTCACTTTACCTTCATTCATGTGGTGGACATTCTGGATCTCACCAGTCAAGAGACCACTGACCAGGAAGTGTAGGAAGACTTTTAAGATATGATGGGTCTCCTTCCCTTCCCTTCCAAAAAGTTGCTTTTACCCATACATGAATCACTTCACAGGGCAACTTTTAAAGTACTTGAAAATCCTACTTCCATTTCTGTAGTGGACAAGAAAATTGAGGAAAAGCATAATTCAGAGTTTCTGTATACTGATCCTGATCATGAGGGAGTAGTGCAGGCTGCTGCTTGTGACAAGGCTAAGTCACCCCTTTCTTCACAGCCTCCTGAAAAGGAGTCTAGAAGGCTTGATTTTATGGGGAAAAAATCTTATACAACAGTCTCTCTACTGCTTCGCCTATCTACTTACATGACCTATGCAGCTCAGTACCAAAAAGCTCTCTGGAACATAGTGCTAGCTGTCAGCCAGCAGGCCCCAAACAAAGTGGCTCAGGACCTGAGAGAAACTGTCAAATCAGCCGTAGAAGCCACAAAGTACCAGTTTCACATGGCAGTGGATACTAATGACACTGCCTCCAGAGCCATGGCCCAGGCAATCTCCCTTAGGTGTCATGCATGGCTAAGGCCAACCAGTCTTTCACAGGATACCCAAAATAAAGCTATGGATTTTCCCTGTGAGAAAAATTCATTATTTGGGGAGAAAACTGGGGATTTTATGAAAAAGGTGGAAGAATATAAAACTACCTACCAAAGTAATATAGCAAAGGAAAAAGTTTCCACCTCCTAAAGGCCTCAGAGTAGATGGAATAGAAGCAGAGGCTACTACCCCAGTGCCTTCTACCCTATGTCAATTCCCATGCCCCAGGACTACTCTCAGGTGAGAGGTTACTTCAGGGGAAGGGGTAGGAGAGGCCAGAGATGAGCTGGCTCCTTTTCTCCATCAAATACTTAGTCAAAACAAATCTGACTACAAAAGACAGGTTGCCTCCCCTCCCCCGGTGGGAGGAAGGCTGTCCCATTGCCTCCCCCACTGGCACCTCATTACCACAGACAAGTGGGTACTCGAGGTAGTGAGTCAAGGTCTTACCCTGCAGTTCAAAAAGTTCCCTTTTCCATAGGGTCAGGAATCACTAAAATCGTTAACTCCTACAGAAAAGCTACTGTTGGAGCTAGAAGTAAAGTCCCTTCTGTCTGCAAAAGCAGTGGAGAGAGTTCCCCCTTCCCAATGGGGAAAGGGTCTTTACTCTGGATACTTCCTAACTCAGAACAAAACTGGAGATTGGTGACCCATTTTAGACCTCAGGTACCTAAGCAGACATCTTGTCAATCCCAAATTCAGGATGGTCACCCCGGCTGTGGTGATTCCATCTCTGCAACAGGGAGTAGTGTGCTGTGGATTCTCTTTCCTTACTTCCATACTTTGTGGCTTCATTTATTTATTTTTCTTTGCAGAGTGCTTTTTGTTTGTGTCTTTTATGTGCAAAAGGGAGACTGGCTAGCTTCCCTAGACTTGAAGGATGCCTATTTCCACATCCCAATCAGGCAGTCTCACAGGAAATTTCTCAGCTTCAGATTACTTTCAGGCCATTACCAGTTTGCAGCAATGTCCTTTGGACTTTCTTCAATGTGCAGGGTCTTCACAAAGTGCCTGGCAGTAGTGGCAGCCCATCACAGGAGACAACAGGCATCTGTCTTCCCTTACCTGACAGTTGATTAATAGTGGATAAGTCTCAACAGGAGGTCAGAGACTCTCAGATTAACTCAGACTACCCTGGAATCCTTTAAATTCCTACTCAGTTCTCAGAAATCCCATTTTCAACCAGTTCAGCTACTGGAATTCATTGGGGCAGAACTGAATATACAAAAGAAAGGACTCTGCTTCGGCACTAGGTCCAAATGTGAACACGAGAACAGCGCTGCTCAGAATGGCGCAGCAACAATGGTGCCTTCAAAAACAGCACCCACTGAAACCACACGCATGAACATGGTAGCAGTCCAAACACACACCGAGGACCTCTACCATGAACATAACATAAAATATTAAATAGGTCTGCTTGCGGGGGCAGTTTCTAATATAATCAACTCCAAGGGGGAGTTGGATTATGGGGGAATTTAGAAACTCGAAGGGGGGAGAATCTATGAGCCGGGACTTAGTAAAAGTATGTACACTAGTCTCACAGTCAAAAATTCAGAGACCAGGAACAGAACCCTGGTCTCCAGATCCACACTGACACTGGCTGAGCTGCTCTGTACCGTAACCCTTTCCACCACAGGAGCAGCTCGGCCAGTCACCACTTTTTTTTTACACCTTTCTTCCTTCCCTTCAGTCTCTCTCACTGAGGTAACAGCTACAGGGGTTACGGTAATTGCCGTCTACTGTTCTACCCCTGTAGCTGCCCTCATTTTGCTGTTTCTGCAGTGCGCTTCTTGCATGTGCTGTAAATGAGCCACTGTTCTGACCAGGTAGGCCTGCTCCCCCTCGACAGGGCACACAACCTGCAGAACCTAGCAAACTCTTTTGCCCTAGGTCAGCCAAGACCAGCCAGACACTTCCTGAGGCTTCTAGACCACATGGCTTCTACCACAGCTGTGGTACTGGGTGCCAATTTTCAAATGAGAGGCATTCAGTACCACCTAAGAGTTCACTGGTCTCAGAAAAAAAGACTTTTGTCAAAACTCATTCCCGTCACAAGGACTCTGCTACAATCCCTAGACTGGTGTAAGGACTTGCAGAATCTCAGGGAAGGAGTCCCTTCCAGCAAAGGGAACCATCCAGAGTACTCGCTACAGATGCCTCCCTCCTAGGATGGGGGGGGCACACCTGGCAGACCAGTCCCCCATGGGTCCACCAACCATATAAACCTCATCGAACTCAGAGCGGTTTATCTGGCAATAAAAGCCTTTGCCCCATTCCTAAAAGGCCAGTCTGTTCAAATCAGAAGACACCAAAGCAATGTTCTACATCAACAAACAAGGGGGCACAAGGTCCACAAAGCTCTGCACAGAGGCCATGAAACTTTGGTCTCTGGCCTATTCTCTGGAAATTCAGCTATCAGCCATTTATGTGTCAGGCAAGGACAATGTACTGGTGGATGTTCTGAGCTGAATCAGTCAGGGCCACCACAAGTGGGCCCTGAACAGATGAGTTCCGTCCACAGTTTTCAGGAGGTGGAACACTCTAGAGATAGATCTCTTTGCCTCTAGCCTGAATCACCAGCTACCCCTGTACTGCTGCAGGCCTCCAGCTCTAGGCACAGTACCAGTGGATGCCCAAAACTTGGATTGGACAGGAAAGTTCCAGTATGCCTTCTCCCTCCTTTCCCACTAATTGTCAGAGTCCTCCTGAAGTTCAGAACCCAGCATGCCACCATGATTCTAGTGGCACCAGACTGGGCAAAGCAACCTGGGTATTCCCTACTTCTGGCCCTGGCAGCCAAGCAGCCAATTCATAGAAACAAATAAGTTGATGGCAGAAAAGGACCGCAAGGCCCATCCAGTCTGCCCATTTCACCAGTTTGCTCCCACAGCCTCTACTAGGTCAGTGGTCTCAGCTATTCTCCCCCATATGTATGTTTCCCTTGTGCCTATCCCATGCCCCTCTTGAATCCCTCCACTGTATGTGCTCCCACTGCCTCCTGAGGCAGGGCGTTCCACACATCCACCACCCTCTCTGTAAAAAATAACTTTCTCACGTTACCACTTATGCAACCCCCCCCCCTTCAATTTCGTGTCATGCTTTTAGTTCTACTGTACTTTTTATACTGGAAGATGCTATCCCCTTCCACCTTATTTATGCCCTTAAGATGTTTGAAAGTCTCAGTCATGCCCCCCCTCTCCCATCTGTGTGCCAGTGTGTACATATTGAGGTCCCTAAGTCTGTCCCCATATGCCTTGTGCAGACCCTGCACCATCTTAGTTGCCGTCTTCTACTCTGTTTCCACCCTGTCAATATCCTTACACAAGTGCAGCGTCCAGAACTGCACACAGTCATGTAGGTGATGTCTAACTAGCATTTTGTACAGTGGCATCACCACTTCTCTCCTGTGGCTTGTAATACCCCTCTCTATATACCCTAACATCCCACTAGCCCTCCTAGCTGCTTTTGTGGTCTGCTTGGTGGATTTCAGGTCATCTACTATAAGGCAGTATAGTACAGTGGTTTAAGGCTCTGAGCTGCAAATCTGGAGACCTGGGTTTGAATCCCATAGCCCCCACTTGCATACTGTGTGACCCTGAGCAAGTCACTTAACTTCCCTGTGCTCCCAGGTTGCACCTGTAAACAAGCTTTCAGCTTAGTGTGTCTCACCTGGTGAAAACAATTGGAAAAAAAAAATAATATAATGACCCCTAAATCCCTCTCTTCTGTGGTGACCATCAACAACTCACCTCCAACATGTAGCTCTCCCCAGGATTTCTGTTCCCTATGTGCATGATCTTGCACTTCTTCATGTTAAACCTTAACTGCCACACCTCAGACCATTTCTCCAGCTTTTCCAGGTCTCTCTTCAATCTCTATATGCCCCCTGGAGTATCTACTCTGTTGCAGATCTTGGTGTCATCTGCAAACAGGCATACTTTTCTCTCTAGCTCTTCTGCTATGTCTGCTGTGAAGACACTGAAGATGACTGGTCCAAGTACTGACCCCTGTGGCACCCCACTAGTGACTCCTATTTCTTCTGACTGTGTGCCATTTACCACCACCCTCTGCCTTCTTTCCACTAACCAATTTCTGACCCAGTTCACCACCCTGTGTCCCACCCCAGACTCCTCAGCTTATTACCAGTCTTCTATGCAAGACTGTGTCAAAGGGCTTGCTGAAATCAAGGAAGGCAATATCCATCGCCCCTCCATGGTCCACCACCTTGGTCACCCAGTCAAAGAAATCCATCAGATTTGTCTGACAGGACCTTCCCGCCATGAACCCGTGCTGTCTTGGATCCTGCATTCCAGTGGATACCAGGTGATCCATGATACATTCCTTAATCAGTGTCTCCATGAGTTTTCCCCCTAATCGAGTTGAGACTCGCTAGCCTGTAGTTCCCTGCATCATCCTTGCTACCACTCTTGTGAAGAGGGACCACATTTGCTCTTCTCTTTGACTGCTGTTGAGCCACAGTCTCCTGATTCTACCTCTGACAGGGATAACATACCCCAACAGAGTGTCTTCTCATCAAAGCCTGGTACTTGAAGAGCTAGAGTACCCAGATTCTTAGTACTCAGAACAGGCCCTAAAGATTCTTTGTCTGGCTAAAAAGTGTAATGTCCCCATTTGGGGGGCTTACCTTAATGCCTCTGGGCGTCTTCCCGCTGCCTCCCAGCATCTCCATTCCTTGCTGCTTAGCTATTCCCCTAGAGTTTCCCCTGGTTAAAATGAGCCCCATGGGGCTGCAAAATCTAATGGTGAGTGGTCGGCATATCTCAGAGCCACCGCTTGCACCTTCATGAAGGATGCACTGCATATCTGATCGCCGTTTCGGTCAAAAGCAAAAGTGTGTCTCTTCCGTGGTTCCCGGTGAAAGGCTAAGTTAAATAGGTGCTGGGGATAAAACAGAAACAAGGAAGAAGTATTTTTAAATAAATAAACAGGCAGCCAGCCAGTTAGTTTAACCTCAGTGATAGGGAAAATGATGGAATCACTTCTGAAGGAAAGAATTATCAAGTACCTAGAGGCCAGAGGGGCACAGGACCCAAGGCAGCATGGATTCACAGCAGGAAGGTCATGCCAGACGAAAATAGATTTCTTTGACTGGGTGACCAAATTAGTAGATCAGGGAGGGGCTGTGAACATGGCCTACCTAGACTTTAGCAAGGCATTTGACTCAGTCCCACACAAAAGATTAATATACAAGATAGCCAGCCTGGGAGTGGGTCCCAAGATGATAGCCTGGGTAAAGAATTGGCTGGAGAATAGGACACAGAGGGTAATAGTAAATGGAGTCCACTCTGAAGAAAGGGAGATTACTAGTGGGGTGCTGCAGGGTTCAGTATTAGGATCGGGTCCTCTTCAATGTCTTTGTAAGTGACATTGCAGAGGGACTGGAAGGAAAAGTATGTCTCTTTGCAGATGACACAAAGATATGTAACAGAGTTGATGCACAAGGTGGGGTGGAAAGGATGAGAAGGGACTTGGCAAGGTTAGAGGAATGGTCAAATGTATGGCAGCTTAGATTTAATGCTAAGAAGTGCAAGGTAATGCACCTGGGAAACAAGAACCCAGGAGAAGAGTACACAATGAGCGGTGAGATACTAACAACAACAAAAATGGAAAGGGACCCGGGGGTAGTCATATCAGATGACCTAAAGGTGGGCAAGCAATGTGAGAGGGCAGCAAGGAGGGCTGGGGGGATACTGGGATGCATAGGCAGAGGCATCACCAGTAGAAAACAGGAAATTATTGTCTCTCTGTACAGACAGCTGGTGTGACCCCATTTGGAGTACTGCGTGCAGTTCTGGAGACCCAATCTCCGCAAAGACATAGACAGGATGGAAGCTGTCCAGAGGAGGGCAGCTAAAATGGTGCAGGGTCTGCACCGGAAGACATATGAAGAGAGACTTAAGGAGCTTAATATATATAGCCTTGAGGAAAGGAGGGAGAGGGGGGACATGATAGAAACTTTCAAGTACCTCAAGGGAATCAACAAAGTCGAAGAGGGTAGCATGTTTCAAAAAAAGAGGTGTGCAAGAAAAAGGGGGCACAATTTGAAGATGGGGAGCGGCTCAGAGATAATTTAAGGAAGTATTTTTTCACAGAGAGGGTTGTGGATGCATGGAACGGCTCTCTGGAGGAGGTTGTGGAGTCAAAAACAGTGGTGGAATTCAAGCATGCATGGGACAGTCAAAAGGCAATTCTAGGGGTTGGGGGTAGGAAGAAGTAGGCTGCTGGTTAACTAGGATCTGCAGCTTATCTATTAGGTAGGGAAATGGGCAGACTGGGTGGGCCAAGCGGTCCTTATCTGCCGTCAAATTCTATGTTTCTATGTTTCTATGTTTTTCTTCCCTATGGCGAGGCAGGGAAAGGCACGCCTGCATCTGAAAGGACTGTTTCTCATTAGATGGTGTCTTGCATTCAGTTCTGTTACAGTAAGGCTGGCAAGCAGCCTCCTCAAGGCCTCAGAGCCCACTCCACTAGGAGCACTGCAGCCTCTGTGGCAGCTGCAAGGGACATACCCTAGCTGGACATCTGCAAAGTAGCTACTTGGAAGACTGTACACACTTTCACAAAACACTACGGTTTGGATGTACAGTCCAGATTAGATAACAAATTTGGTACACTAGTCCTGCAGAACCCCTTTCCAAAGTAGGTTCTGTACCTGCCTCCTAGCTGCACTGCTTTGTAGTCTGCACATGTCAAGCATACTGAAGAATTCCTGGGGTGAGAAGAAAAAATTACTCACCATAGTAATATTATTTCTTCCAAGGTATTCTTCGGTATGCTTGACCTCCCACCCATCCTCCCCTACATAACCTGACCGAGTAGTTCTGCAGTCCATACTTTGGGCCAGATTTCACTATTTGAACTTTATAATTAGTGTTTTATAGTTATGGGTGTTTTGTAGTTCCTATATATTGTTCTTGTTGCTATATTTTGCTAATTCTGATATGTACTGTTGGGGCCTTTTGCCCTTTAACTTCAAAATGAATCTGACTGACCTCACACTCTAGCTCAGACAGTGCTCTCTCTCTCGCTCTCTCTTCCTGCTCTCTGATTGGCTGATGCTAAAAGTCATTAGCATTAACTCCTCCTCCTCCTCCAGGGCAGCTGAACCCAGCAGGCATACTGCACCTGTCAAGCATTCTGAAGAATACTTTGGAAGAAATAGCATTACTACAGTGAGTAATTTTTTCTTACTGCAGCATTTTTCAGTTTTAACCCAACCTTCCATCCCTTTTTTCAGTTTTTTGGTTTTCTTTTTTTTTAGCCACCTCACTTTGCCCTCTGGCTCCCCACTTCTATGGGTCCAGCAGCTGCCCCTCCAACCCCACCATGTCACTCACCACTGTTGTTGGGCACCAACCTGACCTTCAATGCTGCCTGGTATCCAGGGAGCTGGCTTGCCCTCCTCTGTCCTAGAGGAGAAGCACCTTCATGCTCCTTACTGCCTTTGATGCCAGCTTGTCCCTGCCAGGGGGCTTCCCCAACTTAGAGAAAGCAATACCCAATGAGACCCTGGTGCTGGTTGGAGGGCTTCTGATGATTTGCTAGAGGAATGCATGGCATGGTATGGGAAGTGACAAGGCCATCATCTTGGCCCACTCACCAGGTGACATTTTGGCTACTTTTTTCCTCCACCCACCCTCCAACAACTATAGCTACACTCGTGACCGGCCTGGGGGGAGGATTATCTGACAGTGTGTGATCTTTCCTGGAGATGCTGTAAGAGCCATGCAGCAGATCCCTCCCATGTAGAAAGAGAGCATCCCTCAGACACTCTTAAGCCCTCTCTGCCAGCCTGCACTCCTGACGTCTCAGGCTTAGAATGGAACCTGGGTTGCCAATGTGCTAGAACGATCCCTCATCACTCGGTGCCATGGAGCTGGCTCTTTTGTGGTTTTCTATTTATTTCTTCCTCTCTTCATATCCATAGGACTCAGCATTAGCACTCACACACCTGGGCTAGAGGGACAGGTGATCAAGTCATGCACCAGAGATGTGGGCTCATATTTAACACTAGTAGAGAAGTGCTGCACCGTTAGAAGTGACATCCTTTGAATAACATGTTAAGCTGAGGTCTGTTGTGCTCATTTTAGTGGTTATCCAGTTGGAATGGGGCATTTTAAGCACGTGAAAGGGTCTGGAACGTTGCCCAAGAGTCAGAACTAGGGATGCTCAGATTCCAAGCAATGGAATTGGATTGGTCGGATTCCAGTTTTATTTTTATTTTTTTAGGAATTAGGAGTTTCAGGTATGCAGTGTAAAAATACTACTTCCAAATAAGGATGGAATCCGATTCCGACTTCCTTACACATCGGAATCCAGTTCCAGTTTTCTAACATGAAACTCTCCCCTCCAACCAGCTAGCGGTACTGTTATGGCCCCTACCTGCCCTATCATACAGTTGTAGACATCCACCCTTCCCCAGCGCTCATAGCATCCATTCTCACTCCCTACCTGCCACTGAATTTAGTTACTTACTGTGTATGAGAAGATGCCAGACAGTTGTCAAGCCACCACCCATTGACATCATCTAGTCTCCTGGGCCCTGTCACTGATGGTTACAGTTCTCCAGTGCCTGCCAGTGCTATCCTGAGCTTCTATTTATAAGTAGCCCACTGCTGGCCTGCTACGCACTGCTACCCATTACCTGACCATCCCAGGGAAAAATAATAACACATCTCCTTTTCTTTCCACCAGCAAGTGTATATTGCAAACAATGTTAAGCAAGGCAAAGATACATATTCATTCTAAACTTTTTTTGTGTGTCTATATTACATGAATGCAATTTGAAAGGTGAACCCACACTTATAGAACTGTGGGTATATGGATGTCACCAACTTTTGCAATCCTCTCCCGCTCCCTCCCTTCCCTTATTTCCTTTTTCACCACCCCTCCTCCCATAACTCTTACGTTACCCTCCCCATGCCCTAGCCATCCATACCCCTCTCCTGTATGCTACCCTTACCCCTCCCATTTTAGCTCTTGCATATATACCAAGACCTGCCATGATCAGAGTGATGCATAGATCTTAACATGGTTATGATATTACATATATTGAAACTGAAGAAAAAGAATAACTGGCGATCCCTACATGGATTCTCTTTTCTCCTGTGCACAACTGTTTTCCTTGCCATCCTTCCTGCAGTGATCCTAATATTTGCCTTCTGTCCATGGTGATCCTCTGCACCAGCTCTCTCAAAACCTCAAGACAGTTATTATTCTCCTAAATGCCCTATCTATTCAGTACCCTTGATATCTGTCTAGGTGTAAAAAAAAAACAAAATGTTTTTTTCCCAAAGTACATCTTGTGCACTTAGTGTTGTCCATAGCAACCTGTAAGAGAGCTGTTTGCCGTACACAGCATTTCTTGCACTCACAGCCCAAGTGCCCGAGTAACATCTGAGGATGTACTGGTACAAAGCATCAAACCTTCAGCATTGACAAATGCTTGTTTTAAACTGATTTAGATTATTTTTATATATGTAACCTTAAATGTTGAAATTATATAATATATACAAGCCACTATACAAGACACTAGTGAGGCCCCACATGGAGTACACTGTACAGTTCTGGAGACCTTACCTACGTAAGGACATAGACAAGGTAGAGAAGGTTCAGAGGAGGGCAACAAAGATGGTGCATGGATTGCATCATGAGTCCTATGAGGACAGGTTGAAGGAACTGAACGTGTACTCCCTGGAGGCGAGGAGGGAGAGAGGGGATATGATAGAGACATACAAGTATCTTACAGGGAGGAACAGGGTGCAGGAATACACTATTTTTAAGTGAAAAAGATGTTCCAGGACTAGAGGGCATGGGATGAAGTTGGAGGGAGGACAATTCAGAGGAAACGTGAGGAAGAATTTCTTCACAGAACGGGTGGTGGACAAGTGGAACACCCTACCAGAGGAAGTGGTGAGGGCTGAAACAATCACGGGATTTAAGAATGCATGGGATAGACATAAAGGAATTTTGGAGGTCGGGTTAAAGGGCAACAGACTTCTTGGAAAACATGAACTGAACTTACAAGCTCAAATGGGAAGACTGGGTGGGCCATAGGCCCTTATCTGCCGACACTGTCTATGTAGCTATGTATGTGTCTATATATTCAGTTTATAACCACAATTGAAGTCAATGTTGGGACTACCATGAAAATCAGCACTGCATATTGGAACATTTCCTGGTTACATAAACAAATACAGGCTCAGTGGACACTTGAATTGGGTAACAAACTTGAAGTGGTTGCCTCCACAAAATACCTTGGCCTTACCCTGGACCAAGGTTTCACCCTAAAGCAACACATTGATCCAATCACAAAAGTTATCCATGGCAAACTTGGTACACTCTATTGGCTTAAGGATCAGCTGATCCCTGAAGCCAGGACTGCCATTGCCTCGTGTGTCTTAGTTCCAACACTCACCTACGCTGCCCCAGTACTGCAGGGAGTGGCCAAGCTAGAATTCAGTAAGTTACAGATTTTGTACAATAAGGTGGTCCGTTTCGCCACTCTGTCCTTCTAGGAGCCACCATTGTGATTCATTGGCACTACTCAGCTGGCCGTCATTCGAAGCCCACTTCAGGTACCCAGTGCTCTGCCTAGCACATAAGCTAATTAGCTCCACACCTCCCCCAAGCCTCGCAGGGCTCATAACTGCTAAGCGAAATCTGTGCAACCTACGGACCTCAGGCCAAACTCTCCTAGAGGTCCCTAGGGTAAGGACCAAGGCAGGGGACATGTCCTTTTCCCACTCTGCCCCTTCCCTCTGGAACAACCTTCCTCCGGAGGTTCAGGAAGCTACATCATTAATGTGCTTCTGAACAAGACTCAAGGCTCATATGCTTGCTACGAGTCAATGCCAATGCTATGTTACCTGACACCTTCACACTATCCGCCGGCCTGAGCACTTACACTACTACGACCTGAGCTGGCAGCACTAACCCTCTCAGTTGTCTCTCCCCCCAAGATTTTTTTTCTAAGAGGGTAATTGTGACTCAATTTAATCTCAGGCTGTCCTATATTGTACACTTCAATAATCAATGTAACCTGCTATGTAATATATCACTGCTATATATACATGTTAGAATGTTGCATGCCAAAGCTGTATCTGTACTAACTGTTTTACCATGTTTTGTCCTGTAACTCCCGGGTTGCCCCTGAAAAACGGACCTCCGGGGCCCAGCGGGCCTATCCGGTCATCAAAATTTAATAAATAAATAACTATGTTGCACCTTCTGCAATATTGAGAAACTACTGTATTTAGTTCAGATGGCAACATTTATTTCCCAGGCACAAAATCCCTCTAAAACAATAGAAATATTTTCTCATTTCAGATTACGAAATTTGCTGCATTTTGTTCCCTGCAAATTGGCTGGTTTGCAAAAATAAATGCCGGACTAGCTAGAAACAAAAAACTGCAGTCCTCATACTTGGAAAAACATACCTGAAAAAGTCCAATTGCAAAATCAGAGATTACAGGAAAAATCCACCAGTCCCATACTTGGTGCTTTTTCTTACTGTCTTTGCAAATGTACACAAATTTTGTACATTTTGATTTGTTGCAGTTCAATTACAAATGCAAACTCAGTGACATTCGCCACGGAGTAGACATATATCCAAGGACACTATTGCAAGAAGAAAAAGCTACGTAATATTTGGCTTGGTAAACATCTCTTTGAGTCTTCCAAAACATGAAGGCGGGAGGTGAAGCCAACAGCTAAACTGAATAGAAGCATTTACATCGTTCTCTGGTGTTACTTGCAGTAAATGTACTTTAACTCAGTTTTTTGGAGTTTAACCAAACTTTGTATGGCAGACTTAACACAGATCTTACAAATTGGAGCACACCAATGTAACATACGTGAAGAAATATGAAAGGAGGGAACCCAGGAAAAGGAGCCTGGCTGGAGGAAGACAAGACTGCCAGGAGTGGTGATCAGCCACTGCCAGCTGCAGTCCCCAGTGCTGCATAGCTGTCTAATGCAGCTTTATTAAAAGCCATACAGTCTTGGGATGCCAAACTAGAGAATTATGCCATTCAAGTTACAGTGCTTTGTTCAAGGTAAGTGGCATGCAGGATGACTCCAGAGCTGTGATGGTGACTGCTATGAGAGGTCTATGACAGTGGTGGTGGTGCTTACAGAGAACACTCTGCTCTGTCTGTGGCAGTGAAGGAGCTAGTAAATCCAGTGAGAGAAAATAGTGCGTGGGGGGCGAAGAAGGAAACACATTTTAGTGGATGGGGAGCATGCGGGCAGATTTGTAGGAAGCTGTGCTTCGATTCTGCTCCCTCGCAGTAACACAGCTGTACTGCGTTAGGAATTCCAGTTATACCTCATTCTTCAGATAGCATTACATCTGATTTCAAGCCTATTTTGGTGTGCTTTTATTGGGACTGTTTCTTTGAATTGGAAAACTATATCTTCTAATTTCAAGCCTATTTTGGTGTGTTGGTGAGGCTATTGTTTGAATTGGAGACCAGTTTCTTCTGGCATCAAACCTATTTTTTTGTGTGCTTTTAGTGTAGTTTTGATTGTTTTTTGCTGTCTCCACTAGCTGCAAAGTTTAGTGCATAGTGGGGAAGGGTGCTAATTGTCTGGCCAGGGGCCTCAACTACATGATTGTTTCTGGAGGGCACAGGCTGTCCTCACCCACCCACCCCCCTGCCCTCAGCCCACCTGCCCCAGGTATATCATTTTCTTTATACCAGGGGTTCTGACATTACTTCCCCAAAAGGTCAAAGGACATGCACCTGTCATAGCAGCAGCAGATGTCCAGAAAAGGAACAGCAGCGAGTGAAGAGGTGACTGCAATCTCCATGGAAGGTAAGTAACTGCAACACAAGGATTTTTCATTTTTACCTGTTTACACTGGTGTTTGCATTGTGAAAAGAAGAGGTAGGAGTTGGAAGGAGGCTGTGCAATAGTTGCTAACAGTTTCTTTTTGGTGTGGACAGGAGGGATAGGAACTTAAAAGGCAGGTGCTCATTCTGTCTAAAGTGTATGACAAAGGGGGTAAGGGAAATTGAGAAAAGGAGAAGAATGTTTTGCAATTATGGGGGGAGAGGAGAGACTTGGGGGAGTGCTGGATATCCTTCATCTGGAAGGGTGGGGGTTGCTGGTGGATGACGAGAGCAATGGGTAGGGTGGTAGACTTCAACAACTGTGGTGTGCCAATCTTTCTAAAAATTGCGTGGAGGGTAAGGGGATGTTTAGTGTGCAACCAAATAGAGAAACTTCAAAAGGAGATCAAGGATCTGCAGGAGGCACTAAAACAGGCAAGGCAGACTGGAGGAGGTTATAGCCCAACCCTGGAGGAAGGGAGGAAGGGAGATGAGGAGGGAGGGCAGTTAGGCCCAACGGGGGAGGAGAGGGTCAGAAGAAGGGAAGCACAGACGGGGGCCCAGGCCAAGAGGAAAGGCATCGGGGGAACTCAGGTCTAGGGAAAAAAAGACAACAGGAAGGAGGGAAAAGGGACTGGTGATTGGAGGAGAAGTGGCAACAGTCATGGAGTTGAAAGGAGAGAACAGGGTAGTATGCGGAGGGAGGACGCAGGCATAGGAGAAGAGTCTTCATAAAATCATTTTGCAGTACTAGAGGGAAGGGTGGAGGAGGGAGATGATATTGCAGGAGTAACTGATAGAAGTCTGGATGAAACTGGAGTGGGGGAAGTTCTGCTGGGGGATTTATAACAGGGGAGGAAGGGGGAACTACTGTGCAGGAGGAAGAGGAGGAGCTGGGAATGAGAGGTAGGGAGGAAGGGAAGCAAAAAATTGCCAAGGGGGGTGGATCTTAGTGCTGGGGGACTCAGTACTAAGAGGAGTCAGGTGGGGTAGCAAAGGGGAGAGGCATAGTCGCATTTGGGTGGAGTCCATACTGGGAAAGACAGTGGAAAGGGTGGGACAATCTCTTATGCTTGAAGGGGTAGGGAGAAGTCTTATTTACTTATATATTTGGGGACAAACAACCTGGCTGACAGGACGGTACAAATAGTCCAGAGGAGGTTTGAGGAACTAGGACAATTATGTGAGGGGGCGGAAGATCAGTAACTTTCTCAGATATACTTACAGTGCCCAGGGCAAGCACAGCAAGAAAGCTGAGAATAAAGCAGGTTAACGAATGGCTAAGAACCTGGTGTCATGCTAAAGGGTATGGGCTGGTGGGCGGTGGGTGGGGAGAGACGTGGGAGGACAGTAGTCTCTATGCCAAGGATAGACTACACTTGAGTGAGGAGGGAAAGAAAGTGTTGAAACAGAGGATGGAGGAGTACATAGAAGTAGTATGGAATTTAAACTAGGAGCAAGGGTGGCAAGTGGGCAGTGGACATGCAGAGACCACAGGGGAAGCCATAAAGAACGGTTTGTTGTTTTTTTCAGTTTTGAGAAAAATAGAAGAAAAGATCCTGTAATGCAAAGCATCTAATCAGCTAGCTTAAAATTAACAGCTAGGTGTTGAAGTCCCCTAGGATTCTTGTCCTGGGCGACTTTAATGCCTGGGTTGACTTTGAATCCTGTCATTTTGGACAAGAGCTCCTTTAGCTGATGTCTCAGCTGGGATTGTCTCAGGCAGTTGCCTCTGGGTTGCACATACAGTGGCCTCTCCCAGGATGAAACCCACTTTTAAAGCACTCTGAAGTATGTTGCAGCAGATCTACTGAATAAAGCAATGTAATTTCAGTAGCAATTAGTCCCTTTTGTCATGCAGGAAACTGTGGCATTCACTTCATCCTGGCAGTGTCACATTTTCCTGAATGACAAACGGGACTAATTGCCATTGAAATTACATTGCTTTATTCAGTATGTCTGCTGCAGCATTCTACAGAGTGCTGCAAAATGCTGCAGAATTGGGTTTCATCCTTGGGGACACCACTGTATATGGCTACACTCTCGACCTGGTCTTCTCACTTGGACTTGACATTATGGCGGTCAAGGTTGATCCAGTCAGTTGGTTGGATCATTATGCAGTTGAGTTCCAGTGCGGGGCCCCCTGTAAACTAACCCCTTCTGTGGAGACAATCCGGTGTCATCCGAAGAATAAATTGGAGCCTCGTCAACTCCAGGAGGCACTGCTTGTCTTGAGTCTGATGCTAGCTTGTGCTCAGGGTTCAGGGGCTGGGGTTGAGTCTTATAATTTAACCTTGATCAAGGCTCTGGACCTGATTGCACCCTACCATGTTTGCCCCTTGACTTCCCAGCATCACTCACCATGGTATTGTATTGAGCTGCGCCAGTTGAAAACCAAAGAGCGTAGGTTAGCGCGTACCTGGAGGTGGTCGTGCTCTTAGGAGGACAGGTTGGCATTGAGACTCCATTATTCAAAGTATCAGTGGACAATCGATCTTAAGAAGACTGAATTTTTCTCTCGATTAATTGCTGCAGCAAGAAATTGTCCAGCTTCGCTGTTCTGCACTGTCGACAGTTAGCTTAATCCCTCCTGTCTGCAGTCTGGGACAGCATTTTCTGCAGAAAAGTGCAAGCAGTTTGGGCAGTTCTTTGCTGACAAGGTGGTCTCTATCAGGGCATGCATTACCTGCTCTGGTCCAGTTTTTTCTGGGGGTGATCAATCTACTAGTGAAGATCGTCTGCTGAGTTGGAGTGAGTTTTGGCCGGTTCTGGCAGATGAGGTTCTCCGGGTGCTTAAAAGCATGCATCCCACCACCTATGCCCAGGACCTGGGTCCAGCATGGTTTGTTATCAGCTGCTTGGAATTCCTGGATCCAGTGTTTGTGGAAATCGTCAATGGGTCGTTAAGTGAGGGGATCTTTCCTGTGTCTCTGAAAGAGGCTATAGTGAGGCCCTTCCTTAAAAAGCCAACTATTGACCCTGATGTTCCTTCGAACTACAGGCCCATCTGTAATCTTCCTTTTTTGAGGAAGCTTATTGAGAGGGTGGTAGTTGACCAGTTGGTTGAATGTCTGGAGACTTTGTCCATCTATGAACCTCTCCAGTCGGGCTTTAGGCCCTGGAACAGCACTGAGATGGCTTTGGTCAGGGTGGCACATGATCTCCTCATTGTGAGGGACTGAGGGCACTATACCATCTTGGTGTTCTTGGATCTGTCTTCAGCATTTGACACAGTAGATTACTTTGGACCATCTGCGGAACTGTATGGGCGCTACCCGAGCAGTTTTGCACTGGTTTCGTTCATATTTAACTGGAAGATCGCAGTGTGCTGTTCTTGGGAATTTTTCCTCTGGATTTTTCACACCGCTTTGTGGCATTCCACAGGGTTCTATTTTGGTGCCCCTGTTGTTCTCTGTGTATATGCTGCCACTGAGAGAGATCATTAGGAGGTACAATCTGGGGTTTCACTGCTATGCAGATGATACCCAGTTGTACCTGTCCTGTGCCCCAGGTGATCTTTCCACCCCAGATACGGTGGGTTAGTGTTTAGCTGAGATTAATGACTGGACATCCGCTACCTGGCTATGTCTCAACCCCGGCAAGGCAGAGATTATGGTGCTCGAGCCGGGTCATGGGGGTATTTTTGCAGATGGGAGATTGCCTGCCTTAGTGGTTGATGGACATCCCCTGTTAGTGATTGGTGTGGTCAAGGATCTTGGCGTTATCTTGACAGCCTTCTTAACCTTGAAAAACAGGTGTCTTTGGTCATCAGAACTGTTTTTTTCCATCTCCGGAATATTGCCAGAATCCGTCCGTTCTTGACTCCTACTGATCTGGCTACAGTTATTCATGCCTTTGTTACCAGCAGACTTAATTACTGTAACGCTGTGTACCTAAGGTTGTCTGGAGGGTTGCTGCATCGACTGCAGCTAGTGCAGAATGCTGTGGCCAGGATGTTCCTGGGTACTTTTTATGAGGGATCATGTCATGACTGTTCTGCGTGCTCTGCACTGGCTGCCTGTGAGTTTGTGCATCACTTTCAAGATGGGCGTGTTAACATACAAGGCCCTATGTGATTTGGGACCTGACTACCTAAAAGTGCTCCTGGTTCCGTACTCTCCTATTGGGCCCCTACACTCTGCCGAGGCTGGTCTGTTGCTTGTACTATCCTCCCATCTAAAGAGGTCGGGAGATAGGGTATTTGGTGTGGCTGCACCGCTGTTGTGGAATTCTCCCCCGCCATATATTAAAGCAGCCAGCATGGTGGAGGCCTTCAAAGCCTCTTTTAAAACACATTTATTTATTTTTAATCTTTTGTGATTATGTGTATTTGTTGGGACATTTTATTTTATTTTATTATCATGTTTGTTAAGCGCTCTGAGCCCCTGGATAGGGTGCTATATAAATACAATTTGCCTTGCCTGCCCCCAAATGGATTATAACAACATATTATGAACTGTGTACTCTAAAATATGGGTATAATATTCACACTCAGTCTGTCTCTTTATTCACCAATTGTAAAAATAAATATTCCTGTATGTGTGCATTTTCTATATGCTATCTTAAATTAAAGTTACCAGTTCAAAAAAAAAATAGTGGCCATGATAAGCAACCTGAGCTGTGGCTCGTTTCCAGGTGTGGCACAGTGGCAGAGAAAAAACAGTAGCATGGCAAACATTCTTAAGCATTAAGGCACAACCAGGGTTAGTATAAAATGAGTACAACTAACCCTTGGAGTGCCTTAATACAAAATGAGGTGCTTTCCAAATGCTAAAAACATTTTTTTTTGATTTCTATATTTTATAATTATGAGGTTGCAGATGATGATTTCCTTGCCTGTAACCCCTTCAGAGTTATTATATTACCAATAAGATTGTTTTATTTTCACAGCCCTTTTGTGATATACAAACATGATTGGAGCATTAAGTGGTGAAATATTGGATGGAGGATGATGTAGCATCTCATCATGCCCATGCCACACGGGCCAGCGGCCGGGCAGGTATGCACACAGGCTGCGTGCGGCACGACATACTGTACAGGTGCCAATGAAATGTGACAGATAATACAGCGACCTTCATTATCAATAGACTGCTTAATTATATGAACTGGGGGTAATTTAAAAAAAAAAAAAATAGAGACACCCCATACGTTGTGCTTATACGAGGTGTTAATACCTGAACCCCATCTTTTAGCGTAAAAGGAAAAATCCTTATCCGCCAAATGCATTTCTAGAAGTAGTGTGCAGTTAACTGCAGACTTATCCAGCCAGCTGAACACTTTCTTTGCTTTAGTATGGTCATTGAATCCTCTCACATTCCAACTAGCTATATTAAGTTGATAAACCATACATGTAGAAAAAAAACAGAGCAGAATAATTAAGCACATCATATACTGGCACACATATTACTGCCGGATATAAGTGTCCGTACAGGCCTCTAGGCTGGAAAAGGTTCTCCCGCCCTGGTCCATATAGATTAGAAAAGCTTCAATAAAGGCCGATCCCTGACATCTAACACTAGGAAGGTTCTAAATATCTTAGATTGCTATAAGAATTCCGATCTCTCTTTGCTTTTTGTTGATGCCGAAAAGGCATTTGATCGTGTTGAATGGCCTTTTATTAAGTTTGTCATTCTTAAATTTGGACTGGGTCCCAATTTTAGACTATGAGTGGACATTCTGTATTCCAGCCTGTTGGCCAGGGTCAAGACTAAGCAGGATCTGTCCGAACCATTTCAGATTCATAAGGGCATCCGTCAAGGTTGCTCTTTTTTGCTGCTTATGTTTGCGCTAGTAATCGAACCACTTGCACTTTCAATTAGGCAATCTAAATTAATCAAATGCCCCTCCATAAACAATACTGAATACCATATCAGCCTCTGTGCAACAGTGCAGACGATATGTTAATTATGGTTCAAAATCTAAACAACTCTTTTTCACCAGTCATGAAACTTGTAACCCAATTTGGACAACTTTCCAGTTATAAGGTTAACTGGGGGTAAAACTGAAGTTCTTGAAACCAAACACCACTCTCATCCTTTCCATTCTTTGCCCGACCTTAATGTTAGAATTATAACTGAAATATTATATTTGGGTATTCAGATTGATAATAAGCTAAATAAATTATCTGAATTAAATTTAGATCCTCTTCTTCAAAAAACTAAACAGACTTTGAAATGCTGGGAAAACCTTTCACTACCTTTTAATAGGCCAAGTTAATACTGTAGAAATGGATTTACTCCCCAAAATTTCTATTAATTTTTCCAGAATGTACCAATTATAATTAGAGAAGATTTCTTCAAAGGTTTAGAAGTACTAATAAAGAAATTTGTGTGGCAAGGCAAAAAACCTCAACTTAAAATGCAAAAGTTATATCTTTCCACCTTTGACAGGGGACTAGCTCTTCCTTACTTTTAAAATTATTGTAAAGCCACAAATCTGGCACCACTGGTTAACTGGTATCAGAAAGAT
The DNA here is from genome assembly GCA_016271365.2 of Neoceratodus forsteri. Taxonomy (NCBI): domain Eukaryota; kingdom Metazoa; phylum Chordata; order Ceratodontiformes; family Ceratodontidae; genus Neoceratodus; species Neoceratodus forsteri. The sequence continues at coordinate 1,297,954,201 of CM057459.1, read as the reverse complement.
GCGAATGATCACTCGTATATTTTCGAAACCTCCTGCTGTTCCTATTCAGATATCATACATAGGGCCAGATATTCAAAACTTTGCCCCGGGGCTAAATTTAGCACTGCCCGGCAGGCAAACTTAGCCCACAGCACAAAACAAGCCATATTCAAAAGGAATAGCCCGGGGCAAACAGCTTCTGAATATAGCATGGGAATAAGGCTGGGCAAACTGGGCTGGGAGTGCAGGGCAAACTTAGCCCTGGAATAAGACAGCTCTGAATATGGCAATCAGGAAGTGCAAACTACAACAGCAACACAGTGCCCAGTGATGTGAAGGTAGGTGGAGATGAACTATGTGGCCAATGTGTGTGCCAGTAAATGCGTGGACCCAGTACAGCTGCAGGCAGCAGCTTATGTGAAAGTACAGTGTGCAAAACTGTAAAATATTCCCCGAACTGTTAGTGCAGAGCTAACACGTTTGCGCAGGTTTAGCGCAGGGCTAAACTGTTAGCCCGGTGCAAACACGTTTGCCCAGCACTAAACTTTGCCATATTCAAAAGTAACATGCAAATGAGCCTACTTAGGTAGTGTGTGGGCAAACATCCAGACTAGCATCTCATTATGCCCTGATTTGCATGCAGTTTGCACTGGGCTAACTGTTTAGCCCTGCGCTAAACCCACGCAAACGTGTTAGCACTGCGCAAACAGCTTGGGGAATATTATACAGTTCTGAACATTACTTCCACATGCGCTGCTGCCTGCAGCTGTACTGGGACAACACAGCATAGGCACAGGCAGTGGTGGTGCTGCATGCAACTGTCACATTGCAGGTCATGTTACAGTGCACAGCAGAAACTACAGTAGCAAGGGTCCAGTAGTGTGTAGACACAGCAATGCCTATGGTGTGTAGGGCAGTGATGATGACTGCACTATACACAGTGAGAGGCCCACCCTGCAGGTGTTTACTGACAGTGGACATTACTGTTACGCTGTTGTGTGACCCACAGATGCTGCACCTGTGGCATGGGATGCTCACAGTGACATGTACATTTCTGGCTTTGTGTGCTATGGCAGTTGTACAGCTGTGCTGTAAGTGGCCAGGGGGGCATATATTATCCAAAAGGCACACTGGTGTTGGGGTATTCCCAATACTGGCCCATGTGCACTTTATGATGTGTCCCAGCCTTGTGGCCACACCTGGTATGTAGCACAGCCTCGCCACCCATACACACTCCCCTCAACATCCTCCATGCCCACAGTGCTGCATGTGTGTGCTGGCATCTGTTGGTGTTCACAGACGTGTGGTCTGCAGGTGTGTGCTGTATGGCCACACTGCCATGCTGTCCACTGGTGGCAGGGACACCACTTACTGCCTGGCATGGCTGGGACTGGTGGCAGATGATGGCATCATTGTGATGCCATCAGTTAGCAGCATGCTTCCTCTATGTTTGGCTTTATCTATGTGTCATATTTATTTGTTAGGGTCACGCAAAACCAGCGCTAAACCCACTCAAACACCGCGCAAAGCCATAGTGTCATGCAAAGCTGATTGCCCAGGGTTAAGACAAGCTTTTCCTGGGTGGTAATGTGCACCGCTAAGTGTCACGCTAAGTCGTGCAAAACCACTTAGCGCGGCGCTAGTTGCTGAATATAGCATTGCGCCTGTATTCATGTCAGTTTGCCCCTTGCATACATTATAATTTTGCCCGGCGCTAATGCGGTTTGCCTGCATTATTTGGCCTTTTGAATATAGCAGACCTGCGCTAATCCCGCGCTAAGCCTGTGCAAATGGTTTTTGCCCGGCGAAAAGTTTTGAATATCTGGCCCATAGTCTTTATATTGGTAAATATTGTAATCTACTAAAATATTTTCCTTTTGTTCCATGACTGCGATTAAAATCTGGTACAGGTCTATAGGACAGACCTCTCCAGCGATATACTGCTCGCCCCATTCTCCCATTTATTTGAATCCATTCTTTCCTCCTTGCCTTGCAGATATCACCTTTAAAAGGTGGTATCTAAAAGGCTTGGATGAAGTGGCTCAGTTTCTAGCTGACAGTCAAGTCCTGGACTTTGAATTCCTTAAAAATAAGTATAAACTTTCTACCTCAGTTTTATTGCTGTTTACAAACCAGAGATTTCATTAATAAGAAATATAACATGTCAAGCAATTCCAGGCTAAGACAGTCGGAAAGTATTTTTACATCTACACAAAGATGCAGACTAATTTCACAGATTTATCAGGTTTTGGCCTCACAAGATTCAGATGAATCAGTTTGATTAAAATCTATATGGGAGCACACTGGACGACCCAGGTACAGGAATGGACTTGGGTCACTGGGGGTCGGCAGGGGCAGGAGAGGATTTAGCATCCGGAGGACTGCTCTTCTCTCTTGGGGTGGGTTAGGGTGATGCTTTGCCCTGTAATGGCCCCCAGTGGAGACCGGTGCACTACAAGATGCGGCGCAATATCAGGGGTGCCAGGAAAAACACAGAAAAATGGCGTGCCGACCGACCGGATGATGGCCGCCTGGATCCCCGCCTCCATGGAGCCCCCGGAGAGCCAGGACCGATCTCAGCAGCACCCAGGGCAGAGAAAAGGAATGCCAGAAGGCAATTTACCCCCCGGAAGGAGGGAACCCACCCGACGATGGGTTACGTCGGGCTACCCTGGGCCCGCTGCAATATGGGATTGGGAAGCTGGTACCGGGGTGGGTTCAGAGTGGGGAACGGTGGAGTTCCTTGGCAGAAGGCCTGAAGGAGAGGCTGGTTGGATACAGAGGGTAAAAGAAATAATGCAAAAAAAAAAATCTATATGGGAGGATAAATTGAACCATATCATTCCTCTATCTCTTTGGAAGAAAATCATTAATTCAAAATACTGAGGTTTTAAATCCCCTAGATTTAAACAGACTCAATTTAACATTTTACACCGCGTGTACTATACACCTCATCATCTAAACCTCATGAATTCTACCGTTTATAATACCTGTCCCAGATGCCATTCTGAAACTGGAACTCTGGAACATATGCTTGTTTAATGCCCCATATTAGATTATTTTTGGGCGGCTATCCTGGGACTCCTGTCACGCGTGGTAGGAAGACCTTTTGTTAAAGAGCCATTCTGGATGCTGTTATGTTTTGGAGGCCCTATGTGTCAGATATCCTTCCACAATAGATATCTGATAAATATTTGTATCATTAATGCTTTCAAATTGATTTTAATGAAATGGAAATATAGGGATCCCCAATGTTTACAGTATGGATTAATAAGATGATCTCTATCAACCATATATAAAAAATTAATTATACCACTTATAAACAGATTACAAACTTTCATTCATTTTGGACTCCATTTCTACATACTCTTAACTTATAACTAAGTGGCCTCTGAATTTTTACCAGGTCATGCTCTCCGCATTCCTAGAACTAGCAATGGTTTCAAAAATCGGAGCATATTTGCTGGACTTTTATCCTTATTAATCAATAATATGATGCTGCTGCGAATTTACTTATTACTTTAATATTTGTGTGGTTGTAATGAAATGTTATATTATTGTATTAGCTAAACATACTAACATACTAAAAGCCAACAGAATAGGCCAAATGGTCTGTCTTGTCTGCTCGAAAGCCAGCAACCTAATGGCTGCCTGCCTCACCACCCCCCCAGCCCCCAAGAGGGTCTTCTCTAGATTCAGTTTCCCCTAGTACCTGTCCCAACCCTTCTTGAAGACCTCCACTGTGCCCTCCTCCACCAGCCTCCTGGGAAGCGCATTCCACGGCTCCACCACCCTCTCAGTGAAAAAATGCTTCCTACGTTCACACGTAAACAGCTATTTAATGCTTTGATTGCTACCCCCATTAACACAACTGACATGAATTATGGTATAATGATGTGATGTTTGTATGTAATGTCTCTTCCTGTTTTCTTTCTTTATTTGCATAATAAAAAAAGTGGTGAAATATTGACCTGGAGGGATGAACTATTGACTGACAATAGTTATACTGCCCAAAACCAAAGGCTGAAGGCAGTATGACTAATGGAAGTCAACAGTTCATCCCAAGAGGTCAAAGTCTTTATCACTATATATAGAAGGGTGTGCGTGACAATTATTTTTATACTTACCCGAGGTGTGGTATACTACATAAACCCAGAGAGTTGGACTTGAGGGGTGTATACAAGCATCACTCCCTAAGGGTACTATAAAATGAGATTTTAAACACACCTACAGTACCTGTGTTGTAGTTTCTATAATTGCTGTGCAATGCTTTTGGCACCCTGAGGACCTGATTATGTGTAGCAGTGGAATTGTGTGTGCTTTGGCTACTAGATAGCATTCTGGTGCACACTGTCAGTGTTTGAGGCTAGAGATCCTTTTGCTTTCTCTCTCTTAGAAACATATAAACATAGAATCTGATGGCTGATAAGGACCGCCTGGCCCACCTAGTCTGCCCATTTCCCTACCTACTGTATAAACTCCAGATCCTATGTGATCTGCAGCCTACCTCCTTCTCCTTCCCACCCCTAGGGTTGCCTTCTGCCTGTTCCATGCATTCCTGAATTTGCCTACCATTGTTGCCCCCGCAACCTCCTCAGGGAGGCTGTTCCATGCATCCACCACCCTTTCTGTGAAAAAATACTTCCTCACATTGCCCCTGAGTCTTCCCCCCTCCAGCCTCATACTGTGACCCCTTGTTCTTGCACATCTTCTTTTCTGAAAGATGCTGCCCTCTTGAACGCTATTGATCCCCTTGAAGTATTTGAGTGTCTCTGTCATATCCCCCTCTCCCTCCTTTCCTCCGGTGTATACATATTGAGTTCCCTCAATCTCTCCTCGTATGGTTTCTTGTGTAGCCCTGCACCATTTTTGTTGCCTCTCTCTGGACCGTCTCCACTCTGTTAATGTCCTTTCGGAGATGAGGTTTCCAGAACTGCATGCAGTACTCCAGATGAGGCCTCACCAACTGCCTGTATAGCAGCATCACCACCTCTTGTTTTCTACTGGTGATACCTCTCTCTATGCATCCCAGTATCCCCTGGCTTTCCCTACTGTCTTCTCACATTGTTTGGCTACTTTTAGATCATCTGTTATGACTACCCCCAGGTCCCTTTCCAGTTTGGCTGTTGTTAGTACCCCTCATCCCCCGTTATGTATTCTTCCCCTGGGTTTTTGTTCCCTAAGTGCATGGTTTTGCACTTTTTGGCATTGAATCTGAGCTGCCACACTCTTGACCACTCCTCCAACTTGGTTGAGTCTCTCCTCATCTTCTCCAGCCCCTGCCCCCGGAGTGTCAACCCTATTGCAGATCTTGGTGTCATCTGCAAAGAGGCATACCTTTCCTTTGAGTCCCTATGCTACATCGCTAATAAAGACATTAAAGAGGATTGGCCTGGTATTGAATCCTGTGGCACCCCACTGGTTACTCCTCTTTCTTTAGATTGAACTCCATTTATCACCACCCTCTGTGTCCTGTTGTTAAGCCAGTTTCTGACCCGATTAACCACCTTGTGACCCACTCCCAGACTGCCCACCTTGTTTACTAACCTCTTGTGCGGGACTGTGTCAAATGCCTTGCTAAAATCTAGGTAGGCCATGCCCACCGCCCCACCCTGATCTACTACCCTGGTCACCCAGTGAAATAAATATATCAGATTTATTGGACAAGACCTTCCTGTTGTGAATCCATGTTGCCTTGGGTCCAGTGCCCTGCTGACTTCTAGATATTTCACAGTCCTTTCCTTAAACAGTGATGCCATCATCTTTCCCACCACTGAGGTCAAACTGACCAGTCTATAGTTTCCCACTTTTACTTTGCTTCCACTTTTGTGAAGGGGTATCACGTTCACCCTCCTCCAGTCCTCTGGTACTACCCCCTCCTCCAATGATTTGTTGAAAAGGGCAGTCAGTGGTGCCAGTAGTACCTCTCTGAGTTCTTTTAGTATTCTGGGATGTATCCTGTCCAGCCCCATCACCTTGTCCGCCTTCAGTTTCAAGAGTTCCTTTAGGACTGTCTTTTCTGTGAATGGACTGGTGGCCACCCCTCCTTCCTGTGTGTGTATGCTGGATAATTTTGGTCCCTTCCCTCCCCCTTCTTTCGTGAATACTGAGCAAAAGTACACATTTAATATCTCATTTTTTTCCAGGTCCCCCTCCACCCCCCCTTTTACTTAGCCTCACTATCCCTTCCTTGGCATTTCTTCTTTCCCTTATGTACCTGAAGGTTTTGTCCCCCTCCTTCACTGTCTGGGTTATCTTTTCATCTGTTCACCTTTGCATGTCTGCCTGCTTTTCCTGCCTCCCTCTGCTTAGTCTGATACAGTTCCCTGTCTTCCTTCCTCTGCGTTTTCTTGTATTTCCCGAATGCAGTTTTTTCTCTGTTAACTGTCACTGCCACTTCTTTTGAAAACCATATTGGTTTTCTTTGTTTTCTTGCTTTGCTAACTTGCTTCACACAAAGGCTTCTTGCCTCTGTTAATGCTGTCTTGAGATTCTTATAATGTACCTCATCTCCCCCTTCCTCACCCTTTTCCACTGTTTCCTTGAGGCATTCTCCCATTTTAGCAAAGTCATCCCTTTTGATGTCTAGGACTCTTGCTTTGTGTGGCTTGGCTCTTCTACTGTCTTTTCCTTGAACCATACTGTGTGGTTGTCGCTGGACCGCAGATGGCTGCCCACTGACACATCTGTTATTCTGTCTCCATTTGTTTTGAACTACTATTTTTATTCCTCCTTCGGAGTGGGCTCAACGACTTTTGGCCACCAACACCTGCACCCTTGGACGAGGTCTGGCACGTGGATAATTGCCCCATGCACACAGGGTTGGCCACACCCTGGTGAAGGTGCCTCTTGTGTCTGGGGGTGCAGGGCAAGGCCATCAGCTGCCAAGGTCGCCCTGCCATTTTTCCACTGTTTTCCTTTCCTCGGGGAGCCAGATGTGCAATGGCGTCAGAGCACATCCATGCTGACATCCGCTGCACTCCCCTCCCCTTGCTAAGCATGCAACTGCAGTGCAGCTGGCCTCCACCAGTCACCGCTGCAGCACGATGCATTGCCTCCACCCTCCCCAGAGGAAGGAAAGCAGCCATGGGACACTCAATCCTTCCTCTCCCCTGCCAGCCCCTGGTGGCCCAAGTCAGTTCCCAAACCCAGGTCGCCAGTGTAGCAAGACGTGTCGCATCCAGCACCTCAACTCTCAGTCCCTTCCGGCCTGCATTCTGTCTCCATTTGTGAGTACCCGGTCCAATATCACCCGCTCCCAGGTGGGTTCCACTACTACAGTAGCTATGTGAGGCATGCCTCCTGCAGGGCATCCAAGATGACGCTGCTTCTGAATGTGGCCACAGCATAGGTGTTCCAGTTTACATCAGGCGTATTTAGGTCCCCTACCAACAACACTTCCCCTTTTTCTGCCATTTTATGGATATTATCTGCCATCTGCCTGTCTGTTCCTTCCCCCTGCACTAGGGTCTGTAGCTAACCACTGTGCAGATAGTGTTGCCATTTCCTGACTCCAGGGTGACCCACAGTGCCTCCTCCCCTCCCTGCTTTCCCTTTGTTTCAGTTGCTTTGATCCCCTCTTTGATGTAGATTGCTACCCTTCCTCCCTTTCTGCTCTCCCTGTCTTCCTTATATACTGTGTACCCCCCAGGTATATTAACATCCCAGTCATGACTTTCCGTATACCAAGATCTTACTTCGAGAGGGTTCTTGCAGAAGGTAATAACCTTAAGGACTGCACCCCCTGGTGTCAGGACCACATGGAAACTTTAGCTAGCAGTGTCCAGCAGGGGACTGCCCTCCCAACGTCATGTGACCGATGTCAGAGTGACACTATATAGGGGGCAGACCCCAAGCCCACGTTCTAGTTCTTTTCCGCCATCGATCTGTGCACATTGGCCCTCGCTGAGATCATAGCTGCAGTTCAACCGCCATTTTTTGGATGAGTATCCACTTTTTCTCATTTTGGTGTTTAGCATTTAATTTTGTGCATGTCTTCTTTGTCCTCCGTCAAGTCACATAAGAACAAGTGTGATTCTTGCGGCACAGAGCTCCCACACAAGGATTCTCACTCCCTTTGCCTCTTCTGCTTGGGCCCAGAGCACAAGACCGAGGATTGTGAGGCCTGCCTGAGCTTCGACCAGGCAACACAGAAGTACCACCAGCAGGCTCTCGAAGCCCATCTACTTAAAAAGAAGATGGCCATGATAGAGAAAGAGCTGCAGAAGCTGAGAAGTGCTTCCTCCTCCCAACAGACTCCCACAAGTACAAGAAGAAGAGGGATAAGGAGAAGCACCAGGACTAGGAAAGGTCTTCCTCTCACCTGCGGTCACCCTTGGGCCCCACGGGTGATAGCGGCCCTCTTCCTCTGGGAAGACTGCTGCTGCCTCCATTTCTGCCCCACCTTCCCAGGAGCAGCCCTTGGTTTGCAGTCCTTGGTTTCCCCACTGCCGCTGGTCATGGTGGCCACGGGTGCCTTAGATGAGTCAGAAGCCTCTTCCACTCATAGGCCCATTTCTACCTCGGGGTCTAAGCTGCCAGGCGGGGCTGATAAGTATCTCATTGGATCATCCGATGAACGTCTGGGCCGGGCTGCTAAGTCAGGTACTGGGGACTCTGGTGTCCACACGACCAAGGTCGATAAGCCAATTGTCAGGTCCTCCAATGATTGCCCAGCCGTCACGCTCATGTTGCGCTCTGGCGCGGGCCCTGACGAAGTCCTACAGGATGAGAGCCAGCTAATGACTCCATCACAGCTTCCACTGGTTTGGTCTCCCCACCGGGATAACCCTTTTTCTCCCTTTGAGGAACTCCCTCCGACCTCTTCCAATCCACGGGAGGTGGGGAATGGGGGTCGTCTGTCAGGTGATGTTGTTCCTAGATCACCTCTGGACCTCACGTTGGATTCCCTTGGACAACCCTCTGGACCCCTCCCCACCAGTTTTTCTGGTGGAGACATCTGCGCAGGGCTTCCATCCCATCCTTACCATGCCTGACCCTATCCTTCTGGGTCCTGTGCTGAATTTCCAGCTCCCTCAGGGTCCTCCGTCGGGTCCCATGGCACAGCCATCGGGCCACCCATCAGGCTTCCCTCCACCAGATTACCCAGCACCTCACTATACTCTGGGTTATCCTCCATCAGGCTACCCATCGTCAGGCTTTGCAACACCAGGGTATGCACCTGCTTACCCTTCACTGGGTTACCCGATGCAAGGATACCACACATCAGGGTACCTGGCATCAGGGTTCTGTATGGGGTTTCAGCCCATCTACCAGCCCTCTCCACCTTTCCTCAGCATCAGACAGATTTCCGGTCCATACTCCAGTCCTGGAGGACAGAGACCAAGTCACAGCTGGTCTTGGAGCTGGACAGCCGGCAACCAGCAAGAGCCTCCTCCCCGGTTTGCCCAGTTCAGCCTCCCATGCCCACCTCTCAGCTGGGCCCCTATCAGCCTAAGTCAGGCCCAATGAAAGATCTTTGACTGGAATGCCAAAAGACATTGTCCCTCCTAAGTCTCAGGAGGCCTCTCGTCCTGACGTCAGATCTCCAGAATCCTCGGATTTGGATTACGAGTCCAGGTCCTCCTCCTCAGTTTTGGGTTTTGAGACTGCTCCTTCAGAGGAGCCCAAGCACAAGGAGTCCCCCAAATCACCTCCGGAGGACTCTTCATTCGCAGACCTCCTTAGACAGATAGCTGAGGTCTACGAGTGGAGGTCTGATGCACAGGATCCTAAGCATCAAAGACTGGCTGAGCACTTGGATATACCAGAGTCAGCACCTGTCCTTACGCCCCCATGGTTAGTCTCATGAGGATTTGGCTCCGGTTGTCTCGATGATGCCCTCCTCCATTCATGCGGTGGCAAAAAAGGCAGACAGGACATATAGGACACTGGAGGGTAATGATCACCTCAGTGTCCACCCTAAGGCAAGACTCAATGGTCATCACGGCTGCTCATGACAGATCCACTGAGCCGAGGCACATGAGCACCTCCCCTCCTGACAGGGAGTCAAGGCAGCTAGACCAGTTCGGGAAGAGATTTTATTCTTCCTCCACACTAGCCATGCTCGTTCTTAATTACATGGCGCACATGCTGGTTTTCCAGAAGTCTCTCTTCCATCAGTTGTAACCTGTCATTGACGCCATGCTGGATTCTGAGTCTTAGATCATTCTAACGGACACTCTTCAGTCTGCTAACATTGCCTGTTGCCACTCACTGAGGGTGATGTATGATGCGGTGGACTCCTCGGCCAGGGGCACTGCTACGGCGGTTTGCCTCAGGAGATATTTCTGGCTATGGGTGTCAGGCTTGGCTCCAGATGTTCAGGCAGCCATTCAGGATGCCCCTTCCGGGGTTTCATCCTCTTTGAGGGTGGCACCCAGGATATAATCACCAGCCTTCCAGACAAGGGCAAAGCCTTATGGTCAGTCGATATCATGTATCACCCCAGATTTTAGGCTAAACAGCCATTTCATCACCAGACCAAGCAGCAGATAAAGCAGCAGCACACGGTCAGATGTCAGAGCAAACATTGGGCCCTTGCAGCCGCAGTCACCCCTCCGGCCAAAGCTCAGAGAGCCTCAGGAGTGGTCCTTCCCAACCCTCCCTCCATCGCTTGACTCACGGCCCACCCACACTCCTCCTCTCCTCCTCCTCTTCCATTGGGGGAGCTGGTGGGCAGAAGGTTCACCAGTCACTTGCTGGGGTGGGAGGCAGTAACCACAGACTTATGGGTCCTTCAGCTGGTGCATCAAGGTCACACATTGGAACTTCTAGTGAGACCCCCAAATAGGCCTTTGGGGGTATCTCATTACCCAAAGGTGCACATTCCTTTCATAAGGGAGGAAATCAAGACTGTTCTGCAAAAAGAAGCAATAGAACCCATTCCAGCAAACCAGGTAGGAAAGGGGTATTACTCTCGCTTCTTGCTGGTTCCAAAAAAGACAGGAGATCTGCGACCCATTCTGGAACTCAGCACCCTAAACCTGTACACAGAGTACAAACAGTTTCGGATGCTGACTCTCCCAGGCCTGCTGCACCTCCTGCACAAGAGACAGTGACTCTGTGTCCTGGACATGCAGGATGCCTACTTGCATATCCCTTTTTTTCAGGTCCATCGTCACTACCTCAGGTTCTCCTGTCAGGGAGAACATTATCAGTTCAAGGCCCTACCCTTTGGCTTGTCCTCGGCTTCTGGGGTCTTTACCAAGTGTCTTACATAGATACATAGATACATAGACAGTGTCGGCAGATAAGGGCCTATGGCCCACCTAGTCTGCCCATTTGAGTCTGTAACTTCAGTTTATGTTTTCCTAGAACTCTATTGCCCCTTACCCCGACCTCCAGAATTCCTTTATGTCTATCCCATGCATCCTTAAATCTCGTGATTGTTTCAGACCCCACCACTTCCTCAGGCAGGGTGTTTCACTTGTCCACCACCCGTTCTGTGAAGAAATTCTTCCTCATATTTCCTCTGAATCGTTCTCCTTCCAACTTCATCCCATGCCCTCTAGTCCTGGAACATCTTGTTCTCTCAAAAATAGTGTATTCTTGCACCCTGTTCCTCCCTGTAAGATACTTGTATGTCTCTATCATGTCCCCTCACTCCCTCCTCTCCTCCAGGGAGTACATATTCAGTTCCTTCAACCTGTCTTCATAGGACTTGTGATGCAATCCATGTACCATCTTTGTTGCCCTCCTCTGAACCTTCTCTATCCTGTCTATGTCCTTACGTAGGTAAGGTCTCCAGAACTGTACACTGTACTCCAGGTGGGGCCTCACTAGTGTCTTGTATAGTGGAATCATGACCTCCCTTTTCCTGCTGGAGATGCCCCTGCCTATGCATCCCAGCATCCTATTTGCTTTACCTGCTGCCTTGTCACACTGTTTCCCTACCTTGAGGTCATCAGAGGTGATAACCCAAAGATCCCTTTCCTGCTTGGTGCATTCTATATCCTCAGCCCCCAACTGATACAGTGTGCCAGGGTTTTTGTGCCCCATATGCATTATCTTGCACTTCTTTGCATTGAATTTCAACTGCCAAACCCCTGGCCATTCTTCAAGTTTCTGCAGGTCCCTTCTCATTCTGTCTACACCTTCTGGTGTGTCTACTCTGTTACAGAGCTTTGTGTCATCAGCGAACAGTGGAATTCTGCCTTCTGGGTCCTGCACAATGCCACTGATGAAGATGTTGAATAGAACCGGTCCCAGCACTGATCCCAGTGGTACCCCGCTGGTCACTCTTCCCTCTGTGGAGTGACAGCCATTTACCATCACCCTCTGTGCCCTGCCACCCAGCCAGTTACCTACCCACCACACTACTGTCCTGCCCACACCCATATTCCCTAGTCTGTGTAATAGTCTTCTATGTGGCACAGTGTCAAAGGCCTTGCTGAAGTTCAGATAGGCCATGTCCACTGCCCTCCCCTGATCCACCTCCCTAGTCACCCAGTCAAAAAATTCAATGAGGTTGGTCTGACATGACCTCCCCCTGGTGAAACCATGCTGCCTTGGATCTTGCAGTCCATTGACAACCAGATGTTCCACCAATCTCTCCTTCAGTAGTGCTTCCATGATCTTCCCCACTACCGAGGTGAGGCAGACTGGTCTGTACTTCCCCGCTTCCTCTTTGCTCCCACTTTTGTATAAGGGGACTACATCTGCTGTCCTCCAGTCTTTGGGTACCTCCCATTTCCAGTGATTGGCTAAACAGGATAGCTAGAGGTTCAGCCACCACCTCTCTGAGTTCTTTAAGGACCCTGGGTTGCACCCTATCTGGCCCCATTGCTTTATCAACTCATTACTTCCAGTTCCTTCAGTACCCTTTCTCATGTAAAGGGACTTGTGTCTATTTCTGAACCATTCTCACCCCTTGTACTCCCTTCAGACCCATTACCCTCTTTTTCCTCGGTAAAGACTGAGCAGAAATACCTGTTCAGTATGTCAGCTTTACTGTTGTCATCCTCCACGCGGCCCCCATCCTCCCCCTTCAGTCTCACTATCCCTCCCATTGCCTTTCTTTTTTCACTTATGTACCTGTAAAAGGTTTTGTCCCTTCTACCCACTGATTTTGCAGTGTGCTCTCCTGTCTGAGCTTTGGCTTCCCTTACTGACCTCCCTGCCTCCCTTTGCTTCTCCTGGTACTTCTCCCTATCCCCTTCTGCCTGTGTCTTTTTGTATTGCATGAATGCAGTCTTTTTGGCTTTCACTTTCTTTTCTACCTCTTTGGAAAACCATAATGGCCTCCTCTTCCTTTTCCTCTTGCTAACCTGCTTAATGTATAATTCTGTTGCTCTTGTAATCCCCATTTTAAATACTGCCCACTGTTCCTCAACCCCTGATTCCTGCCCCATTCCCCTTAATGCCTCTTTCAAGTATCTCCCCATTTTCCCAAAATATGCCCCCCTAAAATCCAGGATACGTGTTTTTGTGTGGTTTGGTTCTGCTTCTTTTGTGATTTCAAACCACAATGACTGGTGGTCACTGTTCCCCAGGTGCTCCCCCACTGTTACCCCCATCACACTGTCCCTGTTTGTGAGCACAAAGTCCAGTATTGCCTTCTGCCGAGTTGGTTCCATGTCCAAAAGAGAACCGAGGTGACCTTGTGTGGATTCAAACTCTAAACCTCTTGTGTACCTTGCAGTAGTGGTGGTGGTCGTGAGACGCCTGGACCATTATGTGTTTCCCTACGTTGACGACTGGCTCCTGGCAGCTCCATCGAGGGAACAGTGTGAACCTTCCCTTTCTGCTACCCTGGACCTCTTTGTGCAAGTGGGGATTACTGTCAGCTACCAAAAGTCCCAACTTGCCCCTTCTCAGTGTCTCCAGTTTATTGAAGTGGTGCTGGATATGGCCCAGAGTACGGCTTTCCTCCCTCAGGACAGGGTATAAACCTTGTAGAAGCAGACTCGCCTGATACACTTCAGCAGGCGGGTTTCGGATAGGTCGGTTCTCCGGCTACTTGGCCTTATGGCAATGGCCATCCCCACTGTTCCTCTGACCAGGCTTCACATGCGTATTTCACAGTGGATGCTCAGGGTGCAGTGGGATCGGAGAACGGATGACCTAGACCACAAGGGCATGGTCTCCAATTCAATGCAACAGGATCTCTTGTGGCGGCAGGACCCCAGTAACCTTATCAATGTGGTCCCTTTCCAGTCCCCTCCTCCAGTCCAGACCCTGACTATGGATGCTTCACGGATGGGCTGGGGGGCTCATCTTGGGACTCACAGAACCCAAAGACTGTGGTCTAAGTCTGAACTCTCCTTACACATTGGAGATGAGGGCAGTACTTTATGCTCTTCAAGCCTTCTAGCACTTCCTCTGCCAAGGCCCATTATTAGTCCAGTCAGACAATATGTGTGGTCTGGTACCTCAACAAACAAGGGGGCACTCGCTCATACCCACTCTGCAGGAAGGTGATGCGAGTATGGAATTGGGCAGTTCTGCATTGAATACACCTTACAGCAGTTCATGTTCTGGGAGTGCAAAACATCCTAGCGGACAGTCTCAGCCACACCAGGGTAACAGCCCATGAATGGGAGCTCAAGCAAGCAGTAGTCGAAGACATATTCGACCTATGGGGTCAGCCACAACTAGATCTGTTTGCCTCCCCATACAATGCAAAACTACCCAGGTTTTGCTCGCTCGATCACAGGCATAGTGCTTTCTGCCGAGATGTGCTATCTCTCTGCTGGACAGGGAGGTTTTTGTACACCTTCCCTCCCTTTCCAGTTCTACAGAGGGTGCTACTCAAACTACAAGCAGAAGGGTCTCACATGCTCCTGATCACCCCATATTGGCCTCGCCAGATATGGTTTTCGCTTCTGCTACAGCTTGTAGTGGAACCTCTGGTTCCCCTGCCCTTCTGACACAATCTCCTGTCTCAGGAGAAGGGCATGCTAGTCCATCCAGGGCTGAAGTTCCTTCACTTTCACGCATGGCACCTTCTGACATAGCTGCTTCACGTTATGGAGTCTCCTGCAGAGTGGCTCAAGTCCTTGTGGAGGCTGTAAAACCTTCAACAAGGATTATCTATGCTATGAAATGGAAGCGTGTCTCCATTTGGGCCACTCTGAAGGGTTGGGACCCTTCATCATGCCCAGTTCCTCAGGTCATGGAGTACTTGCTGCATCTCTCCAACCTGGGCCTGAGTTACTCTTCAGTGAAGGTTCACCTGTCTGCTATCTCTGCCTACCACACCTTGATGGAGGGCAATGCTGTGGCTCAGCTGGAGGTCTCCAAAACTTTTCTGAAAGGGATCCTCCACCTGAAACCTCCGATGCACAGTCCTGCGTCACCTTGGGGTCTTAATTTTATTTTAGAGAAACTCACTCTGCCTCCTTTTGAACTGGCTGGTAGTTGTAATATGCACTATTTGCCTTGTAAAGTGCTCTTGTTAGTTGCAGTTACTTCCACTCTAAGGATTTCTGAGCTTCAGGCCCTGATGTGTAAGGAGCCTTATTTGATTTTTCACAGATACCAGGTGGCTCTGGTACCAATCCTCAGTTTTTACCGAAAGTGGTTTCTGAGTTCACATTGAATCAGCCTATATAACAGCAGATCTTTGAAAGAGGCTGTTGCAGTAGGTAACCTTTTTCCTTCCCTCCTTCCACCATCTTCTGCTTCTTTTTCTCTATGAGCTTATTTTGGCTACAGGATCCTCTTTTCTGTTCTCCTGTCACTCCGTTTGGAGATCTCCAGTAGGAGAACTGAAAGGCTGGCATGGGGACCGCCCACTAAATAGTGTCACGCTGACGTTGGTCACGTGTCGTTGGGTGGGTGGTCCCCACCGGACACTGCTAGCTAAAGTTTCTGTGTGGCCCTGATGCCAGGGGGCACAATCCTCAAGGTTATTACCTACTGCAAGAGCCTCTCTCGAAGATCTTCTGTTATGGTAAGTTCTTACGTAACTGTACCTCTCAGTGACTGCCACAATATCCAGGTCTCCCTCTGCCATCAAAGCCACCAGGTCAGGGATCTTGATACCCAAGCTGCAGGCATTTGTACACATGGCCCTCCATGTTTTGATGGCTTCGCCCCTCCTTGTTCCCCTCCTATCCCTTCCCCCTGTGCCTTCCCTGAGATTACCTCATGTTTTAGTCCATTTTGTTTTCCCATCCTTAGTATCTTCTTGTCTGACTACCTTAACGTGTTGGTGGGAGGCAGTTGAGTTCTTCCTCCATATTACCACCTACCACCTACCCCCTTGGCTAGTTTAAATGTTTGCCAATGAAACATTCAAACCTTTCACTCAGGATCCTGGTCCCCACCCAGACAGATGCAGACCATCCCTTGTGTACAAGCCTGTATCCCTCCAGGTGGACCCCCAGTCCCCAATGAAGCCAAAACCCTCAACTCTGCACCAGTTCTTCAGATATTCATTGAATCCCATGGTGTGGAGCATCCTGACCTCTCCCAAACTGTAGACAGGTAGCACTTCTGAGAAAGTTACCGAGCGTGCCACCTGCATAAGACCCCTCCTCAACTCTGTGAAATGCCTCTGCACTGCCCCAACCTCGCTGTCAGCCAGGTCATTTGTTTCTAGGTGGACAGTGACATCTAGCTCCCCTTTCTGTGCTCTTGCCCCTGCGATCCTTAGGATTTGCCTCCTATCCCTCCAAGCTAAGGCACCAGGTAGGCACCTTACCTCTCTCCCTACTCCCTTCCCCAACCCTAGTTCTTCCCCCCAGTAATAGAGTCCCCAGCTAGAAGTTGCTTTCTTCTCCTCTGGGGGCCCTTTCCTCCCCTCCTGGGGTCGCAACTACAGAGGTTCCCTGAATCCACCTTGTCCACCACTGCGGGTTCCTCCATAGGATAGCCTTGCTCTGCCAGAATGGCGTTGGGGTTGTGGAGTGGAACCACAGGTGGTATGCCCCTCTGCCCAACCTCCCACTCCCTCCCTGAGCCCACTGTTGTCCAACTGCCTCTCCTTGCTGGCATTCTTTGAGGCAGCGGAGGTGGCCTTGTTGGTCCCTGGGTGAGGGAGGAGGTCTCTCGAATCCTAGTCAACTCAGCCTGGAGATGAGTAGCCTCCGCCCTCAACCCAGAGAGGTGCCTGCAGATAGGGCAGCACTGCAGCCTCCAGAATGTCTCCTGGAAGACTGCTGCCCCATAGCCACTGCATTGCACCTTTGACAGCTCTCTCTCTTTCTCTCTTTTTGTTTTGGTCTACTTTGATGTTTTGCTGCCCTTGACCCATTTGTTTAATGGAATCCTTTGTTGTATGTGGCAGCCATAGTGGCTGAGCAACAGAAGGAAGAGTCCTGTGGTAGCTGTAGTTGGCGTACGTGGTTGGCAGAGGTCAGATGTGTGACTTCACAGAGCCACAAGGCACTTTCACTTTTTTTGTACAAGCGTGGGGTCATGAATCAGGAAACAGTTTCACTTATTGTGGCAACATAAAAAGCGGGGCCAATAACAAAACTGCACTGTAAACAGGTCAAACATGTGTTTAGTTCACAGAGGGTTTGAATCAGTAGTAAATGCGGATATCTGTTGTAGGATTACTGCGTGAGGAATTGTGCGCGGTCCTGTGGGCAATATAGATGTGTCTGACATGTGAATGCTATTATAACTGGCTGGTTAAATGGCAAAATACACCAAACTTTCCCTCTGGCATAAAATAGTACCTAGTTATTATATCCCTATAAATTTGGTCAGTATCAGTTTTATTAAACCATGACTGCAGTCCCTCCACCACACACACACACACACACACACACACACACACACACACACTTTCCCGTCCCAGCTAACATACTATACATGTTGTTCCATCTCCTTTTGGCTGTGTTGTCAGCCAGGTGTACTTGGGAGATAGGAAGAGTGCCCCAGAAGTTTTTTTAAGGCCCAATGTGCTGCTGGCCCATGAGCACAGTGGCAGGGCTACCACCCATGATGCCCGTGACCTGGGTTTGTACCCTGAACGTGTTGGCCAGGGGAAGAACGATTGAGTGTCCAATGGACTGCTGTCCTCCGCCTCCAGGGTGGGGTGGGAGTAGAACCCTAACAAAAGCTGAATGTCACACTGCTGAAACTTCACACAGAGGGCTGAGGTGTGGCAGACATCCCATGTGCTGTGTGCAGAAGCGTGCACAGCTTGACTATTGACATCATCGCACACTAGCTCCTCTGTGCCATGGGGAAGAGATGAGACATGGGAAATCACCCTCGCTGGCAGGAGGATTTTATAACCCATCTCAGATCCTGCGCCAAGAAACTGGCACAGCTAAAACTGGATCCTGTCCAGCGGGTTGAGCTCGTCTCTCTGCCATGCTGCTATGGTTGTGGTGGTGGTGGGGGAGCCATGGGGAAAGCCGAAACCGATAAGTCCGAGAGATACCAGGTGACAGGGCTGGGGGGGTTGAAGAGGAGAGAAGCCAGCCAGGGAGGGAGAAAAATGAATAACAGAAAAAAACATCCATCTCCCTACCTGCTTATGTAGTAGCAAGAGGGTGCAGATGTTACTTTTAGGGCATCTTTCTCCTTACATTTTTAATAGCTGGCTCCTTGGGCTATGTTGGAAGCCCAATCCTTTGGTGAAAAAAACACACTTTTTGTAGAGGCCATCAGACTTTTCATTATATTCCGTCTTTCAGATGAGACGTTAAACCGAGGTCCCATCTACCTGTTCTGGTGGTAGTTCAGGTAGATGTTAAAGATCTCATGGCACTTCTTGAAAAGAGCAGAGGAATTTTTATTATAAGCTTAATATCATAACATAATTCAAACAAAAACAAACAAATAAAAAAAAGAAAAAACATACAATCCATGTAAACTACACATAACTAAAAAAAATATACAGTTGAAAAGGATAATAAATAATAATAAACTATACATGTTTCCATAAATTAGAATCCCTTCCCATGTATCACATAAATCTTTTGTTGCAATCTAAAACACTCTAATCCTTTCTCTTTTAAACTTCCACCTTCCCCCCTGCTCGAAAAGAGTAGGGGAATTTTTTTATTGAAGCTTAATATCTTGACAGAATACAAACAAAAGGAAAAAAGAAAAACATCATACGATCCATGTTACCCTCACATGACTAAAAAACACCAAAGAAACAGGAATACAATCGAAAAGATGATCGATGATAATAAGACATTTCATGGTTTCATAAAGTATAAATCTCAACCGAAATATTGGAAAAAACATATATTGTGAACTGAAAAGACTATATACTGTACACTTGTTATATTTTATTTATTTGAACACCTCCCCCCCCCACTCACATAGAAGAAAACTAGAACCTAAAGGAAAATCAATCTGAGTAAAACTGCTAATATGCATGATTAATATTCTTTCAAACCCCAGGGCATATTCTTCATTCTCTCAAACTATTCTTTAAACTAACACCCTATTACATAATAATTCTACTTACAATCCCTAGAGTGCACATACTTGTCAATAGACTCTCAACCTACTTATCCATTAGGTGAGTCATTGTAATGAGCTCCAATGTATGAAATATTCTGCATTATACAATTTATTTATTTATTGAATTTTGTTGACCCAGTAAGCCCACCGGGCCTAGAAGTCCCTTTTTCAGGGGCAACCGGGGGGGAATACAGATGGTAAGCAACTGAAACTGAACCAGATTAAGCTGTTGGTGGTATTTTTAGTGAATGGGAGAAATTTGGCGAGGATACTACTCTTTTTCGATAAGTGCCATGGGATCTTTAACATCCACCTGAACTACCACCGATCCAGGTAGATGGGACCTCAGTTTAACGTCTGGCAAGAAACTTTCCTGGACTCTGATTGGTCAGTGTGTGCTTACAGTGAGGTTATCTGAGCACAACCTCGCAGCATCAAGTTCAAGTTCAAGTTTATTGGAGGAAAAAAAACTCTGTTGAGCAGGCTCATTTACAAGGAGGTCCTGATTAACACCATGGTCATTACACAAGCATATATAAAGTAATATGCATTAAACACATGAATAATCCATGAGAAGAAAAAAGGACAATAATATTTACATCATATATACATAGGCGCACTAAAGCTAGGAGTTAAATAAATGGTTAGCTCTGGGTAACAAGATAGTACCTCGTGAGGGAAGTAGAAACTACAAGGATAGCAAGGAAAGTAAAGATAGTGGTACAGGCGGGGTGGGATAAGGTCAGGGGAAGGAGGGACAAAGGATGGTAGGACAGAGGTTGGAGGGGGCAGACAACAAGGTGGAGGGGTGGGAAAAATGAATATAACACGGTGGCTATGTTGGCTGGGGCAAGGGCACTATGGAGGTGGCGGGGAGAGGAGGTGGAGATAGAAGGTAAAGAAAGGATAGCTGTAGATAAGGGCAGGGACTGTTGAGTGACGATAGAGTGGGATACAGACTAGGGGTAGATCATGTGGTGATGGTAGTGTAACATGGAGAGAGGAACGGGAGAGGAAGAAGGGGGAATGGAAGTATAATGGAAAGCCACTTAGGGGTGAGGGAGGGGGTGGACAAGAGGATAGAGTGGTCACTGCAATAGACCAGGCTGGGAGAAGGCACTTTATCAACCACAGTCATCGAAGTTTATTTTTTATTTATTTAGCTTTTGTTGACCGGGTAAGTGCACTAGACAAATCCTGCCTATTTTCAGGCATGACCTGGGGAAGGGGGATACAGATGAATGCCAACTGACCTTGAACCAGATTAAGCTGTTGGTGGTATTTTTACTGAATTTGACTGGATGCCAACCACAACCTCTCTTAGCAAGAGAGCTTGATGCCTTGCAATTGAAGTATAGAAGCAAAAACTTACTTTCATATAAAAAAAAAACGTATTTACTTATATTGTGGGGGGCAAATATTTTTGTCATGGCTAAAACATTTCATAGTTAGGCTGAAAACAAGTGTCATAACATGTCCTTTATAGTGTGGGAACATCTCTTTTATAGTATCAGTTTTACAGTTTTATTTTTTATGAGGAAACACATCACATATGAATACACTGCATAATGAGTATACAAATACCTAATTAATTGCCTGGTATTGCATAACACACTACAGTGGTACCAGACAATTAATTATTTACATAACCACGATGCAGTGCTTTCACATGGAGAGTCTTTCCTCAAAAAAAAAATTCATTAAATTAAAATATAAAACTGTACAACTGATACTATAAAATAGATGTCCCTACACATACAAGGGATGTTCCAACACTTGTTCTCTGCCTAATAGCCATCTACACGTGCTCATTTGTGTCCCCACAATATTAATAAATAAGAGCCATTGTATAATAGCAATAATGCACACCAGAGTGTGCGTTATGCTGGGATGATCTTACTTTTGGGGTGTTGGATGCACTTGGCCTTTAGTCTCATGCCCAACCACCCCAGGCGTGAGGTTATCCCAGCACAACCCACACCCTGTCGTGCATCATTGCTCAGTCAGAACATTTGTTACCTTCATTCTGCTGAATCTCATGTAAAATAAATTGTAACAATTCTTCTGTTGTTAATACAGTTTGCTGTAGAACCAATCTGCATCTTACCTGCTATATCCAGAATTTAAAACATGCTAAAGCCACTCTTAAATAACTTTTATTGCGCTTATTCCATTCTAATGGAAAGATGTTCAAAAAAAAGGGTTTCCGGAGTAATTTCTGAAAGGAAAGTCCCCCCCCCCATCTACTATCCAACTTTGGCCAAAAGTCAATAATAAATGGGCACTGAAAATACAGGTGCTCCATTGTCTCTATAGTTAAATGGCATGACATTCTGTGACAATAACTTTCCTCTAAACCTTTGTGGTGTAGATTTCCCTTAACATTTAACTTGCTGTGGGCACACAGCCTGACTACATCCCACATTTTATTCGGGAGTCTAGTTTCCGTTAACATCGCCTCTACCTGTTTGTTCTCTGCATATATCCTTTGTGTAAATTCATGGTATACAAAATATTGGGTTGCTACTATGTCCTCATACACCTTTTTCAGGGTGGATGTACTCAGGATGTTGGGAGTTATTTGCCATTTTTTGAAATAATCAAAACATTATGAAAAGGATGTATTAATTTAATTTTCCTTTTATTTGCATGTACAAAGACTCCGGAATTCAATTCCAGCAGAATTTCCTGTAGGGCTGGTTTCAGCCATCCTGTCCATATTTTATTAGGTTGAACCAGTATTGGGAGTATGTTTGCAAAAATAAATATGGTTTGGAAAAAAAATACTGGGTGGACCATCCCTAAACCCCCTTGTTTATGTGGGAGAAAAAAAAATTCCTCTTTTTATAGGATTGAGTCTGCTCCCCATATACACTAAAAAAACAACTCAACAGGTCAGTTTCTAATTGTTTTTTTTTTTGGGGAGACGTAGCTTAAAAAAGAAAAATTGGATTTAGATATGTTTTTATCATATAAATTCTTTTTAATTTCCCCATTCTCCACTGATTCCATGCTACCACTTTTGTTTACCTATTAAGATTTGTTTTTCTCAGTTAAGCGATGCCAAATCACCTTTCCCATAATAAATACCTAATATTTTATTGGATCTTATTCAACCTGTATGTTGCACAAAGCATCTATGTCCGATAGGGTTGCCTATTTTTATACACCAGCTTTTTGTCACATTAATATTTGCCCCTGTGTTTGTTGTATAAGCCAGAATTATATTGTTAGCTATATCCTGTACCAGTATACACAAAGCATCTGCATATGAAATATTTTGATCTCAAAGAGATTTTGGCTGTGTATTCCTATAATTTTTGGAGATTTATTCAAGATACATATCAAAGAGTCCATAGTCAAAATATATAAGATTGGACTTAAGGGACACCCGTGTCAGAGGCCCCTCTTTAGGAATCACTTTTCTCCTAATCTATCATTAATGTATGGTCGAAATTATGCATCCTGGTAGAGGAGTTTTATCCATGATATAAATGGGGGAGGGAAGTCATACGATTTTAAAATTAACCATAAAAAATCTGGGAAAGTTTATCGAATGCCTTAGCCTGATCATAATTAATAAAAAAACACTAGTTTGCCCCAAATTACCTTTATCAAATATTTCTCTGAGGAGAATTAAAGAATCAGAAATCTTTAGGGATGGAACAGAATTGTGTCTGATGTATAATATCTGGTAATGTTTCGCTAATTATTTTGCATAATAATTTTGTTATGTAACCCCCCCCATTACCCGGGGTTACAAGAATCCCAATTAGCCCTAGTGGCAGGCAGGGAAGGCAGCTGGTGAAATTCCAGTTAAATGGATTTCACACTGTCTCACTCTGTTTTCAGTCTCAGCTGAGACTGAGGGATGACACCATTATAGAACTGTTGCAGCTGCATAAGCCACTTTTGAATGTTGCAGCTAGGGAAGTTAGGATAGAATGTTGGGGAATTTGAAGTCATTCTGTAGTAGAGTGCTGAATAGTGAGGAGGTGTGCTGCAGCTGCAGGCACTCAGAGCCCTCAGCTCTGACAAAGTGCTATATATTTGTTTGAGGTGTGTGTTCTCACCTGAAGAGGAATACAAGAAGAGCCAAGTGAAGAGGTAGAGACCGCTTACAAAGGTTCAGGGCCCCATCCCTGTGGGGATAGGGGGAAGGATTTTACCTACTTCCAGGGGCAATTCTCCTGACCCAGCTAGAGGAAGAAGAAGCTGCCTAAATCTAGGTTCGTGCTGAGGCACCATAAGTTTTGTTGAGATTTCTTTGAAGAGAAAAAGTCTGTGGGGCACCTGCAACCAAGGGGTGAGTTTGCTCTGCTAAAGGGCCAATGTGTTTTCATCTGGGACAAGATGAATTTAAGGACTGTTACTGTGGGGTCAAGAAAAGACAGCCAAGTACAGTTTTAAAAGTTGTGGGAATTGGACTGCTTAACTCTGTGGGGATCTAAAGAAATGGATACAGCCACACATTAAGTATGTTTCAAGTTCAGCACATATGGGATGGAAGAAACAGCAGATTAAATGTGACATACATTTAAAGAGAGTCTACACAGTAAAGTGTTTTCAGAGATGAGGTGTTAAAGTTCAGAGAAATGGCTGAGTATAAATTATGGGAGCAAGAGGTGGGAGACCCCCATCAGTAGTAACCAAATTCACCTCTATGGGTTTGCTTTGGGACACCATTTAGCCTTCTCGGGTACTTGGCCAGTGCTCGAGGAAAATACCCAGATGTGGGATTGTTGAAGAAGATTCCTAGTGGAGCCAGAAGTGCTCGAGGTGGTATAGGGAGCCACCGAGAAATGTTCCATGCCATATGGAAAGTGGTCAAGTTGCTGGCGGATGTATGCTTACATAGAGAAGAAGTCAAGAGCTGGTTGGATGTGCCAGGCCAGGGAAATCAGAGAAGAGTACAAGTTCAGGCTGAGTGCCCAGAGTGTTTCTAAACCTAAGGGTTTCAGTGTAAAGAGGATGTGTTCTAATCTCCATAAATCTGCATTACCAGGAGTGTAGCCCCATGGGGGTTCATCTATGCTTTATTGTTCCTTTTTGTTGTGAATAAAAGCCACACTCTAGAATCCCACTTCTGGTTTGGACATTACAGTTATTGCTTCCTGTATCTGGAGTTACTTGGGTGCCTCTGACTAGAAGTCAAACCTAGCCAAAATACCGAGCAACAGTTTTCTCCCCGAACCCAGGTCCCAGGTAGGGGGTTACATATGGAGACACTACACAGCACTAATAACACAAAAATACCATCAACCCGACCCCTGGGGTTACAGTTAAAATGTTAAAATCTGTGTTTAACAGAGTTATTGTTCGCTAGTTCATCCAATCAGCTCTTTCTCCTTTTTTTTCATATATACTTTATGGTATTTCGGTTTTCTCCTCCCCAGGCCACAGCATACACATTTTACTTGTGTGGATGTTCCGTTTGTGCTGAATGTTTGCTCATATTCCAGAGATTTGAACTGGTTGTATTAATATTCACACATTTCTGTTTTTAATGTACTAATCTGTGAAAAAAGGTCCTCGCCTGAAGAGTGCTGTAAAGCAATTAGGTGTTGTAATTGCTCTCGAAGTGTTTTATATCAGTCATTTATGTTTGTTGCCTTTTGTGTAGCTTTAACTTTAAAAAAATCCTGAAAACAGATTTTTACTGTCTTGCCTCCGATCGAGGATGGTGTCATAGAAACACAGCACAGATCATCTATCTTGTATAATAATGTTAAACTCTGTCACTATTTCTTCATTTTCCAAAGACCAGTATTCATTCTCCATATGCCAGAGCCTATAAAATTGTAATTATGCATATTTAGCTGAACTCCAACTAGGCAATGATCTGAAGATTCTGTTGGACATACAAGGGAATTTAAAAATTTGACCCTAGGAGAGATAAAGAAAAAATCTATTCTAGAAGATCGGGACCCTTTGTGAAATGTGTGTTTCAGTTTTTTGACTAATGTTGCATGGCATCCACTAAACCTGTTGTTTTACCATGTTACATAATAAAGCTGTATTACAATAAGTTTTAAGGAAGGATTAACCCATGACAGGGTATGGGTTTTCTGAGTATTAATCCAAGCTGGGGGGATTGGAGTCATGAGGTGAAGCTGAGTGACTTCAACCACCCAGGCATGGATTAATGCACAGTAAACTCACACCCTGGAGTGGGTTAATCCTTTTATAATATGGGCAATGTTTTGTTAGAGTTTTACCTAAAGAAACAATGAAATAAAGCCCTGTGAACATGCAACTCTGGGTATATCAGGGATTAATTAATGGTCAGATGGCCTGTTTGGATGAATCAGAAGACAGTATTTTAGGAACCCATGTTATAATAGTATTTACACTCTTATCTGAGGGCAGTATTGTTATATTAAAGTCCCCTTCCATTACTACCATTTTGGCAGTATAGCGATACAGCAGAACCAACTTCAAAAGATTAATTTTGTTTGCCTTTGTTTGGAAAGCATAGACATTTATTAAACGATATGTTTGGGAGTGATGGGAAATGTCTAAAAGTAGAGCTCTGCCGGGGCATATGTCTACCATTTTGTGAATTTTGATTTCAGAGGTTTTAAATCCAATTTTTAGACCACTGCAAAGCTTTTCCCGTATTGACCAAACCAATTCATCCCATAACCAACAGACTTTGGCTTTTTATATTTCATGTAGGGTAGTCAGTCTGGCATCCTGTAAGAAAAAGACATCCTGCCTGAACTGTTCTAGCACTGAAAAAGTAGTGGTACATTTCAGTTCTGATTTCAGACTGTTCACATTCAGAGTAACAAAGGATAAATTGGACTCAGGAGTTAAGTGTTGTTATTGTTTTTTCCTGACCACTGCCCTAGTCTTCCATTTTTTTCACAGTGGAGGCCTTGGCAGGACTGTCATTTTCTCTGTCTGAGCTTTGGTCTTCCTGTGAAGAGGAGGCCAAAATATCTGAGTCCTCCTCATCCATCATTTCTCCCCAAACTTTGCAGAACTTCAAATCTGTTTTCTGTTGGAAATTCAGGGTTAATAATCTCTTTTTTCCTAGTGTTCCACACTATTTTCCCTTTGCCTTTCCTTTTTATACTCATCTTGTCCTGCTTGGGGGGGAGGGGGGCATGTCCCCTTCCGTTTGATCTTGATCTTCCACTGTCTTAGGTTCCCTGTGTTGTTCAGCTGGCCTTGTATGAGTTGCTGGCACTCCGTTCTTCCCCTGTATGTTGATTACCTGTTGCATACTGGGGGGCGGTTTGCGGCCTGTTTCCATGCTTGAGCCTCCTGGGCTCTGAATGGTTTGGTTGCTGTATGTATATAAAAGTCCTGCTCCCCATAGTCCGATGAATTGTATGCAGCCCATGGACATATGCTGAATGCATGCTCTGTAGAATCACAGAGGTTACATTTCTGGGGACTTTTGCAAAAGGCACTGGTATGTCCCACCTCTTCACATTGGATACACTTTCTTTTGTCACATTTGTGATTTAAATGACCTTCTGAACCACATCGGTAGCATGTCTTGGGTTGGCCCAGGTAGAAAAGAATACCCCGGTCTCGACCCATAAAAAAACAGCTGGGGAGGTGCTCAATGCCAAAATCATTTTGTCTCAGCTGTACATGAAAATTCCACACACACACACGTCCAGAATCCTTCATCATTGATTATAGGTTCTGGGTTCTCCAGCAGTTCTCAACGTTGTTTCAGCAAATAACAAATATTAGTAACATTTACCCTCTCATTGCAGAATAAGACCGTCACTGTCTTAAAGTGGGTTTAGTGAGGGGTATTGCAAAGAAGGGGGCCCATAGTGGAGTGTCCCATACTTTAGGGTACAAAGCCCAGAATTTATCCAACTTCCATTGAGATAAAAAGCTATGTCGAAGTTAAAGTCTCCTGGGGCATGGATAAATGCAAAGACATCAGCTGGGCTAAATTGTAAGGAATTTTTAATTCATTCTTTCCCCACATAGTGTTTGTCTGGGAACAGCTGTAACCCCCCCCACCCACCTTATATCTTATCCAGACAGCAAACCTTTGTTTTGCAGCTTCTGCTGGTTTTTAAAATAAACTGGCATAACTTACTTGTTCTGTGGGTGCTGTATCTGGGGTTACTGCATCTTCCATTGCCAGCATAGTTTCAGTATTAATGACAGTGCGCCAAGTGATTCGGCTCTATGTTGAAGGTTTCCAAAAGGTCTATCAGTGGTAGGGGTTCTTTCTGGCAGTTCGGTTTTTGTTTGTGTCACCCTTTGTGACCATGGCTGTGGGGCTGGTGAAGGTAAAGTTTGTTCACTGTAAAGTTCATTGGGGGGTGCTACTGTCAGTTGTTCATCAGCATCCATTGCTTCCACTCTTACTGCACGTGTAGTGCCAGAATGTTGCACAGCTGTACCAACTGCTGTTCCATTGACTGTTTCTCTATTCGGCTGGTGTAGTGTCTTTGGGTATCTCCGCCTCTGGCTCCTCAGCTCGTGTAGTGCCAGGATATTCTAACATTATTTTGTCTTGTGGCTCGGGAAAAGGCCCATACTCAATACTGTCCTCTACTATTTTGGTGGAAATATGATGGAAGACCTGGTGTCTAGGCCACACTGTGGTTCCTGGCAAGGGATTTGAAGGGACTGGGATCCAGGTCCCGTTCGGAGATTCAGTTCAACCCACTCCATGCAGTGCAAATTCCAGAGACCAGTCCTGTTTCTTATTTTGTAAGGAGGTAGTCTCTGTACTTGGCCCATCCTTATTGCATCCAGAAATTCTGTATTGCTGTCCAGGTCAGTTTGTTGGAATTTTTTACCTGATAATACCTCTGAGCTAGTTGATTGGCATTTTCTTTTCTTGTCTTCCTCTAATTTTTGTTTTTCTAGTACAAATTGCTGTTCTGCTTCATTCATCATTTTATAAAACTGTTCTTTTTCCAATTCCATTGTAATTGCTGTTCCTCTTCCAAAAGGTCTTCATCTCTATAGTCACTGAAACTAGAAACGCTATTTTGGGTACTGGAAGACTCCTGCTCTGTCTGTATCAGAGCTCTTTTCCCTTCGGTGGACCCTTCTGGCTGGGACCCTCCATCCTGCGTGCAGGTGGGACAGTGCCCCCTGCTGCAGAGCAGGGGAATTTCATAGATACATAGATACATAGACAGTGTCGGCAGATAAGGGCTTATGGCCCACCCAGTCTGCCTATTTGAGCTTGTAAGTTCAGCTTATGTTCTCCTAGAAGTCTGTTGCCCCTTACCCCTGACCTCCAGAATTCCTTTATGTCTATCCCATGCATTCTTAAATCCTGTGATTGTTTCAGCCCCCACTACTTCTTCTGGCAGGGTGTTCCACTTGTCCACCACCCGTTCTGTGAAGAAATTCTTCCTCACATTTCTTCTGAATCGTCCTCCTTCCAACTTCATCCAATGCCCTCTAGTCAATTTCCCCGGTGTCCTGGCCAACTTTCCCCCATTCACTAAAAATACCACCAATAGCTTAATCTGGTTCAATGCCAGTGGGCATCCATCTGTATCCCCTTCCCCAGGACGAGGCTGAATATAGGCAGAATTGTCTAGTCCTCCTTTCCCGATCAACAAAAACGAAATAAATAAATAAAATAATTAGCAGAGTGCAGGTTGCATGGTAGTTGGGTGGTTGGTAATGTGAAAAACAAACACAAAACAAAAAAAAACAAGGTTTGCAAAATTAAAGTGGTACCTATGTTGTCACACAGGCACAACTTCTGAACATTGCTGGACAATAATTTTTTTAAGTACTTCCCATTGCTATGAACTATTGCCTGTTGCCAGGGTTTGTCAGGGCAACAACATTATCTGTTTCTGGCCATGTGACCAGGTTATAGCCAGTGACAAAGCAGCATTAGGATCAAATTTATTTATTTAGAAATTGGTGACTAGGACAGGCATATAGTGCTGAGGTATGTTTCCAGGTTCGACCTGGGGAAGGGTACATGGAAGAATTCATCATAGGTTGGCAAAAACAAGATAACAGTATAAATACAGTGTCAACAAATATAAGCTTGTGAAAGAGGAAAACAGTACATACCGAAATGGTGAACAACAACAATGGTGCCATGGTACATACTAATAACTTATGTGATAAACAAGGCACAAATTAACTAGGGTAGGCAAAAATCTGCACTCTAGTATAAGCAGAATACTGGGTGGGTAGAGCAGGGTACACAACCCAGCAGCCCCTAACAAGAGCATTTGGTGGCCAGAGAAGAACTAGGAGAAGGAACAGGAGGGAGTTAAGTGAGTGATAGGAGCTGTTTAAGTGAGCAGTAAGAGGAGAGGCAGAGCTGAGGACATATATTATTCCAAAGGGAGGGAAGGCAGAAGGAGAACACAGTTTGGCCAAGAGTAATTTTGCAGGGTGACAGTGAACGATTGAGAGTTAGCAGATTAGAGTAGGTAGGTGGATGGGAGCAAGGGGGGAGAAGGGTGGATAAATACAGAGGAAGGGAGGAAAACCAGAATTTGGAGAGGAAAGAGGAGCAATGAGAGAGGCACCCAGATACAAGCAGTGGGAGAAGCAGGTTAGTGTAGATCGAGCAGTGGTGAAGGAGAGGAGGAGCGTTAGTAGCAAAACAGCAGAAAACATGAAAAAGAGGGTCCAGTTTAGCAATGGAGAAATTTGGGGCAACACCATAGAACACAGTCAAGTAGTCAAATGCTGGAATAATTATCTTAAAGAGGATCTTACAGTGGACAGAGGGGTAGGCAAGCCTTGTAGTGATAAAGGGTGCTGAGTTTAGGGTGGAACTTTGCATAAATATGAATAGAAAAGTCCAAGGCCCTGTTCACACTAAGGTGTTTAAAATGATTTAAGGAGCTGAAACTGTTTTAAGTGCCCTAGCACGGTTTGTGTTTGCACTTAACACACTTTGAAATCCATTTTTAAACCATGCTTAAACCCTGATAAGACCTAGGCCTAAACACGGTTTTAAAAGTCCAGAGGAGGGCAACTAAAATGGTGCGGGGTCTGCAGCAGAAACCATACGAAGAGAGACTGAGAGAGCTTAATATGTATACTCTTGATGAAAGGAGGGACGGGGTGACATGATAGAAACTTTCAAGTACCTCAAAGGAATCAACAAAGTCCAGGAGGGTAGCAGCTTTCAGAAAAAGAGATGTGTAAGAACAAGGGGGCACAATTTAAAGATAGAGGGGCAACAGCTCAGGGGTAATGTAAGGACATTTTTTTTCACGGAAAGAGTGGTGGATACATGGAACCACCTTCCTGAGGAGGCCGTTGGGTCTAAAACAGTGGGGGAATTCAAACATGCATGGGACAGACATAAGGCAATTATAGTGGGGGGGTTGCAGGAAGTAGGCTTTTGGTTAACTAGAATCTGCAGCTTATCCAGTAGGTAGGGGAAATGGGCAGACTGGGTGGGCCAAGTGGTCCTTATCTGCCATCAAAATCTATGTTTAAAATGTTTCAGAAGTCAAATTGGATTTACCTACAGTGTGGACGGTCAAGCACGATTCCCCTTCAAGAAACTGGATGTGCCCCAATGTAAACCGACTGATAGTTAATTCGATACAGAGACAGTAGTGCAGATGCTGTAAACCATTTTTAATAATGGTTTACAACACGCTGGCGGCAGTGTGGATGCTATAACATGGATGCTACAGCACGGTAAATAAAAAACGTTTTCTGTTACAGTGCTGTAGGGT
This sequence comes from Neoceratodus forsteri, assembly GCA_016271365.2. Taxonomy (NCBI): domain Eukaryota; kingdom Metazoa; phylum Chordata; order Ceratodontiformes; family Ceratodontidae; genus Neoceratodus; species Neoceratodus forsteri. The sequence goes on along the minus strand of CM057459.1, from coordinate 1,297,923,170 downwards.
GAAAAGGGCCTAAGTGTCGATCCAGTTACACACTGAGGTACTTGAAATGAGAAATCTCAAGTGGGGTATCATCCAGTGTTTTAAAATTAAGTGGCAGTGCTCCAGAACATTTTGGCAGGCAAGGTAATTTAATTCCCATTTTTAAACTAGCTGAGTAAATTTCAAACTTGAAAGAAAAGTACTCATTTTGAAGCAACAGTAGTTACAGCCTTTTTGCTGTGGAGCATTTTAGGTAGGAATGAGTATTTGTGCTCATTAAAAATGTTTGAAGAGTATTTTCTTCAATGTGGTGAGTAAAATAGGATGGACCCACCTTATCTAGATCACTGAGGGCAGATGAGGAGATGAGACTTAAAGCTTTTCACTATTATCAAAGGACATGGAAACTGTCATTTTGACATTAACTGCTAGCTGATTTGACTGGAACCAGTGTTGGATATTGTTAAAGTCAATGTCAGTGACTCATGTTAAAGTCAATGTCAATGGCTCAGTAGGTAGCACACTCAACTCTGGGGCTAGAAAATCAGAAGATCCTAGGTTCTAGTCCTACACCAGGCACTTGGGGTAATACACATAACTGACACTGTCATGCAGAAGGTGGGGGTACTGCACTGTAGAGGTGTCATCCTTTGGATAATATGTTAAACCAAGGTTCTTTCTGCCCATCTCTGATCACTGTTCAGGTGGTAGTAAAAGATCTCATTGCACTTATCGAAGAAGAAAAGGGGAATTTTTATTGAGTGAAAAACAAAAGCATAGAATCAGACATAAGTGAAACACTAATCAAGGAAAAGAGCAACTATTACAACTATTTACAAAAGAACATCAACCTAAATAATAAAACAAAAAATTTAGCAGGAAACAAGCAAATAAAAAAAATCACATCCTCCAAAATGTAAACCAAAAAAATGTAAAGAAAAAACAGAAAAAAGGTGCCTTTTACCATACCAGTATAAATAACATCAGAGAGTACATAGGAAAGTAGAGGTAGATGAAGTGTAGGGGAATTTTTACTGCATAATGAAAATGACATACAGCATCGTGCATACATTCAAAATGACTGTACAAAACTCATAGTGATAACAACCCCCCCCGAAAAAAAACACACCAGGTAACCCCCTTCCCTTGTAAGATTGCAACACGTGCTAATTTACTCTATGGCATAACATAAAAGAAAAAGAGAATTTATACATTATTTCTGGAAGTACAGTATAGTACTTGTAAGAGTCGATGTATCATGTGAGATTACTGGTCCATGTACAGTGCCTGCATAGCTGAGAAAACTAGTATGGTGGTAGAGTGCCTCTTTCATTCCTGCATGTTTTTCATAGTGTACTGTTCACTACTGAAAATATTTCCTAGCTGGCATCACTTTTGATATAAGATGAAGACACATCTTGCCTGCCAGAGAATAGTATTTGCACATGGCAAAAATCAGCGCACTGTACTCTTATTAAATTTGAACATTCTTAGGGGAAATAGTCCTAGCACCACCATTTCATAAGTGATTGGTGGAATGCATTCATCACCCATTCCAGAAGTAGTGCATTCCATACTTCTAATGTGGTAGAGCATGCCAAAGAGGTGCTCCTGTGTTTCCACTTCCATAAGGCAGAAGTCGGTCTAAGGGCAGGGGTAGCCAACCCATAGCCACATGTTGCTCGCAAAGCAGTTTGATGTGGCTCGTGAGGGTTTGTCAATTAGGTGCCAACTAAACCTCACAGTCTTTGCCAGTGTTATCTTTGATGTTCGGTCCAGTCTGTAATTACCTTGAAATTGCGAGTCACAGTCCCCAATGGTGCTGGCTCTGTAGTAATTTGCCAATTATGCTTCTTGTTTGTTGAGTGATATGTGAATTGTCTCTCAGCTGTTCTGCTGTTCAGCCTATCAAGAGAATAAGCTCAGCTGCTGCCTGTTCTGAGCAAAGCTATGTGCTGGATCCACGGCTGAAATCAGAGCTGCCTACATTAAGCTTTGCTTCCCTGTCACAGTTTTCCTGGGTGTTGCTGCCTGTTTGCTTTTGTAAAGTGTTGCAGCACGAGACCCAACTTGCTTCCAGGGCTGACTAGACTGAATTTGGCAGTTGCTGACAATCGCTCGCTGTGATAATCTCCCCAGCTGCTGAGGCCTATTTTATTTCTTCAGTGAGGACATTTGGTGCATGAGACATGACTACTGAGCAATGCCATTGACTATGCTTATGTTATTATTTTAACTCCTAAATATGGCTAAATATGGGTATGGTAAGTGCCGCATGTTGGGTGTGGTATGGACTACACGTTGTTGTGGCTCATGTCTTACTCAGAAATTTAAATATGGCTCATGGCCCTGAAAAGGTTGAGCACCCCTGATCTAAGGCGTTCTTGTTTCTCAATTGTCTAATGTTTCAGTAAATTCCTGACACCAAGTTTACCATGGCAAGACAGCCAGTTAACATCCCACATGTGAATGGGAATTCTTTTATCAGTTAACTGATGAAATGCTTCCTGTTCTAAGCCTACTGGGCAGAAAGAAAGCTGCAGAGGGGGTCTAAAACTGGTTAATTGTAGAAGAATATATTCATTTCCTTGTTTGAGACATGTCTTGTGCGGTTGAGATCTTCCACCTCCCTAATTCTGCACTAACTGATTTAACACTTTATGGGGACATGCTCTGTGCGGATATCTATGATATTCTCAAGCATCCTTAGTCAATTTTCCTTCAGGGAAGTAAACATTCAATAGTTAGAGAGCTGCATAGCTTAGAATGACCTCTTAATACTGGGCCAAGGTTAAATACTAAAAACATGCAGTGAAATAACACTGTGGTTGATCATTCGAATCCCAGCTTCACAATAATTCAACACAATAATTCAATACCCAAGGGCAGTGACGAGCGGTGTTCCACAGGGCTCAGTATTGGGACCAGTGTTGTTTGGGATATTCATTGCAGACATATCATGGGACATCAAGAGCAAGATCAGTCTGTTTGCTGATGATACCAAGGTAGGCGCGGTGGTGGATGACCTAGGGGGATGGCAGGGGTTGCAGGATGATCTGGCAAAGCTTGAAACCTGGTCAGACACCTGGCAACTGGGCTTAATGCCAAAAGTGCAAGGTGCTGCATTTGGGATGAAGAACCCAAGGAGAAGTTACCAGTTAGGGGAGTGCAGCTAGCCCAGACAGAGGAGGAGAAGGATCTGGGTGTGCTCATTACAGGGTCAATGAACAACTCGGCACAATGTAGGAAGGCAGCTGCAAAGGCCAACAAAATGCTGGGTTGTATTGCAAGGGTATATCCGAGGAGGGAGGAGGTGATTCTGCCACTGTATAGGTCATTAGTTAGACCACACTTGGAGTACTGTGTGCAGTACTGGCATCCGTATCTGAAGAGGGACATTAAGTTACTGGAGGGTGCAGCGCAGAAGCGACAAAGATGATCAAGGGCTGGGGACTTATCATACGAGAGGAGGTTGAAGGAGTTGAACATGTACTCACTGGAGGAGAGGAGCGACAGGGTGACATGATTGAAACCTTTAAATACATGAAAGGAATAAACAAGACAGGGTACAGAGGGTTGTTCAAAGTAAGGAGAGGAGGGCCACCAGGGCCATGATATGAGACTGGGTGAGGAAGGTTCAGGAGGAGATGAGGAGACACTTTTCACAGAGAGGGTGGTGGCTGGGTGGAATCGTTACCTGCTGAAGTGGTATGCAGTAGAACAGTGGACTGCTTCAAATGAGGTGGGACAGGACAAGGGGAAGGGTTAATGAAGGGGAAGGGTGGGATGGAGGGGCAGCTGCAGAATAAGGGGTGCTAGTTGCACATTCGAGCAGACTTGATAGACCGCTAGGCCTTTATCTGCTGGCAAATTTCGTATGTTCATATGTTCGTAGGTACATGTAGTCTCTTTTAAGGGGATTCAAGCGACTGTCCCATAATCCCTGGAAGAACACACTATATATGCTAGAGTCAAGCAGAACTGGTAGTGAAAAAAATATGTGCATCCCCCTCTTCTTTTTGCTTCATACCTAGAACCCTTAGCTGTACATATTCAAAATGCACCGTTGGTATCGGGGATCCCTCTAGGTGGCCAGGAATATAAAATTTCACTATTTGCAGATGACTTGCTCCTCATAATCACATCACCCGTAGACTAGATCCCTGGAGTTTGGGACATTTTCGTATACGGGAGGCTATCAGTTATAAACTTTAAGCCTCTAAAACATTGGTCATATTATACAACTTTTCCCCATCATCACATTTCAAGCGTGCCTTTCCTTTTAAATGGTATAAAACAGCTTTTACTGTAGACACCTGGGGATTAAAATTACTCAGAACTTGGAACGTCTTGAGCTGCTTAATTTTGACCCCTTAACACAGCAAATTATGGAAGACCTCTCCAAATGGTCACAGCTTTACTTAGGTTTTATTAGTGCGTTGAAGCTGTTTGTCATAATATTCTTCCTTGAATTTTATATTACTACAAATTCTACTCTTGATGCAAGATAAATTGTATTTTAGAGCCTGGGCCAAACTCATCTCTCACTTTATCTGGAATGGAAGGGCCCCTGGATTTGACTCTCAATTCTACAATTATCATGGTAGAAAGGAGGTATAAATCTTCCCAACCTTACAAGGTATACTCTAGCAGCCCATGTACAGACTATTTGCACATGGATTGCTCCCTCCCTTCACCCTTATTAGAAGCAGATTGAATTTACATTAAACAATTTACATGACTGTGATTCATATCCATTTGGTAATCCCCCATCCTGCCTTTAACTAAATTTTATCAATATAGTGACCACCTTACGTCAATGGCTAGTGATTTCCAAAACATACCTCCTGATGGTCCACTGATTTTATCTCTGAGGTTTTGCACATGATGCCGACTACCTGCCAGATTTATTAAATGGGTGCTACGGAGTTGAGCTCACTTGGGATTTCATTTTTTTATTTCAATTACTAGATTCTCAGGGGACTCTTCCCTTCTGTACCTTGCAAACAGCTTATCATCTTCGCACAACAGATCATTTTCAGTTATTTACAGCTGAGATCATACCTAGGAGATAAGCCTGTAGACTATCACTGCCTGCTAGCTAAGCTCCCTATACTCACACAACTTCTAATTTCTGACTTGCAAGGCAACACATGGGATCATATAATTGGATATGTCATAAAGCACTCCAGGAGGCCTTCACGATTCCACCATCTCAATTCTACAATGGTGGAACTCAGAATTACATTCCATATACACAATTGATATATAGAACAAATTTGCTATTTCTGCATACCAACTCATTTCTTCAACCTATTGGAGACAGTTCTCATGGAGATGCCTCTCTAGATTTTTTAGATCACCCGACATTGTGGCTATGTTTGCAGGTGAGGACCTGGCTGCATGCTGAAGGGGGTGTGGTCAGCCCTCAGTAAACACAACTCATATCTTATGGGCTTGCCCATCTCTCCAGCCCTTCTGGCAAGATGTCATATGAGAATTGGAGGCCATATTTGATTGCCCAGGGGCTACTACCCCCTCCCTACTTTTGTTAGCAATTCCATCAGAAGGACCTGATTTAGACCCCACAAGTCTCTGCTTATTACTCATATCTGCTATAGCCACTGAAAAGCCGATCACATGGCTCTGGTGCCCTATTTCCTCCCAAATTCCTACGTTGAGGGGTGGAGAGCTATAATGATTGATAGTTATACTATGGAACGGTGATATACAGCTAAATGGATAAACTGCCCCAATTTGAGATTCAATAGAGGAAATGGGTTCTATATTAAACAGTCCACTATTGCGGTCCATTGCACAGTGGTGGAGCCACCGCCTGTGGTGCTAGCAACCGGGTTTGGGAATAAGCCCGGGAGGCTGGAGGGTCAGCTGGGGAGGAGATGGATTGAGCGGCAGTTGCATGCCTCCAGCTCCAGGGAGGGAGGCATGCCTCCTGGTGTAGCACCCTGGGTGACCATTGGGGCAGCTTGTTGGGGGCCGAGGTTGAGGCTGGGATGTGTGCTAATGCTAGGCAGGGCTCCGCACTTGTGTCATCACACACCACGCCTCCTGATTCCAGAAAACTGAAAAACTAAGCATAGCCCTGACCAGTCTTCTTGCTGCCATCTAAGGCCCGCCCAACACCTGGATGTGGGGGGGACATAGCCAGTAACTCCTTGCCCCTGCCTATAGGGTAAACCATGCTCCATGGGGGTGGGTCGGCAGTGGTGGGCTGGAGGGCTGGCTGGAGATTCTGGAGGGATTGCGCAAAAAAGTTAAATTTTAAAAAATTAAAAAATGTCCACTATTCTGATTTTGTACCATGGGTGGGGGGTGGAGGGGCACAGTTTCATACTGTAGTTCTTCTTGCTGTACACATTTTTTTTCTTTCTCCTTCCCATTCTCTCTCTTTCTTTACTTTCTACCTCTCTTCTTGAATTTGTGTCCAGCAGATATTTATGCATTTTATAATGTCTATATATATATATATATATACATATATATATATATATATATATACGTAATTTTTTTTTAATGCTTTTTTGTTATAGTACCCATGGATAGCTCTTGGTTTTCACTGGGGTTGTCACAATGGTCATACTTGTTTTTATATCAGTTTGATGCATATTAGATAGTGGCAGGAAACATCATTATAGCTTCATTAGCACTTGAGTGGGCCTTTTACATTATTGGAATACCTTGGATTATCTGGACTCATACTTGTGACCATGGACTTAGATACATAGATACTGTCAGAAGATAAGGGCCTATGGTCCACCCAGTCTGCCCATTTGAGCTTGTAAGATCACTTTAAGGTTTTCTAGAAGTCTAACACTTACTTACTGGAGATAAGAGGGCTTCAATAAACTGTCATATCATTTCATATGTGTGACACTGTATTTGTTATTGGACTTGGTTTTATAATGTTTGATATACCACTATGCTCTGTTTTACCACCTATCTAAAGCACAATAACAATGAAGTTTAAAAAAAATATGTGCTACATGTAAGAAATTGGCATAGTTAAGGTTTTCATTAGAAACACTCTTGCATTTGAAAGCACCGTATTCTTCCATATATTCACTTTATGCTATGGCTAGTGTGGATTCCCAGATGTGGATGGCATCACTCTCATACCAAACATACCAGTACCTTCTATGGTTCTGCAGAGACAGGTGTCTTGACTAGAGAAGTCATTTCTTCCTCTTATTTCTTTAAGCCAATGAGCATTCCTCGACTTTTAGTATAGTTTAATCTTGCCAGACACATTTACAAGTTGGTTTATCATTCTGACCACTTCCTGTTCAGATGCTTCATCCAGCAAACAGAGACAAATATCATCAACGTATGCCAATATTTTCATTTCCCCTGTTTCTGCATGAGCTTAAATTACCTGTATCAATGGGTTTCTCTGAAACTTCCTGACAAGTGGATCCAACAGAAACACATATAATAGAGGGCTCACTGACACCCTTACCTTACACCTTTGCATACCCTAAAGCCCTCCTCTAACCATCCATTTATGAGTGGAGTGATATTAGCTGTTTTATATAATACCATGATCCATGTTACAGAAGTGGCTGGTATCCCATTTGCCGTTAACAGTTTAAAAATGTAATTAAGACACTCTCAGTCATAAGCTTTTTCTTGGTCAAGGGATAATAAAAACCTGACACCATGTGTTGATTACCTCTGTCTAATAATTCAGTATAGCCTAGAGGTTAGAGTAATGAGCTACAAATGAGCTAGCTGCATCCAGCAGACCAGATCTGGGTTTGATTCTCACAACCTCCACTTGCATATTGTGTGACTCTGAGCAAGTCACTTAACCACCAAATGCTCCCAGGACACCCCTGAAAACAGGCAGTTGTGCCTAGTGAGACTTACCCGGTTACCAAAGACTAAACAAAATAAAAATAAATCAGGTTATAAAATGGGCAAAGGCTTTTCAGTAATCTGATTGGTTGTTAGCCATGCGTAAGAAACATCTAATGCATGGCTAAAACTAGAAACCCCATGTATAATACACAGACTTACTTTATAAGTGCAGTAAGCCACTCCGGGGATGTGTGTTAGACAGTTCTAACGCATGGCTAGGGGACTGAATGCACTCTGCCTGTGGCCTCGTGCCTCACTACACCCCATAGCCATGTGTTAGAACTAAGGCACACCCCGTCTTGTCTTATTACTTACTTGTCAAACATGAAGCGAGTTCGGGACAGCACAAGTCTGTGCTGGGGCTACTAAGATGCTAGCCACTTTGCTAATTTCCTGCAGAATTCTAAGAGCTTTAAAGTCTGCATTCAGAAGACTAACAAGTCTTCAGTTTTCTAGTTTATGTTTGCCTGTTTTAGAAAGAAGTATCAGGATTTGGGACATAGTGCTTGGCATAGAGTCTTGTGCAAAACGTTCATTGAAAAGAGTAGCTTGGGGGCAGGGGTTCTAGAAGATCCTAAATGTTATAAAATTTACCTAAGTCCATCTACCCCAGAGTGGTGTTATTGCTTACATTTTTAATAGCCTGTTGGACTTCATGAGCTGTTATGGAGGTAATAACCCTGCCTTAAGGTTGTGAGCTACTTGCGGAATGTCATTATCCTCAATAAAGGATCGATCCCACTGGGCCTTGGAAGGAGATCCAAATGTAGCTTTGACATACTTATGAACAACAGTCATTATGTTCTTTGGGTCTGTGTATGTTATTCCATGATTTCTGGTAGCTAAAACTATGATCTGTCTTTTCACTACTCTATCATCACAGTCTTAGAAAATATCTAAGCCCTGCATGCGGCCTTGTGTGCCAAAGTGCCGCTCCTGTTTTAGGACGTGGCTCTGTTACAGTATATTGATATCTGAACATCCCAGCTTTTGTGTCCTGTACTTGTTGCTTCAGATTACATTTTTCTTCATAAGCATTTGAGACGAGCCTTTGTAGTTTGGCCCATAAGTTTAAATATTGGAAATAATTGCCTTGTTTTACTTTAACTGCTTGTTTGATAAAAATCCTTGAAATCAAGTTTTGAGTCAGTCCACCAGTCTACACATAATCGCAGACACATAAGATGGACAGATGTGCTTGAAATAAGGATTTCATTTTGCTATAATTTTGGTGTCTGCTATCAAGTGCTTATTTGATTTCCATACTGAACTTTTTTTCCGCTTAACGGGAGTACCAGGAGTACAACTACAGGACACAGCTACATGATCAGATGTTTCTGGCACTGCACATGCAACCTGTTCCTTTATGTTTTGTGACAAAATAAAAGTCAATACAGGTAGTCAGTACTGTATATCTCTATAATAAGTCTTAGCCTAATCAGGTTACTCTAGACCTAGTTCTCCTATCTTTATTTATTTATTTATTTATTTTATTAAACTCCTGGATTACAAATACCTTTGAGCAATTACTGCTCATTTACAAAGGTTCCACGTCAAAGGATGGAGGGGAACATGCATACAGACATAGATCATGGTTACAGGATTAACACAGCGAAGGCAAGGCTATAAATTTACAGTACATAATGGAGAGACATAATGAGCCAGTCAATGAGAAAAGATGTTTCATAGCAGACAGACATTATATAGAACAGATAGTGAATATGGGATAGCAGGGTTAAAGAGAGGGTGGGCAGGCTTGGGGCCATTGTCAGAAGGTGATGGACAGGTAGCGAGAGTGCAGAGTAGGTAGGGGTTGGGGACCCAAGATATGTAAGTGTCTCACGAGAGGGAGGTGGAGGGTAGGGCAGGGCGTAGGTGGGGAAGGGTAGGGGTGGGAGGAGGAAGCAGGTGACAGGGGAGAAAGCTGGGGGGGGTAAACAGACCACCTTATACTGAGGTGAGGGAGTAGGTGTGCTGTCCAGATCATTAGCTTCAGATAATTAAAGTCACTATATACTTTGGTTGTTATGCCTCCCCTATCCTCTACAGTGAGTGCAGAATTAAAATCTCTCCCCAAAATTACCATTCTATCAGTATGTAAATATTGCTGGATTTGTTTGAATAATTCTACTCTGGTAGAGATTTCAAGGGGTGCATAAAGATTAATAATGTATTACCTCAGGTTACCACACATGGTGTCAAGCAATAGAGCTCTACTGGGGGAGATAGCCACCAATCTTTGTATAGACTATTCCCTTTCAATAAAATAGCCACTTAGTCACAGACATCTTCTCCCTGAGACCAGAATGAACTTCCCAAAGCCCACAATTTTTTTGCCTTGGATGCTTCATATACAGATTTTAATCTGGTATCCTGTATAAGCATATTACCCAGCAAGCTGTTTAAAATGCATAAAGTTTTGAGTTGTTTTTTTATGATCCTTAATGCTGCTAACATCAAGGGTCATGGGCAGGGCCACTGGAAAATTGCGGAAAATTATACCCAAAAATGCGGGGACTTTCTTGCAAAAATTGCGGGAAAATTGCGAGGGTTCACGATACATCCCCACTGCCCACAATAAATGTTATTGTTTACTGCAGCTTGTATTAATCACATAAATTGTTAGACAAATGTATTGTCACTTGTAAATGCTTTTAATATGAAGAAATGTGTGTTTTTGAAATGCACTGCAAATTAATCATTATGTAGCATATCTTCTAAAAATCAAGACATCTAAATCATGCAGTGCTAACTAGATTTTATTCAGTAATTTACAGTTAGTCTGTACTGAATGCATCCTGAAACAACATATTTCGCCAGTTTATAGATGTTAAATAATGAAGTCTGTTTAAACTACTTTCTTTGGTGCAAGGAAAAAAATAAATAGATAACTGGGGTGCCTAATAAAGGTCTAGTAAGAAAAATGCTTATTTTGTTAAAATAATTACTGTTCTTAATCAGCACTCTAAGTACATTTTAAAATCACATGATAAAGGTATCAAATCATACCAGTAGGATTTCTTTACATCATACAATAGTTTTCAATACATTGCACTTTTGTTCTACTCGGTTTGCAGTGATTTTACTTGGGTTGCAATTATTTTATCTATTTGAAGGTAACTGTTTAACTATACTTAACCTGCTCAGCATGTTTTCAGAAATGTTTGGTTTTTGTAAGTTTTGTATTCGAGTATGCAGTTGTGGCAGATTGACATTTAAGGAGTCACTGTCACCAACCCCCTCAGAAGCACATTCAAGTTTATAATTAGCAAGGCCATCCAAACTCTTGACACATTTGAATCAAAATCCTTTCAGACTGATAGTATTCATACAAGGAAAATCTACCCTACCATTCAAAAACAAGCATTGTGGTCAAGGCTTCATTTAGGTGAATGGGGCACTTTGCACCTCTTCTTACAACTTTTGTTTCAGTCTCTGTGTCAGCAAAAAGTACTCTGATAGTCTGCTTTAACACATATTTTAAGAGTTCAAGTCTACATATGCATGACCAGAGGATTTTGAAACCAAAGCAGGAAAGTGCATCACATGAAAGCAGAGTCACATTTGACCCTTCTCACCTCACACTGTACTGTTTTGGTCAAATTCAAGTCTGTGTACTAAATTGTTAGCATTTCTGAGTAGATTTCCTTGAGAATTAAAATATCTTGTACAATTTTAGTCGAAAATTCCATAAATGTAAGAAATTGCAAGAAATTGCGGATTTTTTGTGGAGAAGGGTGAAAATTGCGGAAATTGCGGAAAAATTGCGCCCGCAATTTTCCAGTGGCCCTGGTCATGGGGTTTAAAATGGGCCCTCTACACATTGGGAGGCATTATTGTTTATCAGGTTACTCTAGACCTAGTTCTCCATTACAGTCTTTCAGCTTGGAATACATCTGATTGGAGTCAGAAGAATAATCCAAGCCCAGGGGACGCCACATGCTGGCACAACTGTGGGGAAAAGGTGACACAGTGGTCATAACAGTCTTACAGGACTTCCTAAAACAAGTACAGTGGGAGCTTAGAGAAATACTGGGTGAGAGCCTGAACCTTACAGATAGATTAACCTTCCTGGTACCTCCTGGGAATACTGATTACGGGCGCAAAAAAAAAAACAATCACTAAAGCTTGACTCACCCCCAGAATACCCACTGTGCAGGACTGGAGAGCGGTAGTAAACCAGGTTTACTACATGGAGGTAATTACACATAATAGAAATGATCAAAAAGAAAAAATGCACATCCAGGTGGACCAGATGGATAATGAACATCATGCTCAAAGACCCTTCCTCTATACCTTGACCTCAAAGAATGGAGGGTCAAAGGGGAAGTGGAAGAGTGATAACAAGACACTACATAGGAGAGTACAGGGCAAAGGGGCGGATGGGAGAGATGGGGGAAGACGAGATATGACACGTTCCTGGTAAACATGACATGACACGAGGAGTAGCAACTGTGAAGACAAGCAACTAGGCAATGGATGGTCCCCCAGTAGGAAGGATCAGCCCTCCACCAAGGTAGGGGTTAGATCGGCCAAGCCACCAACAACTATCAGCACCCATGTTTAATAACATAAGATAGCCAGCCCAATCCCCCATTCGCTGATAAAAATGGGAAGGGCCAGCTATGAAATACATGGGGAGATGAACAGAATTAATGATGTATGCTGAAATGAAGGCCGATGGCCCCAGTTAGGCATTGAACCATTGTATGTAACATGCTCTTCTAGTAACAAGAACAAAATCACTGCATAGAATGTATTGACTGTCTGTAAAAATGCCTTTGTTGTCAATAAAATGAAAAAAAAAAAATAATAATAATCATCATAGACAAGGCCTTGGAAGATGAACAGTCCCTGTCCTCTTCCTCCATATGCCCCCATTGCTTTCGCTTACTTAGAGCACTATGCCTATTACTTGTAGAAACTGGTTCTGGCTTGTCATGCATCACAAATTTCCTCCTGAACTGGCCCTTTCTTTGTGTTAGCATTCTGACAACACTGTTTTACTAAGGGGGCAGTGGTGGGGGAGTGCATTCTCTCTTCTGATTCAGGTTGGCCTACAGGAGAATGTGTTTCTTCCTGAGAAGGACCACTGATGTGAGGGACAGACGCAGTGGGCACTGCAGTACCTCTCTCTGGGATTCAGCAGCTGGCTCCGCATACCCTGAAGGAGCCTGCATAGGGATTACCTTTTCTCTTTATCAGGGCAATGGAGACTGCAGGACTGAAGGTTCAGCACTTGGCTTCAGGGACAGGGACCTATTCCTGGACTCAGATGAGAGAGTTGGATGCTCCTTTGAGCCTTAAGTATGTGCCTGGGATTAAGTAATCATCTGCTCCTGGCCTTGTACCATCCTATCCAGGCAGTTATATGCTTCCTAGGGGCATTGCCTTAGGAAAGTCTTGTCTCCTTACATAAGTTACACCTAAATGGGTTTGGACATTGCAAACTGATGTGCCCATAATCCATACATAGGTTGCAGGGGGTTTACCACACCAGTCTCAGGTTAGTTCATGACCCACACTTGTGACAGATTCTCAGCTGTCCTGGGTAAAACAAATTCCATGGTACTGACCTATTTAAAACTGCTTGAGAGGTGACTTATCCTCGTGTTTGTCTATTTCAGTTGAACTCTGATTTTCACCCTCCAGTGAGAAGCAGTCAGTGTCTAAAATTAGGTGGGCCAGTCCAGAACCTCACATCTCTGTCATAACCAACATACAATATTCATGATGTTCACCACTTTATTCCTGAACAACAAAGAGAGATGGTTTTTACCATGGGTTAAATAACAGGACAGAGAAAAAAGGCATCCACACAGGAGAGTCCATAACTTGCTCATATTTCTGCCAAAATCTCTCCAATGCCTGTACTTGTTTAAAATTGACATCAAATACAGATTCTCCCCACATGCATTAAAGCATATAACTTTCCTGCTTCAAACCCTTAGAGGTTTTAAGTAGTTGTTAATACAAGTTGTCTATCAGGGATCATTGCCATGCCACCTTTATATTTAAATGGACCACGTTTGCCTCTGTGCATGCTCCCTAACTGTTGTAAACAAATCAGGCATTCTAAATCCCCTCTGTTCCTGCTGGTTTTCATTCTCCTTATCAGTGTTTGGGCCCAGGATTCTGTGTATCATCTGCAACATGAACTGATCCAGTGTTAGTACTGCTAGGGGTTTTGTGTGTTGCACTCTTTAAAGGTGCCCTGTCCTGCACAGTCACTGTGTTCAGAATTTGCATCCTACTGTTTCAGATCAGGGCCAGTGCTGTTAGGAGGGACAGTGTTCATTTGGAGAATTCTGGTGTCTTCTGACTACACATCGCTTTTTGATGCTGCCTGGGATCCATAGATCACTTCCGGCTATGGTTGTGCAAGCATGGATTTGTGCTGGAATTGAGGCAGTTTGTTAGGATCCAGCAGGTGGGTCCATTTCCGTCAGTGATACCACACTGGTAAGCTTTTGTTGTCAGAACTGTCAGCCGGTGGTTTTACCAGCATTCTGTTACCTACCCCCAAATGCTTTTACCAGTCCCAGCTCAACAGCCAGCAGGAGAGGAAGATCCAGGCGTTGTGTATTGTCTTACCCATGGTCAGTCCTTCTCCACTTCCACTATGATCTCCTGCCACGTAACTGCACCAGGTGATGTCCAGCCCTTCCCATTTTCTGCCGTCTCCATCCTGTGGCATGCAGTGCTGCTTGGACTCCACAACAATTCTTTCTCTATGTTGGGTGTGGGGTCAGGCTGATCATGGAATAAACCCCAGGCTTGCAGGATGTGACGGTTCAGCTTGGCAGCTTTCCCTGTCAGAACTCGTCGCTGTCACTCTACTAGCTGACAGCCATGTTCAGGCCACAGGTTCAGGTGTTTGCTCAGTCACTGCACATTGGGGAGAAGCTATTTGGAAGGAGCTGAAAGGTTGCTCCACACTGTATGTCCTTTATCCTGGCCACAGACAGAACAAGACCTAACAGTATTCTCCTCCTTTTCAGCCAGTAGTTGTAGCAAATGGGCTTTCCTCTCAGACACTGCCTCTTCCAGAACTTTGCCCACTTTCTCCGTTGGCTCCTCAGCTGATCCATTGTCCTCCACACTTTCAAATTCTGCTTCTGAGGTGGTCATGGCTGTGTCTGGAATCTGGGCAGGAAGCTTTACTTCCTCAACAGGCACAAGTAAGAAGTACGTTTTTTCCCATATCCCTAGCTTTACTCCTTCAGGTGTCAGAGACTGTATCAGGAACAACAGTCATATTGTGTTTCCCCAGTTGAGCATTAGAGGGCTCCATCCTCCTGTACCTCCATCCACCTCATCTGCCATCTTGGCTGGAAGCCAGGCTACTGACAAAGAGTACATATAATTTTATTTAAAATAAGAAGTGTAAACATACTCATATTACAGAAAAATATAATGAATCATAAATAATTACAGTTCACTAAGGAGTAACTAGCAAAAGAAGGTTAGCCCATATGTGTATCATATATAATACTGTAACTTGGTCCCATCAGAAATATGTTTGTTCAATCTATTTTGAACTCAGACTTATTATTATCGAATAATGTCAAGAGGTAATTTGTTCCATGGATTTATTACCCATTGTGTGTAAACACTTCCCACAAATGGGGTTCCCAAAATGTCTTCCTTGAGCTTGCCTAAATGCTCACTGCCAGGCTGGTGTCCCATGCTTTTAGCAGTTTAAATGTGATTACCAGAGTTTGTATAGCCTCTGTGTACTGTCTCTTTAATAGCTGCCTAATTGCAGTTTAAGTAATCTGAGAGGGAGCTCTGTTGAAAGATGTAACTATTTACTGAAAATCATTTAGAATGATAATGATAATGTAGTTTGTCTAACCTGCTTTCTTTGTAGCAAGGACTGTTTTGTTTGTCTTCACTATCTTGGTCCCGGACTGCAAATTGGACCAAACAGTACTGGTGGGACCTAAAATGTAGCCGGACTACAGGAGCTGTCTGAATTCAAAATCTGTAGGAACTTTAGTTTGGAGCTTTTTTGCGCTTTTTGCAACTGAAGGGGGAGCTCTTGTTTTGACTGACAGCCAAATTAGCCAACCAAATGTTTTGGATCTTGGGGAAGTCCCGGGCTGCTTGCAGTTTTCAGTTAGAACTAATCTGGAAGCTGAGCAAGAAGGAGCTGAAGTGTTTCTGAGCAGCAATCCTTAGTGGATTCACATGGGAGAACTCTGCTAAGTTTTTGGCCTGCATGCCAATGTGCTGCTCCTGAGAGGGAGAAAAGAGAATTATTTTGGACTAAATCCAAGTTTGTGTGACTAAAGTAAGCTACTGAAGTGGGCCAGGCTCAACCTGAAGAAGACCGAATATTTTTGCTGAATGCGAATGGCCTGTCAGGAGTTCCAGCTACCCCTAAGCTCCCGGAGTGTGCAGAGACTTTGCAATTGTGCCCGGGGAGCACTTTGCCTGGTACAGTAGAATTCCCGTAAATGTGCTTTGAGCTGCTAGTGGGTTGTGAGTTAGTTCCCCATTGTGTGAACTGTGTTCTGCTTGCTGGAAGCTATATCTAGCCCAAAACGGACTGCTTCCGAACTTGTCTCCATGTAGTCTGGACTTTGCCACACTGGCCCAGCCAGACTACCCACTGCACAGAGAAGCTGTCGACGAGAGACCTGCCTGGGGATCAGCCCCCTGCTCCACGCTTGCACAGGAATGACGCCTCTGCGACTTGTGTGGGTCCTGCTTCTCCTGGCATGCCAGATCAACCACCTGCAGTCTTGATTTTCGTCCAGCCTGTGTCCAGTCTTAGGTATCGTGAGTAAATACCAGGGTGGATCCCTGCAACAACAGCTTAATCTGAGTGTGTCATCTGATTGTCTTGTTGTTTTGTTTCCTTTACGAACTGAGCCCTCTGGTTCCAGATTACAAATATTGTGTACTGCACATGTTGTGTTTTCCATCACAGGGCCCCAACCAGCTGCAACTCCAGGCAACTGTCCTGGCTAGCTCATCTCTTCTCTACCTGGGTACCCAGAGGTGGACTGTGTGGGGGGACTCAAAACACATGCATAACTGCTTGATTGATATAACCTTTAAGCTAAGTAACCTGATTTTGCCTCTCCCTTGTTCAAGTCCCCTGAATAAATCAGATCTAACTTTTTCTGCATGTAATCTGACTGTGGTTCCAGTTTGTGCTCAAAGTACTGTACTGTTGCTATTTGCTGTGCTTAACCTTATTTTACAGGGGGTCCCCAGGGTCTAGCCAGAGGAACCAGCCCTGGTGGTAGATGCAAACAGTGTGGGTACTTGTATGGTGTACCAGGCGTATTGTTAAAGTGATTATTGTACAGTGTTCAGGCCACTAGAGGGGAAAGAGGGGGGTTACAGTGTCCCAGAGAGCTGTGCCCAGGTTAGCTTGACCATCATTAACCCTGACCTCCAGGTGGAGCCACCTGCTTTCAGAACTCAGGCCCTTTACCTGCTACTAGCTAAGCAGGCAGGGGTAGTAGCCCTTGGGATAGCGCCACCTAGAGGTTACATGTGAATAAACGTCCTGCTGTTTGTACTGAAGTTTCTCCTTTGTAGTTGCAGGGATGGCCTCTAGTTCTCATTTCAATATTTTTAAACCCAACTGTAACCCACTGATCAAAAAGGGTCTTTTATGTCGTAGATGAGCATTAAATCACCCTAAGTCTGCTATATTCCAGTGACATTAATTTTAAATCGTTAGGACAATTTTCACAGCTGCTATTAACCTTCCTCGTACACCAGTTATGTAGCATTATGCTGTACACTTTCTTATTTTTTTTAACATCTCTTTTTTAGGGAAACCATAGCTGATTTACATAATCTAGAATTGGTCATACATAAGCCCCATAAAGGAGCATCACCAGCTCTTTTTTTCTGCTGTTAAAGTTTTTCGTTATAGTACCTAAAACTCTGTTGGCTGTAGCAGTGACAGACATATGCTGGTTGTTGAAGTCTAGGTTACTATCTATTAGGACACCCAGATCCTTTTCTTTGTCTTACGCTTTTCAGTATTGTGTTGCATAATGTGTAGGAGTGAGGGATAGATTGCCGACCACAGTGTATCACAAACATTTGTCCATGTTAAATGGCATCCCCCATCATAAGAACATAAGAAATTAGCCAGCAGAAGTAAACCTTTGACTGTCTGAATGATGTCTTGTTGCTGTAAGTGTAATGACCAAGTTGTCTGTAATCAGAGAAGCATTGCTATATTTGTTATGAACTTGTTCTTTTTTTTTTTTAGATATGATGTTTATGTATTACTGTTTCTGATTTTAACTGTACCCACTGTATTATAACTTGTACCTATTGTCTGTGCCACTGTATGGCCCAGGTCACAAATGAAAATGGTCCTTTGAATCAGTTTGCTTACCCGGTTACCAAAAATATACATACATACATACATTCATAAATAAACAAGGAGACCATGTGGTCTATCTTGTCTGCCCGAATTGTTGAAGGGTCCTTGCGTTACCCTTCCATCAGTGTCCCTGGCCCCCCTCCCCCTTACCCTTCCGCTTCTTTGATCCCATGATTTCCCTCTGTGTATGTCCCAGGCTGTTTTGAAATATCCCACTGTCTTAGCTGCCACCACCTCCTCCGGCAGCTCATTCCAGGCCGACACTACCCTTTCTGTAAAGAAGTGCTTCCTCACATCTCTCCTGTATCTCCCCCCATCAGCTTTAGGCTGTGTCCTCTGGTGGTGGTGATGTCTCTTTTATTGAAGAGATCACCACACTCCACTCTACTTTGTTTACTCCCTTCAAGTACTTGAAGGTCTCTATCATATCCCCCCCCCTTTGCCTCCTCTTATCCAGAGAGTACATCCTTAGGGCTCCCAGCCTCTCTTCGCATGACCTATCCTGCTGTCCCCTGATCATTTTAGTTGCTCTCCTCTGAACCCCCTCTATCATTTTAATGTCCATTTTTAGGTATGGGTGCCAATACCTCACTCCATATTCCAAATATGGCCTTACCAGTGACCTATACAAAGGCAAAATAACTTTGCTGTGCCTACTACTAAATCCCCTTGCAATATAGCCCAGCATCCTGTTCGCCTTTGCCACTGACTTTTTGCATTGAGTGGACTGTTTCAGATCACTGGTAATTACCACCCCTAGGTTATTTTCCTCTTCAGAAGCAGCCACTTGAACATTTCCTATGTAGTTCTTGGGTTCTTTGCCCCGATATGCATCACTTTTTTTTTTGCATTGAACCTAAGCTGCCACCTCCCTGACCATCTCTCCAGTCTGACTAGGTCCTCCCCCAATTCCTGTATCCCTTCCTGGGTGTCCACCCTGCCACAGAGCTTGGTGTCATCTGCAAATAGGTACATTTTGCCCTTAATGCCATCCCCAATGTTGCTTGTAAAGATATTAAACAATACTGGGCCCAACATCGACCCCTGTGGAACCCCGCTGGTGACCTCCTTTATACTGGGGAACCCCCCCAACACCTGCTGTGTCCTGCCCCTCAATCAGTTTTCAACCCGCCTTACTAATCTCTCCCTACCCCTAGACTCCTTAGTTTTGCTATCAGCCTCCTGTGCAGGACTGAATCAAGGCCTTACTAAAGTCCAGGTAAATGATGTCCACTGCCTGGCCATTGTTCACCACCTTCGTGACCCAATCAAAGAACTCAACCAGTTTGTTTGACATGATCTGCCTGCCACAAACCCATGCTGCTTTCTATCCTGCAGACCATTTTCCTCCATGTACCTCACCGGCCCGCCTTCAGTATGGTCTCGATAAGTTTACATACTATTGAGGTCAGGCTGACTGGCCTATAATGCCCAGTCCTCCTTGGGCCCACTCTTGTGGAGTGACATTACATGTACTGTTCTCCATTCCTTTGACACTACTCCTGAAACTAGAGATCTATTGAATAAATTTGTCAGTGGGCCTGCTAATTCCTTGAGTACCCTGGGTGTACCTCATCTGGCCCTGGGGATTTATATACCCACAATGCCATCAGCCCTCTGTCACTCTTTTTGATCCAAATGACCCTTATGGGTCTACCCTAGCTCCGCCTTTTCTATTCCCACCTGTGGTATTGGTTCCTCCTTCTCCTTTAAACACAGAGCAGAAGTATTCATTTAATACTTCTGCCTTTGACCCGCCTTCTATGACCCATTCCCCCTTCTTAGAAACATAGAAACATAGAATTTGATGGCAGATAAGGACCGCTTGGCCCACCCAGTCTGCCTATTTCCCTACCTAATGGATAAGCTGCAGATCCTAGTTAACCAGCAGCCTACTCCTTCCTACCCCAACCCCCTAGAATTGCCTTATGACTGTCCCATGAATGCTTGAATTCCACCAGTTTTTGACTCCACAACCTCCTCCAGAAGGCTGTTCCATGCATCCACAACCCTCTCTGTGAAAAAATACTTCCTTAAATTACCTCTGAGCCACCCCCCTATCTTCAAATTGTGCCCCCTTGTTCTTGCACACCTCTTTTTTTGAAAGATGCTACCCTCTTGGACTTTGTTGATTCCCTTGAGGTACTTGAAAGTTTCTATCATGTCCCCCCTCTCCCTCCTTTCCTCGAGGCTATACATATTAAGCTCCTTAAGTCTCTCTTCATATGTCTTCCGGTGCAGACCCTGCACCATTTTAGTTGCCCTCCTCTGGACAGCTTCCATCCTGTCTATGTCTTTTCTTGAGTCTGACTATACCATCCTTCTTGTCTCTCTTTTTTGTTATGTAGCTAAAGAAGGCCTTTTCACCCTTCTTTATCCCCTCACCTATTTGGAACTCCTTTTGCGCGTTGACCTGCTGTACCTTCTTTCTTTCTTGCTAGCTTGGCCAGCCTCTGGAATTCCTCCTCCTCTTCCACTTTAGATGTTCTTTTGCTTTTCTTATTGGCAGCCCTCTTTTCTTTCACTATTCTAGCTACCTCCCTGTTGAACCAGCTTGGTGGTCTAGCTCCTCTTTTCTTGCCCCTCATTTTTATGCAACTGCATGTTGCTTTTTGAATGGCCCCCCTAATGGTTTCCCATAATCTTTTCACCTCCATATCTTCTACTATACTCCCCAGGTCCTCCCTAGACATTTCTCTCATCGTTTTAAAGTTTGCTTTTTTGAAATTCGATGTCCTAGTCTTTGTTGGGATACCCTCCTTACCCATGTCTAGCCTGAACCACAATGTACTATGATCACTCCCACCCAGGGGCTCCCTAATGTCAATCTCCTGTACATGCTCCTCATTAGTGAGCACTAGGACCAGGACTGCTTCCCCTCTGGTGGGACCCTTCACATACTGTGTCATGAACTCATCCTGTATCGCGTTGAGGATTTCCTGACTTCTGGCACAGGACGTGGCTAGAGTGTCCCAGTCTATCTTTGGCAGGTTAAAATCCCCTGTCACTACTACCTCCCCCCTCCCTGCTGCATTCCTCAACTGTGAACACAGTTCCTCGTCCATCTCCTCTCCCCGGTTAGGTGGTCTGTATACGACCCCTAACCTGAACTTTCTGCTCCTGTTGTTCTGGAGCTGCAGCCAGAGCGTTACAATATTTCCCTTTTCAATTGCTTCTTCCCTTGTGTACACTATTCCCTCCCTGATGTATGCCGCTACCCCCCTTCCTGCCTGCCTGTCTCTTCTGTATAGCTTATATCCTGGGATTGAGACATCCCAGTCATGGTGTGCTGTGGCCTCAGGTCTCTGTAATGGCCATTATGTTCACTTTACCATCTGCTAAGAGGGCGCGATACTTGCTATCTTGTTTCCAAGACTGCATGCATTCAGTGACATCACCGTCCACCTTGTTCCTGGGTACCCTTATTTTTGGTTTACTTAGACTGTCCAGGTCTGTCCCCTCCCTCCTCTACTCTTCTCCCATTTTTATTTTGTTACCTTCTCCCCTCCTTGTAGCTACCTCTGCCTTTGTTGGGAGTACTTTCTGGCATCCCCTTCTCTGCTCCCTTCCCCCTTAGCAGTTTAAACCCAGTTCCCTTGTCATGTACTCTCCCAGCCTATCTTTTGGTGTTATTTTCCCCTCCAAGTTTAGGTGTAGTCTGTCATGCTGTATAGCCTTTGTCAGACCATGTATCGCCACCCCCATAAAGCCATACCTCCTTCCTTGCACCAGCCCACCAGCCACTCGTTAAAATCGGCAGTCCTCCTTTTTCTTGCTGTGCTGGCCCTGGGGACCGGGATTATTTCCGAAAATACCAACCAGGTCACAGACTCCCCGCATGACTTTGCTGTGTCTCTAAATCTATGCTGCACCACCTCCACTTCCGCCCCAGCTAAGTCGTAGGTTCCAGTGTGTAAAACCAAGTTGGGTTTTTCCCTGCCTTGCCCATGAGCCCTTGACACTAGGTGGTGCTTCCCTGCCTCCATTCCTGGCCTGCAAGCTACTATTGTCCTATTGTGTGGGTCCTCCTCTGTCCCCATTTATATACTTTTAATAACTGAGTCTCTGAAGACTATTATTTTCTTCTCTTAGAATGTCCATCCCTGCTACCCTTTCCTTCCTTTGAAACTATTACCCATTGCTCTTGTTTCTTCTTGTTCCTGTACATCAGTTGTTATGCATGTTTCAGTTCCCCCTCTCTTGTTTCCTTATCCCCATCTAAGACCCATCTAATTGCATAGATTTTGTCTCAGTTATGCTACTTACGGTACCTCCTACTCTAGCGTCATCTGCATATTTAATGATCCAATTTGTAATGTTATTAAACATATCCAAAACAATGATCAGAAAAATTATAGGTCCCAGCATGGACCCCTATGGAACACCACTTGTCACATTTTATTTATTTATTTAGCTTTTGTTGACCGGGTAAGTGCACTAGACAAATCCTGCCTATTTGCAGGCACGACCCGGGGGAGGGGGATACAGATGAATGCCAACTGACCTTGAACCAGATTAAGCTGTTGGTGGTATTTTTAGTGAATGAGAGAAATTTGGCCAGGACACCGGGGAAATTCCACTTCTTTTCGGAAGGCGCCACGGGATCTTTAACATCCACCTGAACTACCACCAATCCAGGCAGATGGGACTCGGTTTAACGTCTCATCCGAAAGACATGCCCAATCTTGAGAGGTATACCTGAATACAAACTCTTTGGGTTCTACCCAGTAGCCACAACCTTATCCAGTTGATGATATGTTTGTTTAGACTAAAGTTTTTTTCAATTATTGCCCAGTGTGGGACAGTGTCAAAAGCTTTGTGAAGTCCAAGAATATGCAGTCTACAGGTATATGCCTATCAAGGTTATCTGATACTTTTCGGAAAACTCAACAGGTTCATAATACAGGATCTCCCGCAGTGAAACCATGTTGGTCCATATCAATCCTGCCTGTATTACTGAGTTGCTCCTGTATCTTTCCTTTAATATGGATTCTAAGATCTTTACTGGAATTGAGGTTAAAGAGCAGGTTCCTACCCCTGCATGGTGCTGCTGTCCCTAGCCTGATCGATGATTTACTCCTCAGTAGCATTGTCACCAAGGTGGCATAAAATCCTTGTGTTTTAAAGATATCTCAGAAATAGCCCGGCAGCCACGGCAAAGTGGACCGACTTCCGGTCCTGAAAACCGCCTCACGTCAGCCCTCACAGCCCTGTTTGTGATGTCACAAATGAAGACTATGATGGTTAGAGTACCTATTTACTTGTATGGGGCAAGTATTTTCTAATAGTTTTATAACCTTAGGTATCGGGATTTTATTCAGTTAAAGCGATTGATCAATATTAGTCGATTGATCGCTTTGATTGAATAAAATCCCAACATCAAAGGGTATAAAATTATTAGAAAATACCGTCCCCATACAAGTAAATGGGGCACGCTCATGCAGCCTTTGTTTTGTGATATCACAAAACAGGACTGTGTGGGCCGACGTGGGGGCCTGTTTTCAGGACCGGGAAGACAGTCTGTTTTTGGCCCTGGCTGCCGATTTCAATTTTACTTAGGATGTATCTTTAAAATACAAGGAGTTTTATGCCACACCTGGTGACAACACTACTGAGGGGTAAGTCATTGATTAGGCTGGGGCAGTGTATCTACCCAGAAGCTATTGTTTAAATTCACTGGTCTGTAATTACAGTAGTCACTTTTATTGCCCTTCTTGGTTAACTATGACCAAAGCAATAATCCAATCATCAGGTAAGATCCCCAGTTCTAGCAATCCAGCCTATGCTCCAATGGGCGGGACTTATGTGTCTGAGGCACATATCCCACCAGAGCTCCGCACCTGCAGACAGGTGTGCACTGCCAGTATTCTCCAATGGCCACAACCTGTCTGCTGGCACTCCCCCCAATGCACAGCAGTCTGCGAGGCAGCTGGGGTGGAGTCGCAGACCCGGGCGGGCATCCTATCGGATGCCTGTCCCGGGACCAACAGTAGACACCTTGCGCAGTGTGCAGTGTGTTGGCTGTGCTCCCTTGTGGATGTCTGCATGGCTGACAGCCGTAGAAGTGAAAGCGGGTTTGTGCCACGGCCATTGCCTTGCCCCCAACTGGGCGAGTGGAACTGGGGTTGGGGGCGTGGCACAAGGGTGTGTGTGTGTGTGTGGCGGGATCACGCTGCCCACTACACCAGCGGGGGGAGGGGACATGAGATGGGCAGGAGGTGTGTTGTGGGGGTGGGTCTGCAGTCCAGGGGCCAGTGCCCCCGTGTGTGTGTGTGTGAGGTGGGTGGCATGCACGGGGAGGTGTGGGGCATGGGTGGGTGGCTCTGGGCTGCCGATCACTGCTTGTTTGTAGTGTCCCCTTGTTGAGGGACTGGGGCATGTAGTGGGCTTATGGAAAGGTTTCCCTGGTGTACAGGCTGACCCCCACGTGCCCGGGTGCGCAGCTTTACGTGGCTATAAGCATGATGTGTAGTGCTTTCACGACTCTCCTCTGCCTTCCTCCTGTGTGTTGCGATCTGTGCATGTGGGGGATCATGTACATAGGGGCTGCGCACCCCATTTAGTGAATGCCACGTGGGAGGCGCAGTGGGTGTGGATGTCTCCATGCCTCACATACATGGTATGGTGACGCCTGCTCCTTCGAGCATAGGGCCTGATATTGTTTGAAACAGGATTTTTAACGGATGTGCTGTTCTGTGTTTTATTAATTTAAGAATATGTGTTAAAATGCCATCAGGACCAATAGAGTTTTGTTTTTTAAGTAAGTGATCTTGTTTATGATTTGTTCTTCAGTTATTGACCGGGGTTCAGTCTTCGGTGAAACACATGTACTGTATTATAAGCTGCAGGGCAATCAAAGTATTTATTGTAAACTGAGCTAAAATAATTATTAAAGATATTAGCTATTTACTCTGGGTTTGTTATCTTTTTTTCTTTTTGAACTTGTAAACTTTACTGAAATTAGTAGACTGGGATCATTGCCATAAAAAAGTAAAGACATGCAGAATTGATAGATCAACTCCAGACTCTGCTGTCTCCTTCCCTGGCTTTACCCTCTTTAGAGAAGATCGTGTGGGTAAGCATGGCAGCGGATCGCAGTTTACCTAGTAACTCCCTCCTGGGTCATGTTCTACCCGCCTCAAGCTCACCATGGGCCCACGCCATCACCCTAAAATGACCCTGACCCAGACCGCGCCCTCTTTATTTCATAACTGCCTCACGTACCTCACTGTGAACAAAGTCAAGCTATTCGCTCCCTCACTGACTATCTCACTACCCAGCCACACAAGGCTGAACAGCTCATCCTAGGAGACCTCAACATCAACTGGCTTGGCTCCACTTCAACACAAATTAAGGACAACTTCACAGCCCTTGACCTATCTCAATTAGTGACTCAGCCCACCAGATTTAACCAGTCAAGTCGGACCAGCTTCCTACTAGACATCGTGCTCTCAAGCCGCCCACACAAAGTAAAGGATGTTAACGTCCTAGCCAACTCCCTCAGTGACCACTCACCTATTCTCTGCTTCTGGTCCTCCCCCATGCTCAAACCTGCATACAAAGCAAACCCCCGTCAATGCTTCTGCCCCGGGGGACTAAACAAGCTAAAGCAGCACCTTGCCCAGCTTGACTGGTCCCCGATCTCCCTTGCAACGGATATAGATACTGCTCTAGCCTTCCTCACCAGTGCCTTCTGCAAGGCCTGTGACATCTTTGCCCCTGTCACCAACACCCGTTCTAAGAGACAGACTGCTGCCTGGATTTTCCCCTCCCTGATCCAACAACTGAAGCAACGTGATAACCTATGGCACATTGCTGTCGAGACTGGCAGGTTAGCAGACAGGCAAGCCTATAATGCAGCTCGCAACCAGTGCACCTGGGCCATAAGACAAGCCAAAGCCAACTACTATCAAACCACCTTGACCTTCTCCTGGGGCTCTGCCCGAGCCTTCTGGGATAACATAAAGGAATTAAATGGGAAAACCCGCTCCCCTCCTCCCTCACAGATGGTTATTAATGGCAAGATTAATACAGACCTATCCCGTGTTGCTGACTGCCTTAACACAACTTTTTCTGACCTAAATGCAATCCTTCCTGCCCACTTCTTTGACCCCATCCCGGTAACCAACCACCCAACTATTTCTCGTCCCCCTTTTCTCTTCAGGGCTATTTCTCGTCCCCCTTTTCTCTTCAGGGCTATCTCCCCACAATGCTAAACGCTCCTCCTAAAAGCCCTCTCTCCTCCACAACCCGAGCCAGACCCCCCTTGATTCCAGGACACCTACCAACAATGGATGTCATGCTAGCCCCCTCACTGACCTTCTAATCGCTCCTTGTGCTCGGCCAATTCCCGAGTGCATGGAACAGGCTGAAATCACCCCTATCCATAAAAACGGAGACCAGACAGTACCAAACAACTACAGACCTATCTCTATCCCCCCCCCCAAGGCTCTTGAGAAAATGCTGTAGTATCCACGCAACTCGTGGATTATCTATCCAACTACAACATACTGTGCCCAGAACAGCATGGCTTCCACCCTGGTCACAGCACCACCACAGCCCTACTGGAGTTTTCCCACCAAATACACTCGGCACTTGACACCGGCGAGATTGCTAGGGCAGTGTTCATTGACCTATCCAAGGCCTTCGACACTGTGAGTCACCCATTAATGCTTGACACCCTCCATCAGCTGGGATTCTCTTCTGGCCCTCTGGCCGGGTTCTCCAGCTACCTCTGGGATAGATCCCAACGGGTCAAGTTAAATGGAATCCTATCTACTGCACTGCCTGTACGCTCTGGGGTCCCACAAGGCTCCATTCTGGGCCCTACATTATTCAGTCTCTTTTTAAACACCCTTCCCAGCTCTTGCACAGGCAAACTGCTACTATATGCCGACGATGCAGTCCTAGTTGCCGCACACCCTGACCCACTCACACCCAGAGCTCCTGCAACTCTCCTTCAGCCAAGCTGAAAATGGTTCCCGACCATCGCCTGGTTCTGAACCTCCAAGAAAACAAAATCTATGATCTTTGCACACCGACAAAGTAACTCCAAAAATGTTCCCTTGCATCATTCCCAGCACCCTCCACCCCCTTGAGCAGGTATCAACATAAAAATACTTGGGCATCACCTTCGACTCGGCTTTCTCCTTCCATGCCCATGTCAGTGCTTTGTCCTCTGCCATGAATGCCTGGATTGGACTCCTCTACCGTCACAAAGACTGCCTCCTCGAGTTCGCCCTATGGCTCTATCACTTCCTCCATCCTGTCATTGGTTGACTATGGACTCCCCACCCATGCAGCCGCTGGCCCCACTGCCCTCACCAAAGTCCAGACCTCTATCAACAAAGCCTTCAGGCTCCTGACCAGTGCCCCTAACAGAACTCACACGTGCCAGCTGTACTCCACCTCTAACATACTCAATCTTGAAGAACACCTGCAATATCTCACCTGCATACTGGCTAAAAAGGCTCCTACTTGGGCTATGTCCCCGAGGAGCCGCACCACTTCTACGGGCCTCCCACTCGGTCGCCACCCGTAATACTACCAAAGCCACCTTCCAGGTGCCTAGAGCCAGGACCTCACTCGCCCAAAGGTCCTTTCACCACAGAGCACCGTTCTGGTATAACTCCCTCCCCACGCACATCACAAACACCTCCAAAATTGGCCACGTGATGACAGAAAAGGGCCTTCCTGGCCCAACGAGTCTGCCCATTCTCTCCCTCTACCTGTCACCCCCCCCCAAGATTCCCCTCTTCCTCCCCTTTATAACCCTCTGTGTTTGTCCCAGGCACGTCTTGAATCCCTCCACTGTACTAGCACTCACCACCTCCTCCGGCTCAACAACTCTCTCTGTGAAGTAATGCTTCCTAACATTTCCCTAAACCTTCCCTCCACCTTCAGTCAATGCCCCTAGTTCTTGTATCTACTTCTCTGTAAATAAGCTCTTCCCACTTTATTGATCCCTTCACATACTTTAATGCTTCAATCATGTCCCTCTTTCACTTCTTATCTCCAGAGGATACAAATCCAGTTGCCTCAGCCTCTCCTCATATGCCATCCCTCTTAGCCCATGCACTATTTTAGTGGTCCTTCTCTGCACCCTTTCCAGGCCATCTATGTCCTTTCTTAGACGGGGCCTCCAGAACTGTACCCCATGCTCCAGGTGTGGCCTCACCATGGAGCTGTAAATGCGCATCATCACCTCCCTCCTTCTGCTGGATATCCCGTTCCCTATGCATGCCAGCATCCTGTTAGCCTTGCCCACTGCTTTGCTGCACTGGGTCCCCACCTTAAGGCCATTTGAGATTATAATCCCTAGATTCTTCTGCCTGGTTGCTGCCATTTTCTCCCCCCCCACCCCCCTCAGTGTGTATGTGGTATTTGGATTCCTCCTTCCCAAGTGCATCAGTTTGCACTTCCTGGCATTGAATTTCAGCTGCCATGTTTCCGACCACTCTTCCAGTAACCTTATATCATTCTTCATTACCTCCACGCCCGGGCTTCCACCCTGTTACTAAGTTTTGTGTCATCTGCAAATAGGCAGACCATCCTCTGAAGCCCTCTGCTATGTTGCCAATGTAGATGTTAAACAGAATGGGCCCCAGCACCGACCCCTGAGAGACCACGCCCGACACTCCAGTCTCCCCAGAGTGCACCCCATTGACCACCACCCTCTGGCTTCTCCCCATCAGCCAGCTCTCCACCCATCTTACTATTTTCTGCCCCACCCCTAGACTCCCCAACTTATTAACCAGCCTTCTGTGGGGCACCGTGTCAAAGGCCTTCCCGAAGTATAGGTAGGCCACGTCCATTGCCCCACCCTGATCAACCACCCTCATCACCTCATCGAAGAATTCGATCACGTTTGTCTGACATGACCATCCCCGAGTGAAGCCATGCTGCTGAATGTCTTGCAGCCCCCCTTTTCCAAATATCTAACCATTCTTTGTTTCAATATTGCCTCCATTATATTACGTTATTACATGTATATAAGACTTCCTTACGAGGACCAGTCTTAGCTTCTAAGGATTCCCATAGTTTAAGTCACCTAGAAATACCATATTACCATATTCAGTAGCTTTTGCAATCTCCATACTTATATTATGATTCATATCTGAATCAGCACTTGGAGAGCGATAACACAGGCCTAAAATTTTGCTTTTAGATGTTTGCATTGTTAACTTCAACCATTAGGTTTCAGTGTTTGATGAAGAATCTTTAATCTTATCTGAGATGTTTGATATACATAGATGATTTGAGACATATACTGCTATACCACCTCCCTTTTGGTACTTTACTTTCTGTCTAACCTAAATAGCTGATATCCGTTTATATTTTTCTCCCAAGTGTCATCTGGGCTCCACCAAGTTTCTGTTATTAATATCAGATCGTGGGCTATCACTGATTCATTTAAACCCATTAACTCGGTCCATTTATGCTTATTTCAGCTTCTTGCATTATTCAACATACACCTAAATGAATTTTTCATTTTAGTGGGTTTAGTTTCTAATGGGGGTATTTATAACTTTTACTCATTGCCCCTCCCCCGACTTACTCAGTTTAAAAGTATACTATTTATTTAGGAATTGAATAGAACACCCAATTTATCAGCCCCTAACTAGGTTAGGTGTAGACCATCTTTTGTGTAAACATAGAAACATAGAAATTGGCAGCAGATTAGGACCGCTTGGCCCGCCTAATCTGTCCATTTTCCCTACCTTCTGCAAAACCACAGATCCTACTTGATCTCCGACTTTTACCCTCTCTTTCCTATTGCTAGGGTTCCCTTGTAGCTATCCCATGCATTCTTGAATTTCTATCGTTTTTACCGCACCACCTCTGTTGAGAGGTTGTTCCATGCACTCACCACACTTTCTGTGAAAAATACTTCCTCACGCTTACCTATGAGTCTACCTCCTCCAGCCTCATATCATTACCCTTGTTCTTGAACATCTTTTTGTGAAAGATGCTACCCTCTTGTACCTTATTTATGCCCTTGAGGTATTTGAAAATCTCTAGCATCTCCCACCTCTCTCTCCTCTCCTCTCTTCCAGGGCATACATATTGAGGTCTGTAAAGATTCGTCTTGCCAATAAATGTGTACCAAGAATCCAGATAACCTCCCTTCTACACCAATTTTGCAGTCTAGCATTGATTCTGGAAATTGTGTTGTTTTTTTTCAGGGTGACCCTTATACAGAGGTAGAATCCCTGGGATTATGGCTGTAGCACTCACAGTTTTTATTTCCTTCCCAACCTCTATTATCTCTTCACAAATGTCCTTTTCGTGGTATCGTCCAACATTGTTTACCCCCACATGGACAGGGACAATTTCCGGAGGTCTCTTAGTTCTCAGTAAAGCAGGAAGTCGTTTTTTTTTATATAATTTATTTTTGTACCTGGAAAGCAAGACACTGTCCTGGTAAGTTTGTTTTTGTCACAACTGTTTCAGTCACAACATCTGATAATGGAGTCCTGACCACTAGGATTTGTTTATTTTGATCTGTGAGTTCTGCATTCATCTTATTTGTATTTACTTGATTTACTACTGGCGTATCAGCATCGGATAATGTTGAAAATCTGTCAGCAGGATTTCCTTACTGTTTGCTAAGTTAATTTTCCTTTCTCGCCTTTTTTTGGTATTGCACCTGGTACCGTTCCCCATCTAAACTTTTAGAGTCTGTTCTACCCCTTTTTTAGAACTCTCTTCAACATCATCCCCTTCTGTGATGCTGTCAAGAAGAGGGAAAGAAAAGGTATATAAACTAAAAGTTCAAAGGAGAGCCGGCCCGGTGGTGCTGAGAGTTGAGGAGCTGGATGCCACACCTTGCACCACGCTGGCGACCCGAGTTCAAGAATGAGCTCGGGCTGCTGGGGGTTGGCTGGGGAGAAGGCTAGAGCATCCAACTACAGCTCACCTTCTCCAGGGGTAGGTGGGTCCTCTAGATTGGCAAGCAGTGACTTCTGGTGGAGGCTGGGGCGAGACAGCTGCTGGTGTCATTGGGGCATTATTGGTTGGGGCGTAGGCTTGGACCAGTCAGCTTCAGGATGGATCCTGGAGGGGGGACTTTATGGTGTCGGCACGTATGCCTTGGACACTGGGGCACGAGTTTGTCCCATCCTAGAAAAACAGAAAAGCCCCTCTGGAGTCGTGGTAGACAGAGTACCAAGCCGGGTGCCAATCTACTGCTGCCTGCCCAGCTGAGTCGGGGACCTGACGAGATCTGAAGGTTCGGGGTGGTCCTCACCCTAGCTCTCACGCGGGGCAAACAGTAGCAAGATGGAGGACCCGATCAGTCAGGTAGGATGGTGTAGGGACAAGATTAATTAGCATCTCCCAAAGAGGTGACTCTGGAGGAAGGGGGAGTATTAAAAAAGCTCAAAGGAAAATAAGAAGCATACAATGCATATGACAAGAAAAGGAAACAAAAGCAAGCCAGTCGACATAAAGAAGTAAACCCAAGAAAAAACAGAACAAATCAGGGTTAGGTGTGTATCATAACAGAAAACAATCATTAATAAACTGGTTGGGAAGATTCGGCTGTGCAGTCATGTTCTGTACCAGTTTCACAAAAAGACACAGAACCCGGGTCACAAAGGTCGGCGCAAGCTACACTGAACACCAGGGACCCTGCACCTGATTCACTGTTGGGTAGGGACCCAGCGTCATAGTCTCACAGCTTGCAGCAGCCAGGGCTCTGTGCCACATGGATGGCACATCTGAAAGGTGTGCCACAAGCCACGGGACGGCCATGCGACAATAGCAACATGAACAGCAATCCCTGGTGGTTTAGTGGATGCCCCGATCCCCGTGTATTGAAAAAAACTCACGTTCCTGGTGGTCTACTGGATCCTCCTCCCAATACCTGTTTATTACAAATAACCTCACATCCCTGGTGATCTAGCGGACCCCCCTCCAGTGCCAATCCCCTGTCATTAAAATAATTGTATTCCTGGTGGTCTAGTGGACCCTCATTCCCTGCTATTATAAGTATATCCTTGGTGGTTTAGTGGCCCCTCCAGCCCTGATCCCTTTAGTTAAATACACTCATTCCTAGTGGTCTGGCAGACCCCCAGCCCCATCCCCTGTTACTATGATAATATCCCTAGTGGTTTAGCCCCCTCCTAATCCCTTTAAGTTACATTATACAATGGCAAGACACTTCCTGGTCTCTGATTGGTCAATCTTGGCTGGACCCGTGATGTTATCCCAGCACAACATCATGGGTCTAGTCTCAGCCTCACTGTGAACCAATGCAGATGAGCTATATGAGCTAGATGTCCTCTTTTTGCATCTCCTCTTAAGAAACAAAAATATTTTTCCACACTAATAAAAACATTCTTTAACATTATTTTTCTATTTTATATATAACGAGCCATTAGATATTAGTAATATGCCTCCAGGTGTGTATGTCGTTTGGGATAACGTCACGCCTCAGGTACTGGACCCAACCACCTGAGGTGTGACGTTATCCCAGCACAACACACACCCTTTGGGCATTATTGCTTAATATACACATTTCTATGGTCTAGGAAACCCTCCTCCCTATCCCCAATCAGCCTATATAATAAAATATAAATCCCTGGTGATCTAGTGGACCCCACCCCACCCCAGCAGGCAGTGCCCACCCACCTGCTCCTTGTCTCATCCCTCGAAGGTGACTGGCATAGTCTCTTCAGACCATGGTCTGCCTCCCTAACTGAACTGTTGGCGATACATACTGTATACAGTACGTGTTCATTGATTAACAGAGCTGTCAGTCAATGACTGCTTACCGTACACAGTCTGCTCTCTCTTGACATTTCATTCAGTGGCTGGCCATGTTGGAGTGTGGAGGGCTGTGCCAGTTGCCAGCTTGGGGATGGAATGGAGGAAGTGGTGTGGTGTGGTGTGGCACTGCCTGGGGCTCTAGACCACCAGGGAAATATATATTTCTGTTATGAGAGCTGATTGGGGATAGGGAGGGGGGGTTCACTAGACCACCAGAAATGTGTGTATTTAACTAAAAGGGGAAAGAGGCAGGGGGGCCACTAAACCACCAGGGATATTATTATCATAGTAACAGGGGATGGGTCTGGGTTCTGCTAGCCTGCCAGGGATATAATTACTTTAATGACAGGAGATCAGGGCTGGGATGGTTCACTTGACCACCAGGTATATACTTATGTTAGTGACAGGGGATCAGGGCTGGGGAGGTGGGACCATGGCACATTGGCACAGGGTTTGAAACCCTCCCAGAAGACACACTTCTAAGTACCCTCAGACCAGCGCTGCCTGGTCTAAGGGTAATTAGAATTTTGCCTTCTGGGAGGGTTTCTTGAATCCTGATTTAGGGGATATGGCAGCTTGTGTCTGCCACAAGCCGCCTACGCCATGCTGCAGACCATTTTGTGTCAGCAGGATGGTGCAAGCCCCTTTGGCATACGTGATCTTGCACTGTTTCTTGTGGCTCAAGTCCTTTGTGCAGTTCCGGGAGGCTTTTGGAATCAGTGTTTCTATAAATATCTAACCTGGGATCTAGCAAAACCTTTTCATCCTGATCTCTGACCTTCTGTAAGGAAAGAACAGCATTGTTCAATATCTCTTGATGTGGTGGTGCTTTTGTTGCATGACTCAGGAGCAATGTGCCTGCAATATAATATTTCAAACTGCAGATATAACCTGCGAGGGTACGTGGATTGTACTTAGCCCAGGGACCTACAAAGACCTAAAACCAGTTCCTGGCATGTGAGTGTCAAGTATAATGGTTCCTTCTGTTTCCAGCAACCTTACTCAAAAGCAGAGATATGTAAACACTCAAAATAAAGGTGTTCTTGGGTTTCCAGTACATCTGTACAAGTAGTCCTTGAGCAGATTCTGTCCTCCTTGTTTGTGCTTTGGGTGTTCTTATCGCCTAACCTTCCATGGCTGCTAAGGCAAGCATGTCACATATCAATCTAGTAAAGCTGCCAACAGTCCCTATTTTCCCAGGACAGTCCCTATTTTGGACAGTATGTCCCAGTGTCCCACAAGTTTTGCAAAACGTCACTTTTGTCCCTTTTTGGCTTACTTGTCCCAGTTTTGTCCCTTTTTTTGCTGACTGCTACTCCATGAGTGATAGTTATTTCTGCACCACTGTGGTGCTGTTTGGGCTGGACAGCAGTTTGCAACTTCAACCCTGCGCCTGTGTTGCACTGCAGGCATGTCAGTGGGAGCACAGTAAAGCATGTTTCTTCCTGTTAGATTAGACTGGGTAGTAGTGCAGACAAGAGCATGTGGATGTCTGCCTGCCAGCAGCTGAGAGGAACTCCAGACAGAGAAGAGACTGGCAGCAGGGAACTAAGGTACCAAAACCTGATCAGCAGTAGGGAAGTGTATAGGAATCCATCTGGTGTGGTGGTGGGAGTCACTGAAGTGAAGTTTGCTCAGCAAGTGAGGTGAGTGTAGGGGTTGGATGGGACTGTCAGGTGGAGCAATACATGCAGCTCGAACGTCTGATCACAATTTAATGCAGGTTTGATTCTGATGAATTTTCTGTACATCATGGTTTGGAACTTGCTGCGGCAGAATGATGTATTGTTTTAATCTGGATGTTTGCTGCTGGTGTTACTGTGGGGTAGCATAACCAGAGCAAGTAGCAAAATGTAATTGCATGCAGTGTTGTCTGTAGCGGTGCCCGTGGGAGTGACACGTGTCGGGGGTCATGGTCAGGATGGACTCCTCAGTTTTCAGCCTTGAAAGCTGGTAGTTTTAAAATATAGGTATCCTAGAGTTAGTGAGTTGTGACAGGGCAACATCTGTGCTACCTGCTGGACACTGAGGGAAATAGAAATCCCCAGAAAAAGATTTTCTGTAATCAAACTGTAAACCCATTCCTAGTAAAGATTAATGCCTGGCCACATGGGATCCTCCACTTTATGATTTTCTGAAAGGCAGATTTTTCCATACTCAGGCAAGTTTTGAATCTTAGTTTTCTAGGGCTGGATGTAAGCCAAGTGTCTGTGCATGGTGTCAATCAATCAGTTAATACTGCCTTCAAAATATGCCCCAGGGCCTCAGAACCAAACAAAAATTATGAAACATAAACATGCAATAAAAAAAATAATTTATCATATTTACATCCTCCATTCCTCTGGTCTGTATATAATTTCTGCTTTTATCGGGTTCAGACAATTGCCCTAAAAGACCGCAAAAAATACTATATAATCTTGCTTCCTGTTTCTAGAAAAATATTACTGTAAGCCCCCCATTCCCGTTGTTTAGGGGTATGCCTGATGGTAAAAGTTGGGGAGGGGCACTCACAGCAGCGGAAACACCGTTTTTATTTTCTTACTGGGATGGCTGGCGTTGAAAGGATCCAGTGACTGGAGGTGGTGCCATCTTCTGGTGCTGGAATTAAATAAATCTGATAGTTAACTAGCAAACATTCTTAAACAAAATAAATGAGATCCACTACAGAAGTAACATTCAAACGAGGGGGGGGGCCCCACTTAACTGATAATCAGAACTTTATGGTGCCATTTTAAGTCTATTTACAGTTTGGACCCTGAGGGTCCCATTGCAGAAGATGGTGGTTAGACATGGCCGAGATGGCCCCTGCAATATTCTGGCACAAATCTTAGAAGAAATGGCTACTAAACAGTTCTGAGCAGCATTACTGGGGTCGATATGACCCTTTCAAAGGCAGCAGCAGAAACTAGTTATCCATCTCTCTCTCTTTATCACTAAGTTTGAGATGTGATCACCAAAATAGCTGTCTCAACTCAGGGCTACTCCTCTTCTAACTCCTTCCCTTCAGGACGCAGAACAGGACTTAGGCAGGTGATTCCCCTCTGCCACTGAGGCGGACATCCCCCCACACACGGCCACAACTGGGTTGGCCTTCCTCTTCACT
This sequence comes from Neoceratodus forsteri, assembly GCA_016271365.2. Taxonomy (NCBI): domain Eukaryota; kingdom Metazoa; phylum Chordata; order Ceratodontiformes; family Ceratodontidae; genus Neoceratodus; species Neoceratodus forsteri. Next base: position 1,297,887,075 of record CM057459.1, on the reverse strand, counting down.
GGGTGCCATTTCTCTCCCTCTCTTTTACTTCTGCTCATTTCCTGCAAGCACCAGTGGAGCTGCCTCAACCGGATTGTCATTACCGCTCTGAAACCGGCACTTGTCTCACAGTCCCTAAGCTCCATCCCTCCCACAGGCATCTCATTCTTAAAGACACCTGCAGCTCATTCTCCCACTGCACTGCCCTGTCTCAAATGTCTCTTCTTTTTCCTCCAGCATGGTATTGAATATAGTACCACCAGAGGTGACACGGAAAGGGAAACAGTGGGACAGCCACCTGACCCATCAAGTGGCTGCCGCCATGTCACTCGCCACCTGTGCTGCTTCTGCCACCCAGGGAACTCATGGATCTTTCCAAGAGTAGGCAATCACCTATGCTCTCTCTCCCTCCTCCCGTGCCACTACTCACACCCCGTGCAGGCTTTCTTACTTGGCGCTAGACCCTAGATTTTATACCCTGCTACCTGCAGTGACCTCCAACCCGTGGAGTCCCCAGATTAACTATTTAATTATGGGCACAAAAAGGAACCTAACAGTGTACAGGGCATGTATACACCCTGGGGTATGTAACTTAAATATAAACACACAGGCAGGAGCAATGTTTTGATCAACAGAGCACTTTTTGTTTGGAAATGAGTTCTATTTTCAGCTAGCCAAATTCATAGATTTCTTTTTACCTTTTTTTTTACCAGGAGAGACACACTTAGCTGAAAGTTTACAGGTGCAACCTGGGAGCACAAAGAAGTTAAGTGACTTGCTTAGGGTCACACAGTATGCAAGTAGGGGCTGTGGGATTCAAACCCAGGTCTCCAGGTTTGCTGCTCAGAGCCTTAAACCACTGCACTATACTGCCTCCTAAATGAAGTTTGTAAACATACATCCCAGTTCTGGGATACCATGCCCCTTCCCAAAATCAATACTCAGAATTTTAAGATTGCCCTCTGATATTGGTACATTTGCCCACTTCCCACCTACCAGAATAGTCTCAGTACCTAGAGTAGTACCTTTACACTCATTAGAATTAATTCTCAAGCCTGACACTGATGAGAACATACATATCGGACATCAGGGAGGGTATAGGGTGTGAAATGAGTCTCTTCTCGGATGACTCCAAGATGGGAGCAGTAGTTGATGGAGAAGAGGGGAGGTTGGCCCTGCAAGGGGACCCGGACACCCAGTGCAAGGTGTTGCATCTTGGTCGGGGAAACCCTAAACACAGGTACACCCTGGGAGGGGAGGCGCTGGAGGCCCCAAATAGGGGAAAAAGACCTAGGGGTCATGGTGGATACATGTATGAATAACTCTGAGCAGTGCAGGAAAGCAGCTAGCAAGGCAAACAGGATGTTGGGATGCATCATAAGGGGGATCACCTCTAGGAGCAAGGAAGTGATTCTGCCGCTGTACAATGGACTGGTTAGACCACACCTTGAGTACTGTGTACAGTACTGGAGACCACACTTGAAGAGAGACATACAGCTCCTGGAGAGGGTACAGAGGAGGGCAACAAAGATGATACGAGGCTAGGATTTGACTTATGAGGACAGACTTGAGGAGCTCTGCCTGTTTTCATTGGAGGAGAGGAGAGACAGGGGAACATGATTGAGGTCTTCAAGTACCTCAAGGGAATACATAGGGTAAACATGGAGGGGATCTTTAGACTAAAGCAGAGAGGTATCACCAGAGGGCATGGTTTGAAGTTGGAAGGTGGAAGGGTGAGGGGGGAAGAGGAGGAGGTTTTTCTCTGAGAGGGTGGTGGACCCTTGGAATGCACTGCCTGGTGAGTTGGTTCAGAGATCCAATCCACAGTGGAGGGCTTCAAGAGAGGGTGGGACAGACACAGAAAGTGGATGTCAGATGATGGCCTGTCCCGGGGATGGATGATAGGGGTTTCTGGAGCACAAGGAAGGGAAGGGGAGGGTCTCGGCACCCAACTAAGGATCTAGGTTCGAGCAGACTCGATAGACCGTAAGGCCTAATCTGCTGGAAAATAGTATGTTAGTATGTTAGAACCTGCACAAATTTTAAAATATGGCCTGCTCAGAAGCAGCATCGGATAGCATAAAACTTAACTTTAAGGGGTGGGAGTTCCAAAGAAAAAGATGCACCTGAAATCCTCTGGTCCAGGGCCATGTGTCGTTAAAAAAGGTCTAAGCTAAAAACATACACAGGAAAGCCCTCTTAAATCCCTTTGTTAACGTGGCTTTTTTTCACCTTCACCCATTCACATTTGATATTACAACCGCCCCTGCATAAGCAGTTTGAACCCATTTCACAACATTTTCTAGAATCCCATAGGTCCTAAGTGAGAAAAACATATTCTCATGTGAGAGCTGATTAAACAGCTTTCCTTGATGAAGACTCATCACAAATCCACTTAATTGTTCCATATTCCTTTCAAAAATCTCTCATAACAGAATTAAACTATCCTAGTCTATTCTATTCCAAAATTTGGTACAGAGCATGACTGATAAGGACTAATGAGATGTTCCACAAGTTTAGACAACCTAGTAGCCAAAATTTTCACCAAGATTTAAAAATCTGATTTAAAATTTAAGTCTTCATCTATATTCAGCTAGTTCAGATTTTTTCCCATTTTACATATCATAACTAAAATAGCCTTGCACATGGTTGCAGGTAGGGAGTTCATGTCCAACATGAAGTTAAACAGTTCCACCAAAACTGGTACAAGCTCTGCGCTAAATGTCTTATAAAATTCAGCAACCAGGCCATCAGTTCCGGGTTCAGTGTCATTTTTCATAGAAGCAGCAGCAGTTTTAACTTCAGCAGGTGTTACATGGCCAATTAAATCTGCAGTGTCTTGTGTAGAGGGCTGGGGTAAATTGGGAAAAAAGGCCAAATCAGGAGTTGCTATTGATTGTGTTCCAAAAGATGGTGTCACAAAGTTTTCAACCGCTTCTAACACTGCAGCAGAACTAGACACCTTCAGTCCCTCCATGGTAATAATAGATAGAAAAATTCTATTTTTCAACCATTTTTTCTGCAATATTTTAAAGGGTTGTAGATCTGCCTCTTATTTTGAGTGCTAAACCTCATTTCCTGATTCAAAGACTTGGCTCTATCTTACTGCAGCTTGCACATTTTTTTTTAATCATCCTAATTTGTGAGCTGTAGTCCAATTTTTTCAGTTTCCGACTTAGAAATCAGTTTCTACAGCTGTGTCCTAAGGCTCGGATAGCTTGAATAGTCTTTAGTGGCTGCTTGCCCAGAGAAGTCTTGCAAAAATTTATGAAAACTTGTTTAGAGTCTTCCCACCAGGGAATGATACTATCATATAAACAGACAATTGAGTCTCAGGCTGCCCATACAGTGTGCCATTTTTTTAACCCTTAGGCTGCCGAAAGATTTCAAACGTAAAGGTTTTTAGGACGTGTATACATGTCCATGGCACAGCAAGGGTTAAGACTTCATCATTAGAAAATAATGAGCTATTTAGCCTCCACCCACCATTTTTACATGCTGGTGCATTATCCCAGTCAGTATGTGTTTGGACAGCCTTGTGGTCAGAGAATTCAACACCCACAGTTTTTGCTGATGTATCAGAAGCTGTGAAACAAAAACAATCTATAGGAGTAGAATAAATCCTCAAAAAGTCCTGTAGGTACTTCCTGTGGCATACTTCATCTATATGAATCTAGCAGTCTTGCAGTATCTGCTATATCTTTTAAAGTGTTGGAATCACAAAACATATTTTCAGTTTGTAATCCCCAAATGTCCTGAGTCATGCTGCAGTTAAACTCTACCCCCTATATCCTTTACTCACCTAGCCCCTGAATCATGGAACAATCTCCCCAGCCATCTTCAGGAGGCACCCACCCTAGCCATATTTCAAAAGGGACTGCGTACTCACCTCCTCAAACTTAGTCCCTGCCCCTGCACCAATGGCTAGTCAAACACACATCGCGTCAATTTGTGCTGGCTCTAAACTGCTCCCCTACAAGGATAACAACTAATGACTGCACCAGCTGGTACTCTATCCTATATGGAACTTCCTGTTTGCATTTAAAGCACTCATCAACCTCACCTCTATCTGTCTGCCTTCACTGCTGTACAATGTATAGTAATGTATTTACTGCCCTCTTCTACAGAAACTGTCTACTGTCCTTATAACTCCGTATTATATGTACTACACTGTTCTGCTGTACTCATTAATGTAATGTACCTCCTGTATTAGATGTACTGTACTGTACTGCTGTATTAGATGTACTACTGTAATAGACGTACTGCACTGTACTGCTGTATTCACTAATGTCCTGTACCTCTTGCCCTCTTCCACAAAAACTGTGAAACTGTATACTGTCCTTGTAATCCTGTACAGTATGTCTGACACTGTACTACCTGACTGTATGTACAAAATTATATGTAACTAACTCCGGGTTGCCCCTGAAAAAGGGACCTTTGGGGTGCAGTGGGCTTACCCGGTTAACAAAATTTAATAAATAAATAAATATTACAATGTGGGAGGTACGCAAGTATGGTTGTACTTCCCTGAATAATGCTGCATGTTGGGCCTTCGTTTGAGGAGCATAAATATTTATTATGCGTAATCTGGTGGCATTGCATAGTACACCCAATAGCAAGGCTCTGGTTGGATTTATGGCCAACAGCCTTGTCACCTTAAGTGCAGAATTATTCAGAAGTATACCAGCTCCATCACAGGTATCTACACCTGATGACCGAGAGGTAATAACTTTATGCCACAAGTGAGTAGCCTGAATCGGCTCATAAGAGGCTTTGAGCCTGGTGTCTTGTAAAAATATATCTATATATCTAAATATCTGTCATCATGTTTACTAGATTGTAAGGCAGAGAATACAGTGAACCATTTTTTGAAACTCTTCATACTATTAACATTTATGGAGGTGATCTCAGTACAGGAATCAGATTATAATATAGAGAAGATACCAGAATTTACCATTCTAAGAAATTTATTTTCTAGGACTGTGTTTTCTACTTCTTAAGTTTGGCTGCTGACTTTTCTGACAGTGATTCTTGCTGATCAGAGGAGAATTCCTTAAAGGAGGACACACTGAGGATGCCTCTGAGTCCTCATCCTGGGCAGGGGACATAGAGTTTTTACCCCATGGAGCTTTTGGTTATTTTCCTTTGAGCTGCCCTTTTCTAGACCTCTTCTTTTTGCTAATAATCTGGAACGGGGTCAGCTCCGGCGGAGGGGGAGGGGCATGACAGGGGTATCAGAGGATGCTCAACCCTGTCTTGCAGAATACCAGAGGAAGCCCAGTACCTGGACTGGTATGGAAATACACGATTTCTGGAGGGATGTGGGAGAATCAGCTCCACCATTACAGCTGGCTCGGGAGGCAGGCTCCATTCCTTCCATGACAGAAAGTTGAGTTGTCTCAGGGCAGACTGGGTCTATATTTTCATTCTGCTCCTTTTGTAAAGATGCCATGCATCGTTCTGAGGCTTGTGCTGCCCCCTGCTATTGTGACCTGGTTATCAGGATTTCTTGTCAGCATCCATCATCTCTATTATGAGCAGCCTAGGGGCAACACACATAAGACTGTCCCTTTCCTTCATACAGGTTGCAGTGACCTATATTTGTACAAGCCTCAACCAAATGACCATATTTCAGTGACTGCATCTGGAGGTGTCACACGCTTTTAAGGTACATTTGGGACCACACTTATGACAGAACTTAGTCTGCCCCTGGTAAAATAGGGTCCCACTATCATTACTAAGAAAGAAGCTGCTGGATAAATGAATCACCCAGCACTGAACAAATACAATTTCACTTTACTTCTCACCCCCAGTCTGTATTTGTTTACTGTCAAGCAACAGGTACTGATTTATCCATTACTTCACAGCATTGTTTCAGACAAGGTAAAATGTGAGAAATATGTATGCCTTTGTTCTTAAAGAACACAGTTACAGTCCTGATCACCAGCTTGGTAAGGGGAATCACCACAAAGCTCTCAGATGCAAAAAAATGTAATGAACCTTTCAACAGTACTCTGGCCACATATACTCTGTCCAGAGGGATCTCTAATCTGTCCTTGTAGAGTAGTATAACAGCATTCTTATGTAGGGCAAGTTCTTCCTTATTTGGGAAGAGATCAGACAGCTTTAAAAGGGGTTTTAAAGATTCCCTCTGTGAAGGATACTGTATATCAGACCAAGCAGGGCCAGCTGTCAGTGGACTTTGAGTCCTGAGTGAGACAAAACACCAGATGGCCCTTCCTTAGGCGAGGCAAGAGGAGACAGAGATGGGACCTCACTCACACCAGCTGTATTAGGGACATGTACAGATTTCTGTGAAGGAGCTACCACCTCCCCAGAATCCGCAGCAGGACATGGTGCAGATTTCTCATCCCCATGTTTACCATCAGGCACAACCGCCACGCTATTTTCCACCTCCATGGTCTCAGCATGTAAGTTTGTATTGTTACTGGCAGAAGTTTGCCCAGACCTTCCCTCTGACAAAATCTGCTTCTCCATTAAGCTATTACTCACTGAGTGTGCTGTCTGGGCTGCAGCTGACTCTGCCAGTTCTTTCACAGGTGCAGTCACGGTAGTTGTGTCAGGGAACTCCTGTCTGTATTATTGGACTTTATGATCAAGTGGGTCGGGGATCCACTTTTCTTTCTCACCCAGCTTCCATCCAGCATTTTGTAGAGCTCATTCCAGATATTACACAGAGTTCTCCAAGGCTCTAGAACATGCAGGTATGTCGGGCTTCTCTGTTTGGGCAGTATGCAAATCGCACGTATCTGGCATCACTATCTGGGACTTTGTAATGCAAATACTGTAGCTGGACTTTTCATACTTTAAGGGATTTCCTGGGCCCTCTAGATGACTCAGCATGAACAGTTGAGTTTGACATGGCAGCATCTGTCAGTGACTCAGTTGACACTTCGGTGGCCTTTGATGTCTGCTGCCTGCTGAGGCGGCAATCACTTTCATGAAGATACTGGGCTTCCTCCTGAGCTATCATATCCATATGTTTCTTCACCCTCTCTTCCATTGCTTTCTTTAACACTTGTTCTTCAGCACACATGGCAGCATTTCCCAGGTCAGTATCTGCAAGCAGTTCTACCTGCTCCATTTCCTCCTCACCCTCAGCATTAACTTCAGTAGCATTTTCTACATCAAGCATCATGGATTCAGGGACCTCATTGAATTAATGGCAGGATGGAGGTCAGTTACCCTGCCACGTCACCAGACTCTCCTCCTTGTCCACCTGGTCGGCCATCTTGGCTGAGAGCCAAACTGGACAGCAGCTCCCTACCAAAGAGTAATGGAATTTTCCAGTGTCATGGCCAACATTCCCTCATGTCAAAAAACAGGTTCGGCAACCCACCCCTGGGATGCATGTGGAAACAAGCTATCATAACTTACTGAGCCTTTCCTGGTCAAAAATTACAAATATATATTAAAACTAAAAAGTCACCATGGAATATTACTGACTGGGGCACCAGCAACAAAGAGCTTAGTGTTGCCATATATGGATATTTGCTTCAAAACAGACAGAGGGTAGATCATGTAAAATGATGGAGAAGAGGATGGGGCCCAAGACAGAGCTTTGGGGAACTCCAGAGAGGATGGTGGGACAATGGGGTTGCCAACAGGGACTGACTGTAGCCAGAAAGACGTAGCAGTGGAGCTAATCTAATGATGAGGTAGATAGTCCTGATTCCTTCATCGTGTCAAGGAGAAATGGGTAGGCTACCATGTTAAAACATTGTGCCAGGCCAATGAAAATGGCAACAGTAATGTGACCATAGTCAGTCCCCCTAAGGAAAGGGTCAGTGACTTGGAGGAGGGAGGAGATGGTAGAATGTAATTTCCAGAAACTGTCCTTACTGAAAAATGTAGAAAAAGTTAGAAGTGTCACAAGAAAGCAGAAAGCTGTGTAAAACGTTTTCTAGGGGCTTGGCAAGGACAAGGAACAGGAAAATAGGATGGTAGTTCCCACGGGTGGAAGAGTCATCATTTTTGTAGAGGAGAATTTTAGCCTTTTTTCACACTTGAGGGATGCCCTGAGAGGGGCAGAGGGGGATAAGTGGAGAAAGTAGGGAGAAGTAAAAGGGCAAAGGTGATAAAGAATTTGTTGAAACAAGAGGTGACTTGGGAGAGGTTAGTAATGAGGGTGCTTCCATCCAGGAGGGCAGGTATAGTCGACTGGGGTCAAAAAGAGAATGAATTTCCTTCCAGAATGTTTCAGGGGCATTGAGGTTATTCTGGAGGTTTCTTGCAAAATACTTTTATTTGGTCTCCCTGGTGGCCCTTGTGAATGAATTTCTAAGCCACTTATAGCTCAACAAGTCATTAGGTAAACACAAAGCTATGTAGAGGTATTAGGCAGAGTCAAAGGCTTTACAAAGCTTGATGAGCCCTGCAGAGACCATAGAAGGTGGTATCCTCGGGCATGGAGCCTTTTAAAAGGGGTGCGTCTATCCTAGGTAGAAATTAATTTCGATTAGAGGGAGGGAACCTCATTGATGTCAGTGGCACTAGAGAGCGGGTGAGTCATTGTTACTTTTTCATTCCTTCATTCATTCATTCTGCTTAAGGCAGAGTCTGCCTTTCTTGGTTACTGACAGGAATTGAAGAGGCTTTTCTGAGACAATGTAGGTGCATTGAGTTGTGGGGAAACTGATTAAATTATTTCTTAATCACTGTCTTAGGGTAAATGCGAGCAGCCACAGTAGCCCATATTTAAGGGCCGAATTTAAGAGCTGTGTCTTGTTCTTTATTTTGGGAGCTGGGTGAGAATGGTTTGACCTGGGGCCTTGGCTAGACGATAATTGTAGGAGGGATGGCAGGAAGTAAGGGCTGAGTCATATTCAAACCTGCCCAAGTGTCCCATTGTGTGGGTGTTCCATCGCATGAGTGCTCCAGAGCAGGAGGTGATATGTGCATAAGGAAGGTCTACAGGGCATCCACAAATGCAAGTAACCGGACTGCAAGGGGCTCTGCCAGTGCAAGTATCTGGTAGCTACAGTGTGTGAGTAGATTGTTCATGTCGTTTATGGGATCCTAGTAAATCTCTAACTACAGTAGATTGTATTTGCAATTAATGAGTGTGTAAACTGTACATTAGTGGAACTGTATACATTAGCAGTCATAGCTTTTTCTCATTCAAATTTTATTGATTTTCAAAAACGAGTAATACTTGTACAAGTGTATAACATATTTATACCATAAATGTAATAACAAAATAAACAGAGTTCAACAAGGACACAGCCTTAGATAAGTTAATTTTGAAATGTAATCCCCTTGCAAATAGGGGTTCCTAAAATGCCAGTCTGGGCTTATCTTAGCCCTGTCCGTCTGTTCTTTTCCCGCTGTCTCCCGAGCTTCACCCGATCTGGCCTCCTGTTTTTTCTGGTCTCCTCAGGTCTGTTTGTTTCTCCGATGCCCTGCCATGCTGACCAACTCAAAAGTCCAGCCCCTCGGGGCTTGAATTGCCGACCGCAAGCTCCCACTGTAAAGTGCTGCCTCAGGGCAGCAGGAGTTGTGGTGATGCTCAAGGCACCTTTGATGTACAGCCGCAGGGTTTATGTCGCCCAGGGACTGTGCCGTGAGTCCCAGGATCCTTTCCACCTAATTGGGACTGGTGACCACAGGCAGCCTTTTGGAGGGCCGCTCCTGTCAATTGAGTGAGTCTGACCGGGATGATAGCAAGTATGCCTGAGCAGGGCCCCGGTCATCTGAATAATAACTCAGTGTCTGGCTACCTCAGGGTAGCCCTAAACAGCTTTTAAATAATGGAACTTGTTGCTGCATATTGGGGATTGATTGTGCATGTGGGGAGAGTGTTAATAAATTAAATAGATGCTTTTCCTGGATTTCCAGCATTTTGGGACTCTTGTATGTCAGCCTGTCAGATGCTGCAGGAAGCTTGCATAAATGCTGTAGTGACAGGAAGACAATCAGAGCCACATTCGTCAACTGTGTAGTGACAGAAAGACCAACATCTGAGCTGCAAAACTGTGGGGCATTTGGGGCAAATAATTATTTCTTTCTGGCTGCACCAGGACATTTTTCAGGACTGTATGTAATCTGCTATAAGGGACAGTGGGTTAAGTAGCCATTGCCAGCAGTCACAGCCAATTGGAAAGCCAGAAATAGAAAGCCAGGACTTGTGGGACATTCACTGCCCTTCATGGGTAAACACTCAAGTGCTCATGAGAACTTGTAGGGACATTATTTTAGGCACCAATTCTACATCCCAATTGTGCCGTGAGTGTTCTGATTGACAGGTCCCTCATCCATTCAGAGACCTGTCACCCCATCTCTGCTGCCATTCAGGAGTCGAGCTAAGAGCCCAATAAGAAACAGTGCTGCCAGTTTTTTCTTCAGATCAGCCAGAGTGAGAAGAAGGAGAGCAGGCTCCAGTCTGCTGGGAGCCTCCAACAGGGGTGGGGGCTCAGGCCCCTGCCATGCCACCAGGCCTGGGCCACTTAAGCTATGCCCCTCCAGTCATCAGGGGGCATTTATTATCTTTTTTGTTAACGTACCAGTTAAAGTAATTTTAGTTTCTAACAACTAGTCTGGGGGTTGCCAGGAATGTCCTCCAGAGGCTAGCCTTCCCTCCCACCCACCCACGTCGGGGAAAGATGTGGAAAAGAAGAACATCTGCCATGCCTCAGCAGTGAGAGAGCTGAAGAGACTTCAGGACGCCTTTGGGTGTGGATGAGACTGGTGGAGGACCTGAGTGAGTACTCGTACCCCCTGGTTCGAGGGAGAAGCTATACAAGTAATTTTGGGGCCTCAAGCCCCGCTCCAGATATTTCCTGCTGGTGATAAGATCTCTGAGTTATCAGTCTAAGATGAAAAGCCCTACAGAGACTGTCTAGTGAAAGTTAGGACGGATGCATCTTGTCTGTGGCCCAATTGGCTAAATCACAGGTGCAGCAAGATGCCTGGCCAGTGAATCAAATAAATGTGTTGCAAGTTGTGTAGCTATGGGTTAGAGTCCTGTCTGCCAATCCGTGTCTGCCACTTCATAGGACAGGAGGCCCTAGAGCTTACTGAGTTTGAGTTGTTCTGAAGAAGAATTTACCTCTGTCTTACCTGGATTTTGTCTAAGAGCAATAAGTGTACAATGTCTAGATGTGCTGGATAAGACTTTGCCTGTGAATAACGTTTTTGGTATATAGAAGTACTGGATGTGACTTCATGTAACTAAAGTATTGGATGCTTGATAAAAGTGTCGCTGTCAGCTTATACTGGATGGTTGCCTTTTTGGCGTGTAAATGTACTGGATGTGACCTCGTTTCAAAGAAATATTGGATGCTTGACAAAAGTAACACTCTCATTGCATTGAATGGGACTTTCAAATATTGTGCTGAATGTTCTGGATGTAAAATCCAGATACAGTAGCTTGTCCTGGAATGTTCAGAAGTCTGCAAGTGCAGGGCAATCCCTGCCATTTCTGCTAAAATATGGGCAGTCCTGCCATGGTTGTAAATAGTAATCTGCAGCTTTACAAGAATCTGTTTCCAAGTTGCCCCCACCCTCAAATCATAAGCCAGCTACCTTGACCAGCTGCAATGTCCACCAGGCCTGCAACATCTAGGACTGTGGTATCTGGGATTCCAGTATGGTATGAGATTGCGAGGTTTCTGCTGTATCTGGGATCGGTACCAGTGTGGGCAATAATGCTGATCATTTATGTAACATCTGATTTGTCAGCAGCTAGATAGCCAGGGCTCTGGGTATCGTGGGTCGAATGGAGAAATGCGATTATCTGTAGTCTGTTAGTATGTAACTACCCAGCTGGAGGGTTCACCAGCAAAACACCCAATTAAACCTGTACAAATGTAAACAGTAATCGAATAACCTCTACTCCACATCCCCATTCCTAAATCCTTGTCCCCTAAATAAATCTCTTGTTACTGTTTTTAAAATTCTGGTGTGACCATATTATTAGAGAGAGACTTTAAATCAAAATGTGGGGAACTGTGTATTGGGGCATGTCTGGGGAAGGTAACTGGTCAGCGTGGGTGGTGTAGCATCTCAGGGGCTACACCCATTACCATCTCACCCACGTAAAGCACCCTGAGTGGAGGTACTGTGCAAAGGTTAAACCATATGGTTATCAGTTAACAAACCCAACCACCTCAGCCTATGTCCAGGGTAGTAGGCAGGTGTAACACTGAGGATAGCGCCACCTAGGGTTACAGTTACATTAGCAGGTTTTCTAAATGTTGAGTATCAATATCACTGCTAATGTAAATTAAATTATTGAAACAAAGTAGTGGAAAAAGAAATGTCATAGTTAGCGGTGCAGATGCTTTCTTTCCCGCTAGATGTTTCATCCCTCTTCCTTTTTTTTTCATAAAATAGCTCTGACAGCTAACTGTCTATCTAGGCTAGGGGTGTAAGGAAGCATCCAAAGGGGGCCAGGCAGGTAGCCATGTATATCAATATCTTTGGCAAAACTCCCTATAAAGGGTAGGGCAGTTATGGCCTAAGTAAAAGGGTAATAGACAAGCATAAGGAAAAAGGTTAATACCAGGGGCTCGATTCTCAAAGGTTTATGCATCAAACCCTGTGCGCGCTGAACACATCAACGCACCTTGCACCCCATTCCTCAAGATCATGTGCATTTATGACACCGTACCTTTTACCGCTTGTGCCAAACATTTGTGCAAACCTGCAAAAGTCCCAGGAATGGCACAAAGTTAGACCAGCAAACCTTGTCCAACTTGTGCATGCAATGCAGGGATCAGAATCCCAATTGCTGGTCAGGGAATACCGCAAGTTCCATGCGCTATGTGTTCGGTGCACCCTGGGCTTGCAGCATTTCAGATGTTTTGAGAATTGAGCCCCAGGAGTCCAGCAGTTACTGTGTATAAGGTGACAGCTGACAGTATGGAGCACAGGTACAGTGGGAGGTAGTCAGCTGCAGGGACTGTGGCGCTTTGTCTCAAGGTTATGCTCTGGAGAAAGTGACACTGCCCCATATGTAGGACCACTGGGGAGTACTAAGCACAATTGGTAGCAGCAAGAGAGGAGATATCTCAGCTATGACACCAGCTGAGCTGGTGCCCACATCCAACATTCCCACTTCCCCAGAGGCCCACTGGCCCATGAGGCTGGAGGGTGGTGGAGAGGGGGAAGAGAGAGGGGTACTGACAAAGTAGTCAACCAAACTCATGAAATCCCAACACCAAATCACTTTGCACCCCTGAAGGAGGTGCAGGTGCCTGACTCAGTCAGGGAGGACTCAGAGCCAGTTGGGAAGAGTGGTCAGAATGACTTGGTGACACACGGGGGTGAACGCAGGAGGACGATTGTGAGGAGTATCTTTTTTGTAGGGTCTCAATGATTAAAGGGGTAGAGAAGGTGGTGGGCAGAGGGAGAAATGGGACTGGGTTGGGCAGCTTCCCTCCTGGTGCATCAGCCATCCGGAATATGGATATATTAGGGTGGATAATAGAGGAGGGGAGGGGGAGATGGGGGTGCTGGTAAACCCTGTGTACCAACAATCTGTCAGTCTGTCAGACTAGCATATGGAGACAATGGAGCACAACTTTGAAGGCTGGGGGACAGACTGATGACACACTTGGTTTCCTGGCTTTTTCAAGACCCTCCCTGTGTGGGATAGGGAGAATGGGGGCCAGATTGAGGAAGCAGGAGTTGGAGGAGTTTAACAGCTGATTGAAGGGATGGTGCAGTAGGAGTGGTACCACTTTTGGGAGACTGAATGGACATCTGGGACAGGAGGCTCTTCAAGGGTGATGGCCTTCACCTAAGAAGAGAGGGACCAGTGCACTGGGGCAGGAGTTTGACATCTACATTTGTAGACAGTTAAACTGACTATGAGGGAGGCTGAGGCTAGTGGAATCACTGAGAAGGAGGGAACTGGGTAAGCTAGTTCGAGCTCCTCTGAAATGGGGGCTAGAAACATTGGGGAAAGACAGGAGTTCATAAACAGTTAGGGAAGATGCCAGGAGGGTTGCACACTAGCTCAGCAAGAAATGCAGAAAACAATAAATTAAGGTGGTTAGGGGATAATGAAAGGAGAAGATCTGTAAAAAAATGGGAGGGATTGGGCACAAAATGGAAAGCAGGCTGCTTAATTCCAGGAGCCCTGGGAAACAAAATCACTGAGCTGCAGGCGATGGTGGCAGATGCAGGATTAGAACTCATAGCCATTACAGAAACTTGGGCCATAGAGAATAATGTCTGGGGACTGGTGCTCCAAGGCTAAATCGTATATAGGTGAGATAGGCAGAGGAGTAGCTGTCTTTGCCATGGAAGAGATTGAGGCAGTGGAGGATGGGTACATCAGGGGATGCAGTGGGAAAATAGAATCACTGTGGGTTTAGCTCATGATGGCATTATGCAAAAATTGTGTTTAGTGGTGGTCTGTAGAACTCTATGATGGGGGTATAAGAGCGATAGAGAAATAGGAGCAAAAATGGAGAGGGTGTCACAAAGGGGGAGGTGGTAGTAATGGGGGATATTAATTTGCCAGGCACTTATTGGGACATTCCAACAGCTAGGGAGCATCAGAGGTCAGGCCCTACTAGATACATTGCAGGACTGCCTTAGTGCAGCTGGTCAAGGAACCAATAGGGAAGGCTGACATTCCTCAATGTGGTGCTTACCAACTTGGAAATGGTAGGTAGAGTGTGGGTTGGGGAACCACTGGGGTCCAGCAACTATAACACATTATGGTTTGAGATGGCTCTCAGTACCAGTAAGCCTCATTAAAGGCTGAAGTTCTGGATTTCTGAACAGCGGACTTCAACCAGGTAAGGGGAATTAGTCCAGGACAGGTTAGTTGGAGTGGACAGAATCAGGAATGGAGGAAAGATGGGGAGAAATAAAAGGGGCCATTCTTTTTTTGGTTTTTCAACTCTGTTTCTGCACCATCCTCAGGGAACTCTCTCTGGCATCCTTCACCACCTCTGGGCTCTACCTCCTACCTGAGACACCTCCTTCTCCTCACACCAGCCTGATGGACCCCCAGGCTCTGAACCCCCCATGGTGGAGCTGCCCTATCTGCCCAGGGTGCTCTATCTATAACCTAGAGAGCCAGGCTAGGCACTTGGCTTTGGAGAGGAGAGTGCCCTGTATTGGGAGTGTGGCCTGGCAGGACAGAGGTGCCTTCACCTATCCCCGAGGATGAGGATTTTCTCATGTAGTTCCCCCCGAAGTGCAGATGTGCAATGACGTCCGCACGATCCAGGTCGCTGACGTCCTCCACCACTCTGCCTCTTTGTACAGCCCAGCACTTGTGGTACCTCTGGTCTCCACTAGGGTCCCTGCTGCACCAAGCAAGCCCCAGATCCTCTTCCGGAGAGGAGAGCAACTTTGACGATCAATCCTCTCCTCCTCTGCTGACTCTCAATGACCCAGGCTCATTCCCGAACCCGCGTCTCCAGCGTGGCGCCCAGCACCTCAACCCTCAGCGCCACTGGGCCGGCTAACGTGGCCATTCTTGAGGCAATGAAATCATGTCTGAGGACAGTTAGCAACAGAAACAGGAACAAGAGACTAATATGGTTCTCTGAAAAGATTAGAAAGGGAGGTAGGACCCATATGAATTCCTTCATCGGGTGGGAGGAGAAGCAGGGGGGATGAAGAATGTGGTAGTACCAAGTACAGTGCTCCCTTGCTATACTGAACCCCGGTATAATGAAAACACGGATATTACAAATGGATCGCATTGCTCCTGACAAGAATCAGCTTCCTTATTACTCTTAGGCACTGTAAAACAGCAGCGCTCACCTGTTAGACTTTTGTGTTCGGGAGACTGCTACTTCAGCACGCTATAGCACATACATGCAGGGCACCTGTACCTTTACTTAAAATTCTACTTACATTTATTTTAAATGAATTAAATTGAAAGTGGCACTTCAGTGAAAACATCTATGAGTTGACTGACTGGCATCCAGGTAGTGTTCGTCTCCATGCCGGCACTGTAAAATGACCTACTGCTGTAACTGTTGCAGTAAATTAAAAACACAAGAAATAAATAAAGAAGGACTGGTCCTAGAGAAATGAGTTGTGAGAGCAGGTGGGAGGGAGAACTTAATACAGCTACCAGTAAGTGTGCAGTTGGGGGAGTGGGCTGGAGAACTAAACCCAGCTACTGGTAAGTATGCAGCAGACAGAATACAACTTAGACCAGCTTCTGGCACAGCTTGCTTGAAGGTTAGGAGTTCTATTTGGGCAAATGTGTATGTGTATGAGCCGCAGTCAAGGGAGAGGGCAGAAGCAGGTGAGGGAGCAGGCTAGAGAACTGACCGTTAATAATTTTAAGTGTTTAAAAAGTGTAGTAAGAGAGAGTACAGTGATGAAAGAGGATTGGGACTGAAATACAGCTGAAATTAAAGGGGAGAGGGGAAGAGGCACATTGTTAAATAGAGTACTGTTTAATGCAGCACACATAACTGTAGTGTACTGTGTGCCCTGACTGTTTTTCCAGTGTCCCTTGACGTAACAAACAGGGAGTTACTTATAATGATTCTGATAGCGGGGAAGCTCTGTAAAAACTACAGAGGCCAAGAGGGCCATGACCATGAGGGACACAAAAGGAGACGCAGAGCTGTGTGCTGCAGAAGAGGACCATAGTGGAGAAAAACAGTTTCCCACATGTATTAGGGAAAAAAGGCAAGACTGGAGGGTGAACTGTAAGACTAACAGAAGGAGGCTGGGTAATAGAGGAAAATATGCAGAAGGCAGCCATTCTGAACAACTACTTCTGCTCTGAATTCACAAGGAAGAACAGTCGGCCTTTGCTGGAGAGTGGCATAAAGGCTGCTGAATGGGGGATCCAATAAATGTGGCAGCAGGTATTTATCAGTGAAAGGGCCAGAAAAGGGCTTGCAGCCCTGAAGATAGATAAGGGATTGGGGCCAGATGGGATGCATCCTAGGGTGCTCAGGGAACTGATATCAAAATTGGCTGAACTCCTGCTAGAGCTATTCAGTAGCTCAACTGAGATAGGAGTGGTTCAGAAAGGCTATAGTGTAGTGGACATAGTTACGCTTCACAAGAGTGGGGACAGAGAACAACCAGGTAACAACATACCTGTCAGTCTTACCTCTATTGTGGGTAAACTGATGGAGACAATAGTCAAAGAGGACCTGGTGGACTACCTGGAGAAAAACAGGCTCCAGGACAGTAAAAAACAAGGTTCATGGCAGGGAGGTATTGTCAGACCAATGTGGTAGTATTCTTGACTGGGTAACTAGGGCAGTGGATAAGGATCATACAGTGGATTTACTCTACTTTGACTTCAGCAAGGCATTCAACTCTGTGCATCACTGACGGCTGCTGAATAAGCTAGAGGATTTGGGTGCAGTGAAAGATATAGTTAAATGAGTGGGAAGTTGGTTGAAAGGGAGACAGCAGATGGTAGTGATAAACAGAGCCAGATCCAAGGAGAGAAAAATCACCAGTGGTGGGATCAGTCCTGGATCCAGTCCTTCTCAATATGTTTATCAGCAACATAAGAGAAGGAATTCAGGGCAAGATGTGTCTCTTCACAGATGACACTAAGTTCTATGGTAGGGTAGAAAGCAAGGAGGGGGTAAGGGAATTGCATACGAACATATGAAGAAGCCAGCAGAAGAAGGCCATTTGATCTACCTAGTCTGCTTGCATTGCAGGGTCCACAGCTTGAGCTACTGTCGCTGCCCCCCCACGCCTCCCATCCTTCCTACCCATGATGTTTACCTTCCCCCATGCCCATCCCAGCCTCTCTTAAAGCTGCCCACTATCTTCAATCAGACCACCTCTTCTGGCATCGTATTCCAAGTGTCCACCATGCACTCTGTGAAGAAGTGCCTCCTGACCTCCCTCCTAAACCTCCCCCCCAGCTTAAGACTGTGCCCCCTCATGTTATGATTGCCACTCAGCTTAGAGACCCTCCTTATCCACCTTATTTATTCCTTCAAGTACTTGAAGGTGCCAATCATGTTCTCTCTTCTCCTTTCTCCGGTTAGAATTTTATGGTAAAGTAAATCAGGCATTGACAGGGGTGATGCAGTGGATGTGGTATTCTGGACTTTGCCAAGGCATTCGGCAAGGTACCTACATTAAAACACTGGAAACTCTAGTAATATGGGAGTCAAACAAAGTGTTGTTTGTTGGATAAAATCTTGGTTGATGGATAGGTCACAGAGAGTATGTATAAAAGGAGAACTTCTAATTGGCAAAAGTAACTAGTGGAGTCCCACAGGGTTCCGTGTTGGGTCCCTGCCTGTTCAATGCCTATAGGAATAATGAGAGCACCCCGGATATCTGGTGTTCAAAATTTGCAGATGATACCAGAATAGGAAGGGTGGTTAACATGAATAAAGATGCAGACTTATTACAGACAGCCCTAAGAGAATTAGAAATTTGGGCAGACAGTCATGGTTCGTCAGATAATGTGGATAAGTGCGAGTGATGTATTTGGGTAAGAATAATATAATGCACAATTAAAATGGGAGGTAGAGATCTTAAAGAGACCTCTGAGGAAAGCGACTTGGGGGTAAGGATTGGTAATAAATTAAACTTTACACCTCATTATAATCAAATTATTAAAAATGCTGGTAGTATTCAATATTGTATCAACAAACATATAAAGAGTAGAGACAAGGGTGTGCTGGTTGCCACTGTATACATCTTTGGTACGGCCCCATTTGGAATGCTGTTTATCAGTTGTGGTCACCATATAAGGTAGGGGACATTGCATCGATAGAGAGGTACAGAGACGAGCCACCAAGCAGAATAAAAGAGGTACAGGGATGGATTATGATCAAAGACTAGAGTCGTTAGGATTATACTCATTGGAGTTTAGAAGATTGAGAGGGCAATGTATGATATGTAGGGCCCTGAATGACCCAGTATTAAGGGATCAGCTTGCCCTGGATGTTATGGTTCATAATCATAACACCAGGGCACACACAATACAGATAAAAATGAAGAGATTTAAAACAAATAAAAGAAAGTACTGGCTAACAGTTAGAGCACCAAGGATCTGGAACAGACTACCAGCAGAAATAGTTGATAGTGCGGATATGGAAATTTTTAATAGTAAACTGGATAGTTACTTAATAAAAAATGGAATAACGGGATATTCTTAAGAATAAGGCGAGCATATGGACTATGTCTTAAAAGCTCTGAAACCTATGAAACCTATGAGTACATGTTTAATGCCCTCAGCCTCTCCCATATGCCTTACCCTGCTGACCCACTACCATCTCTGTAGCCCTCCTCTAAACCTTCGGAGGAACCTGCAAAGGTTGGAAAGGTGATCCAAGGTTTGGCAGTTAAAACTCAACACCGAGAAATGCAAGGTGATATACATAGGGAACAAGAACCACAAGATGGAGTATTGGATGGAAGGGGTTAAGCTGGACACTACTCTTTAGGAAAGGGACCTAGGAGTCATCATAAGTGACTCACTTGAACAATCTTGCCAGCGTAATTTAGCCTACAGTAAGGTAACAAGGACACTGAGGTGTATTGAAAGGGTTTTGACAGAAGGAAGAGAGGTATTACTATTTCTCTATAGATCACTGTTGAGGCCACACCTGGAGTACTATATCCAGTTCTGGAGTCCTCACCTAAGGAAAGACAAAGACATGCTGGAGACGGTGCAGCACAGGGTAACCAAAATGATTCAGGGCCAGCAGGCAAATCCTATGAGGACTGGCTTAGGGCATATTCACTGGAGGCCAGATGAGAGAGGGGCGATATGATAGAAACCTTGAAGTTCCTTAAAGAAATGAATAAGGTGAACTGTGAAGAACTATTCAGCAAGAACAGCAAAAGAACACAGGGACACAAGTGGAAGCTGGGGGCTGGGATTCTGGAGGGATGCAAGAAAGTTTTATTTTATAAAAAGTGGTTGAGCTGTGGAACTGTCTGCCAGGAGAGGTGGTAGATGCTGGAACCATTAATGGTTTCAAGCATGGCTGGGACAGAGTTAAGGGATAAGAATAATACTTAAGGGGGTGTAGCAGTAAGACAGGAAACATGGGGTTGAATAGTGTAGACAAAAACCCCATATAGACAAAAGCTCTTGGGGTCTGATAGGTTGATACAGGCAGACTAAATGGACCAGTAGTCTTTTTTTCTGTTGTTATTGTCTATGTTTCATTCATTCATAGTTTATTGTTTGTTTATTTATTTGAATTTATTCCAACCAGGATAGCCCCATGAAATGCAGCATCTCATTTTCATGGGGGTCCCAGGGAGTATCACAACTGTCAGCAGGTTAACATAGTCCAGCAGGAGTAGTTGCACAGAGGCTAAATTATACACAGGAAAAACAAACAAGCTCTAAAGGTATTACCGTAGAAGAAGTAACTTCCCAAAGAACTGGAAAACCATTGAGCTAGGCATCAAGGAGAGTACTCGGAGGGCATATTTTGCAGACACAGTAGACCACAGTTTGGTCACTAAAGGCATCTGGAGAGGCACCAGTGGCAATGATGTTTTGGGGATAGGAGGAAAGAATCCAGTCTGTAAGTGTAGTTCACATAGTGGGAGTTAAGGCACGTGGGCTTATTGATGAGATGGGTGAGATTATGGGACTCAGTTTTTGAATGGTCAGTTTGACTAATGGAGTGAACCAAATGATGCTGAAATTCTCAAGGAGCAACTTTCCAGAAAAGATAGTCAAGGGTGATAATTGCACCGGATAGCGAAAAAGCAGAGTTAGCCTTGAGACAGGCATAGACATTGCAGACACAAATAGATAGGGAATAGTGGAAAGAGGATCTGCACATAATGTATTTATGTGAGATGGAGGCAGCAGCTTTTGATACAATGTCAAAAGTGAGACCTATGAACGTACAGAGCAACACCATCTCCACCACCACACTTCCACAATGCTATCTCTGGAGCCCATAATCAGCAATGCAGACATCACCGGGTCCAAGGTTTAATAATAGTATTTAGGATCCTCATCTCCAGCAATAAAACATGCAGGGATTCTGCATTCTTAGCACCAACATGCAAATATCCGACATTTCAGAATGACATTTAGATTTGTTTCCTGCTTTCTGCCTATTGCTGGTAATTTGTGGAGATGATGAATGAAGTAAGACAGTATTCAGCTTAAATTTCAGAAACGAAAGTCAACCTGTGCTGCTGAGAGTACGTTTTTACTTGCATCTTATTATCACCTTATGTTTGATGTTACCAAGGCAACTGAACCCTTTGCAGCTATAAATATTACTCTGTAAACTGCATGTACTAATGTCAGAACATGCACAGAAATATGTTTCTGTATTTTTCCTACTTCTAGCGCACCACTGAATGTAAACAAATTGGTACCATTTTGCCTTGGGCAAGATCACAAAGTAATCTCATGGAAATGAATATGTATTCATATTCATACTATATGTTTTTCTCTACATATAAACATATAGTCTCTCTTTATAGTAAACACCTAAGGAGCCAGCTGATTCATTCACTATAGTAAGGTGTTAATGCACCTATTTAGGAAACAATGGGAGCCATCACAGGTGTTCATAGTGGCCCCTATGCACAAAGGGATGGGAAATACGCGCCTAAGGCACTTACCTTGCCCGCGCAGCTTTGCACCCACGGGAGATCCGTAGGTGGCCATATTCACTAACAGTGGCCACTGCGCGACACCCATTTGTGGCCCTACCTCCCTGGCACGCAGGCCCGTGGGGGGCAGTCAGGTGCGGAGCCAAGAATCTGGGCAGGTGGCCAGTCAGCTGCCCGACCCAGACCTCACAGTGGATCACCTGCGCCTGTGTGTGGTGGGCGGTATGCCGGTGCATAGAGCGCCACATGCTGTGTGGAGGGCAGGTACCCGGATGACCACCTGCAGGCCCCCCAGTGTGCCCCACATGCTGGGGCTCTCGTGGGGTGCAGACTCCGCCTCACAGCCGCTGCCCGGGTTGTCGCTCCTGGGGCCATAACTGGCCCCTGCCTTTACGTGGCTGCCCTGACCTGATGGAGGCAGCGAAACCTATGTCTGGCACCTGCACATTCATGCATCCCACGGAGTGCTGGCACGCCCTGAGCCTCCTCGTCTGACCCCGCGCCAGAGGGTCTGCACGCCGCAGAGGATCTGGCGCTGAGGAAGTAATACACACACACACACACACACACACACACATATGCATATATATAGATAGATAGATATATCTGAATATATATATATATATAGTTTTCAGATCCAGGAGAACCTGAGCCAAGGCTCATTTCCAGGTGCTACCGGGGTGAAGAGGGGAAGCAAAGTAAGTAGAAATAAATTACAACAGCATAAGTATGTCAAAATACAAGTAACAAGACAAACATGAATAAAATAGCAGGGAGTGGTAACAAAAAAATGTGGTTGCAGTTCAAAACAAAGTGAGCAATAGCCAGGAGCTATGACATTATGCATTGTAAAAGAAGTGTCAATAGCCAAGGAGATGTGGTAATAGAGGTGGGTCAGATAATCTGCTGAGGGGCTTAGAGAAATCCAACATAACAAGTAAACTAAGTGGAGGGGGTGCTAAGGAGGGGAGGAAGGAAGGATCAGGGATGGTGAAGGAGAGGGTAGGGTAGGTAGGAGTCAGAAGAGTGAGGGAGGGGAAGGGAAGGGGGAGAGGGAGTAAGACGATGGCAGTCTGGATAAAAGGATACAGGAGCAAGAAGAGGGGAGGGATTGGGAAAGAACATGTTTTAGATAGAGAAGTGAGGGAGACAGATGGAAGGAGTTGGAAGGGAGTTTGAGATGGAGTGAAGATGGTAGGAGAAGGCAGTCTGCCCTGAGCTACAGTGAGGACGGGGCAGAGAGAAGGTGCGAGGAGTCCTGGAATGAAGCTGGTAAGAGGAGGGGTAGAGGAGACAGGAGAGGTAGGGAGAGAGAGAGAGTCCCAAACCAGTATTTGGAGATAAGGGTGGTGGCATGGAGCTGGCGGCGTAATGGGTAAGAGGGAAAGGAGAGGGAAGAGTAAAGAGTACAGTAATGAGTATGGGGGGGGGAGCATTTGAGGCAAAGTAGCAGAAAGCATTATAGAGTGTCCAACCTAGAGAGGGATGAGGCAGGTATCAAAGATCATGGATACTGTTTTCTTTGAGTTGACCTTAAGTTGGTTGTCTTGGAACCAGAGTAACATGCGCATGAAGTCACTCTGCAGCTGGAACTTGACCTCAGGAGTAGAGAGACCAGATGCATACAGGATGCTATTGTCGGTGTATAGATAAATCTGGCAGGAGATGCAGGTAGAAGAAAGGTCATTTAAGAAGATCAAGAAAAGTATAGGGCCAAGGATAGAGCCTTGACGGATGCCTGCTTGGATGGGAAGGGGGAAGAAGGCATCCCTGCAAGGACAGATTGAGTGCATCCAGTGAGATAGGACCCTGACCAGTCCACATCAGGGAAGCCAGCAGAGTGAAGTTTGGTAAAAATGAGGGGATGCAAGACAGAGTCGAAAGCTTTTGTGAGGTCAATAAAAATGGCAGCAGTGATGTGCCTGCAGTACATACCTGTGAGAATGGCATGTATAGGGGATATGTCATAGAGCACATGAAAATAAATGATTTATTTGGAAAGGCTGGTTGTGACCTATCGACCTTATGAGTGGCAGACCCATGGGTGAGGTCTTGAGAGGTCATATCCAGCCATTTAAAATAGGTCATTTATTTTCATACAGCCTACAGCAAGAGCCATTTCTACATTGCCAATTGTAATTTGTGCAGTCCTGATCATAACATGATGTTTTTTTTGTGCCATTAGTTAGTGGCAGGCCTGGACAGAATGTCAGGTACAAAGGAAGATCTTTCCTGGTCAGTGTTCACCATTCATTGCTGTTGGGTGTAAGTCGAAGAGCAGCACCCCACAGGAGCTTTTTTTTTTTTTTTGTTAGGGGAGGAGCCGGTGACGGCGGCGCCGCCCATGAGGCCAACGCACTGCGTGATGCTCGTAGTTGGCCAGAAATGGCCGTTGGTTCCTCCTCCAACTCAGTTCTGCTTCTCCAGCCGTCGAGACAGCACCTAGCCTGCAGTAGAAGAAAAGATCACTGCATCATTGCGGCCTAGTTTTCGGCACGACACTGCATGTTCTCAGAGCCACATTCGACGCTGTCTCAGAGCTGCATTCGACGCCACCTAGTGAAATCTTTGCCTTGGTTCTGCCGTCCGGTATTTGGCACCATTTTTTGAAGATCCAATAAGATATTTCCTTTTTATTTCCTAAATGGCATCGAGTCTTTACTGTTTATTGTTCAAGTTACCATTTGCATCATGCCAGGTTCTGAGGACAAGAAGTGTTCTTCGAAAGCGGGCCAGCATCCTATGCGTCAGTGTCCCTGTGGCCGGTAAATTTCCGTGATGGACTAGTATGATGTCTGCCTAACCTGCCTTGGACCACAGCATGATATGGATAACTGTGATGCCTGCTTTTCAATGGACCACCGTGATCTTGAGTACCGCACGTTCAAAGGTGGCAGGGCTCCAGCAACTTTCAGGGGGTGTCGTCGCTCACGAGGATCCAAGTGCAGGTTGCTTCGCCCTTCCTCCAGGTCCCTTCCTGGGCCTATATGGTCCGGAGAGGCGGGGGCCTCCTCTAGCTTGCCGTGGAGGAGGCCTCTTCTGCAGTGCTGGAGGACCAGTCTGGTTCCCCCTCGGAGCCAGGCCAGGAGCACCACCCTGGCAGTCACCTCCTTGGAGGTGCAGGCTACCCCAGTGTTGCAGCCCATGGTTGCTGGGTTCGGCACGAGATGTTCCTCAGCACCACCCGCTGGTGCTGTCTTGAGACCGATTGAGACGGTGCCGCGAGGAGCACTGGGCCCACGTGTGGCGCCATTCGTGCTCCAAGGGTGGGAGAAGCCACAGCATTACCAGTTTTGAAGTCTTTTGGATCTCCTCCTGTCCAGAACCAGACAATCAGGAGGCCGACCCGGACTGGTGACCTGACTCCTCAGAGTCGGTGGGTTCTCCGGGGCCCAGGACCATTGTGCCATCCCAGGTGCCCCTCCCTTTGGCTCCGGAGACTCTGGTCGGTGCCAGCTTCTGCACTGATGGTGCTGGGAGTGAGGTGCAGGAAAGCTATCCCTGGTTGGAGGGGGCTGCGATTCTGGTGTTGAGGGTGGGGTTGGCTGCCGTCCCTGGTGCTGTTCCTCCCTCTGAGACTGGAACTGGGACGCCCCTTTCTATGGCTCTTCTTGGGGAGTCTGTGAAAGTGGATTGGTCCAAGGCACAGGGAATGAGCAAGAGGCAGGGTTGAGGGGATGGGACGAGGGGCTGTGGCACTCCTCTGGAGCCCCTCAGGGTTCTCTCCCTCATCCCCTTTGAGGGAGTCCCGGAAGAGGAGTTTCACTTGCCGTGAAAAGTTTCTCCCCTTTGCCTCTGTGTCCAGCCCCTCTTCTCCCAGGCCATGTGGGTCCTTCTGGGCCCTTAACCTGGGAACAGTTCAGATCTCAGGCTTCAGAGTTCCCAAGATATGTTAGGGACATGGACAAGCAGGTCTTTCACCTGTTTCCCCTGCTGCAGCCAGAATCCGAATATACAGGTTCTTTGGCCTCCTCGTCTTCCTCCATCGAGGGAGAGGAGATTTCTGTCCACTTGTCTTCTAACGCTGATCAGATGGAGTATCAGTGCCGAGGACCTGCATACTTTGTATGTGGCAAAACGTAACACCGAGCATACGACACACGCCTTCTTAGGTGAATACAGTGCGGACCACTTGGTGGTCCCTTCCTAGCCTATACCCTTTCAGGAGGTGTCATACAGTGCTTGGCAGTTTCCTTCCACCCCAGTTCCAGCCTCTTTGGACTGTCAGCATTGGTATTGCGCCCCCAGGGGTCTCCAGGTACATTGTCTCATCCCTCTGTGGGAGTGACGCAGTTGAACACCCCTACCAGGCACAGGCGCCCAGTCCGCAACAGACCCCTGGATCTGGACTCTGCTGAGTTCGACTGCTTGGGACAGAGAGTTTTCTCCTTGGTGCAGGTGATGCTCTGTATTGCATCTCATCAGGCACACCATGCTGCCTATAACAGTCATCTGTGGGTGATGCTGGGTCAGGTGCTGGCATCATTGCCTGAGTCAGAGGCAGTCAGGCAGACCACAGCCCTCTCCACAATAGGCCTGGAGCTAGCAAGGCACCAAACAAGGGCATCTTGTGATGCCAGTGAGGTTGCTTCATGGCTAGCGGGGACAGCGATCTGCATTAGGTGGACGGCATGGCTTTGCTTATCAAGGTTATCACCCTTGGCCTGGCATAGGGTGCTTGCCTTCGCACTCCGGGGGATGGACCCGCCTTTTCTCCCACATGGCGAGGCGGGATCTGCAGGGGCGCCTTCCTTCCCCCCGGGAACAAGGGACCCCACCTTGCCCTGACCAGTCACAGATGTAAATGGCCTGTAGTGCGTCTCCTCCTGTGTTTTTCCCCCATGGGAGGCTGAGGGACATCTGTTCCTCAAGGAAGTGCTGAACCCCTTCCGGGGGTCTCGGTACTCACCCAACAGTGATGAATGGTGAAGACTGACACAGGGAATATATGTAAATTACGTACCTACCATTATTCTTGATCTTCCTGTGTATCTTCACCATTCATCACTGAATGCCACCCATCTTCCCCTCAGAAGGCCTCAGTCCCTGAGCGATACCTCCTCCCTGCTTGCCCTCCTCCTCAGGGAACCAGTTAGGACTTTCCCACTGTATCCTTAGGGCCCCTCCTTGTTCCTAGGAGGCAGCAGATGGGACTCTTTTGGAGGAGGGCTAGTAGGGCCTGTCAATTAAAAAAAATTGAGATGGGGGACTGCTGGTGGGCCTTTGTCCTGGGTGGGACCTCTGGGATCTGTCCACTCCCTTTGGGGTGTGCTGACTCCTTTTGAGGTCCCCTGAGATGGGGGGGAATGGGGCCAGAAGGGATTCCTCCTTCCCTTTACCCTCCCTGTCTTCCTACTTCTTCAATCTCCCTCTCCCTTCTGGGAGGGAGATGTCATTAAAAAGGGGTCCTCACTCCTCCCTCTCTGAACCCCGTGAGTTTACCATTTTGGCAATGGTAACCGGGGTGAGGAGTGAGAAATCCTGACCAGGGGTGGATTTTCCACCCAGTGTAGGGTTGGAGGAAGGAGAGAGAGACCTTCTACATGGATTTTCAGTCTATCCCTGGAAGGGGATAATAATAAAGCTGGGATGTGGATCCTGCAGCAACTGCCAGTGGCCTAGCTGTCTGCCTGCCTCTGGAGGCACATCCCCAGTCACTCAAGGCTCTGAGTCTCTCAAGATGTATGGATTGATGGGTCCCTCCCTCCCTTCTCTCCTTCCTACCATTATTCTCTCTCTCTCTCTCTCTCTCTCTCTCTCTTCTTATTTCCTGTCCATATGGCCGTCCAGGGACTGGGGCCTATCAGCCCATACCATCCCGGATCCTCCTCCTCCTCCTCCTCTGTCCTCTGGTCAGCCTATTACTTTTTCAGTTTATATCTTTTCCTAATATTGTCCCTTGAGTTCCCTTGCCTGACCCACTTTTTTCTCTATCCCTCTGGTTTTTCCCCCCTGTCTCTCCAGCGAGCAGAACTGAGGTGGAGGAGGAGTCAATGGCCATTTCTGGCTAACTCGTGAGCACCATGCAGTGCGTCATGGGTGGCACCGCTGGTGACGGCTCCTCCCCTTAACAAAAAAAAAAAAGCTCCCACGGGGTGCTGTGCTCCAGCTTACACCCAACAGTGGTGAATGGTGAAGATACATAGAAAGATCAAGAATTACGGTAGGTACATCATTTACATATTCTGATCAGAACATTATGGAGCTGGAGTGGAAAAATCCAAGGCAAGAAAAGGAGAAAACCATGGGAGCACATCAATTCGCTCCCACATGTTCGCTCCTGGACAACCCGCTTTCGTTCTTCCTAACTAATTACACTGCCTTTTCGCTCCACGTTGTTTCACCCCAAGCAAAAACAAAGGCAGCTTTGGACAACAACAATCCGGAAACCATCACCAAGCATATGAATAATTTTTCTTACCTTACAGTCTGCATTGTTCTCTTCGGAATCACAGCGCAGTACACTCCATTTGTCATGTGACATATGCCTAGTCATGTGATGCAGTGACCTTAGCGTCAATGTTAGTGCAGAAGTTCATACATTCATCTGATTAATATCCAGCTAAAAACCTCATCTTTATTTAAGGTAAATAAGTAAAATCATGATGCTTTTCTTTGTTTTTAAAAATCAATACTCAAAACAGTGTGCGACTCCTCTTAGACATTCCTCAGTTGTGCGTTCTGAGGACTTGTCAATAATCTGTTTGAGCCTTGACGCGTTGTCCTTGTACACCCATTTTGAACAATTGAGTGCATTGCCAGCAATTGTTTGTTCAATGTCTGCCTCCCGTTTGCATTGTATGCCCTTCATTCCTTCAATAAATTTCCACAAGGTTGGGTGAGACAAACAGAGGATTTATTGCATGCCTCTATGAAATGCTCCTACCATGTTATTTGTTTCAGCTCACTTTTCTTTTACTGTATCAAAGTGGTTGCAGAGTATGACTGGGAACTGTGGTTGTCTGTACCCATTGCCTCTTCTATTCCTCCTGACGATCCAGGTGTCTTTGAAATAATCATTAATTGGCTCAATCTCAGAAGGGAAAACATTGAGGGTTTCATCTGTAATTTCCTCAAACTGAGCCACAACCTGATCGGGAGGGTAGAATGCAAGGGCTGGCAGATAGCGACACTTTAGGCTGATTTGCAATCAACTGCATACCTTTGCCCTAGCCCTTCAGCCTGACTCTTTCTGTAGATGCATTGGGCAAAATGGAAAAAGCATCCGACTTGTCTTGCATTTGGGAACACGGATTTAAAGGCCTGTAATGTAGCTTTTTCAAAGTCTGTCATAATGACAGATGGGTCCAGTCATGGGTTTAGATCTTTAAGACTGGACAGCAATTTTTCATAAATTTCTTTTCGTTTACCAGGGAGTAGGGTGAAAATTGCAGGCTGCATACACCCAAGTCGTTCGTCAATAATTACATACATTTGAGTGAATAATGGTGGTGCCACACTAAATGTACCATCGGCGTACCAATGCTTACACTGTTCAAGGAATGTTAAGTTGCTTTCGGTGCCGAAGACAAGAATTCGGTCACTGTCAGGACCACTGTCATATAGTAAAAAGTTCACTTCATTGCCAGAACTATCTCGCAGTGTCCGATAAAACTCAGGAATTATGATATCTGACAGTTCGCGGAGATTTGGTGGGGCTCCGTGTACACGGACGCGCTGTATAGTGCGCTTTACATTTCTGTCTACCATTGTTCCCTGAGCAGCTAAAGACATGTTGTCCTTACAATGTAGCAGAACTTGAGCAATCGTATCCTGATTACTTGCAGCACAGTTTTTGGTTCGATTTATGGCTTCACATCTCTCAGTTGCAGTCGAGTCAGGAGCGTGTGTGCTCACTAAGTGTTGCGATTATAGTTGGGTCCTCGTAACTGGCAGTGTGAACCCTGGCATTGCATGTTTTGTCTTTTTTTACAGCTCTTTCGCACTGCCAAATAGACTTTCCATTATACCCCCGTTTGTGGTGTGTATATATAAAGTTATTATGGTCCACAGGTTTCTTTTTGTTTCGCTCGGACAGGATAGACTTAGCTTCCATTCTGCAGACTGTGAACAAGAACTGTAGGAACAGAATTGATTTCCACAGTGCAGCTTTATAACTTTCCATAGTAACAGGTTGAACGCATTAATTGAATTAGTGATTGACAGTAACAGTAAATAGTAAATTCTGGTGTGGGAGTGGGAGCGGGAGCTGGTTGACAAGGAGTGAATTTTGCGGGAGCAAATTGACGAGGGAGCGAGTCGTCGGGAGTGAGTTGACCGGGCGCGAATTCACAGGAGCGAATTGATGTAGACCCGGAAACCACTATGGTTCTCAAAGGGTGTAGCAGAGAAAGTAAGGGCCAAAAGGTCGAGTTTTAGGAAATATATGGAGACACAGAGGGAAGAGGATAGGGTGGTGTGGTACCGGGTGATAACCACACACACTAATCCGCGCAGAGCAGGAGTGCATTGCAGGTAGTGCGTAGGGGAGTAGAGCGACAGGGGAATATCAGCAATGCGATACTTCCACTATCCCCTGTCACTCACCAGGAAAGAGGAAGTGTATTTAGCCACTGCCAGTCAGGTGCTCAGGTGAGCCGCTCTCATGGAGGAGTGGCTAGAGCACCTGACCCTGCGGTGCGTGGGTGGGGGAAATCGCAGTTTGATTCCCTGGAATGGAATCTCTTAGTTAATTTTTTATTTCTTGCCCCAGTGTCCCCATCCCCTTGGAGTTTAGTATATTAGTTCCAGGGGGTGTGGGGGGCACAATGGGCAAAGCACCCCTCAAAACAAAAGAACAGCTGTCTATCGTCGCTGCACGCGTTTCCTTATGCACAGTATCATCTGTGACATTATGACCCCATGCCGGGTGGTGTACATAAATTGTCTGAAGGAAGCAGGGAAGGCTGTTAGGAGCACAAAGGCGCAGACAGGAAATATTAGCACAGACGGTGAAGAAAGGGGCAAGACATTTTATAGGTACATCAGTGAAAGTAGAAAGAACAGGGGGGGTTGTGAGGCTTAAAGGGGGATGAAGAGGAGGGTGTAGAGGGAGACCTGGAAAAGGCAGAGATACTGAATAAATACTTCAGTTCAGTATTCACTGAAGAAGGGGAGGGACAGGGACCACAGCTGGGCTTCAGATACAAAGGGGGAAGGGAGGTAAACACTAGTCCTTTTACAGAGGAGAGAGTCCAGGAGGAGCTCACAAAACTGAAGATCGACAAGGCAGTGGGACCAGATGGCATTCATTCCAGGATACTAAAGGAACTACAAATGGCGCTAGCAGCACCACTAGCAGCCTTGTTCAGTGAGTTGCTTAACACAGGAGTGGTTCCAGAGGACTGAAGGAGGGCACATATGGTGGTTCTTCACAATAATGGTAGCTGGGAAGAGGTGGGAAACTATAGGCCGTCTAGCCTCACCTTAATAGTGGGTGAGACTATGGAGGCACTGCTTAAGGAAAGGATAGTGGAACATTTGGAATCCAATGGAGCCCAGGATCCAAGGCAGCATGGATTCACAGCAGGAAGGTCATGTCAAACAAATCTGATAGATTTTTTGGACTAAGTAACAAAGGAGGTGAATCAAAGGGGAGCGGTGGACATCACCTACCTTGATTTAGAAACTGGTTAACAGACAGAAAGCAGAGGGTGGTGGTAAATGGGATCCAGTCTTGGGAGAGGAGTGTGATCAGTGGGGTAGCTCAAGGATCGGTCCTAGGGCCAGTCCTTTTTAATGTCTTTATTACTAACATACTAACATACTATAAGGCAGTAGAATAGGCCTGATGGTCTGTCATGTCTGCTCGGTAGCCAGCCCCCAATGGGTGCTCGCTCCCCCCCCCAGCCCCAGAGGGGCTCATCTTCGGTTTCAGTTTTCCCTTGTACCTGACCCACCCTTTCTTGAAGCCCTCCACTGTGCCCTCTTCCATCAGAGTCCCGGCCAGTGCATTCCATGGCTCCACCACCCTCTCAGTGAAGTAATGTCTCCTGCTTTCCCCCCTGTAGTTTCCCCCCCTCCAGCTTCCACTCATGCTCCTTGGTTGTTCCCTGCCCTCTTTAGTCTGAACATCTCATTGGCTCCACCCTTGCTTAATCCTTTTACAAATTTGAAGACCCCTATCATGTCCCCGCCTCCTCTCCTCTCCTCTAACGAATACAGCCCAAGCTCTTCCAGCCTTTCCTCATAGGGCCTCCCTCCCATGCCTTGAATCATCTTGGTTGCCCTCTTCTGGACCCTTTCCAGCAATGCTATGTCCTTCTATTACTGACATTGCGGAAGGTCTGGAAGGGAAGATTTGCCTGTTTGCGGATGACACCAAGATCTGCAACAGGGTTGACATGCCTTATGGGCTGGAGAAAATAAGGTGGGACATAGAAAAGCTGGAAATTGGTCCGAAGTGTGGCAACTGAGGTTCAATGTGAGGAAGTGCAAAATCATGCACCTGGGACGCAGAAACCCTGGAGAGAGCTATAGGATGGAGGGGGGGGGGAGTTGCTGACAGTCACCAGGGAAGAAAGGGATCTGGGGGTTATCATTTCAGATGATCTAAAGTTGGCCAAGCGGTGTACAAAGGCTATAGGGAGGGCCAGTGGCATGCTGGGGTGCATAGGTTTGGGTATCACTAGCAGAAGGAGGGAGGCGGTGATTCCACTTAAGGAACGCTTTGACTACGCCTTGGGCTGCCTAATAGACACTACACTCAGAGATGGTCCCCTGTCCCCTTTTTCATCCCTACTCCCAGACAAAGTGACTACTAGGTGCCTCTGTGAATCATCCATCCTCCCCCTGGTAGTTCCCAGAATCTTCACTACCATTGGCAGCAAAGCCTTTTTCATCTCTGCCCCTTCCTTATGGAACAAGCTCCCTATATCACTCCACTCGTCCTCCTCCTCTCATTTATCCATCAAAAGCCACTTTAAAGATTGGCTACTATTGGAAGCCAAATGCCACTGTCCATCTGTGTAAGCTGGAATGATTCCCCCCTCCCCCCACCTTTTGTGTGGGTCTCCCCACCCTTGCGACACCTCTTTCTCTCCTGCTTCTTTCCCACACACACCTGGCCCTCTCTCCCCTCCCTGTAGTCTACTCCACTGCACTTTGCTTATTGTGAATTGTCGCACTGAATTTTGAATATCTGCCTCATTACTTAATTTTGTTATTGGTGTTCCTTTTTGAAATTGCACTTTATATGGTTTACCTGATAATTTGTCACCTTACTGTATTGTTCTCCATGTTCCTGTGATGATGTATATGAACTTGTCGCTAGCCTACAACTTCACCTTGTACCTTACTGTATTTTCATTTTTATGTTTGCTTGCATGCATGTGCAAGAAACATAGTGCCATCATCCGAGTTTTTGTAGGTGTGGCACCCTGTCTTCCAATTCAGTCAGTGTGTTTGCAGGCACAGCCACAGTTCACCAATGAATGCTGCAGCTGTCTATGACAGCAGTTGAAAATGCAGTGCCGTACAGTTAAAAGGGAGAGACCACTTCAGTGAGCAGCGATAAGATAGTGTTGATTAGCATATTGCCGGCAATCCTGCTTGTATACATCTCTGCTTTCTCTTCCTGGAACATAAATTCAGTTTGAAGTGAACTACGGCCGACAAGAGTGCCGAATCCACCATCAGCTCAGCGCCCCCCCAACACACTTCCAGGTGCCATGCTGGGAGCCCACCCCATCGTGGCAAAAGTCCCGCGTTGTCTTCCTAAAAGAAAAAAAGACCTAAAAACAAAAAACTGGCCCTCGTTGCTTGTCTTGCCCCCCACCCGCTCCCACCCTCTGCTCACTCTGCCTTCCCACACCTCCACCTCACCACATACTTACCTCCGGAGTCTGGCGCTACGATCTTCAGTGGTCCAGAAACACGTCTTCACTCTTCAAAGCCGACCGCGAACTGAGGAAATGCCGGTAAGCTGTATAATGGAATAAATAGGGTTTTTTCAACTTTGATGCATATGTCAGGCATTTTTTGGAATTTTGGCACCAAATTTTCAACATGGGGTTTTTGGGACCCCTCCTCATGAATTCTGGCACTGTCATGGCGCTAATCGGCCTTGAAAGGTGATTTTGCGGTCACTGCACGGAACCATCTTTCGGGACCGATTTACAAAACGACAGTGTCACAGTTCATGAGGTAGGCCCCCAAAAACCCTATGTTGAAAATTTGTTGAAAAAATTCCCAAAAAATGACCAATTTACAAGCGTGCGTTGTGCAGTTCCTAAGCACGCCGTAGTTCACAAATTTTTCATATTTTCACTCAGATTCTTTCAACATTGCCATTTTACCACACCTCCTTATGAGCAGTACAGCTGTCATTTTTCACATCTTGCCCAAAATGTGTTTCCGCACATGTAGCACACAATGGCGCAGTCGGTGTGTGAAATCAATGTTCGGGACAGATTAAGAAAATCACAGTGACACTGTTCATGAGCAGAGGTCTTAAAATGGCTATGTTAAAAATTTGGTGACAAAAGTCCATAAAATGACTGTGTTACGAGCGAGCATTGCGCAGTTTCCACGCACCCTCATAAGTTCATGAATTTGTGATATTTTCAGTCTAGATTTTCACCACTGGCATTTTTCCACACTTCCTTATGAACAGTACAGCTGTCATTTTTCACACCATGGCCGAAATGTGTTTTCGCACTTCCAGCGCAGAAATGCATGGTCGCTTTCGGAAATCACTGTTCGGGACAGATTCAGAAAATCACAGTGACACTGTTCATGAGCGGAGGTCCCAAAATGCCTGTGTTGACAATCTGCTGTAAAAAAAATCCCTAAACTAATTACATTACGGGAGTGTGTTGCACAGTTTCTATGCACGCTTGTGACTTCACCAGTTTTTATGTTTGCTTGCATGCATGTGCAAGAAACATAGTGCCACCATACGAGAATTTGTAGGTGTGTCTCCCTACTTCCAATGCCCTGCTGCCTTTTGCAGGTGCGGCCCCACCAAGCCAATGAATGTAGGAGCTGTCTATAAAAACATTTGCAAATGCAGCGGCGTTCAGTTCAAAGAAAAGCACTGCAGTGTGGAATCGGCATACTGGCGCCGGGTAGATGCAAAGTGCCTACACGCCGGGTATCAGACTGGAAAGAGCTGTCATAGACAGCTCCACCCCCCAAACAAGTAACATGCTGGGAGCCCACCCCAGCATGCTCATGCACTCCCCCCACACACAGTATGTCCGACGGGGTGCCCAATCCCCGGTTGGCTGCGATGTGCTCCCCCCCAACAGCCTTCCAGGCGCCACGCTGGGAGCCCACCCCAGTGTGGCAAACGTCCATTTGCTGGTCCCCCAACACACTTCCAGGTACCACGCTGGGAGCCAACCCCAGCGTGGCAAACTTCTCTATGGCCGACGGGGGTGCCCAATCCATTGGCTCCATTGCCCCTCCAAAAAAAACTTCCAGCTGCCATGCTGGGAGCCCATGCCAGCGTGGCAAATGTCCCACATGGTTTTCCTAAAAGAAAAAGAAAAAATAGAAAGAAAAAATGTTCCCTCGCTGACTGTCTTGACCTCCTACCCCACCCACGCCCACCCTCTGTGCACCTGCCTCCCCACACCTCTTCACCCCATACTTACCTCCAGAGTCCTGCGCGACAATCTTCGGTGGACCGGGAACACGTCTGCACTCTTCAACGCCGACCGCGAACTGAGGAAATGCCGGTAAGCTGTATAATAGATTAAATAGTGTTTTTTCAACTTTGATGCATATGTCAGGCATTTTTTGGTATTTTTTCACCAAATTTTCAACATGGGGTTTTTGGGACCCCACTTTATGAATTTATGTACTGTCATTTTGTTATTTGGTCCTGAAAGGTGATTTCACGGTCACTGTGCGAAACCACCTTTTGGGACTGGTGTACAAAATGACAGTGTCACAGTTCATGAGGTAGGCCCCCAAAAACCGATGTTGAAAAATGTGGGACAAAATTCCAAAATGACTGTTTTGATGAGCTATGCTAAGCAGTCCTACACGCACGTCAGTAAGTTCATGAATTTTTTAATATTTGCACTCCAGATTTTCAACATTGCCATTTTACCACACCTCCTTATGAGCAGTACAGCTGTCATTCTTCACATCTTGCTCAACATGTGTTTCTGCGCATATAGCGCTCAATGGCGCAGTTGGTGTGCGAAATCAATGTTTGGGACACATTAAGAAAATCACAGTGACACTGTTCATGAGCAGAGGACTTAAAATGGCTATGTTGAAAATTTGGTGAAACAATTCCCACAAATGACTGTTTAACGAGTGTGTGTTGCGCAGTTCCTACGCACGCTCGTGTGTTCGCAAATTTTTAATATTTGCACTCTAGATTTTCAACATTGCCATTTTACCACACCTCCTTATGAGCAATACAGCTGTCATTTTTCACATCTCCTCCAAAATGTGTTTCCTTGCATGTAGTGCACAATGGCACAGTCGGTGTGCGAAATCAATGTTTGGGACAGAGTAAGAAAATCACAGTGGCACTGTTCATGAGCAGAGGTCTTAAAATGGCTATGTTAAAAATTTGGCAAAAAAATTCCTAAACAGGACTGTTTTACAAGCGTGCGTTGTGCAGTTCCTATGCACACTCTAAGTTTGCAAATTTTTAATGTTTGCACTCCAGATTTTCAACATTCTCATTTTACCACACCTCCTTATAAGCAGTACAGCTGTCATTTTTCACATCTCCCCAAAATGTGTTTCAGCACATGTTGCGCACAATGGCGCAGTCAGTGTGTGAAATCAATATCTGGGACAGATTAAGAAAATCACAGTGACACTATTCATGAGCAGAGGTCTTAAAATGGCTATGTTGAAAATCTGGTGACAAAAGTCCATAAAATGACTGTGTTACGAGTGAGCATTACGCTGTTTCCACGCACCCTCGTAAGTTCATGAATTTGTAATATATTCAGTACAGAGTTTCACCACTGGCATTTTTCCACACTTCCTTACGAACAGTACAGCTGTAATTTATCACAACATGGCCGAAATGTGTTTTTACACTTTCTATGCAGAAATGCGTGGTCACTGTGGAAAATCACTGTTCGGAACAGATTAAGAAAATGACAGTGACACTGTTCATGAGCTGAGGTCCCAAATTGCCTGCGCTGAGAATCTGCTGTAAAAAATCCCCAAAGTAATTACATTAAGGGTGTGCGTTGCGCAGTTTCTATGCACGCTCGTGACTTCACCAGTTTTTTTTTACTATTTTCACTGCAGATTTTCAACATTGCCATTTTTTACACCTCCCCATGAACAGTACAGCTGTCATTTTGTACATCCTGTTCGAAATGTGTTTTCGCACCTGTGGTGCCAAATGGCGTAGTCACAGTGCAAAATCAGCTTTTGGCTAACAAACTGATATTGCCACTGTTGATGAGGTGGGGATCACAGAAAAAACATGTTGAAAATTTGGAGTGAAAATACCAATGAACACCTGAGGCATTAGGGTTACATAGAAACATAGAATTTGACGGCAGATAAGGACCGCTTGGCCCACCCAGTCTGCCCATTTCCCTACCTACTGGATAAGCTGCAGATCCTAGTTAACCAGCAGTCTACTTCTTCCTACCCCCACCCCCTAGAATGGCCTTATGACTGTCCCATGCACTATGCTTGAATTCCACCATTTTTGACTCCACAACCTCCTCCCGAAGGCCGCTTCCATGCATCCACAACCTCTCAGAAAAATACTTAAATTACCCTGAGCCGCCCTCTATCTTCAAATTAGCCACCTTGTGCTTGTACACCTCTTTTTTGAAAGATGCTACCATCTTGGACTTTGTTGATTCCTTGAGGTACTTGAAAGTTTCTATCATGTCCCCTTCTCCTCCTTTCTCGAGGCTATACATATTAAGCTCCTTTAGTCTCTCTTCATGTCTTCCGTGCAGACCCTGCACCATTTTAATGCCCTCCTCTGGACAGCTTCCATCATGTCTATGTCTTTGGAGATTGGGTCTCCAGAACTGCACGCAGTACTCAGATGGGGTCTGACCAGCTGTATGTACAGAGGGATAATAACTTCCTGTTTTCTACTGGTGATGCCTCTCCCTATGCATCCCAGTATCCCCCGAGCCCTCGTTGCTGCCCTCTCACATTGCTTGCCCACCTTTAGGTCATCTGATATGACTACCCCCAGGTCCCTTTCCATTTTTGTTGTTGTTAGTATCTTACTCCCCATTGTGTACTCTTCCTCTGGGTTTTTGTTTCCCAGGTGCATTACCTTGCACTTCTTAGCATTGAATCTAAGCTGCCATACATTTGACCATTCCTCTAACCTTGCCAAGTCCCTTCTCATCCTTTCCACACCACCTTGTGCATCAACTCTGTTGCAGATCTTTGTGTCATCTGCAAAGAGACATACTTCTCCTTCCAGTCCCTTTGCAATGTCACTTATAAAGACATTGAAGAGGACCGGTCCTAATACTGAACCCTGCGATACCCCACTAGTAACCCCTTTTCTTCAGAGTGGACTCCATTTACTATTTCTCTCTGTGTCCTATTCTCCAGCCAATTCTTTACCCAGGCTGTCATCTTGGGACCCACTCCCAGGCTGGCTAACTTGTATATTAATCTTGTGTGGGACTGTGTCAAATGCCTTGCTAAAGTCTAGGTAGGCCATGTCACAGTCCCTCCCTGATCTACTACTTGGTCACCCAGTCAAAGAAATCTATCAGTTCGTCTGGCATGACCTTCCCGCTGTGAATCCATGCTGCTGGGTCCTGTGCCCTCTGGCCTCTAGATACCTGACAATTCTTTCCTTCAGAAGTGATTCCATCATTTTCCTATCACTGAGGTTAAACTAACAGGTCTGTAGTTTCCTGCTTCTGCCTTGCTCCCACTTTTGTGAAGGGGAATCACATCTGCCCTCCTCCAGTCCTTGGGTACCACCCCAGCCTCCCATGATTTGTTAAAGAGGGTAGTCAGTGGTGTCACTAGTTCTACCCTTAGTTCTTTTAGAATTCTGGGGTGAATCCCATCAGGCCCCATTGCTTTGTCCACTTTCAGTTTTAAGAGTTCTTTCAGAACCCTTTCTTCTGTAAATGGGCTGGTATCAACTTCTGTATCCAGAGTGTTTCTACTGTTTGTTTTAGGTACCTCCCCCTCTTCATTTGTAAATACTGAGCAAAAATATTTGTTTAGTATCTCTGCCTTTTCACAGTCTCCTCTGCCCACCCTCCCTCCCCTTCATTAGGGCCTCACTATCCCTCCCTTGGTCTTCCTTTGCTCCCTGATGTACCTATAAAAGGTTTTATCCCCCTTCTTAACTGAGTTGGCTATCTTTTCCTCGGTTTGGGCCTTTGCTGTTCTGACTGCCTTCCCAGCTTCCTTTTGCTTTAACTGATACAGTTTTCTGTCCTGCTCCTTCTG
Organism: Neoceratodus forsteri; assembly: GCA_016271365.2. Lineage (NCBI taxonomy): Eukaryota > Metazoa > Chordata > Ceratodontiformes > Ceratodontidae > Neoceratodus > Neoceratodus forsteri. The sequence continues at coordinate 1,297,848,177 of CM057459.1, read as the reverse complement.
TGATTCCTTGTACTTCCTGAATGCTTTCTTTTTCTCTTGAACCTTCACTGCCACTTCCTTTGAGAACCATAGTGGTTTCTTACATCGTTTTGTTTTGTTTATTTGCTTCACACGAAGGCTTGTTACCTCTGTGATGCATATAAGGATAGATTAAAAAAACCTCAGTATGTATTCACTGGAGGAAAGGAGGGAGCAGAGAGACATGATAGAAACCTTTAAGTATCTTAAAGGTATAAACAAGGTGCACAGGGGTGACATGTTTCAGTATAGGAAAAGGACAAGAACAAGGGGGCATGATATGAGATTGGAGGGGGGGTAGTATGAGGGGAAATGTGAGACAGTTGTTTTTCATGGAAAAGGTGGTGGATTCATGGAATAGCCTGCCACAGGAGGTGGTTGGAGCAAGCACAGTGGAGGGATTTAAACATGCATGGGACATAGAAACAGAAATTGATGGCAGATAAGGACCGCTAGGCCCATCTAATCTACCCACTTTCCCTGCCTACCGTAAAAGCCACAGACCCTACTTGATCTCCGGCTTTACCTCCTCGTTCCTATTGCTAGGGTTCCCCTATGCCTGTCCCATGCATGCTTGAATTCCCCCAACTGTATTTGCCCCCACCACATCTGCTAGGAGTCTATTCCATGCATCCAGCACCCTTTTCTGTGAAGAAATACTTCCTCATGCTACCCCTTAGTCTATCCCTTCCAACTTCATGTCATGCCCCCTCATTCCAGGACATCTCCTTTTCTGAAAGATGCTATGCTTCGGCACTCTATTTGTTCTTTTTAGATATTTGTAGGTTTCTATCATATTTCCGGTCTCTCCTCTTCTCTTCTCCAGGGTATACATACTGAGGTCTCCCAGTCTCTCCTTATATGACTTTTGGTGCAGGCCCTGCACCATCTTCGTTGCCCTTCTTTGAACTGCCTCCACCCTGTCTACATCCTTCTGGAGATGCGGCTTCCAGAACTGGACACTGTATTCCAACTGAGGCCTCACCAATGATCTGTACAGTGGCATCACCACCTCCTTCGTTCTGCTGGTGATACCACTCCCTATGCACCCCAGCATCCCACTGGCTCTCCCCCCAGCCTTGGCACATTATTTGGCCACCTTTAGGTCATCAGATAGGATTATCTCCAAATTCCTGTTCTGTTTGGTGACCATTAGTCCCCCCTTCCATTATGTAATCCTCCCCGAGGTTTTTGCGCCCCAAATGCATGATTTTGCACTTTTTCACATTAAATCTCAGTTGCCACACTCTGGACCATTCCTCCAGTTTACAGGCACAAGGGAACCCTAGAGGTGGGAAGGAGAGGCTAAAGCCAATGACCAAGTAGGGTCAGTGGCCGCTGATAAAGGTTGGGTTTAGGGCCGATTGAATGGGCCTAGTGGCCCTTATCTGCCATCAGATTCTATGTTTCTATGTTTCTCTGAGCTGGAGTGGAAATAAATTATTTATTTTCACTCCAGCTCCCCTGCCTAGAAAAATAAATGTTTTTATTTGTGAACTTTTATAACAACTAACATTGTATAAAAAAAACTAACTTGCCTCCTTTAACTACACTCTTTGGATGAACCTCTTTACAAAAAAAAAAAACAGAAAATGTTTTAACAGTCGCTGTAACCTGACTGCGGCCCGCACTTAAACCCAACCAGACCGTGGCTGCACAGTGATGTGTTTCTATGTTTTATAACTGCTGTGGTGAAAAAATGCTCCCCAGCGATTATACAAAATAAAACACGAGGTGGTGGTAAAACTTGAATTTTACACACATCCTTGGTGCTAGATGCTTAAATAAAACCCTCAAAGCATCCAACACTTCGGGTGTGTGTAAAATTCTTGTTAAACACACCATCCATGTATTATTCTATATATTATATATAGGATCCTGACATATGCAGAAATTTGGGTGATGTGATATCTTTTCTTTTGCAATAAAAGTTTATTGGAGAAGCTTTTTCAGTTTCTTTAACAATACAATGTAATACAAGACAAACCCCTTACAAAACCAGGCCAAATAACATGATTAAAATGCTGGAGTTCATGCAGAATAGACAGTGAAGAGCTGACAACAAGAAATCATGTAGGGACAGGAACTAGACAAATCATAATACTACACTCAAGGGTATGGGATATAACTATCTAATAAGAATCCAGAAGGTGTGGTATAATTAAGCAATAATGCATGATAGGCTGTGTGTCGAGCTGGGATAACTTCATGTCTTAGGTGGTTGAAGCACGAGGCTGCAGACTGAGTGCGTTCAACACCCGAGAAGTGACATTATCTTGCATGACACACACCTTGGAGTGCATTATTGCTATTAAACAATGCTTCCTTTAAATACAGAATAAAAAAATAGAATGAATACTGTTTAAAATAGTCTTTTTTTAGGTTTTTAATGTGGAAGCATATTTTGCAACAAGAGTTCCGTTTGCTGTTTTTTCACAGTATACTGTGATGTGCACTATTGTGATTGAGCGACCCCGAAAGGGTGACTCAATCACAACACATGTCACAGTGGCTGCCAGGCAGCTACAGTGACTGGATAGGGTAGGTTAGCGACCATAGCAACAGGAAGTCGCTACAGGTACATGTGTGGGGGGGTGGGAGTGAGCACACTACAGGTACGCGCTGGGGGGGAGAGAGCATGCTCGGTGAGGGGTGGGAGGGGATTTGAGGTGTGGCGCTGCATTAGGCTGCCGAGCTGACCCCATGGTGTAGCGAGTCGGCTTGAGGCTTTGATGCCTAGGGTGCTGGGTCCGGGCACAGGTTTGTTTTTGTTGTGCCCAGCCTGAATTTTACTTTTTTTTTACGTTTTTCCCCCCGACATGCACCCCAGACTGAGAATCCTTAAGTAAGGGTGGTGAGGCCCCCAACATAAATGCAAAATGCACGCCCCGCACCTATTTGTTGTGCTCCGGGGAGTCAGAACACCAAAATTGATTTTCGGTGCTCTGACTTCGCCGTAACAGTGATCGCCGTTATCACATAGAACCTTTTTCCACTATTTGGAGCTGTTCTCACTAAGCTGTTTTGTTTCATAGGTTTCATTTGAATGTTTCTCACTCCCTCCCACTAACAAAAGGTGTTCTGGTTAAGATAATGTATTTTGCCTAGTACCTGAACTCCTCAACACCCCCCGCTCTCGAGTTTAAAATAATTGTTAAGCCGTGGTTGAGGAAACCAAGTTTAAATTTAAACCACAAGTAAAGAAACAGAGTGAAGAGTGAGGCCAAGACTTACGGTTCTTGTGAAGCGATCGGGTAAGTCACCAGATTCAGTTGTAGCTAGTGAGGGGAGAACAGTAAGTTAGGAAGCAGCTCGCAGCTGCACTTTTTAAAAAGAAATTTGCATGCCCTGAAATGGGGAAAACGGAAGAGTAAGAGCCACTTGAAGTGGTGCAGTGTGATGTGAGCACGTGTTGAATACACAGTGATAGTCCGTGAAGCCGCTCGTTGCAGCAGTTTAAAAAAAATGCAGTTTACCTTTCTAGTGGTTTTGACTTAGTGGCAGTTTTCACATAGTACAGTAAAAGGGAATGTTGTGTTTATTTGGGGGGGCAAGGCTGTATGATAACAGCTTGGGAGGGAAGTTGTGTGGAGTAATATGCTTCCAGTCATACATGTGAGAAGGTCACATACGTGCCTGGACTTAATACCATGATATTATGCTCAGATAACATCACTGTTCCTGCACACACTGACCAGTCAGAATGCTAGAAATGTTCTTGCTTTTGTATAATCTCTAATGACTGCACACATTGTTGCTTTGCATATCTGTATGCTAACTAACCAATGCAAGGCAGCTTTACAATGCTTGATGACATCACAATTCAGTTCTGCTGGACCCCTAAATTAAACAAATTCAAACTAAAACAGTTGAACTAACAAACTATGTTTGAACAGCTATTAATCTATGTTTTCTTTTTTAATTACTTACCTATAAAATATATTTATTTTACAGTTTAAGAAAAATAAGGCGCCCTAGGATGTGTGATAATTGCTATTTATGCACTTTTCGGTTGCTAATGGCACTCAGCTTTTGGCCCAGTGCCAATGTACCTGAGGTATGCACATGTCTCAGTATGACTGCACACCATGTTATGTCTTTAGCTTGAACACTGTGTTTCATGGCATGCCCATTTACTTACAGGCCAATGCTTCGAGAGTGTGTACCAAAGTTAGGATAACACCAACACTACTTCGAGCAATCATTCAAACTCCAAGGGTCATGTTAGTTGATTGGTGGCTTTGATTTTAAACAAAAGACCATCTAATATTTAAAAAAAAAAGAGACCATCTAACATTTAAAAAAAAATCTAAAATGACACCCCTTTTGATCCCTATGGAGAGCACTGCAGCATTCTCTAGACTATTACATCAGAAAGTGTCAACTCACAAGTTGGCCATTAGACACAATGACATGGCTACCAGTTGAGATGCTAACAGACTGAGTTCAGGAATGAGCTGGGGATGTTGGAGTGCCAGTGGGGGTATAAGGTTTGAGCATACCTCAGAATTTCTGCCTCCTTGGGGAGAGAGAGTGACCCTTCCCTCCTTCAGCACCACCACCAGGGAGCCGCCCATCCCGGGCAGTACAGGCTAGCCGAGAACAGTAGTGAGAGGGAATGGGAAGCTCAGCTCAGTAACACACATCTGTTACATATGCATGTCACATGTTAACACTGCCATCCCAAGGGTAGGGAGAGTAGGAGAAAAGCTCAGTCCCCCGGAGACCCAGCACCAGTGACCAGGCTCTTTCCATTGGGTTTGGCCAATTCAGAGAGTTTGGGGCCCACCCCTGATGGCTGCACCATGTGGGCTTCTAGAGAGAATAGAAGGTGAGCTCTGGAGATTGTGAGTGACAGAGCTGGGGGAGTAGGACTAAAGTGGGCCTGGGGATCAATGGGAGCATAAATAAAAAAGAGAATATATGCACACAGTGGCAGGGTCAACTGAACAGGGAATTGAAAGGAACTGGGCTGCTGACTCCTCAAACTCAAAAGAGGATCCCTTCCGTTCCTTTTGAGACTACATGAACGATTACCTAAGTGGAGCTGCCTTATTCAGTAAAAGGTAAGGATCCTTCATGTTGCTGGAGGACTTATTGAAGGTGAGCCTGATGGGTGTTCTTTAATTATTGCAGTATATGGATTAATAAGTTTAATTAGAATGGTATTATACAACTATAATAATCAGGCTTAGTTTTTTTTTCCTACAGGGAAACATGGTTATAATTTGCCATTATAAGCAGCTGGTTATAACGGCATTCACATGTCACGTTTCCCTAAGAGCCCACGTCCATTCATACTCGCTGCTGCAATGTACATGGTTGGAAAATAAAAGTGCCAGCTGCCACTTTCAGCTTCCAGCCTGTACAGAGCTCAGGATATGGCCTGCTCTTTGTGGGTGGGAGAGGGGGCTTGCAGCAAGCAGTTATGTAAAACAAAGCCCGGTAGACTGTGTAAAACTCAAATTTTATACACACTGTCAGTGTGGGATGCTATTATGAACCCTCAAGCTTTCAGGGTTTATATAGCATCCCACACCCTGAGTATGCATTAATTTCTTATTATACACAGTTCCCCAGGCATTAGTCTACAGTATATAAGTCATAACTGATGAATTAGTAGTGATAAATGATTAACTAGTGTAGCCATATATAGCTTGATCTGCTTTTGTATTTACCATGGATATCAAGCCCATGTGTAATACTAAATTCAAATTATGTATGTATTTACTGAGCTTTGAATTCTATACTATATTATACTATACTATACTATACTATACTATACTATACTATACTATACTATACTATACTATACTGTAATGTATGTGCATCTATATTTTGTTTAGGATGCTGTTGTAAATTAGGTCCTGCTACATGCACTATATGATCTTCCCTGTTTATATTCAATAACCACATTTATCATTATCATTACTAATTGTTATTATTTTGGCAGGTAAATGTACCCTTTTTTTTTATTCTCCACACCATAACAGTTAAAGTGCAGTCCATGCCAGCCTGCCGGTGCAGCGGTTGGATTTCCGCTTGCGACACCAGTGACCTGGGTTTGGGAACGGACTCGGGTTGCTGGAGGACCGGCAAGGGGAGAAGGAAATGAGTGTCCGATGACGTCTCACCTTCTCAGGGGGGAGGGGGGGATATGCGGCTCGGCGCCTGCTGACTCCTGGCGGAGGGGGAGCAAAAGCGGAAAATGGCGCCAGGCCGATTAGGTGACGGCCCTCCAGAACCCTCACCAGCGGGCTCCTGGACCTCCATATGCCGTCCCAGCAGCACCCCAGGATCATTGGTTGGCCACCAGGGCATTCTCTGAGTAGGAGCCAGCGCTGTGAAGGATACACTGGGGTTGCGCTGGGCTGGCTGCGATATGGGGCGGTAGGGGTTGGAGAGTAGCCACGGTGGGGAGTTCATGTGGGGACCCAAAGGAGAGACTGGCCAGGTGCGGGGGAGGAGTATAAAAAAAAAGTGCAGTCCATTATGCAGTGAGAATCCAAATACACACTAACAAAGTAGCTGGTGGAAAAATTTTCCCAAATCACTTTCTGGTGTGCTTTCTCAAGGGTGGGTGTCCCTCCTGTCTCATTCTTATTATATACCCTATCAGGTAATTTCAATTAAATTTTAAAGAGGCAGTATCACAAACTTCACTTGGACAAACTATAATGACATATTTAACAAACTCTGGCCAGAGCCACAACAGCTGCTAATCTAGTAATGTGACAAGAGATTTATTTATTTATTTATTTCAAAGGTTTTACCGGGAAAGACATACTGAGCTGGTAACAGCTCGTTTTTAGATGTGTCATGGGGGAAGGGGAAAGGGGAAAATATAACAGATACAGTACAAAAATACAGACTATAAAATACATAGAAATGAAATAAGTATAACAAAAATAAACAGGACAATTATGTCTAAGAATAAATTCACAGAAATAAGTTACGTTAGCAATTATCCATGATAGGGTATGGGGTTACAGGCATTTATTCCACACCTGGGGTGCATTGTGAGGCATGATGCCGCAGGTCAAGTGTCCTCACAGCAGTCCAGGTGTGGATTAAATGCCTATAACCCCATACCCTGGAGTGGGTCATTGCACTTGTAACATGAGTTATGTCAAAAATACTGAAAGAGTGACAGAAAGGGTTTTTGGCCCTGTGTAAAGACCAAAAAATGGACTGCATCCATCTGTCTGGCAGAATAGTTCCTCAGAAGAAAAGCACAATGCATGCCTGTTATGTACATAGAAATGTCAGACATACAGTACTGATCTGATGTGTCACATTTCCTGTGTATACCACTGCTTTCTACCATGCCCCCCATGAGTGCTTGACGGCTCCCCCCCAAACACAGACATTGATATGGAGCTTGAACTACAAAGCTATCTGCTTCACTCGCTCTGACTGTGTCTGTATTTCCTCACTCTCTCAATGCATCTCACACTACTGAGCGGCCACCCTGGTATACTGCTACGGAATGTTATGGCGGCTTGCCTTCTTTCCATGCATGCATTTGTTTCACGGTTCTCATGATTGCTATTCTCGCTCATACACACACACACACACACACACACACACACACACACACACACACGCAGCTGTCGAATGTGCCACTCACACAACAGTTCACACCCCACGACAGATGTACTGCAGACCCCACCTGCAACTGACGTGATGTGAGCAGCCGATAAATATCTGAGCTCCTGATAACAAGACAGCTGCTGATCACAGACAGACAGAGCGAGAGATACAGACACACTCAGAGATGTTACTGAAACAAAACAGTTCACCAGGAAGAGTGCTACAAGAACCGCGCTGTGTAAAGCGAGAAAGGATTTAGAGCGACAGGGGTATAATAGTGGTAAGGAATTACCGCTACCCCTGTTGCTCTGCGTATTACCTGAAGAGGGATCAAGTTGCTGTGCGCTGGGGTGTCTGGTTGAGCTGCTCCTGTGGTGGAATGGCTAGGGTACCAGCACACGGCATGGCAGGAGACCTGGGACCACAATTCAGTTCCCTCCAGGTCTCCTCCTGCTGTACTTTTTTTTTTAATGAAAAAACTATAATTTTCTGTCTGCCGATGTTTTCCTCGTTCCTGACGTCCACGACCCCCCAGAGTTGATTATTTTAAGTCCAGGTGGCGTGGGGTGAAGCCCCCTGAAAAAATAAAGAAGTCCCATTACTGTTAATGGGGCTGTGCTGTTGTTGTCAGGTCACTCTATTACCCAACCTTGTTTTGTACTGCGCTGGTTTCCTTGCAGCATTTATTGCCATACGGTTTTGGTATGTGGAAACATGATCTTGTGCCCTCAGAGACACACACAAAAGGAATTCTGGTGTGCATGTTGCAGATGCTGTTACTCTTTTCCTCTCTTTCTCTCGCACTGTCTCTTGGGCTGACCGCAGAAACATACCAGCGCTGAGCAGGGAACCACTGGCAGGTTGAGAAAATACTTTACATGCATTCATTGCACCCAAACAGAAGACACAGACTGTCTACATGGCTGAATACATTGCCACATCCCTATCTCTCTGTCACTGTCTCTCACTCTGCACACCACCACAGAAATAACCACACAACAACAAATATGTCCTGGTCTCGCTCCGCTCCAGCCACTGACCTCCCATACAGATCACAATTACCCAAACACGCCTGCTGGCTCCCTGCAATGAAATGCACTGCCCCACAGCAACAAATACATCCCTTTCTCCTCAGCAACATCTCTCCCTCTCCCCTTCTCGCTATCACAGGAGCTATGGCTGGGGAAGGGGGGGAGTCTTGGTAATGCGATCTGTTTGTTTTTCACAACCCTCTGTGGGGCCACTAACAATGTATAGGCCCAATTCCACCATTACTTTCAGTACCTGTCACTTGTCCCCAGGGACAGACAGGCTGACAGAGAAAGACATGGGACAGAGAGAAAGCAGGTTGCACTGACCAGGTGGCCAACAAGTTACCGCTCTGTCTCTCTCTCGCTTACTTGCATGTTTCAATGACTGCCTGTCAGTGCAGAATTTTGCCAGAGGTAAAAAGTTCCACTCTGCTCAGGGATCTTGCTGACCAGGCAGCGTACCGGGTCATAATGTCGTACGCTTAATAGCGTACAGCATTATGGCAAAACCCGGACCTGTGCGCTCCCTGAGATGGACCCCCGGGTTGAGAATCTTTAGTGGGGGGGTCTTCGGAGCTCAGCACAATAGTTATGTGGCATTATGTCTCATGACATAATGACCCCTCGCCACGCAGGCAGCTCGCCCCAACTGTGGATTAAATAGTGAACTTAATTCATGGTCAGGTGATGCTGCTTGGCCAATGAGCTGTCCTCCTGTTCTCAACCCATGTTATAACAAGCATTATGAAATGGGCAGAAACATTTTTGGCTCCTGATTGGCCAAGAGGTACTTTCAGCTGGGCTGTTATCCCAGTACAATGGCCCAGTTGAAAGTAGGTCGACAAAAATATGTTTAAAAAATAAATCCAATTTACTAAAAATGACTCATTTCATAATCACAATAAGGCATTCCAGGAGGTGCATTATGGTGGGCTAATGGCCCTTTTTGAGTAGTTGAAGCATTCAGCTTTGCCTCATGCTTCAACCCACCCAAGGTGGGCCTTTATCCCACCATAGTGCACCCCCTGTCATGCCTCATTGCTTAAATAAGTTGTGGAACTGACCAAAGAACAATTAAATAGTTATTAACTTAACAAAATAAAAGCATGGGGAATGACTGATACTGGAGAAGAGATATAGAATTAATGTGTGACTTCGTGCACTTGCATTATAGTGTATGGTTAGGGCTCATTGTGCATGGAATTCAAGCAGCTCAAAACTCTTGTGCGTATTCTAAAGTTGTTGTACAGTCGTACACATTCTGAAAACCTTATTGTGCATGTTCTGTCATTAGCTGTAGCTGTGATTCCCTCACACTGACTCCCGCCACCTGGTTTCACTTTCTCTACTCACTGTACCTCAGCGTTATTGTAACTGCAGTAAAATAATTAAAAAAAAAAAATAAAAAAGTCCTGCTAGCTGCATTTTCCTTTGCTTCAAATTTGAACATTTAATAATTGAAAAGTTCCTATTTCTACTAATTAAACAACTGTTACAATCAATATGTTGCTATGATTGCTATTACAGTAAACTAATTTATTTTTAAAACCATATACTATAGCAAATAAAAATATGGGTGCCCATACACAACTCACCTTGTGTTTCTATCTTGGGGCTGAGATACCAGCTTCGCTCTTGAGGTCCACACACTGGTATCTCAGTGGAGCAGCATTAAAATGATGCTGGTGGGATTTCTTCAACAACAGCACAGATGCTGCTTTTATACCTTTTGGTACTCAACATAAATTGGAAAATTCATGCAGCCAAAAATTATATTTTGGGAAAAACTATGGACTATTTGGTTTTACTGTTGCATGACTTGTGCTGTTTAGTTATTTCTGAATTCCTTTCTCTTCTCACTCCTTCAAAAGCCGTAGTTCCTGACCCTGTTCTGTTTGCATATCATTATTCATCAAAGTATGTGGATTATTCAGAATTATAAAAAGATAGGTAGGTTGACTAAAGTATATTCAAGAGAGCCCTGGGCTAACCTTTTCTATGCAGTTCTGACCACCCACTTCTTGGTACGCTCCTCCACCACTGCCCCCCCGCCCCGATGTCAGCTGGCATACGGAGGAGAAATCATGGACTTTTCATTGGTGGATGGTGATAGCCAGCAGTAATGTACTCCTCATGGTGCCTTAGCCCATTTTATTTCACATGCCATTCCTGTGATTTTTGAATATATCTCATTGTGGTTCTGTTTCAGATGCGGACCTGCAGATTGGCAAGCTGCATTGGGGCGACAGTGGGGTGTACTACTGCCTTGTTACCTCCTCCACCGACATCATTGGCAATAATGAGGACAGGATGGAGATCTTTGTGCTGGGTGAGTGATCAGTACCCTCAGGTCACAGTCTCCATCAGCACAAACAGAGACAGTGTTAGTGCTATGGTATGACTCTCTGCTTGTGTTTTATTGGGGGTAGTTTCAAATGTGGATAAAATTGCTGCACTTTGTCATTGCCTAAGTTTGCAAAATATGAAACATCTTTACATATATTCCACAATTTATGCAGATAGAAAAGTGCACAATCTCTACGTGAATAAATCAGATGTGTGGTACTGTAATTGCAAAACGTTTCTTTCCACTAACATGAAATTGCACGTTTTACCCCAGAGTAAATAGACTTAAACATGACAAAGTATCAGGATTATTCTGTTTTCAACAAATAAAAATGCCTGGGATTTATTGTACATGGCAGTGAAGTAAACTACAGAATTTGCTGCATATTTTTACAGAAATGTTTGCACAAATTTCACTGTCAGAAAAATACAATGTACACAGCCCTTTTAGTTTTGTCATGTGTGAGAACCTTTAGTAGATTGTTGCTATCTACAGGTGAGAAATGTGACAGTACAAAGGACAGGTGCCAGAGTGAAACAGGAAGTCATGGGTCTCCTCAACAGAGCAGTGACACTGCAGGGAAACATAAAGGAGCTGTTTCAGTAGCTTGGCAAACCTAGCCCTGGATATTACTGGCATACAGTACAGTAGTTACATTTCCAAGCCAGCAAAGCTTAAAGCAGCAGTACAAGATAAAAAAAAAAAAATCTGCACTTTTGCAACAGTGCTCTGTTGAGCATTTACGTGATAATCTTTCCCTGGCATTGTATTGTCACCCTGTAATTTACTCCATTGTCCTTTGTTTTTATTTACATTTCTGCCACCTGCCTTGTTGAAAGCAGCAGTACTAGATAGCAGCCGCCATATTTACTGTGGTGCTACAAAACTGGAAACTGATCACTTCCTGGTTACGTAGTAACATACTAACACACTAATTGCCAGCAGATTAGACCTTACGGTCTATCGAGTCTGCTTGAACCTCAGATCCCTAGTTGGGTACCGAGGCCCTCCCCACCTTGTGTTCCAGAAACCCCTATCATCCATCCCCACCCCCCTCCGGGGCCAGGCCATCATCTGATACATCCACTTTCTGTGTCTGTTCCACGCTGTCTTGAAGCCCTCCACTGTGGATCTCTGAACCAGCTCGCCAGGCAGCACGTTCCAAGGATCCACCACCCTCTCAGTGAAAAACCTCCTCCTCATTTCCCCTCACCTTCCACCTTCCAACTTCAAACCATGCCTCTGGTGATACCTCCCTGCTTTAGTCTAAAGATCCTCCTCGTGTTTTACCCTATTTATTTCCCTTGAGGTACTTGAAGACCTCAATCATGTCCCCCTGTCCTCTCTCTCCAGTGAAAAACAGGCAGAGCCTCAAGTCTGTCCTCACACAGCCAGATCCCTAGTCCTCGTATCATCTTAGTTGCCCTCCTCTGTAACCTCTCCAGGAGCTGTATGTCCCTCTTCAAGTGTGGTATCCAGTACTGTACACAGTACTCAAGGTGTGGTCTAACCAATCCATTGTACAGCGGCAGACTCACTTCCCTGCTCCTAGAGGTGATCCCGCTTATGATGCATCCCAACATCCTGTTTTCTTTGCTAGCCGCTCTCCTGCACTGCTCGGAGTTATTCATACATGCATCCACCATGACCCCCTAGGTCTTTTTCCCCTGTTGAGGCCTCCAGCGCCTCCCCTCCCAGGTTGTACCTGTGTTTAGGGTTTCCCTGCCCAAGATGTAACACCTTGCACTTGGTGATATTGAAATTTAATTTCCATGTGTGAGCTCACCTTTCCATGGTGTCCAGGTCCCATTGCAGGGCCAACCTCCCCTCTTCCACCTCAACTACTCCTCCCATCTTGGAGTCATCAGCAAAGAGACTCATTTCACACCCTATACCCTCCCTGATGTCCAAAATATATGCATTAAACAGGATTAGACCCAGGACCGAGCCCTGCAGTACCCCACTACCGACCTCTCTAGGGTTCGAGAGCTCCCCACCGACCACTGCTCTATGAGTGCATCCAGCTAGCCAGTTTTCAATCCATCTGACCATCAAAGGGCCTACACCCAACCCCGTCAGTTTCTCCACCAGACCATTGTGGGGGACAGAGTCAAACACCTTGCTGAAGTCCAAGAATAATACATCCATGGGCTTTCCCCTGTCCAGTTCTGATGTTACCCATTCATAGAACTCCACAAGATTGGTTTGACACGATCTACCTGGCACAAACCCATGTTGCCGACTATCCAGACCTCCCACCTCCTCCAAGTACACCTCCAATCATTCCTTTAGTTATACTCTCCATTAATTTTCCCACCACCGAGGTCAAACTGATGGGTCTGTAGTTATCTGGTACTTCCTTCGACCCCCTTTATGGATTGGCACCACATGTGCCTCTCGCCAATCCCTAGGTACCCTCCCTGTCTCAAGTGACCCATTGAAGAGCTCCACCAGGGGGGCAGCCAGTAGGTCCTCCAGTTCCCATAGTACTCTTGGATGAATGCCATCCGGCCCAGGAGATTTATCTTTCTTTAGACCCTTAAAGGCTAACCACGCCCTTTTGGTGGAGATAGCATCATCCGCCCCCTCCACCTTACTGGCCTTTTTATCCTTATCCTGATGTGACACCCCTGGGGTACCTCTTCCTCCCTCTTGTTCCATTTCTGCTGCTCCCCTGATCCCACTCACTACCACTTCTATCCCCATCATGCCTTGCTTTGTAGATATCACATCCCCCTCCCTAGTGAACACAGCGGAGAAGTACTCATTTAATACCTCTGCCTGGTCCCTCGCCTCTTCCACCCACCCTCCTTCTGATCTCAACCTGCCGAGATGGCCCTTAGTTTTTCTCTTCTCCCCAATGTACCAGAAGAACCCCTTTTCCCCTCCCCGTATCCCCTGTGCAAGCCGCTGCCCTTTACTGGACTTTGCCCCCCACACCATCCGGGTGACTTTTCTAGATGCAAGATGGTACATTTCCTTTTCCCAATCCCATGTCATTGTTTTATATTTTTTGTAGGCAGCCTTCTTTTCTCTGACCGCTACCTGAACCTCACTGGACCACCAGCATGGTTTATGTGACCTTGCTCCCCTATGCTTCACCTTAGAACAGGTCCTGACTGCCTCTTGAAGTCCCGGTTTTATGACCTCCCATCTCTTTTCCACATTTGTCATTGTTGTAATCCCCTTCAAGTGATCCTTGAGAATATTTCCCATGCCCACAAAGTCTGCCTCCTGAAGTCCACTGCCAGTGTCCTTGATCTCTCCCCCCTCCCCCATGCTTATTTGAAACCAGACAGTATTGTGGTTGCTCCCAGTCAGGGGATCCTCTACAACCAGGTCCCTTACCAGATCCCCATCCGCCAGAACCATGTCCAGGACATGCCCCTCCCTTGTGGGCTCCATCACGCTGTGTTAAGAACACATCCTGAAGCTGTCCAGCAGCCTCTGCTCCTGGCCACCTTAGAGGACATGGTTCCCAGTTTGTACCTGGCATATTAGGTCCCCCTCAACACCACTCCTTCCTTTGGTCCACACTGGACAATGATGTTGTCCAGAAAACCATCCTCCAGAACATCACCCATCCCGGGTATATACTACACACCCAGCTTGACCTTACCTCCTGCCGGTGTTTGTAAGGTGACTCATAAGGCCTCCACATTTCCCTCTGCCTCTTCTACCCTAGCAATTTCTATGTCATCTCTAATGAACATAGCCACTCCATTCCCTCTGCCCTTCTTTCTATCCTTCCTAAGCATAGTGTACCCCTACACGTTTAGGTCCCAGTCATGGTTTTTCTTGGCCCACGTTTCCGTGACCGCCGCCACATAGTACTGCTGCTTTAAAGAGCAACTCCCTATTATAATAACAACACAAGATTTACACCAATTATGTTTTAACTTCATTGTTTTCTAGTTGTTTTTTATTTACTTTTTTACTTTCCCCTGCTGTTGGTCTACTAAATTATATAGATAATGCAGCAATTATTTCACTGAGTCTTTCAAAATGTAGCTAACGCTCCCCTACTACCACACAATTGCTGTTTATGACATCACAGTCTGTTGTTATGGTGAGCACTATGATGTCATAAACAAAGGCACAGTGAGGTTAACAGGGGAGAGGCAAATGTTTTCAAAATTTTTCTATACAGACTTTTTAGCTGGACAACTAAGATGTCCTGTAAATCATGGAAAAGAACACTGAAAATAAAAAAAGTATTCTCTAGTAAATTGTAACAGATAAGTCGAGGATCCCGTGGAAGCCCCACTGGACCATGTGATCAACCAGTCGAGATTTTTCTTACATTGGCTGACCGGCTGTTAGAGGGAATTGAGAAGGAGTCATTGATCTCACAGTAAAGCTACCAACTTTCTGAGGTCTAAAACTGGGACAGTTCATCCTAATCATGATCCGGCCCCCTCCCCCACCGTGCCACTCCCATGGACACCGCTGCAGTCAACGCTGTGCACAATCAGTTAAATTTTCTGCTTGCTCTGGCCATGCCACCCTTCAAGTAACACCAGTAGCAAACATTCAGATTAAAACAATACATCATTCTGCTGCAGCAAGTTCCAAACCATAATGTACAGAAAGTTCATTAGAAGCAAACCTGCATTAAATTGTGACCAGACATTCGAGCTGCATGTATTGCTCCTCCTGACAGTCCCATCCAACCCGCTTACACTCACCTCATTTGCTGAGCAAACTTCACTTCAGTGACTCCCACCACCACACCAGATTGTTTTCACACACTTCTCTACAGCTGATCAGGTTCAGGTACCTTAGTTCCCTGCTGCCAGTCTCTTCTCTGTCGGGAGTCCCTCTAAGTTGCTGGCAGGCAGACGTCCACATGTGTTTGTTTGCACTACTACCCATTCTAATCCAACAGGAAGGAACATGCTTTACTGTGCTCCCACTGACATGTTTGCAGTGCAACATAGGAGCAGGGATTGAAGTTGCAAACTGCTGTCCAGCCCGAGCAGTGCCACAGTAGTGCTGAAATAACTGTCACTCACAGATTAGCAGTCAGTAAAAAAAAGGGGGACAAAACTGGGACAAGTAAGCAAAAACTGGGACAAAAGTGACATTTTGCAAAACTTGTGGGGACACTGGGACATGCTGCCTAAATTAGGAACTGTCCTGGGAAAATAGGGACAGTTGGTAGCTTTATCTCACAGACTAGGGTGCTCTCTGTCATCACCCAGAAAGAATAATGATCAGTACCCCAGGCCAAGTTACCCTGAGACTGAGAGCTGCCTTCACTGGCGGTTGTGACTCATGGAGACACATGTTGACATTGGTCCATGGATTGACAGTTGATACGCCACTTGTGATCTTGCTTGACTGGGAGGCATTGTTATTGATGCCCCTTAACCTCCTCATCGGGTGAGGAGAGACATCAATGGCATATGCATCAGTGCTGTGAAGAGCTCCTTTGGCAGTCATGGACCATTGCAGGGAGGGTCAGGGTTCTGCTCCCAGGGCTGCTGATCCCCTGGCCTCCTCCGTTGGTCCATTAGACTCAGCAGACTAAGGCATCTGCTTCTCCTCTACTTGGGGTGGAGCCCCCTTCACTGCAACCACAGTTTGGGGCATCTATCAAGGAGTCTCACCCTGCCTGCAGTTTGCCAGACCATTTGTCTATGGAGATCACCGAGGAGGAAGGTCCTCGGGTGATTCATGGTGAAAGGAGGTCCAGTGCAGTCTTCGAAGACTTATCTGACTGGGAGACCAAGTTGTTGATACCTTCGACCAGGACTCAGCAGTTCAACCATGACTCCTCAGATGGTTGATCTGCCACATTGGGGCAGACCTCCTTTGGAGCTTTATGTTGGAGTCCATCAATGTGCCCTTGGAGCCAGTGCAGAAACGGGCTAATTCCCCTTTCACTGATATGCTGGATAAGGACGAGTCCTTGGGGATCACCTTCTCTTTGGCTGAAGCCATTTTGGGACCGGTCCTGGAGCTTTGACAGCACCCAGCATCCTGCCTGGCACCCCCAACCTGGATAGTCCACAAGTAAGCAGTACCCACAGGCACCCTTTTGAGTTTCTCGGACCACCCCATGGCCAAGGGTTTGGTCTTGGATTTGGCCTTCTGCAAGTCGAAGGGCCAGGTAAATGTGGGCAAATGTTCTGACAAGGAGTCCAAGAAGTTGGAACACACAGCCCAAAAATGTGTATGCAGGTGCCTCCCTAGGACTCAGGCAGGCCAGCTACTCAGTTATGATGGCTAACTTTGGCTATTCCTTTTTTGGGATCATTGGGCTTCTCCTCCCTCTGCTTCCCGCTGATAAGCAGCAGACAGACCAGTATTTGTACACATGAGTTGTATCTTGATTAAAAGAATCATCCTTCCAAGTGATGATTCTCACTTTATTTTTCATATTTTTAGTTGTTTACTATTTGCACCACTGTGCACATCACAGCAAAGAGTTTACTTGTTGCCAAGGTTTTTTTTTTTTCTGTCAGCTTTTTTGTCAATGGCAGTTACATGCTGTTAACAACAGTGTTTTATTCCAGACCATAGCTCTCTTTTGTTTCTGTGGCTTCCTGGCCCTTTGATCTTTTTTTTTTTTTTAAGTGCTGCTTTTGTTTGAGTTTTGTTGTACTACAAAAAGCTGGTTGGAAATAAAAAGGAAAATTGAAAAGACAGAACCAGCTGTGGCCACAAACATTCCAAATAATCCTTCTGACACTTCCTTTTCTTTTTTGTTCCATAATTCCATTTCACAACCATTTTTCTTGTTTGGGACTTGTTGCGTATGACAGCAGGAGAAAAACGGGGCTTCAATTAGAGAGTGCCCAAGAAATTTCTTTTCTGCTTGAGCTGCTGTTACCATGGTTACCATTCCGCTGAACAAGGGTCTGCAGGTTGAATATTGCTGTTAACCGATGTGATTAAACTGGGAGGAGGGGTAGAAAGGCAGGCACTGATAAACTTTAGGCACAGTGGTTTGTTGGGATTTTTCTTCTCCCAGTTTGGTATGTGGCCTGAGGCAGAGAGAGAAGGACCAAAGCCGCTTGACCTGGGATCAAAACAAAAATGATCGTGTGAGCACCTAATAACATGCACCGAAACATACATTTTGGAGACTAGCCTTCTAATCACTTGGTTTCTGTGAACATCCTGATGTTTCTGAGAGGGAGTCACTGATACCTAACTGATCTGCATGGAAGGGGTAAGGGTGAGGGCTTTCCAATGTAGGTGGGGTGGGGGGCATATGATAGCACATTTTTAGGTACAAAAAGCCTGTGTGTGAACTGAAAAAGAGATCTGAACAGTGGCTGAACACAGCGTTCTTCTCTTTCTTCTGTAAGTTGTTTTCAAGCGTGGCTATTTATTATAAAAATGCTGACCAGCTGAATACCTCCCACCAATAGTGGCTTGCTGCTTTATTTCCCATGTCTCCTTGCATTCCAGTAATGAGCTTAGAAAAACAATCCCAGGAGCAGAAAAGAACAAAACATTCTGAACTATCCAATCACACTCATTGTGCCAAGTTCCCAGGACGATATTAGGGGATAGCACTGGATTTGCAATGTCCCATGTATGGTGCAGGGCATTACTGGGGTGAAACATATTCTATCACACTTTGAGGCGGTAACTTTTTTGTTGACATCCATTAGTAGTTTGTAGTATATATAATTGTAGAATTTATGAAATATTAATGCTGACATCGAGGCATCTCGTACATTGTTTAAGAGTGTTGTGTCATTTGCCTTTTGGGTACCAGAACCCCTCACCCTCAGTTTACAGTCCTCACATCCAAAGGGCGTGTGCAGCGACCTTCCTGAAGAGTGTAGAGATACCGTGATGTCTGTATTTACATATAAATAGATGGTCTTGGGCAGGGTGGTTTCTAATATCTGTATAATAGTTTTTGCCATTTTGCAGGAAAAGGCTGCCACAAATGTGGCAGTTCTGTCGTAACCAGCTGACTGCCACACAGAAATTACCTGCAAGAGTAAAATGCTTGAAAATGGTGTCACACAAGCTAGAGCCTGTGTCTTTTCATGGGCCTTTCTAACATCCAGTTCTGGGTATGTACACTAAGGACACGTGGAATGCTGTTAGTATGTGACCTCTGTCTGGATACAGAGCTTTCATCTGTAAAGGTCGCTTCAGCCCCCAGAGGGCCGACAGCATCACTTTAGCAGTGAACATAGTTACGAAGAATAAAGCAGTACCATTACACTGTACTGAAAAAAGCTAGGCCATTCTGGGTACCATGGGTTAAAATGGAATTCCACCCCCCCCCTTCAGAATTTCGGAAGAGTTCCTGCTTCTCTTTTCACTTCTCCACTGAATACCATAGCAGAGTTCCACCTCATAGAGATGACAGACCCCATTTCTACAAATTAAATGTAGAGATCATATTGTCTCTCCTGAAAATGTCAGATTTAATCACTGCCTTTTGCACAAAGGCTGGGGAAACACTTCTCATAAATGGTGATCCAGGTTCATGCCCCAAATCTGGAATGCTAGCTAATGCCCACAGGAGAACTGACCATCCCCGCTGCTAGTCTCCTCCTCAGAGAGTGAGTGAGGGATCCACAGCAGCATCTTCCCTGGTCCAGCAGGAAAGGGAGGTGTTAGGGGACTTGGTGGGTGGGGTTTTGCAACTCCACCTGGGGAAGGAGAACAAGAAAAAATGGACAGGGCTCCAGGAAGATGACATCCCTTCTGGCTGCCCACCTCCTCTAACGTGTGGCCAAGACATCTGGGGCCAGATTCACAACTTCCCCCGGTGCAAACCCAGTATGTGCAATGCAATCTGGGTTTTGTGCTGAGCTGGTATTCACAAAAGCCCAGTTTGTGCACGCAAACTGGGTTTGCACCGGGGCAAAGGTTTGAGGGGGCTGCAGTGCTGATAAGGGGGAGGGGACCTGCATATTGGCGCTGACCAATTCACATAGCATTTGCTCCATGCAAGGACCTCTTGAGTGGTCCCCTTGCATGGAGCAAATATCCCGACAGAGACCTGGTGTTATCCCACGCAACTCTAGTGGCTGGCGGAAGTACTGCAGCACCCCCCCCCCATCTCTAATTGCTGGCCCGAGACATAAAAATGCAGCCTCCTTGGTGGTCTAGTGTCCCTCCCCCAGGCTGATCACCGTCCCGGTGATAAGACAAATAACCCTGGTAGTCAAGTGGTCCATCCTCTCTCCCCCTATCTCCAATCGCTGTCATGGTATTGTAAATTTATGTCCCTGTCAGTCTAGTGGTCTCTCCCCCCTCACCTGTTCTATGATTGCCATCTTGATGTAGTGAAAGTATGTCACAAGAAAGGCTAGTGGTACCCCCCCAGTCTCCAATCGCTGGCCTGTCATAGTCAAATTCTTTCCTTGGCAGTCTAGTTGTCCCTCGCCCCTCCCCCATGCACTGATAGCCATCCCGTTGTAGTATAATTATTTTCCTGGTAGTCTAGTGGTTCCCCCCACCCTATCCCTGATCCCACCCTGCCACAAGTTGAAGAAGTACCCTGGTGACTAGGAGTCCCTCCCCCCACCCAATATGTGAAAAAAGTGCCCCTGGCATCCAGTTATCCCCATCCCAATCCCTGCAAAAGTCGTATGGCAACATTTACCCTGGTGGTCCAGTGGCCCTTAACCCGATCCTGTATAAGTGATGTAACCCTTACCCTGGTGATCTAGTGGATCCCCCCACTCCTACACTGGCAGGTAGTGACCCATGCAACTCCCCATCATTACTCCCAGCCAGTGATCACATAGCCTTCTCCTGCTTCATGGCATAGCCACACTGAGCCTCATTAACATTGATTGACAGCTGCTGTCAGTGAATGTCAGTGAACGTATTGTATACAGTACACGCCTCATTGGGAACTCAGTTGGTGGCCAAAGTGGTGGTGGGAGAGGAGGGCTGTGCTGGAATACAAGCTGGGGCTGTGATGGGGAGGAGTGGGGTGGGATCACTACCTGCCAGGGCAGGTGGTGGGGGTCCATTAGACCAGCAGGGCATGAGTTACATCACTTTACAGGGGACTGGGCTAGGAGGGGGCCACTGACCACCAAGGTAAAGTTACATATGACTTTGCAGGGGATCGATGGGCAAGGCAAGGCAAATTCTATTTGTATGGTGCCCATTCCCAGAGGCTCTGGGCACCTCACAGAAATTACAATTAATAAATAATATCAAAAAGAAAAAATTACAAAACAGTACAATCACATCATATAGAAAAACTAAAATATAAAACTCTTAAATACTGATAAAAAAGAGAAATTGAAACATAGGGACATAGCAAAATGTCCTAATTCAGCAAGGGACATATGTATTTTTACTACATCAGGCCAGTGGTCGGAGAATGGAAGAGGGGGGAGGGACCACTAGACTGTGAGGGACATATGTTATTATCAACGGGATGGCGGTTGGGGGGGTACACTGGACACCTGGGGCACTTTTTTTCATATATTGGGTGAGAGATTGGGCCTGGGGGAGGGACTGTTAGCCACCAGGGTACTTCTTCAGCTTGTGGCAGGGTGGGATCGGGGATGGAGTGGGGGGGACCACTAGACTACCAGGGAAATAATTATACTATAACAGGACAGCGATAGGTGCACGGGGGAGAGGGGAGGGACCACTAGCCTGCCAGGGACACAGTTTCACTACTTCGGGACAGCGATCAGAGAATGGGATGAGGAGGGACCACTACACTGCCAGGGACATATTTTTACTATATCAGGCTAGTGGTGGGAGAACGGGAGAGGGGGGAGGGACCACTAGACTATGGGGAGGGACCACTAGGCTACGAGGGACATATGTTATTATCACCGGGACAGTGGTTGGCAAACGGGGGAAGGGGGAGGGACCACTAGACTACCAGAGAATATTTTTTATTATAAGGGGACAGCAATCGGTGATCAAGGACAGAGAGGGACCACTAGACCACCAGGGCATTTCTTTATTTTGTATCGGGCAGTGATTGGCAGTTGTTGGGCACTAGCCCACCAGGGACTGCTACTGTGTTGGGCAAGGGTGGGGGGCATACTAGGACACCCGCAGCCTAGGCAAATGGGCCCATAATGGGCATGTAATTGGCCATCTAGCACCTTGCATGCCCACTAGGCTCATTTACATGGCTGCTTTTGTGAATCAGAAATAATGCCCCTGCACTGTTCCTTGCTGGCCCATGCTGCTGGCTGCATGACGGGGCGGTGCTACTGGGGTAGTACTAGCGGTATTGAGGTTACCGCTGACTGGGACCACCCCTATTCACAGTCAGATAGCGAGGAGCACCATCTGACTGTGAACATAAATTTTTGGCACCTGGGCAACTGCAAAGCACAGGGCAAAATTTTGCATTCCACTTTGTGATTTTTTTTTTAATCTATATAGATTTATATCGGCTTTTTTCCCTGTTTTTTCCCTGTCCCTGTGCCCCAGGTATGTACGCATGTGGAGGCACATGCACGCC
This sequence comes from Neoceratodus forsteri, assembly GCA_016271365.2. Taxonomy (NCBI): domain Eukaryota; kingdom Metazoa; phylum Chordata; order Ceratodontiformes; family Ceratodontidae; genus Neoceratodus; species Neoceratodus forsteri. The sequence continues at coordinate 1,297,825,754 of CM057459.1, read as the reverse complement.
GCGCCACACCCTGGGGTGCTGTCCTGCTATACTGCTGCCTACGCTACCTACCAGACCTCCAACCAGTGAGAGTAGAACTACGGGGGGGGGGCCATGACCACCCCAGGAGAGGAGAGCTGCCTTCAGCTGCTCAGTCCTGCTCCCCCCTGTGCCAGTTCTCCAACAACCTGAGATCGTGTTCCTGAACCAGGGTCGCCGGGCACGGCGCAAGGTAAGGCTTCCAGTGCCTCAACCCTTAGCGCCACTGGGCCAGCTCCACTTTTTGATTTTTAGGGAAACTGGCACCTGACCTCTGTGGAAAAAGTGCAAACAGTGGGCCCTCGCAGAGGGATCAAGCTATGGGGATCACGGGTGAGAGATGAAGACCACAAGAGTGCCACAGGTTATGACTAGAGACTTACAAAGAGATCAGTGGCAGCCGCCTGTGGGTTAAAGGAGTTTTTTCACAGGTGAGAGGAATACAAAATAGAGTTAGAGTTACTTATAAAAAAAAAATCAGTGCCATAAGAGATGAAAAAATATCAGTGCCATAAGACATAAAGTGACACCATTCAAACCATCAGAAAAATAGCAGTGCTGGAAAAAGTGAAGTCACACCATTCAGACCAGAGCACCTCCCTGACTTCTTGGAGAAACCATCAGTGTATCAGCGATGATCTGTATAAAACTGGGTGCTTGTACCTGATCATACATTACTCTGAGAGTATCTACTGAGTAATAGGGAGAAAGAGGCGCACCAGCAAAGCAGCACCACCACAGCTGTGCCTAAGATCACGGTGGAAGACTGCCAACATCAGTTAGGGCTGTGCTGTACAAAAACCATTCAGCATAAATACACACACAAATAGTGGAATATTTCAAATACAAATATCACTGAAATATCTGGATTTATGTTAAGACCACTAAGTATTTTTATGTTGGCGCGCTTGCGCAGCCAACATCTTGCGGTAGTGCAGATTTGGAGGTGCAGTCACTGTTGGGCGAATGCAGGGCACGCATCAGTAGGTGCATCCCTCATTCCCCAATCAGCCTGCATGCCGGTGCACACCGTGCATACCTAATGTGGCCATGGGATCAAACAAAAGGTCCGCTGCAATGCGAGCTAAGCTCGTCATACGCAGTGGACCTCCCAACGTGCTTTCCCTGGTGGTGAAAAAAGAAAATTAACATGGCGGCATACTGCCGACTTCAGGGGTGCCCAATCCCCATGTTGGCATACCCTGGCCCAATGTATATGCCAACGGAGGAGCCCACTCCCCGCCGGCATAATGCATCCCCCTCATTTGTTATGTGCGGGGGTGTCCAATCCCCTCGGCTCTTGCCCCTCCATCGTTGTGTGCCGACGGGGTGCCAAACCCCATCGCCAGCATTCCCAGAAAACACTTAGGTGGCACGCGAGCCCACCCCAGCGTACAAAGCCCTGCAAAAAACCTGTCCCCGATGTTTATTTGTTTATATTTTTAACCTGTAAAAAGAAACTGCCCGTCATGGGGTCTCCCTGCCCCTCACGCCGCCTACCCACTGCACACCCTGCTCCCCACAACCCCCACCCCATACTTACTCTCCGAGTCCGATGCGATGATCTTCGTGGACCGGAAACACGCCTGCACTCTTCACAGCCAATCGCGAACTGAGGAAATGGCAGTAAGCTGTATAATGGAATAAATAATTTCTTTTTCAACTTCAATGCATATCTCAGGCATGTTTTGGAATTTTGGCACCAAATTTTCAACATGGGGTTTCTGGGACCCCTTCTCAGGAATTCTGGCACTGTCATGGTGTTAATCGGCCCCGAAAGGTGATTTCGCGGTCACTGCATGGAATCACCTTTCGGGACCGATTATCGAAATGACAGTGCCACTGTTCATGAGGGGGGCTCTCAAAAAGCCTATGTTGAAAATTTGTGGGAAAATTTAAAAAAATGGCTGTTTTACGAGCGAGCGTTGCGCTGTTTCCACTCTCGCTTGTAACTTCGTGAATTTGTAATATTCTCAGTCCAGATTTTCAAAACTGCCATTTTTTCACACCTCCTGATGAACAGTATAGCTGTCATTTTACATATCCTGGCCAAAATGTGTTTCCACACGTCCGGCGCAGAATAGCGCAGTCACTGTGCGAAATCACTTTTCGGGACAGTTTGAGGAAATGATGGTAACACTGTTCATGAGCAGAGGTCCTAAAATGCCTATGTTGAAAATTTGGTGCCGAAAGTGCATAAAATGACTGTGTTGCAAGCGTGCGTTGCGCAGTTTCCACGCACCTGTGTAACTTTGCAAATTTGCAATATTTCCATGCCAGATTTTCAACACTGGCATTTTTTCACACCTCCTTATGAACAGTACAACTGCCATTTTTTACATCCTGCCCAAAATGTGTTTCCGCACCTGTGGCGCACAATGGCGTGGTTGCGGTGGGAAATCAACTTTTGGGACAGATTAACAAAATCGCAGCACCACTGTTCATAAGGGGAGGTCCCAAAATGCCTATGTTACAATTGTGGCTAACAAACTCCCAAAAATAATTGGGTTACGGATGTGTGATGCGCAGTTTGTATGCATGCTCATTGCTTCACCAATATTTCATATTGTCACTCCATATTTTCAAAGTTGCCATTTTTTTACGCCTTCTCATGAACCATACAGTTGTCATTCTCCACATCCTGTCCAATAATGTGTTTTCATCCCTCTGTCGCCAAATGGCACAGCCGCTGTGTAAAACCATCTTTCAGCTAACAAAGTGATGGTGCCGCTTTTCATGAGGTGGCCTGACAAGCAGCCCATGTTGAAAATTGTGGAGTGAAACTACCACCACACGCCTACGGTGTTAGGGTTTCCAACTGTAGCACCCCACCTGGTACAGACTGACAGGCATCAGGGGTGTCACTTGGGATCATCGAATGTAATGCTCACGCCATTCCACCCCCCACCCTGCAGCTACTGACAGGCATCGTGGTGTGCCTTGCACTGTTAGGCCACAAAGTTCACCCCACGCTCCTATACTGCACCCACGTCAGCATATTTCCTTATGGAATGGGGTAAGTATAACGCCCAAAGACCCCAAACCACACCCCGACACTTGTCAGTGTCTACAGGGCAGGGTGAGGTGCAATGGCATGAGCGTTATAGCTGACGACCCAAAAGCACACCCCAATGCCTGTCGCTCTCTACAGGGTGGGGGTGGGGTTGGCATCACTTCAATACTTCACTGCCATTCCTATTATGCATCTCTAGCTCCGGCACTGCCAATGCCAACGTGACAACATTTGGCATTGACAAATGCTTGTTTAGACTATGGCTTAGGCTGGAGTGGCGCACACATATGATACTACTGCTCATAATGTGAGTGGGTATTTTATTGATAACTTCCAAGCCATTTGTCTTGTATCATCTTTAACAATAGAAACAAGTTTGAAGTGCAAAAAATATATAGTATGTATTGTTAGGAAACACAAAAGTTCAAACAAATGTAAGAGAGACATACAAATATGAAACATCCCTGTGCACAACCTTAATTTCATTAGCTGGGGAAGAAGCAGGTTTACGCCTCACAGAACCCCCCACATGATTTCCTGTAACAGGACTGCCTTCACAGTTAAATTCTTCAATAGGGATTATTTGAAAAAGCGACATCTGCAAACAGTAGTGCACAGCAAAATGTCTTTATTTCAAACCCCAGGAAATCTTACAGTATTCTGACAAATGCAGTATGGTCTCACCATAGGACTGCCCCAGAGCCGAAATGGTTAATAGAACCTATGCTAATAGTGGAATGTTAGACTCGGAGCTCGGTTTTCAAATCACTGTCCCTGGTTGTGCTTCCTGCAACCGTCAGATTCTTTACTCTGCTTGCCTCAGTAAGATGACTGCGGAGAGCTCTCCTTCACTCTAACTGAAGAGATTATTTTCTCGGTTTATTTTTAAGTCCGTTTACTTTATTTCGATTTTTGAAGCACTGTCCTTGGTTCACAGGTAGAATTAGTTAGATTATTGTAGTTTTGGTAAGTCTTTTTGATTCCTCCTTGGTTTTTCCAACCGGGAAGGACCCGATATTAATTTTTTCATTTATTAAGTTAAATTTATTGAGCCGGCCCGGTGGCGCTGAGGCTTGAGGCGCTGGAAGCCACACCTCGCCCCACGCCGGCGACCCGGGTTCAGAAATGGACTCCGGTCATCGGGAGTCGGCAGGGGGGAGGGAGAGGACTGCGAGAGGCTGCTGGCTGGTGAGCCCACCACCTCTGGAGTGACAGTCGGGTCTTCCGGATCATGGCTGCCACCCAGTGGATTCTGGGTGGTAGTGCCACTTCCGAGAGCCTGGGGCAAAAGGCCATGGGGATGGTGGGAGGAGCTGTTGACTGGAGCTGCGATGCTCGTGGGGACCTCCACCTGCACGTAGTCACTGCTTCCGGGGCTCCGGGGTTAGGAAGAGGGGGAAATACGGGGGTCCCCGCTCGATGAAGCCTCCGGGGCCAGCTCGGGAGTTCCACTGAGACGCACATAGTGCAGGCAAGTTCCCAAACGACCCCGAGTCTGGTAGGGTGGCTGAGACCTGCAGAGACCTGCTGAGGAGGATAAATAAAATCTGCAAAAAAAAAAAAGTTACATTTACTGTATAACGTCCGATAAGACGGATTTTGGTTAGTTTGAGTTACCGCGGTAATTCTTAGTTTAGTTTGGTTTTTAAAAAATGATAAATGTCACAGACCAAGAAGTGAACAGGCCCCACAGGTTTCTAACACTGTACAGAGTGTGGGGAACTGTTCACAAAGGTAGATCCTCATATTGTATGTGTGTTTTGCTTTGGGTTTGACTACCTCAATGAGGATTGCGAGATCTGTAAAAACTTCCCTCAGTCGACTCTTGAGAGGCGCTTAAAACGACTGCAGGAGAAGATGTCTGATAAGGCTGCTGAACCGGCTGCAGGCAAATCAATTTTTAGCCAGAAAGAACCAGAGGATCAGCCCTCTGCCAAGAGTGACGGTTCATCGGCTAAGAAGAGACCTGCTGACCCTGCCGCTAACCAGGCAGCCGCAGAAAAGCGAAAAAGAAAAAAAAAAAATTCAGCGGTTGAACCACAACTGAGTACCCTGGTTCCAACCGCTAAAAAAATAGCAAATGCTAGTAGAATAGTACAGTCATTTCAACCGGTAACCCCGGTTCAGCTTCTGAAGCGACCGTGTCTGGATCCTTCAAGTTCCACTTTGGTTCCCGGTTCCTTGGAACCGGAGTTGGACAGTTTTGTGGAGGAATATGATGACGATGCTGATGAGGATGAGGAAGAGGATTATGGTGAACCCATTGATTGAGATATTTCACCGGATCCTCATCGTTCTGACTCCCCTGATAAGGGAATCGAGGACTTTACCTCTCATTTTAAATTTGTGAAACAAGTGGCTCAGTCCCTGGACCTCCCACACAGGAATCAACTGATGAGGAGGAGGAACAGGACTATAAAGATATGATTGATGTTCAGGCTCCTAAAAGAGTGTTACTGCCCATCCATAAGTCCCTGAAGAAGTGGGTCATGAAAATCCTGCATACCCCAACTTCCATACCACCCGTTGATAGAAAGGTAGATAAGAAGTATTGGGTGACTAAGGGTGGGGCTGAGTTCCTTTTCGGCCATCCTAGCCATGAGGGTGTGGTACAGGCAGCAGCCTGTGATAAAGCAGGCATTCCCCTGGCATCACATCCTCCTGATAAAGATTCCAGAAAGCTGGATTGTATTGCAGAGAAGCAAAATCTGGGTTCTTCCCTGGCAATTAGGCAGTCTTCATACGTGGCCTATGTTGCCAGGTATCAAAGGACATGCCGGGACACTGTGCTGGAGATTACAAAATCTGTGCCAGCACCAATGGCAGCAGACCTGGAAGAAGCTGCTAAGGGGTATAGAGGCTTCCAAGGTTCAATTCAGGATGACAGTGGATAACAATGACACTGCAGCCAGGCAGATGGCTTCCGCAGTGTCTCTTAGGAGATTTGCTTGGCTGAGGACTACCAATCTTATCCAAGATACCCAGTCCAAAGCCATGGATTTCCCACGTGAGCCTTCATCCCTGTTCGGACAACAGACAGAAGCTTACACGAGGAAGATGGATGAATACAAAGCAGCATACCAAAGTGCTGCTGCTAAGGATAAGGCTCCTACCCCCCAAAAGCAGCATGCCAGGGGTCATGGGGTAGACCTTAGAGGCCATTCTTCCAGCCTCAAGCTTATCTACAATATAATCAGCAGAGATGCTATTTCAGAGGCAAGGGCAGGAGGGGAATTAACCAAACCAGCCTCAGCACCCAGTCAGCACCTCAAAATAAGCAGACACCCTGAGGGATCTGCTTGGGTCAACTCCCCAGTTTAAGTAGGGGGCAGGATGACCTACTACCTCCAGGAATGGCAATCCATCACCACAGACCAGTGGGTCCTAGAGGTAGTGGGTCAGGGCCTTGCACTCAGTTTCAAACTCAGACCAAGACTGAGGGCAAAAGTTTTTCAGCCTTCCTCCCCATCAGAGACTCTTATTGGAAAGGGAGGTGCTAAATCTACTCTCATTGGGAGCAGTGGAGCCAGTTCCCCTCTCACAGAGAGGAAAGGACTCTACATAAGATACTTCCTTACAACCAAGAAAACAGGGAAGTGACTACCCATACTGGATCTCAGACACCTAAACAGGCATTTACTGAAACCAAAATTCAAAATGGTTTCTTTAAACATGATTCTGCCAACCCTAAGGTAAAGGGACTGGCTGGCATCTCTAGACTTAAAAGATGCCTACTTCCATATCTTAATAAGGCAGTCCCACAGAAAATTCCTCAGATTCAGACTGCCATCAGGCCACTATCAGTTCAGGGCAATGCCTTTTGGCCTTACTTCTGCTCCAAGGGTGTTCACAAAATGCTTGGCTGTGGTTGTGGCACACATGCGAAGGCAGGGAGTGGCAGTTTTTCCGTACTTGGATGACTGGCTTTTAGTGGGGCAGTCTCCCCAGCAGGTCAAGCAGTCTCTGGGGTTGACACAGGAACTGTTACAGTCCCTAGGGTTCTTGATAAACCAGAAGAAGTCAGTGCTGCAACCAGTACAGCGCCTGGAGTTTATAGGAGCAGAACTAGATTCAGTCAGAGGAAGGGCCTTTCTTCCTCAGCTGAGGGCAGACACTCTGATACAGCTGGTGGGTTCTTTCAAGCCTCACAGCCTCAGGCCGGCCAGGCACTTTCTCCAGTTGTTAGGCCAAATGGCAGTCTCACCTGCCACAGAGTCAGGAGCAAGATTTCAGATGAGGGATATTCAATATCACCTCAAGCATTACTGGCACCAGAAAAGAGACAGGTTATCAAAGCTGGTGCCAGTCACGCACACATTCGTGCAGGCACTTCAGTGGTGGCAGGATCTGGAAAACCTCAGACAAGGAGTTCCATTACTCCAAGAGCAACCATCTCTGGTGCTCACTACAGATGCATCCCTACTAGGTTGGAGAGCACACCTAGGGGAGCATGCTGTCCACAGTAATTGGTTCAAACAGGAATCATTGCTGCACATCAACCTGTTGGAGCTCAGGGCAGTGTTCCTAGCACTTCAGACATTCGCCAGCATGCTGCAAGGAAAGGTGGTTCAGGTCAGGACAGACAACATGACTACTATGTACTACATCAACAAACAGGGAGGCACAAGTTCCACACCCCTGTGCACAGAAGCTATGAAAATATGGACCTTGGCCTATTCCCTGAACATTTTGCTGTCAGCAATCCACCTACCAGGGAAGGACAATGTGCTGGTAGATGCACTGAGCAGGATAAATCAGAACCATCACAAATGGTCCTTAAACAAGCAAGTACTGCAGTTGGTGTTCAAAAGGTGGGGCACTCCAGATGTAGACCTCGTTGCTTCCACTGACAAATACCAACTCCTTCAGTACTGTTGCAGTCCCCCACTGAAGGGCACAGTACCACTGGATGCATTGACCCTGAATTGGACAGGAAGTTCCTGTATGCCTTCCCTCCCTTCCCATTGTTACTGAGAGCCCAGAACAAGTTCAGATCCCAGCCAACCACAATGATCCTTATCGTTCCAGATTGGGCCAGACAACCATGGTACTCCCTGGTTCTGTTTCTATCGGTAGCCAAGCCAATCAACCTACCCAGGAGGCACAATCTGCTGACCTCGTCCCAGGGCAGGATCCTCTACCCCAGCCTTCGATCCCTCAGACTCAAAGCCTGGTTCTTGAGGAAATAGAGTATGCAAATCTGAATCTCTCAAAAGGGGTAATGGAAGTTCTTAGGGTATCCAGAAAACCTTCTATCAGAAAGATCTATACTTCAAAGTGGAAAAGATTTTCTTTCTGGTGCAGGAACAGAAACCTAGATCATACCCAGACTGGGTTATCAGTAGTCCTTGTCTATCTCACCCATCTTCACTCCCTAGGCCTCAGGACCTCTACTCTGAAGGTGCATCTGGCTGTGGTTTCTGCTTACCTGTCAGCAGGTTAAGCCATCCTCTTTGGCCTCTAATGCAGTGTTTTGAAAGTTTTTTAAGGGGCTACTGCATTTGCATCCTCCCCATAGAGTTCCTACCCCTGTGTGGGGCGTAAACATTTGCATAGCACAGCTTATGCAGCCCCCTTTCGAGCCTGTGTCATCAGCTGACCTTAAGTATTTGACTTGGAAGGCTGTGTTTTTAGTGGCCATTACTTCTGCCAGAAGGATTAGTGAGATTCAGGCTTTGTTTATGGAACCCAACTGTGTGGCTTTCCATAGGGACAAGGTGGTCCTCAGGACAAATAATACATTTCTTCCTAAGTCGGTATCTGACTTTCATATTATTCAGTCCATTACTCTGACAGTCTTCTTTACTGATCATTCCTCCTCAGGTGAGCATAGACTACATAGCTTGGATGTCAAGAGAGCTATTAGCTACTACCTAGAGCACATGAAAGGTCACAGAGGGGATAGAACCCAGCTCTTTCTGACCTATGGAGAGGTTGGCAAGGGTAAACCTGCCACAAAGACATCCATAGCAAGATGGATTGTGCCATGTATCCAGTTCTGTTATGGCAAAGTGGGTAAGCAACCCCCACAAGGCCTTAGGGCCCATTCTACTAGGGGGACTGCTGCATCATTAGCAGCTTCCAGGGACATCCCTCTTCTGGAAATCTGTAAGGCAGCTACCTGGAAAACAGTTCATACATTTACCAAGCACTACTGCCTGGACACCCAGGCTAGGAGTGATGCCAGGTTTGGCACAGCAGCTCTGCAGAGCCTGTTTCCTAAATAGGTCCTCTGCCCGCCTCCAAAGGCACTACTTGGGTAGTCTGCATTCATCAGAATACAGTAAGATTTTCTGGGTTTAAAGAAAACATTACTTACCATAGTAATCTTGTTTCTTCTAAGGGAATCTTACTGTATTCTGAGCTCCCACCCTTCCTCCCCTGCTAGGACCTACAGGGCTCTGCTCACTCCTGTATCACTGATGTTGGAAACCTGTGGGTACCTATTAGTTTTTTGGGCATCTGTTGACTTGAGTCTTAGAGATGCCTCCTGTTGTCTGGAGTTTCTGTTCCCCTAATAGGGGTATTTAGGGGTAGTAAACTTAGTTTGAATAGTTAGTATTTAGCTTCTACATGCTTTGTAAGATTCTGACGGTTGCAGGAAGTGCAACCAGGGACAGTGATTTGAAAACCGAGCTCGAGCCTAACATTCCACTATTAGCATAGGTTCTATTAACCATTTCGGCTCTGGGCAGTCCTATGGTGAGACCATACTGCATTTGTCAGAATACAGTAAGATTCCCTTAGAAGAAACAAGATTATTATGGTAAATAATGTTTTCTTAGTGGAGATGTAGTCTTTTAACATGTCTGTAACTCATTGTATTCTACCATTACCCTCATAGCTCTATTTTTATTCATTTAAAAAGCACTCATTTAAAGAGGACACATTTTGGCATCATTTAAATAAGGCAGAAAGCAGCAGCATTTGTTAATTGGCAAAAAAAAATGTCATCATATAACATTTTTAGCAAGACAGTATTTCTTATTTCTTTTTAGGGAGGAAAAAATGGTTACATGGAACTGGCAGCCAGATTCCTTTCACTTCCCTATTCTGAGCCGTGCCGCCCATGTGCCGACATTCTCTAATGAAATGTCTCTCCATAGAAATCAATCAGGACATATTTTAATAGAATTTTTCAGACTTTAGATGGCTGTTTATTTTGAAATCAAAGCCATTACTGGACAAATGAGCCTTGTTTGTCGAGTTATGGTTTTCATTTTATTTTTCCATAGAGCTGTTTCTTCCCATGCTACCTTGATGGCCCCCCCAGCCCAGTCACCAATCATCCCCTGGACTTACCACAGAGACTCCAAAGATTTGCCCCTCCAACGCAGGAAATTTACTCATATGTAATATAATTAGATAGATAACAGCATTGTGTCTAGTCAGGCCAACAGTAATATGTTTAGTCAGCAGTCTGGTACCCATAAGGCATTATAACTGCTTAAAGTCTAAATTACAGTACCATTAGTACTCTCCTGAGTTCATAGGTGGGGTAGATAGGTTCAAACCCCAGAAAAGCTTTACTGTATTCTGACATGCAGTTAGCCTTCACCATTCAACTGCCCCAGAGCAAAATGAGTTATTAGCACCTGTGCTAACAATGGAACGTTGATAGGCTCGAGCTCGATTTTCAAACCACAGTCTCTGGTGCAGTCTATGCAACTGTCAGATTCTTTACTCCACCTGCCTAGTAAGATGCCTCAGAGACTTCTCCTTCAGCTTTCTTGAAGAAATGTATTTTTTCTCATTTTTTGAAGTTACCATTTTATTTCTTTTTGTTTTCGAAACACTGTCCTTGGTTTACAGGTAGACTAGTCCAGTTTTAGTGTTATCCTGGTAAGTTTTGCAGTTCCTTGTCAGTTCCTCGCAACTGGGAAGGAACTGGCCTTATTTGTTTTTTCTCATGTAAAGTTTATTAGTTTTTATTTCTGTTTTCTCTGTTGTCCAATTTCTCCTCTGGTTTAGTGGGAGATTGCGGCCACTCAGAATCGACCAGCTCAGCTTTTCCGAACGGTAGACAGACTGTGCAACCCAGCTTGTCTACAGGTTCGGAAAACTTTTTCGCAAATAGAGTGTGATGATCTTGCTCGATTCTTTGCGTGTAAGCTGGCCGACATTAGGGTGGTACTCCAGCTGGCACACTCTATGGGTGGTGCTGTGGATCGGGCCAAGGCCGCTACCCCTCGGCTTTCCTGTAGTACCTTTGACCGACTGGAGTTCATGGATGTCATGCGGCTTGTCCAAGGTGCTCACCCTACGTGCTGTAATTTGGATCCTGGACCAGCTTCCCTGATTTTGGGTTGTCTTGATTCTGTCAGTCCTGTCCTAGCATGGATAGTCTGGTGCTTCTTGGAAACAGGTGAGTTTCTTGGCTCCCTGAAGGAGGCGGTGGTAACACCACTCTTAAAGAAAGCTTCTTTGGACCCATACTGTCATGCAAACTACAGACCAATCTCTAACCTTCCCTTTCTAGGGAAGGTGATTGAAAAAGTAGTGGCTGTGCAGCTGGAGAACCATTTGACCATCCATGACATCTATGAACCCCTCCAGTCTGGATTTCGTAAGAGACATAGTAGTGAGACAGCGTTGGTTCGGGTGCTCAATGATCTCCCGATGGCTAGAGACCAGAAAAACTGTTCCATCTTGGTTCTTCTGGATCTCTCATCAGCGTTTGACACTGTGGACCATGGGGTGCTACTTGATCGCCTGAGGTTCATCTGTGGACTGTCAGGGACAGTCCTCAGGTGGTTTTCATCTTTCCACACTGGAAGAACTCAGAGAGTGGTATCTGCGGTTTATTCCTCGGACCCAGTTTCTCTGTCTTGTGGGGTTCCTCAGGGTTCAGTGTTGTCCCTCATGTTGTTTGCAGTGTACATGCTGCCCCTCGGAGACATTGTAAGAAGGTATGGGCTAAGGTTTCATTGCTATGCTGATGATACCCGGTTCTACCTATCTTTTGTACTTGACCAAGATAGAGCTGTCTCAGCTTTTAACAGCTGTCTCGCAAAAATTCAGGAGTGGATGGATTCCAGCTGGCTAAAGTTGAACTTAGATAAGACCGAGGTGTTGGTTGTAGATCCGGCTTGCCAGATAAGGGGGTCAGGAGTGGGTTTGCCCTCTGGGCTTTTTCTTGGGGGCGTCTCTCTCTCGTCCTCTGAATAGGTGCGAAACCTGGGGGCAATTGTCGACAAGGGGCTGACTCTGCATTCGCAGGTGTCAGCCGTTGTCAAATTCTCTTTTTACTATCTGAGGAATATCTCCAGGGTTAAACACCTTGTTCCGTCCAATGACCTTCCTATGCTGGTTCACGCCTTTGTGTCCTCGTGCCTGGATTACTGCAACTCCCTTTACCTAGGGTTACCTGGGGTGGAAATCCACCGCTTGCAGCTAGTGCAGAATGCTGCGGCCCGGCTTTTGACAGGAACTTCTAGATCCTCTCATATTACACCGGTGTTGCGTGGACTGCACTGGCTGCCAGTGCAGTGGCAGATCACCTTTAAAGTCAGTCTTTTGACCTTTAAAGCCCTACACAGACTTGGCCCAGATTACCTGAAAGAGCTTCTGGTTCCCTACTGCCCGGTACGATTGCTTTGTTCAGCCAAAGAGGGGTTGCTAGAGAGCCTGAGGTTTGTTTGAAATCTTCTGGGGCCTGTGCATTTATGCATGTGGCCCCGACCCTCTGAAATTCTCTACCCTGCCGGTTACGGGAGTGCACAACCGTGGAGGGATTCAAACAATCCTTAAAAACATATCTGTGGGCTCAGGCCTTTGGTGAAGGTTGACTTTGTAAAGGCTTACTCTATTTTATTTATTTTAGAATGTTATGATCTGATAACTCGTGTTTTAAAATTTTTTAGGCGCCTTGACATTTTTGAAAGGCACCCTAAAAAATAAACTTATTATTATTATTATTAAACCCTGAAAACTTTTGTTTATTAGTGATTGTACTGTGTTTGCACACAGAACCCCCCACAAATTGTACTGGTTTTAGGTTACGTCACAGAAGTCTAAAAGGAGAACTGGCCCTACTGGTTTCCAACATTGCACTGAGAGTGGTGAACTGTTTGCCAAGGCTGACTCACACTTAATATGTGTCCTCTGTTTAAGGTCTGACCACCTGAACAAAGAGTGTGAGATTTGTAAGAACTTTCCTCAGTCTACGCTTGATAGGCATTTGAACTGACTGAGAGAAAAAATGTCCAATAAAGTTGCTAGCAGGCTTCAGGACATGCAGTTCCTCCTCCTAACAAAGATAAACCAAAGAAACCGGAGGGTAAGCCCTCTGACAAGGGCGAAACTTCCTCAGGGAGAAAAAGGAGTGCAGAACCGGCCGCTGAACCACCCGCTGCCACTAAGAGGAAAAGAAGGAAAAGCATACAGTGAAAGAACTGCAACCAAAGGTACTGGCGGTTCCGACCGCTGAGGAAATCGCAGACGTGATTAGAGTTATTCAGTTGCTGCAGCCCAGTGCTCTGATTACAGTTCCTCAACAAGTGCTGCTACAGCCCCAGTTCAAATACCAGATTTTTCAGCAGTTCCTGGTTCGTTTGAACAGGATCCCTATTACGAGCATGATGAGGAGGAGGAAGAAGAGGAGTTTGGGAAACCCATTAAACCAGAGGTTTCATCAGACAGAGAGGAGTTTGAGTCTCCTCCTAAACATCCTGAGGACTATTCCTCCCATTTTTCTTTTACGAAAAAAGTGGCAGAAACCCTGGACCTCCCCACTTGAGACTACTGAGGAGGAGGAGGAGGAGGAGGAACCAGACTACATGGAGATAATGGATGTGCCAGCTACAAAAAGATTGCATCTCCCTATCCATAAGTGTCTGAAAAGGCAAGCCTCTAAGATTTTACAGAATCCCACTTCTGTCCCTCCTGTGTACAAGAAGAAGGAAAGAAAATACCTGGTGGCTTAAGGTGGGGCTGAATTCCTCCTCAGTCACCCCAGCCATGAGGGGGTAATAAGGGTAGCTGCCTATGATAAAGCAGGTATACCCCTGTCATCCCACTCTCCTGATAAAGACTCCAAAAGGATGGACTCCATGGCCAAGAAGGCTTATTTAGGAACTTCCTTGGCTATCAGGCAAGCCTCTTATATGGCTTATATTTCCAGATATCAGAAAAACCTCTGGAACTCTGTGACAGAGATGGCTAAGTCAGCTCCTTCCTCACTGGCAGCTGATCTTATGGAAACTGCAAAATGTGGCATTGAAGCATCCAAGTATCAATTCCACATGGCAGTGGATTCTAATGACAGTGTTGCCAGGGTAATGGCAACCTTAGTGTCCCTGAGGAGGTTTGCCTGGCTCAGGGCTACTAATACAGACTAAGGCCCTGGACTTTCTGTGTGGGCTAACCTCTTTGTTTGGTGAACAGACAGAGACCTACATGAAGAAGATGGATGAATACAAGGTGGCTTACAAGAGTGCTTCTGCCAGGGGAAAAGCATCCACACCCCAAAGCACCAGAGTAGGGGAGGTAGGGGAAGGCCCTATTCTAGACCTTTTTACCAGACCCAGGCTTTCCCAGCATACCAGCAGCAGAGAGGGTACTTTAGAAGTGGGGTAGAAGGGGCAGCAGCAGTCGGGCTGGCCCCTGTCCCCAGCCCAGTGCACAAGCAAAACAGAGCCCCTGATATGCATGTTAGGGTCACCTCCCCAGTCCCAGTAGGGGGCAGGCTAGCTTACTGCTTCCAGGCATGGCAAGCACAGACAAATGGGTCCTGGAGGTAGTAAGCCAGGGCCTTGCCATCAGCTTCAAGGTCGTACCAAGGTTAAGAGCAAGGCTATTCAGACCTGCCACCCTAACAGAAAGGGTATTGCTAGAATCAGAAGTAGCCAACCTTCTGCTCGAGAAGGCAGTAGAACCTGTTCCCTAGCTCAGAGGGAAAAGGGTTGTACTCAAGGTACTTCCTAACACTAAAAAAAACTGGGGAGTGGCAACCTATACTAGATCTCAGACACTGGAACAGGCACCTTATAAAGCCAAAGTTCAAGATGGTCACTTTGCCAACTGTTCTCCCCATACTCAGGCAGGGAGACTGGTTGGCATCACTAGACCTCAAAGATGCGTACTTTCACATCCCTATCAGGCAATCCCACAGAAAGTATCTCAGATTCAGATTGCCATCAGTCCATTACCGGTTCAGAGCCCTGCCCTTCAGCTTGACCTCTGCCCCAAGAGTGTTCACAGAGTGCCTGGCAGTAGCAGTGGCACACTAGAGAAGGCAAGGGGTGACTGTGTTCCCTTACCTAGATGACTGGCTAGTCGTGGGACAGTCCCCTCAGCAGGTCAGGGATGCTCTAACCCTTACACAGGATACCCTGCAGTTTCTGGGATTCCTAATAAATGAGAAAAAGTCAGTCTTGCTGCTGGTTCAGCACCTGGAGTTCATAGGAGTAGAGCTGGACACTCTACAGGGAAAGGCATTCCTCCCTCAGGGAAGGGTGGACAGTCTGGTGCAACTAGCAAGCTCTTTCTATCTGCACACCCCCAGGCCAGCAAGACATTTCCTGCAACTGTTGGGTCACATGGCAGCCTCTACAGCAACAGTGCCAGGAACCAGGTTCCAAATGAGAGACATACAGTTTCACCTGAGGTCTTACTGGTCACAGAAAAAGGACTCCCTGTCAAAACTAGTACCAGTCAAAGGAACTCTCTGTCAAGCATTCCAGTGGTGGCAGGAAAGGGACAACCTCAGAGAAGGTGTGCCATTCCATCAGCAGTCCACAACAGTAATGTTGACAACCAATGCCTCCTTCTTAGTGTGGGGCGCCCACCTGGGGGAGCACACTGCACGTGGTGCATGGCTCCAGCAGGAGTCATTGTTGCACATAAATCTGCTGGAACTCAGGGCAGTTTTCTGGGCCTCCAGCCCTTCACCACAATGCTTCAGGGCAAGGTGGTGCAGGTCAGAACAGACAATACAACCACCATGTATTACATAAATAAGCAAGGGGGCAAAAGGTCATCATTGCTGTGCACAGAGGCCATGAAAATCTGGACTCTGGCTTACTCCCTCAGAGTTTCTCTCTCAGCAGTCCATCTTCCAGGAAAAGACAATGTCCTAGCAGACACTCTGAGCAGAATCAGCCAAAACCACCACAAGTGGTCACTGAACAGGCAGGTCCTGCAAGCTGTTTTCAGGAAATGAGGCACTCCAGAGGTGGACCTCTTTGTAGCTCCAGACAATCACCAGTTGCCACAGTTCTGTTGCAGACCTCCTGCAGTGGGCACAGTGCCATTGGACGCACTACTGCTGGATTGGACAGGGAAGTTCCTGTACACCTTCCCTCCATTCTCCCTGCTGCCCATAGTACTGAACAAACTCAGGACTCAACCAGCAACAATGATCCTCATAGCTCCAGACTGGGCCAGGCAGCCCTGGTACTTGCTGCTCATGTCCCTGTCAATCTCCAGCCCAATTTGCCTCCCCAGGAGGCACAACCTACTGACATCCTCCGAGGGCAGGATCCTGTACCCTAACCTCAAGACCCTCAGGCTCTGGACCTGGTTCTTGAGGACCTAGAGTATGCTAGCTTTCACCTCTCTGAAGGGGTCTTGGAGGTTCTTAGGGTCTCTAGAAAGCCCTCCACCAGGAAAACTTACACTTCCAAGTGGAAGAGGTTCTCCATCTGGTGTCCACAGAAGGACATGGCTCCTCACCAGACTGGTCTGCCAGTACTGTTGGACTATTTGGCCCATCTCCATGCCCTGGGCCTGAGGCCATCTACCCTAAAGGTACACTTGGCAGCTGCTTCTGTCTATCGTTTGGCTGGGAAGGGCTCTTCCCTGGCTTCCAATCCGATTTTCAAAAAGTTTTTCAAGGGTTTGCTACATATGCACTCCCCTCACAGGGAACCAACCCCCTCATGGGATCTGAATATATAGCTGATGCAACACCCTTTTGAGCCCATGTCCTCGGCAGAGCTCAAGTATGTGACCTGGAAAACAGTATTCCTGGTGGCAATCACTTCAGCCAGGAGGATTAGTGAACTCCAGTCCTTGTCCATAGAGCCTAACTACATTTCAGTCCATAGGGACAAGGTAGTCCTTAGGACCAATAGGAAGTTTCTCCCCATAGTGGTATCTGACTTCCACCTCAACCAGTCCATTACCCTGCCTGTCTTCTTCATGGACCATTCCAGTCCAGGGGAAAGCAGGCTGTATAGCTTTGATGTCAAGAGGGCTATCAGCTACTATTTGGATCACACAAAAGGCCATAGGCAAGATAACACTCAGCTCTTTCTGACCTATGGTGAAGTGGGGAAGGGAAAACCAGCTGCAGAAAGGACTGTTGCATGCTGGATTGTTGCCTGTATTCAGTTTTGCTCAGCAAGCTGGGCAAGGAACCCCCAGTGGGCTTTAGGGCTCATTCTACCGGGGGAGAGCCGCTTCTATAGCACCTGCCAGAAACATTCCCTTGTTAGAAATATGCAAAGCAGCTACCTGGAAAACTGTTCACACATCTATTGCCTGGACACTCAGGCTAGAAGTGATGCCAGATTTGGCATAGCAGTACTGCAGAGCCTGTTTCCTAAACAGGTTCTGTGCCCAGCTCCAAAGGTACTGCCTGGGTAGTCAGCATATGTCAGATTACAAAAATAAAGATTTCCTGGGGTTTGAAGAAAAAAATACTTACCATAGTAATCTTGTTTCTTCCAAGGGAATCTTTATTGTATTCTGAGCTTCCACCCTATCTCCCCTACTAGAACCTAGTGGGCACTGCACTCCAGCTGTCTCATGTTGTTGATGAAACCTGTTTGAGTTGGTTGTTTTGGGGCATCTGTGACTTGAGTCTTTAGAATGCCAACTTTGTAAAAAGGAGAATTGTTGGTTGGTGGGTGAATTAGTTCTTTTTAGGATAGTTCTAGTTAGAATTTCCTGCATGCGTCGTAAGAATCTGACAGTTGCATCGAATGCACCAGGGACAGTGGTTTGAAAACCAAGCTCGAGCCTATCAACGTTCTACTATTAGCATAGGTTCTATTAACTCATTTTTCTCCCGGGCAGTTGAATGGTGAAAGCTAGCTGCATATGTCAGAATACAGAAAAGATTCCTCTGGAAGAAACAAGACTACTATGGTAAGTAGTTTTTTTTCTCTGCATACCTTACCCACTCCTAGACTTGAGGGGTAGTACGACAAATGGAATACCACCTGGTATTCTGGAAAAAGATCCCACTCCACTCCTTTAGCTTCTTTTTTTTTTTAAATCATATTTTTTTCCGCCCTGCTGTGGTGCGATTGGTGGGGGCATCCAGCCGCCGGCTCGACCCATCTGGAGGGCAGCAGGCTCACTTACATAACGAGGGGTTGGTACCGCTGTTCCCCAACCCACTGGGAGGCCCCCCTATGCCTTCTCATGCTGGGCCGAGACTGAACCCCTCCAGTGCGATTCCACGATAGACCTCCAGGTGGGCTGAGCATGGCCATCAAGCTGCTTGCTCATGCCCAGCCTTTTTTCCTCTGTTATTTGACCCCTCTGGAGTGTGGACGTGTAATGACATGGCGTGCCAACATCTGCACACTCCACCCACATACACCAGCGTTAGTTGTGTCCCCAGTCATCACCAGGGACCACTACAGCACAGTGGAGTCCCTCAGCCCTCTCCAGGGATAGGAGAGCAGTATCTGGATGCTCTATCCTAACCCTCCCCTGCCGACCCCCGATGACCTGGGCTCATTCCCGAACCTGGGTCACCGGCGTGGCACAAGATGTGGCGTCCAGTGCCTCAACCCTCAGCGCCACTGGGCAGACTACACTCCTTTAGCTTCTGTGTTTTGAACCACTTCACTGGCACGAATGGGATCTATGAGTGAATGCCATCAGGCTACACTCCTTGAGGGGGAACAGCCAACTGGTACCCACCATCCCAGTAAAATACTTGGCAGGATTGGGGTTTCTGAAGACTCGTTCCAGAGGGGACAAGTGCCACTCCTCAGACTCAGGACTCGGGTGCCTCCTCCTGAGGCTGGCTAGCTCGACACTCGCAGCCAAATCCATAATGGGGCTAACACTGTTTCTCAGCATAGATTTCTTCTTGCCCTTTAAATCTAATCATCTAAGGTCAAGGGTCTCATTTTTATACCTCCTGGGCA
This sequence comes from Neoceratodus forsteri, assembly GCA_016271365.2. Classification (NCBI taxonomy): domain Eukaryota; kingdom Metazoa; phylum Chordata; order Ceratodontiformes; family Ceratodontidae; genus Neoceratodus; species Neoceratodus forsteri. The sequence continues at coordinate 1,297,806,614 of CM057459.1, read as the reverse complement.
GGGAAACCCAGATACCATGGAGCCTGTAGGTTACAGGACACAAGGCATTGGATGTTGTGGAAAGTTACAAAGTTCCTGGAACAGGATTGTTCTGAAGCAGTAAACCACTTAGTTGTTTTAACACAGATCTGCACTCTACACACCTTAACCCATTATTGACTAGAAAAGGATAGTCTGACACTGCCAGGACTAATAAAGTACACCCCCCCAACTGTTTACAGGGGGGAGGGTTACATGTAGAAAGCTGCAGTGTGGTTGGGATAGTCAAGATGACTATTCAGCCATATTTACAGGCATTTAAATATAGGAACTACCTCAAGGGGAACCATCCAGGGTCTTGAACTTGGTGGGGGGAGGAGGTGTAGGGAACTGGAGTTTGGCCAGTTATTGCTTTGTGTAACCCCTAGGTGGCGCTATCCCAAGGGCTGCTACTCCTGCCTGCTTGGCTAGTAGCAAGTTAAGGGGCCTGGGTACTGAAACGGGTGCCTCCACCTGGAGGTCAGGCTTGTTAGTGGTCAACCTAACCTGGGCACAGCCCTCTGGGACACTGTAACCCCCCTCTTTCCCTTCCAGTGGCCTGAACAATATACAGTAATCACTTTCACAATGACCCTTATTCACCAGGCAATTACCCACACTGTTTGCACTTACCACCAGGGCTGGTTCCTCTAGCTCTACCCTGGGGACCCCCTGTAAAACAAGGTTATGCACAGCAAATAGCAAAATAGCAACAGTACAGTACTTTTGGCACAAACTGGAACCACAGTCAGGTTAAATGCAAAAAGAGTTAGATCTGATTTATTCAGGGGACTTGAACAAGGAAGGGGTGTAATCAGGTTGATTGGCTTAAAGACTAAATCAATCAGACAGTTATGCACGCACTTCAGAGTCCCTACACAGTCACACACTCTGGGTACCCAGGTAGGAAAAAGGTGAGTTAGCCAGGACTGTTTCCAGCATCGCAGCTGGTTGGGGCCCTGTGATGGAAGAAAGCAACCTGCACAACACACACTATTTGTAATCTGGAGCCGGAGGGCTCAGTTCGTGAAGGAAAGGACGACAAAGCAATCAGATGACAACACTTTAGATTTAGCTGTTGTTGCAGGGAGCTACCCTGATGTTTACCAATGATACCCAATACAGGACGAAATCGAGACTGCAGGTTGTTGAGCTGGAGTGCCAGGAGAAGCAGGGCCCACACGAATCACCGAGGCTGCATTCCTGTTCAAGTCGTTGAGCAGGGGCTGATCCCCAGGCAGGTCTCTCTCGTCGATGACTTTCTACTGTAGCGAGTAGTCAGGCTGGGCAGTTGCTAGGGGTCACAATTACAGAGTCTCTGCACAAACTGGGAGTTCAAAGGTGGCTGGAAATCCTGACAGGCCGATCGCATTCAGCAAATCTTCGGTCTTCTTCAGTTTAAAGCCTGGTCACAGTTCTGTGGCTTAAATCATCCTCACAATTCTGACTCAGTCTGAATAAACTTAAATTTCCCTCTCAGAGACAGCAGGAAGACAGGCAGGCCAAAACTCAGCCCTTTCATAGTTCTCCCGTGTGAATCTATGCAGGATTACTGCTCGACTGTTACTCTTTTCACTTACCAACTCAAACCGAAGTAGCTGCAAGCAGCCTGGGACTTTCCCCAGGATCCAAAAGGTTCAGTTGGCTGATTTCTCTGTCAATCACAACAAGAGCTCCCCTCCAGGTTCATTTAGGTGTAAAAAACCCAAAACTACAATTCCTACAGAATTTTGCTCTCACAAAGCCCCTGGGGACAAGCTCCATTTTAGAGTCCCCAAAGATACTGATTGGCCCATTTCAGCAGTCCAGAACCAAGATGGTGGAGATAAACAGAAATGTCCATGCTGCAAAGAAGGCAGGTTAGACAAACTGCAATATTATTACTATTCTAATAAATGATCAGCAAACAAGTACATCTTCTAACAGAGCTCCCTCTGTGCTAATAGCGATGGCAGAATGGAGCGATTATTTGGCAGCCCAGGCGGGACTCGAGCATAGAAATGCTCAGCCCCCTCCCAGATTAATTATGACTGCAACCCAAGCAGCTCTTAAAGAGACAGTACACAGAGGCTATACAGGCACTCTCTGGCAATACATTTAAACTGCTATTACGCAGGACACCGGCCTGGCAGTGAGCATTTAGGCAAGCTCAAGGAAGACTTTTCGGGAACCCCCATTTGTAGGGGGGGGTGACACCTGTGTTTAGTTGGACTGGAACCTGAATTGGACATAACCAAACTGGAGTTTGACCAGTTATTGCCTGGTGTTTAGTTGGACTGGAACCAGAACTGAACATAACCAAAGTTACTCTGAGTTGTATTACTTTCTCAAGGACCACGGAGCTGCCAGCAAAGAGCTCTGGGTTGTTTGTGTAGATATGAATGCTTGAGAAGACACAGAATTGGGAGAGGTCATTTAAAAAGACAGAGAACAGGTTAGGGCCGACATGGAAACCCTGGGGATACCTGATCCAATTGAGAAAGGAAGGAAATCTCCTGTAAAAACCACCTAGGACTTGTCCACCAGGCAGGAGCCACACCGCCTGACAGTGGGGTCAAAATATCAGCCTTTATAAGTTTTCAATTAGAAGTGGGTGAACAACAGTGTCTAATACCTTGACAAGTTTGTCAAAAATGATTATGGTAAACTTTCCCTGATCCATCCCCTTCTGGATGACATTGATGAGCCTGAGAAGTGAGATAATTGTGGAGTGGGACTTTCCGAAACCTAACTGCAAAAGGGTGAGGAAGAAAGAAGCATTGCAGAAAGAGGAGAGCTAGGAGAGCACCAGTTTCACCTAAAGGTTAGCCACAGCAAGGATAAGGAAGACTGTGTGATAGTTTTAGGGTGCAGAGAGTTCACCACCCTTATGATGGGATTTGGGAGAGAACTTTAGCCATCTTCAAAACTCCAGGAACAGTACCTATGTGGGAAGAAAGGTTAAGTAGGTCAGAGATTGGAGAGGCTACTGCAGGAGTGGAGACAGAGAAAGAGGAGATTTGGGTCAGTCCCACTGGGACTGTTACTCTTGGCAGGGTAGGGAATAGGAAAGAAGGAGAAAGCATTGAGGAGAGTGGGAGGAGAAAGGGGAGAGTGGTTTAGTGAGAACACAGGTAGAAAAAAAAGTAATTAAAGGTGGGGGCAACCTTGAGAGAGTCAGAAATTGTATAGGTACAGAACAAAAATATCCAGTACAATACAACTGTGTCTTGAGGTATTATTTGCAGAGACAGAACTGGGAAGCAGAGGGTCAGCGTGACAGCCATAGGCAGGGAGGGAGACAGGCTGGGGGAACTGCTTGCAGAAGCAAGTGTGGGAGAAAAAGTCCTGGATGACAGCGTTCAAGTAGAGGGTGGAGGATGAGGAGCAAAGAACAGACGGGTTGTTCCAGAGGAGGGGGAGATGGGAGAAGAAGGCTGTTTGTGCAGTGGAGGATTTGGAATGAGGGACTGAAAAGGAGTGGAAGTTATCAGAGGGAAGGGAGTAGAATGGAAGGGGAGAGGGAGGAGTAATGGTTACAGGAGAGAACTACTGTAAACTGGTATTTGGAAAGAAAGGTGGGGAGAGGTTGGAGTAAAGGGAACAGGGTTGAATGTGAGTAGAAGGTAATTTAGGGCAAATAAGCAGAAGGAGTAAAAGAGAGGAGCCAGCCTAGGCAAGGAGGTTTGGGGGCAGTACTGTAAACCACATCCACATAGTCAAATGCCTGGAGGATGAGCTTCTGGTAGACTGTGAGTGGGTTGTAGGTTTGCTGCATTTCTGAACTCTGAACATGGGCAGGAGCTTTTTATGGGTGGCAGTGATGCTAGAAGAGAAATTAAGGTTTCAACCAAGCCACATACTCACGTACTCGAAGTGAAGAACATCTGAAAGAGGGAACCCATCCAGTGTCATCAAGACCGAGGGATTATGGAGCCTGACAAGTCACTGTGTACATCATCTGAAGGTCACAGTGACTGGTTTTGTTTGGTGTTGAGCAATAATTGGTTAGAGCGGAACCTGTGCTGGATGTTGTTTAAGTCATGCTGCAGTGTTCTTCACACTGGGAGGAAGGGGGGCAGTGCGCCAGAGGCACAGAGTACAGTGTCATCCACATATATGTGAATGTGTTCCCTGAAGCAGCTAAGCCAGCACAACAAATCCTGCAAGGCAAACAGAATGCTGAGGTGTATAAGGAGGGCTACGGATAGTAGCAGCGAAGAAGTAACACTCCTCCTTTATAGATTCTTGGTGAGGCCACACCTAGAGTACTGTGTCCATTCTGGAGCCCTCACTACAGAAAGGATAAGCACAAGCTGGAGGCAATGCAGTGTAGAGTGACAAAGATGATTCAGGGCCTACAGGAGGAATCCTATAAGAAACACCTGAGGGCATTAAACATGTACAGTACTCGCCAGAGGCCAGGACTGAGAGGGGAGATATGATAGAGACCTTCAAGTTCTTGAAAGGGATTACTAGAGTGAACTGTGCTATATTATTTAATAGGAAATAGCTGCTCATTGACACAAGGGCATGAGTGGAAACTGAAAGGGGGGAGCTTCAGGAGGGACTTAGGAAGTACTTGCCTACCGGAAGGTGGTTGAACCATGGAACAGCCTGCCTGCTGAAGTGGTGAGTGCCAAAACCATGGAAGGCTTCAAGCATGGGTGGAACAGAGTAAAGTAAATAATAGAAAGCTCTGCAGAATGTGCTGGGAGGGGGAAGGATGAGGTAAGGGGGGGATAGGTCCCCGGATAGATGCTAGGTTGTGGGCAACCAAGGGCAGACTGGATGGACCATTGTTTTTTTCCGCCATTATTGCCTATGTTTCTATGTGTATGGGAACACAGGCAGAGTGGAAGTCAATGAAACATAGAAACATAGAATTTGTTGGCAGATAAGGTCTACTTGGCCCACCTATTCTGCCCATTTCTCCCTGCTTATACTATCACTGTCAACCATACCTGATTTCTGGCTACCTTCCCCACCCTGCTTCCCTACCAGGATTCCCTTGTGACTATGCCATGCATGCTAGAAGCCCATCACTATTTTTGCCCCCACTACCTCTGCTGGAAGACTGTTCCAGGCATCAGTATGCCATTGCTATGGTAAAAATTTTACCGCAACCCACACTACAGCGACAACAGCGCCAGGTCACTGCTTTCTGGGGATATTGGGCCCCCTTCCTGAAGCAGCTCCAACTCAGAGTTGATTTATTTAGCAGCAGGGGGTGTGGGGGCAGAGCCCCGCACATGGGGGGTTTGAAAGGCTTAAGAAAACACAGTCGGAAATGACTCCCCTTATGCTGACTGCAAATGCAGTTGGCGTAAAGGAGTTGCTGTAACATTGTTCGAGAACTAAATCGTTGACCGACTGTCATGGATTGCCAGGCATCCACCACTCTTTCAGTGAAGAAGTACTTCCTCACATCCTTCCTAAATTTCCCTCCTTCCATCTTCATTGCATGCCCCAATGAGGAAAAAGGAGAACAGGCATGGACTCAAGATGGAGTCCTGGGTTGCTCTGGTGCATATATTGAAGGGAGGAATTGGACAACAGCTGTTTGGAACACCTGGTGCCTGTCAGACAGATAGGAGCAGTGCCAGTTGACCAAAAGGTCAAAGAGACTCACCCAGCAAGTTTATCAAGTAGAAGGGGGAGTTGGAGATAGTGTTAAAGACATTGGCAAAGTCAACAAGGATGACAGATGTCAACAGGCCCTGATCCATTTCCTTCAGGACAGACATAAGGTATAGGAGGCATGAGAGAGACAATGCAATCATGGGCTTTCCATAAACCAGACTGGAAGGGACAGAGAAAGGAGGAATCAAAAAAGGATAGTTAGGAGAACTTATTATTAACCATATTTTAGTATTGATAATCAGTGGTGCTTTAAAAAGCCCCCATCTGTGTGTAATGATGCTGGGAGTATGGAGTACAGGGCTACTGGCAGCAGTTCAGATCAGGATGAAGCTATTCCTGGTAAATCCAGCACTTTGGGAACGTTTTTAACTATGTTAAAACACAGCATAGCTGCTAGTCTTTTACAGGGGTGACCCTTGACCTTCTTAGTGAGGGACTGCTACACATAGGTAGCTCAGGCAAAGAGGTGGACCATATTCACCTTGGGGGTGCTATTCTGCCTTTGTAAAAGCATAATACAACACTTTACTAAAGTTTTAAGTCATTAGTGGAAAACAGAAGTGCACGGAGACCTACTTCCAGTTCCAGCTACTGAAAAATAGGGCTTCTGTGAGTAGAGGCGATGTGCAAGCAGAGGCAAGCATGTCTGCCCATGTCCATTGAGGCAGACGAGGTAGTGACCAGACTTGTGCCCTGTTCTCAGGGTAAGGAGCACTTAAACCCTACCTATAGTAAACACCACTGTGTGTAACATTTGAAAAAAAGTTTTAAAATGGATGTGGCAGAAGATTTTATGGAACTTTTATGCAAAGGGAGCACAGTAACAAAATGCAGCTCATGCAATATGAACTCATGTTTCTGACTATGTGATACATGTACTGAACTGGCCGAATAAAAATTGTCACTTGAAGCCATGAAAAAGGAACTAATGAGAGTAGAGGAAGCAAATAAAAATGACCATGTAACTCTAATTGGAGCAGTCAAAAATTAGAGAATTAGAGACAGCAACTGGCCAAATTGCAGTTGAGAACAAGGGGGAGTCTGCAGAATCCTAATGAATGTCCACCCCATCAATCAAAAGGAGTAGAGAACCACAAGACAGCCAGGAGGATGACTGATATCTAGTACAAAATAATGGGAGAAGTAAAAGAAGAAAAGCCATTCCCCCTGGTTCTATCCCCACCTTTACTAATAATATACTCAGTATTAAATCATTCCTGGGTCAAATTCCCCCAGAATTAACATCACATCAAACTGCGGCCACAAGGAATTTTATCACTGGGGATGCCACAATAAGATATACAGATACCCACCTCTGCAAAACAAACAAAGAAAACAATATGGTGACTTGCCTCCCTGGGGACTAAAATACTAGATGTTCACCAGAGAATTGACAAGATAATTGGAACAGATCCCATAAACACCAATGTGATCCATCATGTGGGAAGAAACGAAGTGGGGCACACCCATAAAAAGGCATCTGTTATGACATTATAAAAATGGGTGAGGAACTAAAAAAATAAGGGTTGTGGTGTCACAATATCATGACTACTGCCAGTACTTAGGGCATGTAGGGGGAAAAAATTACACCTTAAACAAAATAAACATCAGGTTAGCCAACTGGTGCAGGAAATCTGGGCTTTACTTTATAGATATTTGAGGAATCTTTCTGAATCAGTCGAAGCTATTTGCCAAAGGTGGGCTTCATATAAATAAGTCCGGGGTTGCAGTACTGGTCCAACAAATTAACAATGCTGTAAACAACCTTATTTTAAATTAGGGTAGTGAGGTAAACAACATAGCACCACAAAAATAGTCCCACCACTATGTCCAGGAAAAAAAAAACTAATAAGTGGAGCTGTGCGCTTATAAATGCTTGTAACTTTAAACAATAAAATGGACCATCTGACTGCTCTAATTATACTAGAAGAACTCTATCTGGTTGCAGTTACAGAAACATGGTGGTCACAGGATAGTGCCTAGGGTAAAGAGATCCCTGGTTTCCAAATGTTTCATACTGACCGTAGCGATAGCCATGGGGGAGGGGTTGAACTTTACATTAAGCAAGGGATCATCTGCACTGACATCTCCAATAAAATAAAATGCCCTGCTTCTGAGAGCGAAACTTTGTGGATAAGCATGTCAGATAAAAATGTAAGGACTTTAATCATTGGTGTGTGCTATAGACTTCACAATTCCACTAGTGAAGCCACTTTTCAGATGTTAACTGAAATTGAAAATACATGTGAAATAGCTAACTCTTATAATGGGTGATTTCACCTTAAGAGATACAGACTGGGAAAAATACCTAGCCAGCACATCAAAAAGTAATAACTTTTTGTGCCGGCTTGAACAACAAGGATTGCCCCAATATATCTTAAATCCGATTAGGAGTGATAGGATCCTCGACCTAATCCTAGCCACTAATGACATCATAATTGAAAATGTCCATACAGTAACACCAATTCACAACAGTGATCATAATACTGTAATATTTGTTTGTTTGAATTTTGGTAACGGGGTAAGTCCACTGAGACAGTTACAGTTCCTTTTTCAGGGTCGACCCGGAAGAGCAGCAACATACTATACAGTACAGTACAGTGTAGTCAAAGGAAATTTAATTACAGTGGCAGTCAGAATTAACATACAGCAGGAAGAAGATAAAAAAATTTAAAAGCATACAGAGATGTAATAGTAGCAGTGTAAAAGCAGCTTACAAGAAAATAGATATATACACATCAGTAAAAACATATCGCAGTTCAATTATGATTGAGCACTTGATGTGATAATAAATATAACATGCAATGAGAAAATGATATTTACTCTTAGGTAATTACAGGTTACAGAACAGTATCAGGATGCCAGAATCATAGGAAATCAAAGGCAGGAAGAGAAATGTCAGTGGAAGAAGGAACATGACACAGGTGCTGAGAAGAGAGGCGAACAGGTTAGATTGGAATAGAGAGAGTGAGGAACAAGACAGGACAGAAGGAGGAAGCGAGTTCCAGCATGATATCACCACATAGGCAAAGGACCTTCGGGCAATTGTTAGCCGCAGGTTCAGTAGTACAATGAGAAGGAGAGAGGCAGAGTGAAGGGCACGAGGTGCAGGCTTAAGCCAAATCAATTCACTGAGACACGGAGGTGTGGCAACGTGGACAAACTTATACATGAGGCACATAGAGTAGTACTTTAATTTGGCTTCATAGGTTAACCAGCCCAGCGAGGCTAGGACGTCACAGTGGTGCGCACGGGAATTAGCCCCTAATGCAAACCTTCCAATCCTATGATATGCCTGGGTAAGAAGAGACAGGGAGGAGGAACTGATAGAGAGTAGCAGCGGAGCACCATAAGTTAGGGGGGGCAGAAGGGATGAGGAGGCAATCTTAAGACAGGAGTTGGAGGTGAGATAAGGATGAATGTGATAGAGGAGTCCAAGCTTCTGGTTAAAGGACTTAATCAAGTTAGAGACATGAGTGTTAAAGGAAAGCGCTGTGTCCAAAGTGAAGCTCAGGTACTTGAAGGAGTAGACAGATTCCAGGGTATCAACATTAAGGGAAGAGACGCTTAGAGGCAGTGGTTTCGAGGGAGCGTGGTGGGAAAAGAGCATACATTTGTTTTTTTCAAATTGAGAACAAGATGGTTTTTAATGAACCAGCACTCAAGGGTTGCGGAGTCAGAGGCTAGATCATTACTAATGAGATCAATATCTGAAGAGGACTGGTAAATGATGGTGTCATCAGCGTAAAGATGAACCGAAGCCCCTCCACAGAATCTGGAAAGGTCATTTATGAAAAGTGAGAACAGTATAGGACCCAGGATGGATCCCTGTGGAATGCCATGAGTAATGGACCTAGGATCAGAGAGAGAGAACCTTCCCACTTGACTCTGAGAGTGGTAGGACAGGTAGCTTCTAACCCAAGTAAGAGCACTGGAATCAAAGCCAAGGGCACAGAGCTGATGGAGGAGAAGACTGTGGTATATTAAGTCAAAGGCTTCTGTGAGGTCTACAGAAATGGCACCAGTGGCATGGCCCAGGTCCACAGCCTGGAAGATGTCAATAGTCACTTTTATCAAAGCGGTAAGGGTACTGTGCTTCTTTCTGAAACCATGCTGATAGGGGGAGAGTAGATTGTGACATTCCAGATATTTCTGAAGGTAATTGTAGACTATTCACTCTTGGACTTTTGCCAGAGGACAAAGGATGGATATAGGCCTGAAATTCTCTCCCAAGGTGTTGGAACCGCCCCTTGTGGACTGGGACAACTACAGCTACCTCCCATTCATCCGGTACTGTATTAGAGAAAAAGGACCAATTGAATAAATCATGGACAGAACGAGCAAGGGCTGAGGCACCAAGTTTCAGAAATTTAGGTTCTAGGGAGTCATGGCCAGCGGAGGACTCCGCTTTGAGGTTGGTGAGAAGCCTCTGTACCTCTTTGAGGGTGGCCAATTTCAAGTGATTATGACAAGCATCAGGCGGGCTCGGAGGATGTAGGGAAGGGGGAGGAGAAGAGGAGTTATGGAAGAGAGATGTATATTTATGAAGATCAGTAAAGAAGTTATTGAATCCAGTCGCAATGGACGCAGTATTGACCAGGGAAGAGCCACTGATTGTGATGGAGCTCGGGACTTCGGCATATATATTTCCCTTTGATCAGGGAGTTAATTTGCTTCCAGAATTCCTTGGGGTTGCAGAGGTGTTCAGTTTGTAAGGATTTAAAGTGAAGGCGTTTAGCTTTGTGAAGAGAATTGTTACACTTGTTCCTAAATTGTCTATACATTTGCCAATCTGAAGGGAGACCACTCTTTTTGTAAGTCCTCCAGGCTTTATCCCGGAGGGACATCAGTGTCCTGATGTCCTTAGTGAGCCAGGGAGCCTTAATACCCTTGGACCTACATTTTCTCTGGGGGGCATGTAGGTTAACTATTTGTGTGAAGGTAGATATTAGGAAATCCAAAGCTTGGTTTATATCCGGGAGAGTTTTAATAGGGCACCAGTCAGTGTTATTGATGGAGTTTACAAAGCTACAGGCATCAAACTTAGACATGTCCCGAACCAAGGAGATCTTGGGAGGAGGGTTGGGAGAATTATTTCTCCACACACAGAAAGTGGGGGAGTGATCACTTAAACAGTCGGGAAGGACACCCGTGGATCTTATTCTCAGGAGGCAGTTGTTGACCATCCAATCAAGAAGCGTATGTTTACCAAACCAGGAGGTGTGCAAAAATAGCAATGCTGAAAATCTGGAGTATAAATATTAAAAAATCGGCGCAGTTCAAAGCGTGCATGGAAAATGCACAACGCATGCTCCTAATGCAGTCACCTCCCTGGACACGGGGAGCGTACTGCGGGACTGGAGATTGGCTCTTGTGGTGCCTATGCACAAGAGTGGCCCAAAGGATGAGTTGAGTAACTATAGACCTGTCAGTCTCACTTCTATAGTGATATTTCAGACATTAACAGAGCACTCACTCATCATCCATGCTGGATGACCAGAAGTGTGATGGAGGGGGTGAGGGCCAAGACAGCGGCTTTTAGGAGAAGTAAAAGAATCAGGAGGGATGAGGACAGGGTGCTGTATGCAAAAAGGTCCAAGGAAGTAACCAAGTTAGTATGAGAAGCCAAGGCCACCAAGGAACTGAGGCTGGCTCGGGGCATATGGGAGGGGGAGAAGGAATTCTATAGATATGTGAGGGAAAAGAGGAACTGTAGGGACTAGATAATCTGAATCAGGAAGGGCAAGGGGTGGGTGGAGAAGGAGGAGGAACAGGGAGAAGTACTGAGTGATTACTTCTGCTCTGTGTTCACGAGGGAGGTAGGAGGTCCGCTACCCCTGTGGACTGGAAGGGTGGGAATGAGAGGTGGAGGAGGTGACTGACGCTGTGATTCTAGAAAGCAGGATATTGGATGGTCTGAAGGCACTTAGGGTGGATAAGGCACCAGATCCTGATGGCATTCACCCTAGGGTGTTGAGGGAGATGACGGAGGTGTTGGCTGGGCCGCTGACAGACCTGTTCAACACCTACCTGGACACGGGGTGCGTACTGCAGGACTGGAGATTGGCTCATGTGGTGTCTATCCACAACAGTGGCCCAAAGGACGAGCCGGATAACTACAGACCTGTCAGTCTCACTTCCATAGTGGGTAAACTCATGGAAGCAATCCTGAAGGAGAGACTGGTAACCTTCCTGGAACTCAATGATCTCCAGGATGGGCAGCATCATGGCTTCATCTCAGGGAGATCATGCCAGACCAGATTAATAGAATACTACGACTGGGTCACAAGGGAGTAGGACAAGGACCATACGGTGGATGTCCTGTATTTGGATTTCAGCAAGGCGTTTGATTCAGTCCCTCATGGCAACTGGGGGCAAAGCTGAAACACGAAGGGGTAAGGGCCAAGATGGAAAACTGGATCAGGAATTGGCTAAGTGATAGACTGCAGTGGGTGTTTTTTTTGGGGGGGGGACTCTCATCGCCCAAACTAGTGACCAGCAGTGTGCCGCAGGGCTCTATGCTGGGGCCATTGTTGTTTGGACTGTTCATATCAGATATTGCACACAGGGTTGGGAGCAGAATCAGTTTGTTCGTGGCTGACACCAAAATGGGAGCTGTGGTGGATGACATAAAGGGGTGGCAGAAGCTACAGGGTGACCTAACCAGACTTGAGGCGTGGTTGGCAAAGTGGAAATTGGGTTTTAACACAAAGAATTGCAAAGTTATGCACTTTGGAGCAAAGAACCTGAGGAGAGAATATTGGCGGGGGGAGTATGGTTAGGGGTCACTAAGAAGGAGAAGGATCTGGGGGTCATAGTAACGGGGAGCATGAATAACTCTGCTCAATGTAGGAGGGCTGCGGCTAGGGCCAATAGGATGCTGCGGTGCATTGTGCGGGGATTCTCGTCCAGGAACAAGGAGATAATAATGCCCCTATACAGATCCTTGGCCAGGCTGTAGTTAGAGTACTGTGTGCAGTAGTGGCATCCATATCTGAAGAGAGATATCAAGCTGCTCAAGGCGGTGCAGCATAGGGCGACGAAAATGTTACAGGGGAATGGAGGCAGAACCTACGAGGAGAGGCTGAGTCAGTTGAGTCTGCTCACCCTTGAGGAGAGAAGGGATCAGGGGGACATGATTGAAACTTTCAAATACTTGTGGGGGATCAACAAATCAGACACAGAGGGGCTGTTTAAGCAGAGAAAGGGAAGGGACATGAGGAGGCATGGGCTGTTCAGGAGGGAGATGAGGAGGCATTGTTTTACTGAGAGGGTGGTGAAGAAATGGAAAGCTCTACCAGAGGAGGTAGTGGCATGTAGGCAGGTGGGGAGTTTCAAAAGGGCATGGGACAGGGCAAGGGGGGGCAGTGTAACAACGCTGAACAGATTCACGGGAAGATTGGAGGGTTGGGGGTGGGGCAGTTGCAATATAGGGTGCTAGCTGCAATATACGAGCAGATTTGATAGACCGTGAGGCCTGTTTCTGCTGGCAAGGTTTTGTATGTTTCGTATCATGGCCTCATGGAAAGATACCTGTGTGGAAGAGCAAAAATTAAGGACATTAATTGGAGGAATTGACTGAAATGACCATTTAAAAAAAAACAGTAGAGTTGAAATGGCAGATCGTAAAGGAGGTTATTCTAACAACCAGCAGTACAATACAAACTTGTTCAAAAATAGATTGGACAGGTTTTTATTAACACATAAGAACATGACTTACTATATGTAGTCTGAGGAGCTACCATGGGCTGTATGCCTTTCTGCGCCATTCACTTCCTTAGTATGATCCTTAGTAGAATTATTCCTAAAATTAAGAAGTATAAAGCAAAGGCTTATGTCCAAAATGGCTGTCACCTACAATTAAATGCATGTAATAGTAGTATATTTTTATTCATGAAACATGAAGAGGGATAAAAAGCTCATTTGAGCAATGCTCATTTCCAATGAGGTCCATTAGCATAAGTAGTTACAACAATAATAAAATATACATGTTTAAAAGGTGCCATTACAAACATCTTACATAATCAGGTTAGCCATTCATATTCACAAAAGAACCGACAAACAGATGAACACAAAATTAATTGCAATATAACACTCTTGCATGTAGAATATTTCAGTTTAAGTAGTTTCTCCTTGGCAGCAGGATGGTAAAGCGACTCCTTTGTTTACAAACCAGTTCTTCAGATGATTTAGCCTAACTGGTTGATTACATACTCTTAGGCTCATAGAAATTGAGTTCCACAGGGCTGCTCCCCTGTGTGGTTCCGATAGTCTTCCAATCTCTAAATTATATCTATTTAAGCTGTATTCAATACCCCAAACTGATCTTGAACTCCCTCTAGTGGTTCTTATTTTAAAGAATTCAAGAATGTATTTCAGGACTGAGCCTTTCCACACTTTAAACGTAAATTGTAGGAGATGGAGGTTCCTTCTATCATGAGGTCTAAGCCAGTTTAGAGAGTTATACAGCATGCAACTATGTGTTTTTCTTGGGGCATCCATAACATAACAGGCTAACCTATTGAACATTACCTCTACCCAGTCCAACTGAACTCCTGTAGCCCCAGTATATAGTATGTCCCCATAATCCAAAATGGGTATAATCATTGAATTAACAACTTGCAATTTTGTTTCTCAGGTCATGTAATGTATTAATCTATAAAGAACACTTACTTTTTCCTATATTACTCAACAACATATCAACCTGCCGGTTCCATTTCCATACACAATCGAGCCATAGTCCAAAATATTTGTACATTTTGGCCTGCATGATTTTTTTTACCTTCCTGTGTCTCAATATTTAAGACACAAGTTAGTTCACAAGTCCATGATGTTTTTAAAAAATCCTCAGTTTGTCCAAAGACCTGCTGCAATTTACAACTGATATACTTTACTGAATTTCCTTCAACATATATTATAGTGTCATCTGCGTACAGATGACACCCAATATCCGGATCCTCAAACCTGTTTGTTCACATAAATATTAAATAAGAGTGGTTCCCAAGATTGAACCTTGGGGTACTCCAGTGTCCATATGTCCCAACTGGGACCTATATGGTCCTATTTCCCCTAACTGTTTACGGCTCTGCAAGTATGAGCTGAACCACCCTAATGCAGAATAGGACAATCCAATGTCCTTGAGCCTGGACAGGAGGATACTGTGGTCTAGCATATCAAACGCTTTTGATAAGTCTATAAATAATGCACCCACCATCATCATCATCATCATCCTGTCCGGGCTCAACTGCAGGTCGCTTACCACCATGACCAGGGCTTTCTAGGTACTATAACAGGATCTAAACCCTGACTGAAGATCACTCAATTTATTGTTAGTTTCTAGATATTGTTTTAGCTGTCATGAGGCCAATCTTTCAAAAATTTTAGAAATCTGTTTTAATGAAATTGATCGGTAATTACAGATTCTCACCCCAGGAATTCTTCAGCATGTTTTGACAGGTGCAGTATGCCAGCTGGGTTCAGTTGCCCTGGAGAGGAGGAGGAGTCTATTTAAATGAATAGGGACACTGGCCAATCAGAAAGAGAGAGAGAGAGAGGAGTGCTGCCTGCAGTCAGCCTGGAGGACCTCAGAATATTTTTGTCGCTGACCTGGCAACACTGCCCCAGAGCTCTCTCTTTCTCTTCTGCACTTTCAGATACCTTCCTGTGAGATTTTTCTTCATTTGAGTGCTGTCTTTACATTTTTAAGGTATTTATTGTATTTTTACTCATTTTTTCTGCGGTTGCATTTTGGTTCCTCACAGTCACTGACTTTTTATCGTTTTTCCGGCTTCTGCTTCGTTTTTGAGGTAAACGTTTATCACATTTGTGTTAAATCAGCGGATCTTACTTCAAGATGATTCCTTCAGCAGGTCATTACATATAGGACTAGTGCCATCTGGCGTCTGAGCTGCACAGCAGACTTTTCTAGCAATACCTGACAGGGGACCACCCACCCGATGCCACGTGACCGACGTCAGCATGGCCGTATATAGTGGACGGTCCCCACACCCACCCTCCAGTTTTCCCGCCGTTGCCTCATGTCAGTCGCATTGCAGACTTCCATCAGTGATCATTGTGTTAGTTCTTGCATCGGATTTTCCTTTGCTAAAATTTTTTCTCTCAAATCTTCTTTGCTTATGTCTTCACCCAAGAAAGAGTGCTCACTCTGCAGCATGCAAATCCCTTATAAAGATGCTCACCTTAAATGCATGATCTGTCTAGGCCAAGACCACCCTGTCTCATCCTGCCCAGAGTGCCAACCGTTCAACCAGGCCACCAGAAAGCGGAGACAGCAGGCTTTGGAGGCCCCCCTTCTAGAAATCCATCTTGCTTCTTTAAAAAAGCAAATAGACTGGATCCACAAATCCTCTTTGGAGAAATCTTCTCCCTCAAAGAAAGAGCACCACAAGGAGAAATCATGTGAGTGCTCTGCGGAGGCCCAGCCAGAGGCCTCTCAGCCCTCGACGAGCAAGGCAGTTTCCCATCCGTCTAAGGTGAAGATGTCAGATGGTAAGTCTTCCATGGGTAAGTCGTCTGTCGGCTCCTCCGATGGTCGTGCCGCTCCTGCCGCTAAGTCAGCCCCGGCTCCTCTGGGGACCACCCAGCCACTGGTAAGTCGACTCCCCAGGCCTTAGGGACCCACCCAGTACCAGCCGATAAGTCAGCCGGAGGCTCTTCCCACCCTTGCCCAGCTTCATGTGGTAAGACGTCCTTCTCTGACGGCCTCCCAGACATGGTTCTCCTGTCGGAGCCTAACGGCACCTCACTCAATGTCTGGAAGAACCAGGGGGAGGCTGCCTCTCCCCCACCGGTACCCTCTTCCTCTCCGACAGGTACTCTGGCAAGGACAGCGTGGAACCCCTCGATATAGAAAACCCTTCCTCTGGGTCCGTTCTGCATTCCCCTGACAGGGTCATGGGGAAGGAGGCCCCTCCTCAGCTGTCTGGCCTTCCAGTGGAGGTCCCTTCTCTCCCCTTGGGTGGGATCCCCCCAGATCTGGCTAATATCCCTGTCCTGATCCCACCTTCAGATCCAGCTAAAACTAACCCTACGCTGGAACTTCCGACAACAACCTCCGAGCCTAGGCTGTCGTCTGCCCCAGCCCTCGGCTCCGGTGCCAGACACAGTCCCTCCGTCAGGTCCTCTTTGTCCAGCCCCGATGCCAGTCCCTCCAACACTGGACCCCTTTCCAGCACCGGATAAGCTGGTGCTGGTCCCGACGTCGGTTCCCCTGATGTTGGTTCTCCCGATGCCGGACCTGCCACCTATTTTCACTATGGCAGGCCCGACGTGGATTCCCCTCCATCAGACCCTCTGACATTGGGGCTTTATTCTAGACCCCGAACTGTCCTTCATTACCCTCCGGGGTATCCTGGAGACCACTACCCGGCTGGTCCCCCTCCTGACTGGAGCTCTTTGGGTCAGTATTACAATGGCCACAATCCCTACCAGGGTTATCATTTCCTGGGTTACCAGGGGTACCATTACCCACCTTCCCTGGTAAACCCTCCTCCTCCTTCTCTCCCCCCCCCAACCTCAACCTCAACCTCCTCCACCACCCTCCTCCTCTGGTTCCAGCTACACCAGACTTTAAGACTCTAATTCGGTCGTGTTGGCAGGGGGTGCTTTCGGAGCTAGTGTCAGATCTGGAAAGCAGGCTCCCACTCCCAAGCACTCCCAGATCTCCATCCCCGAGGAGCTCGTCTCCATCCATGGTCCATGTCTAGGGGACGGTCCGTCATACTGTGGTTCTCCCGGACATTCGTGTCCTTCTGGATGAGGGGGCGAGCGATGGTGATGATGATGATGATGATAATAATGATGATGAGGATGCCAATGAGTTGGTGGAGGAGAATCTGGACGAAACCGAAGGTCAGAAAGGCAAGGCTTCCCCCAAGCCCCCCCAAGAGGACCATGCCTTTTTGGACCTCTTGAGGTCCATGAAAGATTTTTTCAGTTGGGAGACCGAGGAACAAGACCCTATGCAACAGAGACTAGCCAAAAATCTGGATCTAGAGTCTCTGTCACCGGTCCCGGTTCCTCCCTGGATTGGACCTCACCAAGACCTCACCACGATGGTCTGGCAGATGCCTCATTCTCTCCCGGCTGTCCCCAAGAGGGTGGACAGAGTATACTGGGTGCCTAAGGAAACCCCTTTTCTTAAGGCACATCCAAAGGTGGACTCCATAGTTATTTCAGCTGCTCATGATCGCTCCTCTACACCCAAGCACATGAGCACCTCTCTTCTAGATAAGGAGTCGAAGCAGATGGACCAGTTCAGCAGGAAGGTTTACTCTTCAGCCACATGCGCACTTCGGTCCCTGAACTTTGTGGCCCTTATGGTATCACACCAAAAAGCCACCTTGACCAGGCTTGAAGTATGAGTCCAGGCCATCCAACCCTCGAGCCTCAAGAAGGAGCTCACTAAGGATCTCTGCCTCTCATGAGTCTCCTGTAGTCATGCTCTGTGGGCTTTGTACGACTCCATCAGCTCTGTAGCCTGCGCCTCGGCGACTGCTATCTCTCTCTTAGAAGGCATGCCTGGCTTCAGATTTCTGGCCTCACCAACGAGGTGCAGTCTGCGATACATGATGCTCCTTTTAGATGCTCGGTGCTTTTTGGCGGTGTTACCAAAGATATCATCACAGATCTTCAGGGCAGAGGCCTCGCCCTGAGATCAGTGTGGTCTATGCACCAATCAGGCACTCAATAACAGCAGCAGCCCTTTTGGAAAAGGACCTGGAGGCAGAGGAAGCAGACCCCAGCTTGATGCCAGGGCAAATGTAAGGCCACGGGCTCCACAACTCCTCCCACCTCCAAGAACCAGAGATGCTCAGGAGACCCTCCTCGTGAACATCCTGCCACCTCCTGACTCCCTTCCCCCACCAACTCCTCAGCCTCATAGCAAGGAGCCAGTGGGGGGGAGGTTCGCCTGCCATGTGCAGGACTGGCAGGACGTAACCTCTGATGCATGGGTCCTGCAACTAGTGTTCGTCGGACACAATATAGAGTTTCTGGATATCCCTCCAGAAACCCCCGCCAAGAAGGTCTTCCTATTCCAGGGATCAGACTCTTCTAGTTCGAGAGGAAATTCAAAGCCTCTTGTTCAAGGAAGCAATAGAGTGCATTTCCCTCCAGCAAAGGGGAAGGGGGTTTTACTCCCATTTTTTCCTGGTTCCAAAAAAGACGGGAGACTTGAGACCCATCCTCAGCTTGAGCAGTCTCAATCTGTTCGTCGAATACAAAAAGTTCAGGATGCTGACACTCCAGAGTCTCCTTCCACTTCTTTTCGATAATCATTGGCTGTGTACTCTGGACATGTAGGATGCTTACCTGCACATCCCAATCTTTCCCAGCCTCCGTCGTTTCCTGTGGTTCCTATTCCAAGGGGAGCACTTCCAGTTTCGAGCTGTTCCCTTTGGTCTGTCTTTGGCACCTCGGGTATTCACCAAGTGCCGGGAGGTGGTGCCGCCAGAGTATTGCGGATTTCCCTTACCTGGACGATTGGATGATTTCAGCCCCTTCCAGGGACTGTTTGCTGGATGCTCTGTCCTTCACCTTGGACCTGTTCGATAAATTGGGGATTATGGTCAATCTTATGAAATCATCCCTTATACCATCCCAGAGACTTCAAGTCATTGGGGCAGTCTTGGACACGGTCCAATGCAGAGCGTTCCTTCCTCCAGGCAGGGTGGAGACCCTGATCTGTCAGGCTTCTTTGGTGGTTTCGTCCAGGACCATCCCGGCCTGGGAGGTCCTCTGCCTTCTCGGACTGATGGCAGCCTCCATCAATACTGTTCCCCTTGCGAGGCTCCACATGAGAGGCACTCAGTAGTCCTTACGGGTGCAATGGGATCAACTCCTGGACGACCTGGACCACCCGGTCCTGGTGTCGTCTGCAGTTCAGAAAGAATTGCTGTGGTAGAGGACTCCCTGCAACCTTTCCTTGGGTCTTCCTTTCAGGAACCTGACCCCTCCGCATCCCTGACTACGGATGCATCAAATATGGGCTGGGGGGGCACACTTAGGGGAGCATCAAATGCAAGGACTCTGGTCCAGCTTGGAAGCATCATTGCACATCAGTGTTCTGGAGATGAGGGTGGTCCTGTATGCCTTACTGGCCTTTCAGACACTCCTTCCCAGGGGATCACTACTGGTCCAGATGGACAATATGTCAGTAGTTTGGTACCTCAACAAACAAGGAGGAACTCGCTCGTACCCCCCTTTGCAAACAAGGAAGAACTCGCTCAAACCCCCTTTGCATGGAGGCAATGCGGGTGTAGAACTGGGTGGTCCAGTACAACCTGGCCCTAGTGGCCGTGCATGTTCCAGGCGTTCAAAATGTCCTGGCGGACAGTCTCAGCAGGTCTCAGACCCTAAGTCACAAATGGGAGCTAAATCAGGAAGTGGCAGAGTCTCTCTTCCTAAAGTGGGGAGTCTGGAAATCGTCCTTTTCACCTCCCACTACAGTGCAAAACTTCCCAGTTGTTGCTTGCTCGTTCCAGGGCATGGTGCTTTCTGGCATGACGTGCTGTCTCTCTCTTGGACAGGGACATTTTTGTATGCCTTCCCTCTGTTTCCCATTCTTCAGAGGGTTCTTCTCACATTTCAGGCAGAGAAGTTGAGGATGATCCTCATCGCCCCTCTCTGGCCAAGACAAATTTGGTTCCTGCTGCTGCAACAGCTAACAAGAGAACCACCGGTTCCACTTCCAGTGACTCACGACCTGCTGACCCAGGATCAAGGTTGTCTTGTTCACCCAGGGCTCAGGGCACTGCATGTTCATGCATGGCTCCTGCAGACATAGCGATTTCCCGCTCCGGGGTCTCCTCTGGAGCTGCTCAAATCTTAGTAGAGGCTCAAAAACCCTCGACACGTTCCACTTATGCCATGAAGTGGAAATGTTTTTCTATTTGGGCGACTTCCAAGAATTGGAACCCATTTTCTTGTTCTGCCCCGCAAGTCATGGAATACCTCCTTCATCTTTCAGACTCAGGTCTGTCATATTCTTCCTTAAAGGTCCACCTATTGGCAATCCCGGCATACCACGAGCTGGTGGATGGTAAATCCGTGGCTCAGTTGGAGATCTCAAAAACATTTCTGAAAGGGATTCTCCATCTGACAACCCCATCTGCAGCCCGACACCCCCTTGGGATTTAAACTTTGTGTTGGAGAAACTTACTCTCCCCCCATTTGAACTAGTGGTGAGCTGTGATTTATGCTTCCTTTCATGGAAGACATTATTTTTGGTTACCATTACTCCAGCTTGAAGGATTTCACAGCTTCGCGATCTAGTTTGCAAAAGGCCTTACCTTATTTTTCATAAGGACTGGGCGGTCCGCAGGACAAATCCTAAGTTCTTACCCAAAGTGGTGTCAGAAGCCACACTGAATCAATCAGTAGAGCTTCCAGTTTTCTTTTCATCCCCTGCTAACAGAGGTGAGGCACTCCTGCACACCATGGACATCCATCGAATCCTCGGGTGTTACACACACCGGACAAAAGATATCCGTAGCTGCGATCAGCTTTTTGTCTCTTTTGACCCCAGGTATGTGGGCAAAGCTGTTTCTAAGCAGTGCCTCTCTAACTGGTTAGGCAACTGTATTCATTACTGTTACCAAGAGTACAACAAACCTCTGCCGGGTCCCATCAGAGGTCATTCTACTAGGGGCATGGCTGCTTCCGCTGCCTTTTTACGGAACGTTTCTGTGGCTGATATCTGTACCACAGCCACTTGGCGTTCTGTCCATACCTTTACTAAACACTACAGTCTGGACATTGCTTCTAGGCAGAGAGCAGGTTTCAGCCTAGCCATCTTGCAGGGACTTCTGTCCTAGGCTGGGTCCCTTACTGTTCCCAGTTTGTTGGAGTTTATTTTTCTCCCCCTCCCTTATTTCTCTTGGTCTCTCTTTTGAGGGACTGCTTGGGACTCAGTCCTATATGTAATAACCTACTGAAGGAACCCTCTCAAATTAAGATAGTACAGTTAGGTAGGAACTTACTGTAACAGTAGATCTTCGAGAGAGGTTCCTTCGGTAGGTCATATTTTTCCTTCCCTCCTTCCCCTCATTTTACTTCTTACACAGGGACTCCAAATCCTGTTTTTTCCTGCTGTCAGGCCTCTTCCAGGTGGGAGAACTGGAGGCCGGGTGTGGGGACCGTCCACTATATACGGCCACGCTGATGTTGGGTGGTCAGTCCCCCATCAGGTATTGCTAGAAAAGTCTGCCATGTGGCCCAGATGCCAGAATGCGCTAGTCCTATATATAATAACCTACTGAAGGAACCTATCTCGAAGATCTACTGTCACGGTAAGTTCCTACATAACTGTACTTTTTCTTATCTTCCTTGATAGTTTTAGCACATAGTATTATTTTTCCTGCATTCGTGTGACTTTTTTCTGTTTTAAATTGCGCAATTGCAGTATTTTTTTCCCCACACATGCGTGCCTTTTCTGGCCATTTTTTCAGGTAATTCAAAGTATTCTGCCAGTAAACCAAAGGGTTTCACTGCATTATCTCTCAGGGAAGTCTCTCTTTGTTGTGCAGTGGGCTTCTGTTGGCAAGAGGTGTGACGGTTGTTACTGTCATTCCTTACCACTATTGCATAAAAAAAAAAAAAACAAGTCCTTCTTTTAATTGAACATATATTGGCTTATTGCTTTGGCCAAACACATATTAGAATGGCCACCCAGTCTGCCTCCCCCTCCTCTAAAAGTACTGGGGGGGTACCTCAAGTCAACACAAAAATATAAATAAGTCCTCTAAGGACCCTAATGAAAAAAAGTCTGATAAAAGTAAAAATTCTAGCCAAGCTTCTAAAAGACAAAGTGAGTGGGGTTCTGATTCAGTCCCTGCTAAAAAAGATAAAGAAAGATTAAACACACTGCTTCCCCTCCCCCGAAAGGCCTAAGGAGACATCAGTGGTTGACAGAGATATGCCCTCTGCAAATGAATTGGCTAAAGCTTGGCATGTATATCAGACTTTATAGTCTATGGACGGACAGTATTTTTTCTGCTCCTTCGGGGCCTTGTACGTCTCTCTATGACTCTGGCAAAGCCCGGGGATTTTATTATGAGGGAGAGGATGATGAAGAATTTCCACAGGGTGACCCATTAGACCCAGATGGTTACGCTGGTGGTGATTTACCTGATGATAATGATGAAGTTTTGGTGATTCTGTAGAGAGTCAGACCACCCAAATTGCGTAGCATAAAAGGCTGCGGGAATCGCACACCGCCTTCCGCTGCAAACATAAGTGCAGTATCACGCCCACGTAGTGAAACAGTGCCAAGTGCCCCAGCCATCGGGAATATGTGACCCTGCCTTAACATCAAAAAACACAGTAACCATAATAAATCATCATTAAAAAGTGCAATAAAAAGCAAACATAGACAACAGCAGACTTAATCAATGAATGTAAGCTTTCATCGGGGGGCTGTGCCCCCCGCACCCCCCTCCCCCTTCGAGCTCTGTCCATCCTTACATCCTTCACATATAAATGAATATAATCTTTCATCGAGCGCCCACACCCCCAAAGAAAACATCTAATTAAAAAAAAAATGTCAATCCAAAAAAAGATGCAATATGACGTTTGAACGGAGTCAGTTACGCAGTAAGTGAGTTACGCAGTAAGTGCAGCTCCTCAGCTGGTCTGACTCTCTTCACAATCACTGAAGTTTCTTCCCATTTTATCTTTGTTAAACAGATGATGGACACCCTGGAACTTCCCCTCCAGGACGACATCAAACAAGAGATGGAGGAAGGCTATGTAGAAATGATGTATCATACTCCTTCATAGAAATTGCTTTTGCCCAGACATACTGTAATGCACTAAAAACGGCAACTTTTAAAATTCTGGAAACCCCTTCATCTGCTTCAGGGGTGACAGAAAAATTGAGAGGAAATACCAGCCTGGTAAACTGACTGCTGACTTTCTCTATACATATCCAGACCACAAAGGGGTGGTTCAGGCAGCAACCTGTGACAAAGCTAATGTACCACTGTCTGCTCAGCCTCCAGAAAGAGTCAAAAAAATTGGATTTATGGGTAAGAAATCTTATACTACTGCTTCTTTGCTGTTACGCTCGTCTATTTACATGGCATATGTTGGACCTCTGCCAGCGGTCGGGGCAGTCGTGAGGGCCCCGAATTAATACTCTGCCTGCCCTCCCTCGAGCTGCTGGACCTCTGCTAGGTATGATTCTTGGACCCTGCTCCTCGGCAGTCTTGGCATCTGCCTAAACTGCTGCTGAGGACCTGAATTTGAATTCTGGCACCAAGAATTTAATTCGGACTTAAAACTCACTCTGTCTCTACCACCTCTGCAGTTTCAGTCGGCAGAACAGTATAGTTTTTTTATTGCCTGGCTGCTCTATTTCTAGTGATTTCTTTTGCCATTTCTGTGTAGTTATTTTATGTTATCTGCAGCTCTGTACTGGTGACTGGATGGCATAAGGGAAACAGCTTGGCTAAAGGGCTGCCCTAATTGTGATTGCTTTTTTTAGCTACTACAGTAACCCTTCCTTGTAAAAAAAAAAAAAGGAAAAAAAAAATTAATTTGCTGTTCCTTTAATTTTAAATCCTCGTGGAAACAGCTTGGCAGTGTACCTACAATTTACTAAATACTGTATAGCAGGTAATATTAGTGCTCCTTTTATTTTAGTGATATTAGCTGAAACGGAAATTCCGCTAATATAGTCGGATAGCTAATATTATCTATTCAATATGGCATTTAATGTATGGTTGAGAAACATTGTATTCTTAGCAGCTGTTCACACGCCCACTGTTGCTAAGTAATCGAAAAAGTGCCAGTAAAGTAGAACAAAAGACAACTGGTTTTCTAACTGTTTTTGAGTGGTTAAAACAAATTGTAAACTTTATTGTACACAATAAACAACAAAACAAAAATTCAAAATCAAAAGTGCATATTGCTACTCCTAGCCTAAACAGCAGTAAAAAATGTGCCACAGTGTTGCTAAGTACTGCACAGAAACAACACAGAAGTGATATGACAAAATTTTTTTCATTAGTTTGTACTTATATTGTCGTTGTTGGAATCGTGTCTCTGGCGGATGGGTAACATAGAAGTTGCGGCGTCCTCGCTTAGCTTGTGGTGGGGATGCAGCAAGCTCCTTAGCAACGGCGGCGTTTGTCACTTCAAGCTCAACACCTGAGCTGTCTGCCAAATCTACACCCAGTATTTCTGAGGTGTCCATTGGATATTTCCTGTTAACATGCGATGTCTGTAGCCACTTCAAGAGGGACATATGCAGAAAACAGGCACAGTATACAGGTAAATTCTCAAATAATACAGAACAGATCCTCACTCTGTGTCTGATCTGTAAGTGAGCTGCATTTTGAGTCTGTCTGTCACACCCATTTCTGTCACACCGATTTCAGTACTGTACTTGTGGGTGAACCATCTGCTAATATAATCGGGCACTAATAAGTACCGCATATCAGACGCATTAAATTTAACGGGTGCTAATATAACCTGCTATACAGTACATTGCTGGGCTGCCCTGATTCTGATTGTTGTTTTACATACAAATTAGCCCCTGTTTGTGCAAAAATCCATTGCTGTACTTTTAATTTAAATCAGTCTATTTGTGTAAAAAATCCATTGCTCTCCTTTTAATTTTAATTTTTAATTTGCTGCCCTGCTGGCTACTCCACCTCCCCCACTGCCACCCTTGGTGGACAACTCTCTAGATAGTGTGGCTTAATTTGCAGATTATAGTTGCTCTCCACTAGATGTTGCACACACATATCCTCACCTAACTTGTAACACCATTTCCTGGGCAGTACAAAATAGAGTTCACGCTACTCTACTCGCTACAAGCTTGCACGCGTCCCACAGCAGCCCTTCGCATCATGACACTCCTCCCCATCGCCATCCTCATCCTCTTTTTACCCTCGGTGGCCCTACCCCCCTCCATCTACCCAGCGGCCCCAGACTGGCAACAAATAGTCTACCCCATGCCTTCCACCACACAATTATATCACCACCACCCACCTCCTGCCACCCATTGTCGACCATCACTCCTGGACACCTTGCCCCTCCATACTGCCCCCCAGTTTTCATACTGGTCTGATCGTGCTAAAATTCCTCTCTCAGACTACCTCGGCTCCTCCTAATCAATTTCCTTCCCCTGACAACAAGTCCAAGCTAGCCCAGACAAAGTTCTGGTTACCATGTTGCTGCTTATGGCAGGGGATATCAAACCGAATCTGGGCCCAGTCCCCCCCACTCTTTCAACTCTCCCGTGGTCTACGGTTGGCTCATTTGAACATCTGTAGCCTCCTCCTAAAAATCACGTTGCTCCAGCTAATTGTCCTATCCCTAAAACCAGATGTTGTTATCATAACAGAGACGTGGCTAAAACTTCACATCAAGGATGCATGCATCTCAATCCCTGGTTACACTGTAATCCAATAAGACCGGCAAAGTGGCAAGAGGGGAGGTGACATAGCCATGTACATCAATTCCACCCTTCAATTAACCACTGTGTGCTCCTGCTCCCATCCTCACAAACTACAGAATCCTTGATGGTGAAAATCTCCCTATCTCATACTATCCCCATCTACATAGCTGGCTCCTACCACCTCCCAGATTCCCCTGTAACCTCTATCAAGGACCATCTAATGGCCCTCAAATCCCACGCACCAGGTGGTGAGCTACACATCTTGGGCGACTTCAGTATGAATTGGCTCACACCCTCCTGCTCTAAAGTACGAAATGACGTGGCTGCACTGAACCTGGCCCAGCTGATCACAGAACCTTCTCACCTAAACCCCAAAACATAGAACCACTCTCTGTTAGATTGGTCCCTCACCTCCTACCCTCACCAGATTATCTCAGCTGGTCTCCTACCTGACCCCCAAAGTGACCACCATCTAATCTACTCAATAAGGAAAGTCTTCAGGCCAAAAGCTCCCCCCAGAACCCTGCTGATTAGGTCATATAACTCTTTGGACCTTGTGTCCCTCATAAATGACCTGGAAAACATGGACTGGTCTGCCATCTCGCATGCCTCCTCCATAAATTCTGCACTGGCTTTTTTCAAGACCAAGATCTTCCTGGACATAAAGTCTCCACCACTCATTCACACTAATGGGACTACGCCCGGAGGTGCTAGGACCCAGCGGGAGCCAAAAATCTTCAGGAGGGCTGGTGCCGAGGTCGGGCCACGAGGAAGGGTCACTACGAGCCTGGCTTGTGCCATATAGACTACCTCGGGCGTCAACCTTCCAACCATCTCAATTCCTTTTTTCCCCACTGTCGAGTGCTCTTCAGTGATGACGTGCTCGCCAGCTGGGAGTCAAGTCTTCAGTCTATACGACAGCAGCTATAATTAGTTTTAGTATTTGTTAGGTTTTATTTATTTTGGTAGTTCTTAAATAAAGTAATTTTGAAAAAGAAGAAATCTTCAGCCCTCCTTCGACAGAGTCGACCATGAGCGGGGATGGTGATGGTAGGGAGACTTCTCATGAAAGCTGTGTTTTCAGCAGGGTTGGGTCTGATCCGCCGCCCTCTACAGAGGGGGGGGGGGTCTGACTATGGGAAGTCCAGTGCTTGGGGCAATGGGCAGTCCTCCCGAAAGCACAAAAAGAAGCGGTCCCATTCTCAATCGGCACCACTTGGCCTTGAGTTCTTCTTCAGCCTCCCAGTTGATGAAGAAATGGTACCACTCAAGGTCACCCTCTGGTACATTTGTGTGTCGATTGTTGGTGGTTGAGGAAAAGGGTTTGACTCTGACCCCTCTGGGGTCTCCTACTTCCTCTGTTACGGGTGACTGACATCCTCAACTCCGGAGTCCCTCCACTCCTCCTTGGGAATCTTCCGGTGAGCAGTTTCATCACTGGAACGCTCTTATGGAGCAAGGGGTTTGGTGGTTGTCCTGTCTGCCTGAGCCAGTGAGTCCATCTTCAAGGCCTTCTGGTCTTCCAGTTTCAGACCTGTGGGCAGGGCGGTTGGGAGCCTCTAGTTCACAGCACCTTCTTGGGCTTATGACGCCAAGCTCTCTGGTGCTTTTCTCCTTCATATGGCCATGGCACAGGGGCCAGCACAGGTACCACTTTCTCCTGCTGAATTTCTTCATTCTTCCTCCACACGTGGATTGTTGGGATCTGGTCCTGTGGTGCTATGGGCAACGCCAGCCACTCTGGTGCTGGTGACGCAACTGATGCTGTGCTGGCACCGCACCCTGTGCCGGTGCCGGGGGCACCTGTGGTGCCACTTAGGGCACCAGGATTCTCAATTCCAATTTTCGGAGCTGCTCCTCCTCTCCCCCCCTTCCTATTTACTCTGTCCCTCCGGGACTAGTACCAGATGATATTGAGCCTGATCCTGATCTTCAATTGGAGGATGACTTTGATGACAGTTCCTCTCTGGGGGCGGTAAATAAGCCTTCTCTTCCAGCAGAACCTTTGATCGAAGATCTTTCTTTAAGTTTCTGATTAAGAACATGAATACCACTCTATCTCTCCAGACTTTGGAGATTGATCCTGGGAAGCTACTGCGTCTGCAGTATCTGCACATTTAAGATATTCCTGTGGAACTGACTCCTCCCATGCAACCCTCCTTTGAGACTCTCTCTCTCTCAAATGGTGTAGGATAATCCAGCGCTTATGCTCTCTGTGGCCAAATCCATAGATAGGAAATATGCCCCTCCCAAGGATCGTCCTATTATGGCCTCGCAATCCTTTGCTGATAACATAGTTGTCCTGGCAGAGAATGACAAAGCCATTCTTCCTCAAGAATCTATGGCATATCCGGTGAACAAGGAATCATGCAAAATTGCCACTTTGGGGAAGCAAGTCTTTGCTGCCTCCACCCTGGGCATGTGCATTGTAAGCTACCAGGGTTATTTCTCTCAGTATGAGTATACCCTCTGGCATTCGCCACTGTAGAAGCTCTTCCAGATTCGAACGTTAGCGCAGAGCTTCTTCAGATCATTACTAGAGGCATTGAATCTAATAATCAGCAGCTTAAAGCCACTGTGGATGCCTCTGACACTGCTTTCAGAGCAGCAGCAGCAGCAGCTGGTATATGCACCTGACGCACATCGGAATTTACAAATGAAGCCCAGCAGAGAGTTATGAGTTTATCTTTTGATGGTACACATCTGTTTGATCCTCAGGTTGAGCAGGCACTAGAGGCCACACAGAAAACTAGAACAGCTATCAAAATGGCCAGGCCGCCATCCGCTGCTCCTCAACAGGGCGGGAACTGGCGGCAGTTTCATAACCATTAGTCCTTTCATGGTAAAGGCAAAGGGGGCTTCAACAGAAATCAAGCTCCCAACCGCAAAAGAAAATGCAGCAGAAGGCACAGGGCCATAAAGTGCCTAGTGCCACCCTCTGAGATTCTGGCCCAAGTCCCACCTCAGCTGTCCGAGAGGGACTCTTCCTTGGCAGTAGGAGGGCATCTGACTCAGTTTTACAAACAATGGAAGTCAGTCACCTCAGACAAATGGGTACTCAGGATAATCCATGAGGGATACTGTCTAAACCCCCTTCCGGATCATCCACCCAAACAACAGTCCAAGTTGTCTGTCTGTCTATCTCTCAGTCAGACTTTCTTGCTTCCAAGATTCAAGGCCTTCTGAGCAACAGGGCAGTAGAAGTAGTTCTGCTGGATCAGCAAAACACAGGTTTCTACTCCCATTACTTCCTAGTTTCAAAGAAAATAGGCGGCATGCACCCTGTTCTGGATCTAAGGAAGTTAAACAAATTCCTTTACAAGGAGAAGTTCAAGATGATATCTCTCAGCTCCCTGTTACCTATGATTCATCAGAATGACTGGCTGGCCTCCCTAGATGTGCAGGACGCCTACCATCAAGTTCTTGTACACCCAAACCACCACAAATACCTCAGATTTGTGGCATTGAGTCAACACTATCAATTCAGAGTCCTGCCCTTTGGGCTATTCTCTGCGCCTCAAGTCTTTACAAAGTGCTTTGCAGTTCTCACAGCACATCTCAGAAAGCTCAGAATTCAAGTGTTCCCATATCTGGACAACTGGCTTCTAGCAAGCCCCTCCAGTTATGAGACTCAGGAAGCCGTGACTACAGCTTCCAAATTCCTCACCTCCATGGGAGTTCTATTACATTTGGGAAAATCGCACCTACAGCCCTCCCAATGGCTCCTCTTCATAGGAGCCCTTCTGGATACCTCCAATGCAAAAGCTTTTCTTCCAGAGGACAGAAGGAATGACATCCTTCAGATGGCCCACTTCATCCAAGAGAATGACTTGGTATGAGCTCTCTCAATGCAGCAGATGCTGGGTCTCATGGCATCCTCAGTGTTCACTGTGCCTCTAGCTCATCTTCACATGAGGGCTACTCAGTGGATGCTCAGCACTCAGTGGTCCCCAAACACACATCCCCAGTCCTTTCACATCAAGGTGACGGAACCTCTAAAATGGTCACTCACCTGGTGGACTCAAGAGGACTACCTTCTGAAAGGTTTTCCCTTTGCCCCTCTGGAATCCCAGATCTCCATCACCATGGATACATCCCTACTCGAACTGGGAGCTCACTGTCAGGACCTCCACACCCAAGGTTGATGGAATCAGGACAAGTCTCAACTCTACATAAATGTTCTAGAAATGAGAGCCATCCTGTACGCAGTCCAAGCTCTCAAGGACATTCTCTGTCACAAGATCATTCTCCTTCAAATAGACAACAAAGCAGTGATGTACTACATCAACAAACAGGGTGGAGCACACTCTTACCCCTTATGCAGGGAAGCGAGAGTGTGGGAGTGATGCCTAAAGCGCAAGGCTCTGATCCAGGTGGTTTACCTGCCGGGAGTGCAGAACGATCTGGTGGATCATTTCAGCAGATCGGAAACAGATCCTCATGAGTGGTCTCTCGACACAAACATCGTGCACTCTTCGAAGAGTGGGAAACTCCAGACCTGGACCTTTTTGCGTCCCCACTCAATGCACAACTGCCTGTATTCTGCTTCAGAAATCCAGAACCTGGCATTTTCTGTCAGGATGCATTCAGACTGCGGTGGACAAGACGCTTTCTGTACACATTTCCTCCTCTTACTTTAGTTCAGAGGGTACTGCTCAAACTGGAGGCGCAAGGGCAGAATGATCCTCATCGCCCCATTCTGGCCTTGTCAGATCTGGTTTCCATTAATCATCAGATTATCGGAAACTTCTCCGAGACAGCCTCAACTTCAAATGAACCTGCTGACCCAGGACCCAGTGGTCCATCCCAACCTGAGATCCTTTCTTCTCCATGTCTGGCTCCTGAGGAGATAGAGGTGAGTAGGTTTGACGTTTCACATATTTTTTTTCTGTCTTTTGGTAACTGGGTAAGGCCCACTAGGCACAAGTGTCTGTTTTCAGGGGACTGGGAGGTTAAGTGACTTGCTCAGAGTCACACAGTATGCAAGTGGAGGTTGTGAGAATCAAACTCAGGTCTGGTCTACTGGATGTACCAAGCACATTCAAACTTTGTTCCTCTAACCTCTAGGCTATACTGCCAGCCCAAATAGGGTCTCAGATATTCTGTTAGTAGCACGCAAACCAGCTACTAGAAAAACTTACACAGCTAAGTGGAAGTGGTTCTCCATCTGGTGCACGAAGTCCTCTTGGGACCCTTTTTCCTGCCCACCAAACAAAGTCCTGGAGTATGTTCTGGACCTGTCAAATACAGGTCTGCAATACTCAGCCATAAAGGTTCACCTCTGTGCGATCTCAGCGTACCACAAGTCCGTACACTCCATGTCTGTGGCTCAGTTACCTTTGGTCAAGAGGTTCCTTAAGGGCATACTGCACACTAGACCACTGGTCAGATGACCGGTAGCTGCCTGCGACATTACTCTTGTGCTAGACATACTCACTCGCAAACCTTTTGAGCCCTTAGCAATTTGTGAGCTGAAGTTCCTGACCTGAAAGACTGCCTTCCTTGTAGCCATTATCTCTGCTTGCTGAGTGTCTGAAATACATGCTTTGGTCACAGACTCTTCCACCTGTATACTGTATTATACAAAGACACGGTGGTTCTGTGAACTCACCCTAATTTTCTCTCTAAAGCAGTCTCAGAATTCCATCTGAATCAGCCCTTGGTCCTTCCGACCTACTTTACGAACTTCCAGAATGAAGGGGAGTGTACCTGACATTCTCTGGATGTTAAGAGAGCTTTGCAGTTTTATTTAGACAGAACTAAAGAAATCCGCAGCTCAAAGCAACTATTTGTCTCTTTCAACATGGCCCGGCTGGGTCAGCCTGTTGCTATCAGATGTATTTCGGTGTGGCTATGGGCATGTCTTTGCCAATGCTACTCCATGGCACAGGTTAAGTTGAAAGGCAGAGTATATGCTCATTCTACCAGGGCAGTCGCAGCATCTCTGGCAGAAATTGGAAACACGCCTATGTACACATCTGCAATGCCGCTACTTGGGGCTCTGTGCACACGTTTGTAAAGCACTATGATTTGGATGTCCATGCCAGATAGCATCAGTCCATTGGCAGCACAATCCTTAATGGACTTCTATCCTAACTGAGCTCTTTTCTCCCGCCACCCTTCTCAGGGGATTATTTCAGCTTGGTACTCTCTCACTAGTGTGAATGAGTGGTGGAGACTTTATGTCCAGGAAGATATGAAAATTATGTACCTACCGTAATTCTTGATCTTCTTGGATGAAGTCTCCACCACTCATTCACACGCCCACCCTCCATCCCCCATGCTCACTTATCTGCTTTTGGTCTTCACTTCCTCGATGGCTGGGCTGTGACCCTTCTTACACGGGTCATTCTGACTATCTTATGTCCGCATAGGTTAGTTTCACTAGGTTAGTTTATGCTGCACCTCCTCAGTAAAAAAGGTACTGAGGCAGTTGAAGGGTCGATGCCGAGGTAGCCTAAATGGCATGAGCCAGGCTTGTGGTACCACTTCCTCGCAGCACTACTTCGGCACCGGCCCTCCTGAAGATCTTTTACCCCTGCTGGGTCCTAATGCCTCCAGCATAGTCCCATTAATGTGAATGAGTGGTGGAGACTTCGTCCAAGAGGATGAAGAATTACGGTAGGTACGTAATTTTCACTTCCTGTCAGTCTGGGACATCAACGCCCCCTCAGACATACCCGGGTACGGGAGGCCCACCTGCCCTGGATCTCCGCTGATGTCATGGCCAGTTTCCAAGCCAGGAACCAAGCCTAGAGGGCCCATAAAGCTACTGGCTCTCACTCAGCCTACCAAAGTTACCGCACCCTTCGAAATGCATGCACTAGGCAAATCTGCCGGGCAAAAGCAAATTATTTCTGATCCACCTTCCTCTCAAACATAAATCACCCCACTAAATTTTGGAAAGTGGTTCAATCCCTCTTCTCCCCACCATCCCAACCCCCCGTCATTAACACTGGGGACACCACTGTTGAGGAACTGTTAACAGTGGCCGCAGAGCTCAACTCCTTCTTCACAAACTGTACTGCATCATTGCTGTCCTCTCTCCCCCCCTCCACACCATCCCATCCCTCCATACCACGATCTGCCCAAGCCACCTCCAATGCTTTTGCTTTCCAACTTCTTACCTCTGCTGACGTGTACAATGTCCTGCTTAAGTTGAACCCTTCCAAAGACAAATGCTCCTCTGGTCTGGATGCTAAAATGCTCATTCTGTCTGCCCCATCCATTGCCTCCCTCCAGCTTCTCTTTTCTATCTGTCCCTCTCTCTAGCTTCTATCCCAGCTGAAAGGAAGCATGCCACAGTCATCCTTCTCCCGAAGAATGGTAACCCCTCCTCCCCAGGTAACTACCACCCTATTTCCCGTCTCTCCATTCTAGCTAAACTGCAGTAACACCTAGTCCTCTCCCAGCTCTCCTCCTTCTTTGAATCTACATCTTTCTTCACCCCGTTCCAGTCTGGTTTTAGGAAGTCCCACTCCACTACCACCTCCCTCCAAAGACTCACCAGTACCATTCTCACTGGTATGGATCAAGCCCACATAACCTCAGCCATCTTTGTCAACCATGCAAAGGCTTTTGACACTGTCTCACACCCTCTCCTCCTCACCAAGTTTTCTGTAGCTGGCTTTCCAGCATAGCAACCAATTGGTTCCAGTCATATCTGGTGGGCAGGACCCAATCCATCAGGATTGGTAACTCCATCTCCTCCCCTCTCCCCATCTCATCTGGGGTCCCCCAAGGCTCAGTCCTAGGGCCACTACTGTTCTCCATTTTCCTCAGTTACTTGCCCTCGCCCTGCCCACATACATCCATTCACATGTATATGGACAACACAGTCCTGTATACATCAAGCTCCTCTCCCGCTGTTGTAGAATCCAGACTACAGCTAGACTTTAATGATGTCCCACTCTGGTTTAGCGCAAATCAGCTATTCCTGAATGCCAAGAAAACAGTCTCCATGACCTTTGGCACAAGGCAGAGACTATCTCAGCTTCCCTCCCTACCCATCTTCCACACCCTGGACGGGACAAAGCTGGAGGCTTGCTCCTTCTTTAGATACTGCGGGGGTATAGGTAGAACAACATCTCACATTTTCTGTACATGTTGAAGCACTCCAGAAGAAGCTGTACCCCAGGCTTGGGGCACTGTACTGAAACTGCGGAAGCATCCCGCTACCGGCCCAGCAGGAGATTGTACAGAAAATTATCCTCCCTATCTTTGACTATGGTGATGTAGTCTATTGTGCCACTCCCAAGACTACCCTAACCAGACTGGACATCCTTTTCCACTCTTTCTGTCATTTTGCCCTTGACTGTCCTCCCAGCATGCACCACTACAACCTGTACCAGAATTTGCACCTCCCCTCACTGCAGGATAGGAGGTTGTCTCACTGCACCAGGCTCACGCCCAAATTGTGGACCCAGTCCCTGCCCCCATACCTCTCTGGTGCCCTGTCCTCACCTCCCCCACCTTTGCACTCCCTCTATAACTTTGACGCCCGCTCCCTGAGTGTCCCACATATGGCCACTTTTGCAAGACAGGCAACTTTCTCATATTGTGTGCCTAAACTGTGGAATTCTCTCCCACTGGCCATTTTGGCAAACCAGCTGTGCCCACTGACTCAACTCCCTCCTCAAAGACCACTTCTGCACCTCCTGTGCATGCACCTAAATGACTGGTAACTCTAAAAAGTGGCTAATAAATGATGGCAGACCCCGCTGTCAGTGTGTAGCTGTGGTCCAGCAGTTAAACTGGCTATCTCACTCCTCTTGGCTATATCCCAAATATACATTTTTGAAGGCTATTTTTGTAATCATATTCCTGATGTAGAAGTGCTGTACCTAGTCATTTTAGCGGTTGTGTACATGCTGTATGGTTATATTCTGTGTTGCCCCTCCCCCATACCTGACTGTATTCTACCAGAATTTCTTTCCACGGTGTAAGAGACTGTTGTCGAGACACAGGTCAGGAAGCATAGGAAAAATCAGGAGCAGTTGTAGAATTCACCAAAAATATTTATTTACAGTAGCAGTAACATAAAAAAAAAATAAACTTGTTCAGAATAACTATGTACAGAGGCAAAATAAAATAATGTTTTCTTTCAGTCTCTGTGTCCCTTTCTCTCTTCCAGCAGTTGCAGCTCAGCTTTCTTATATGTCCTTCCATACCCCACTCTTAGCAAGCGTCCTGTTTTTGTAAATATCAGCCAGGAGCCGCTAGTACACATTGTGCCTAAGCCGAGAGGCCCCATTTCCACAGCTTTTGTAAAAAGGTCTAAAATTTGAACTCTGGTAACCTCTAGCTTCCAACAGCTTTTTGCAGCCGTCTCAAAATATAATTATATACATTTCAACAGTAATGCTATATATTTTTCTACACAAAAGAGATCCCAATATCAGTTGCATTTCCACATATTGATTTGTACAAATTTTTATATTAGCAGATCTAGATATACAAGAGAAAAAAACAGACAGCAAGAGAAAACTTAGAGACAGTGAGATGCAAAGAACTGTGAGCCTGTAAGGCTGATCAAGTCCAAAGTCTCACAGGAAAATAGTGGTTGCGCAACCGGACAGACAAATAGACAGGAAAGGAAAGATCCTTGCATTTAAACACTTTCTGTACAACAAATGGGACAGGGTCCTATTCTACCCTGTCACACAGACTGCCTGTATCTAATTCTCTGGCTGTACTTTCTGTACATAATGTGTTTTGTACTCATGCATTACTGATGTATTTATACTCCGTGTTGATTCCCCTGCTCCCCATCCCCTATTTCTGTACATAATGTTTTTTAATCATGCATTTTACTGATGTATTATGCTCAGCGTTGACACGTCTGGAATCGAGCAGTAGTCTGCTCAATACGTTTTCCTAGTAAAACCTTTAAATAAATAAATATGCAGCTAGATATCAGAGAGCTTTGTTGAAATCTATCCTGGCTATAGTGCATCATGGGGGAGACACTGTGCTCAGGAATGTCACTGAAACTGTAAAACTGGCCATAGAAGCCACTAAGCATCAGTTTCACATGGCCATAGATAATAATGACACAGCCTTGAGGGTGATGGTGCAGGCCATTTCTCTCAGGTGGTTTGCTTGGTTAAGAACTACCTAGCTCACTCAGGATACCCAATTACAGGCTATGTATTTTCCTTGTGAGAAAAAATTCCTTTCTGAGGATCAAATGGAGGCTTACATGAAAAGGATGGATGAGTACAAAACTACCTATAAGAGTAACTCAGCCAAAGAAAAGCCTTCTACCTCCCAGAAACCTCAAAACAAGGGGGGCAGGGACAGGGGTTATTTTTCTAGAGCATTCTGTCCTATGCTGAGGCCTATGGAGTTTTTCAGATGAGAGTTTTTTCAAGGGAAGAGGTAGGAGAGGCCAGAGGAGAGCCAGCTCCACTCCTGTCCCCTCTGCTCAAACCAGACAACAGTCTTCCTGACTCCTCTTTGGTCGCCTCCTCTCTTCCAGTTGGGGGCAGGCTCTCTCACTACCTCCATCATTGGCAGCTCATCACCACAAGTGGGTGTCAGAGGTAGTTGGTCAGGGCCTATCTCTTCAGTTCAGAAAATTCCCTTTCCTCCTAAGCCCCGAGCTCTTAAAACCTCTAACCCCAACAGAAAAACTGCTGTTGGAGATACAGATGAAGAACCTTTTGGAAGTCAAAGCTGTGGAAAGAGTGCCCTTCCCCCAGTGTGGGAAAGGTCTCTATTCCAGGTACTTCCTTATTCTGAAGAAAATTGGGGAGTACTTCCTTACTCTGAAGAAAAATGGGGAGTGGCAACCTATTCTGGACCTAAGGTACCTGAACAAGTACCTGCTGAAGCCAAAGTTCAAAATGGTAACCTTAAATCAGCTCCTTCACTCTCTGAAGCAAGGGGACTGGCTAGTCTCCCTAATTCTGAAGGATGCCTATTTCCACATCCCAGTCAGGCAGTCCCACAGAATATTCCTCAGATTCAGGCAGCCTTCAGGCCATTACCAGTTTGCAGCCATGCCATTCAAGCTAACTTCCACTCCCAGGGTTTTCACCAAGTGCCTGGCAGTGGTTGCAGTTCATCTCAGAAGACAAGGGATTTCTATTTTTCCCTTCCTGGACAATTGGCTATTTGTGGCCATCTCTCCTCAGGCAGTTGCAGAGGCCCTGAAACAGACAAAAGACACCCTGTAGTCTCTGGGCTTCATTATCAACAAAGGCAAATCCCAGTTTCAGCCTGCCCAATCACTGCAATTCATAGGGGCAGAGCTCAGCACACTGCAAGAGAAGGTTTTCCTTCCTGGAGACAGGATTTTGAATTTCCTCAGCCTGTTAAATTCCTTTATTCTGGGCCAGCCAAGGCCGGCCAGACATTTCCTCAGACTGCTCAGTCACATGGCCTCTAATAACACCGCAGTAGTCCCAGGTGCCAGATTCCAGATGAGGGACATTCAGTATCGCCTCAGATCTCACTGGTCTCAGAAAAAGGATTCCTTTGCAAAGTTAGTGCCAGTCACAAGAAACCTTATTTAGGCTCTAAACTGGTACAAGGAAGCTGAAAACCTCAAGGTAGGGGTTTCTTTCCAGATTCAGCAACCGTCCCAGATCCTGACAACAGGTGCCTACCTCCTAGGTTGGGGTGCCCACCTAGGGGACCAGTCCATAAGTAGCACCTGGATACCCAAAGAGTTCACATACCACATCAACCTCCTCGAACTCAGAGCAGTGTTCTTGGCCATCAAGGCTTACACCCACAGCTCAGAGGACAGGCTGTTCAGATAAGAACAGACAATACCACTGCCAAGTTCCATATCAACAAGCAAGAGGGCACAAGGTCAACCAAACTCTGTACAGAGGCAATGAGGATTTGGTCCATGGCTTACTCCCTGGACATGTCTCTGTCAGCCATTTATCTCTCTGGCAAGGACAACACTTTGGCAGATGCTCTAAGCCACATCAGTCAGGGTCACCGCAAGTGGACCCTAAACAAGCAGATCCTTGCCACAGTCTTCAGAAGGTGGGGTTTCCCGACCTGGATCTATTTGTGTCCTGCCTCAACCACCAGCTACCACAGTACTGCTGCAGTCCCCCAGTGCTGGGGACCATCCCAGTAGATGCTCTGACCCTGGACTGGGAAGGGAGGTTTCTTTATGCTTTTCATCCCTTCCCTTTGATTTAAAGGGTCCTTCTCAAGCCCAGGTCTCAGTCAGCCACCATGATTCTGGTGTCCCCAGATTGGGTGAGGCAACCCTGGTATTCCCTTCTCCTCGTTTTGTCAGTCAAGAAGCCCAACAGGAGCCGGCCTGGGTTGAGGTGCTGGACACCACACCTCGTGCCACACTGATGACCTGGGTTCGGGAATGAGCTCAGGCTGTCGGGGGTCGGCAGGGGCAGGAAAGGATTGAGCATCTGGAGGACTGCTGTCCTTTCCTGGGGTTGGGTGGTTGCATTTGCCACAGTGCTAGTGGCTCCTAATGGTGACTAGGGGCAGTGCAACTTGTGGCATGCTCTTCTGGGGTAGGGGAGTGGTGGCAGACACCTTACACTGGGTGCAGGAGTGCACCCATCACATGCAGGGCATCATTGCACAGCCGCACTCCTGGGGCAACAACAAGCAAAAAACATCCTGCTCCCTGGATAGGCAATGGCACCCTCCAGTGCCCCATCACCTCACACCCAATGCCGAGCACGACTCGCTGGCTCGCCCAATCCCTCACTGTGCCTTGGTTCCCTGCGAGTGGGGAGCTTCATCAGGTCTAAGGTAGGTGGGGAGTGCCTGTCCCCGATTCTCCCAGTGGGTCGGCTTTAGGCGGGGTGGTAGCGCGGTTGGTGGTGAGAGAGAGAGCTGCCTAAGAGAGTTCTGGGGGAGGCAGAGAGATAAAGAAAGCTGACCAAAAAAACAAGAAGCCCATCAGGCTGCCAGCAACCCACAGTCTGCTGAGTCTTCTCCAGACAGAGGTAGCATACCCCAACATCCAGTCTCTTCACCTCAAGGCCTGGTACTTGAGGAGTTAGAGTTTCCTGAATCTCAGTACTCTGAGCAAGTCCTGAATATTCTGCGAATGGCTAAAAAACCTAGCACTAGGAAGACTTATGCTTCTAAGTAGAAAAGGTTCTCTTTATGGTGCAAGGATATTGTGGTCTGTCCCTTCTTCCCTCCTGGATTCCCTAGTTCACCTCCAGGCAGAAGGTCTTAAAGCTTCATCCTTGAAAGTGCTTCTGGTGGCCATCTTGGCTTATCTTTCACTGGAAAAGAGAAATCTGTCATTTCACAGCCAATTTTCAAGAAGGTTTTCAAAGGTTTGCTGCACCTTCAACCTTCTCTGAGGGAACGTGTCCTTCCTTGGGACTTGAACCTCTGTGTTGCCAAACTCATGGAGCCTCCTTTTGAGCCTCAGGTCACAGCTGATCTCAAGTATGTAACCTGGAAATCTATTTTTCTGGTTGTCATCGCCTCCACCAGAAGGATTTCAGAGTTGCAGGCCCTTTGTACAGAACCTAACTACATCATTGCCACAAGGACAAAGTAGTACTTAGGACAAACAGGAAATTTCTGCCCAAGGTGGTTTCTGAGTTTCACATTAACCAGTCTATCACCTGCTGGTCTTTTTCACAGACAAGTCCACCCCAGGTGAATGCAAGCTACATAGTCTGGGTGTGAAAAGATCTCTTACCTACTACTTAGAGCATACTAAGCCATTCAGGGAGTTCTATACTCAGCTCTTTCTCACCTATGGTGAGGTAGGTAGAGGGAGACCCACTACCAAGAGAAACATTTCCCGCTGGATTGTCTATTGTATCCAGTTCTGTTACAGCAAAGCTGGTAAACAACCCCCTCAGGTCCTCAGTGCCACTCTACTAGGGGCACTGCTGCCACAGTGGCGGCTCCAAGGGATGTCCCTTTGCTCAAAGTTTGCAAAGCAACCACTTGGAAAACTATACACACATTCTCAAAGCACTACTGTTTGGATGTGCAGTCCAGATCTGATGCCAAAGTTGGCAGAGTGCTATAGAGCTTGTTTCTTAAGTAGATTTCTGTGCCCGCCTCCAAACTGTACTGCGTTGTGGTCTGCACCTGTCAATACATGCTGAAGAATTCCTAGGGTAAGAAGAAAAAATTACTCACCGTAGTAATGTTTCTTCCAAGGGATTCTTCAGCATTATTGACACTCCCACCCATCCTCCCCGGTGAAAACTGTCTGGGGCTGGCTCTGCTATTGTGTCTTAGCCAAATTTGTCTAATTTCATTGTTTCTTTTGTTGACTCATTTCATAATAGGGGTGTGGAATTTGCGGTTGTTACATTAACAGTGCTTTTTCTTTTGGGCACAGTTTTTGCCCTTTTTTCGCATCAAAATAGTTCTGAGGTCCTTCAGGCTGATTGCAAGCAGCACTCCTCTCTCTCTCTTCTCTCTCTCTCTCTCTCTCTCTCTGTCCTGATTGACCAGTATTCCTTCTCAAGTACATTGATTCCTTCTCTCTGGGGCAGCTGAACCCAGCTGGCGTACTGCACCTGTCAATAATGCTGAAGAATCTCTTGGAAGAAACAGCATTACTACAATGAGTAATTTTTTTCTTTCATGCCTTGAACCAGACTTACAAGCTGGCACAACTCTCGCTAATTTCCACGCCTCAGGATATTAACCTGTGTTAAGAAACATATTAAATATAATCACTGGGGGATGTGCGATACAGGAGGGCCACACATCTCAACATTCTGGAAGGTATTTTATCCAGTCCCTCTGCCTTAGAAATATCTAATTTCAAAAGTTCATCTCCAACTTTGGCTGCTGAAATACTCTTGAAAGTAAAATCATAAACAATTCCTGAATTCAATTTTCTTGTCCCTATTTGATGATTGTCTTTCATATTGCTTTGTCATGGTAATTATTGCCATTCTTCAAATTGGAGCCCAATTTACTGACATGGCTATTAAAGGCATTTACCAGCTCATCTCCTAGTAGTACCATCTGTTCATTTATTTGAATTTTATCTACTCTGGAGTTTTTATTTTTACTCATCACGTTTGTCATAGTACTTCAAAATGTTCTAGGATTTTGTTTAGAATTATCATTTAATTTTGATGCATGCTAAATAAAACAAGCATTTGTTAATGCTGAATGTTTGCTTGCTGGCATTAGCAGTGGAAGTGCAGGAGTTAGACAGATGCAGTATGGGAATGGCATTAGAGTATTGAACTGACGTCAACTTCACCCTCACCCTGCAGAGATGGACAGGCATTGGGGTGTGCCTTTGGGTCGTCGCCCATGACGGTCATGATATTTCACCTCACCCTACCCTTCAGATACTGACAAGTGTCGAGGTGTGCCTTGGGGTGTTTGGGCTTTACATTCATCTCATTCCATAAGGAAATATGCTGAAATGGGCACAGTATAGGAGAATGGGATGAACTCTGGGGGAAAAGGGTCCAAGGTGCACCTTGATGCCTGTCACTGGCTGCAGGGTCGGGTTGGGGGTGGAATGGCATGAGCATCGCTGTCAACAGTCCCAAGTCACACCCCTGATGCCTGACAGTCCTTACAGATTAGGGCGTTATGGTCAAAAACCCTAACACCCTGGACATTTCTTGGTATTTTTACTCCAAGTTTTCCACATGGGCTTTTTGTGACCCCACCGCATGAACAGTGACACTTATCAGTTTGTTAGGCGAAAGGTGATTTTGCACAGTGACTGCGCCATTTGGCGCCACAGATGTAAACACACATTTTGAACAAGATGTGAAAAGTGACAGGTGTACTGTTCATGAGGAGGTGTAAAAAATGGCATTGTTGAAAATCTGGAGTGAAAATATACAAAAACTGGTGAAGTCACGAGCATGTACAGACACTGCACAATGTACACCCATAATGTAATTAGTTTGGGGATTTTTTTAGAGCAGATTTTCAACATAGGAATTTTGGGATCTCTGCTCATGAACAGTGTCACTGTGATTTTCTTAATCTGTCCCGAACACTAATTTCTCACAGCGACCGCACTATTCTGCGCAGGAAGTGTGAAAACACATTTCGGCCAGGGTGTGAAAAATGACTGCTATACGGTTCATAAGGAGGTGTGGAAAAATGTCAATGCTGAAAATCTGGACTGAAAATATTACAAATTCCTTAACTTATGAAGGTGCGTGGAAATTGCAAATTGCATGCTCGTAACAGAATCATTTTATGGACTTTTGTCACCAAATTTTCAACATAGCCATTTTAACACCTCTGATCATTTAACAGTGTCACTGTTATTTTCTTAATGTGTCACGAACATTGATTTCGCATGCCGACCACGCCAACGTGTGCTACATGTGCAAAAACACATTTTGGGTGAGATGTGAAAAATGACAGCTGTACTGTTCATAAGGAGGTGTGGTAAAATGACAAAGTTGAAAATCTGCAGTGAAAACATTAAAAAATCTCAAAGTGACGAGTGTGCATAGGAACTGCACAACACATGCTCGTAAAAAAAGTAATTTTGGGGAATTTTGTTAAAATTTTCAACATAGAGTTTTTGGGGGCCTACCTCATGAACTGTGACACTGTTGTTTTGTTAATCGGTCCCGGAAGGTGGTTCCATACAGTGACCGCGAAATCACCTTTTGGGACAGAATAACAAAATGACAGTGACTGAGTTCATGAGGCAGGGTCCCAAGAACCCCATGTTGAAAATTTGGTGAAAAAATTCCCAAAAATGGCTGAGATATGCACTAAAGTTGAAAAAAATCCATTTATGCCATTATACTGCTTACCGGCATTTCTTCAGTTCGCGGTTGGCTTTGAAGAGTGCAGAAACATATAAACATAGACGTTGATGGCAGATAAGGACTGCAAGGCCCATCCAGTCTACACATTCCTTTTTCTACTTTATGAATGTGCCATCGGCCTTTGCTCTGTCAATGGCCTATCTATTCATAATCATCTGTATTGCTCCCTTATTCCTATCCCATGCCTGTTTG
Organism: Neoceratodus forsteri; assembly: GCA_016271365.2. Lineage (NCBI taxonomy): Eukaryota > Metazoa > Chordata > Ceratodontiformes > Ceratodontidae > Neoceratodus > Neoceratodus forsteri. The sequence continues at coordinate 1,297,763,606 of CM057459.1, read as the reverse complement.
AAGCCCTGCGCTGTATTCATATCAACCACTTCCTGAGGTAGGCCATTCCATGCGTCCACCACCCTTTCTGTGAAAAAGAACTTCCTCTCATTACCCCTTAATCGGTCTCCCACTAATCACATGCTCTCTCCTCTTCTCCTGCTATTTTTATGTTGGCTCGCGCATGCGCAGCCAACATATTGTAGTAGCAGATTTGCAGGCGCAGTCACTGTTGGGTGAATGCAGGGCATGCATCAGTAGGTGCGTCCCTCATTCCCCAGTCAGCTAGCAGCAGGGGCTGGCACTCTGGGTATCTAATGTGGCCACCAGATCTGAGAAAAGGTTCGCTGTAATGAGAGCGAAGCTCTCATGCAGCGGGACCACAACACACCTCCCATCGTGCAGGCAACATGGCAGCAGTGACTGCCACCGCCACCTGTCACAATGCCGATGGGGGAGCCCACTCCCTGTCAGCATAATTCCCCCCCATTTCCGCTGTGTGCCGAGGAGGTGCAATCCCTCGCATCATGCGCCCACAAAAAAATGCCTTTTGCCAACTGGGGCCCAGTCCCCTGGCCGCTGCAGTCCCCCTTTCCCAGTTCAGTCTGCCAACGGGGAAGCCCACTCTCCATCGGCATGATGTTCCCCCCCCTTTGTTGTGTGCTGAGGGGGGGTGCCCAATCCGCCTCGGCTTGTGTCCCCCCCTTCCCTTTCTGTATGTGCTGACGGGGGTGCCCAATCCCCCATCGGCTACTGCATCCCCCCCAAAAAAAAACACTTGGGTGGCACGATGGGAGCCCACCCCAGCATGCCAAATACCCTGTAAAAAAAAAGTCCCACAATGTTTTTTTTTTTTTCCGTTTTACCTGTAAAAAAGAAAATGGTCCCTCGTGGTCTCCCTGCCCCCTCCTGCAACCTGCGCCCACTCTCTGCGCACCCTGTCTCCCCACACCCCCCCCATACTTACCTTTGGAGCCTGGCACAATGATCTTCTGTGGACCGGGAACACATCTGCACTCTTCAAAGCCAACCATGAACTGAAGAAATGCCGGTAAGCTGTATAATGACTTAAATAAGGGTTTTTCAACTTTGGTGCATATCTCGGGCATTTTTGGGAATTTTGACACCAAATTTTCAACATGAGGTTTTTGGGACCCCTCCTCATGAATTCAGGCACTGTCATGGTGTTATTCAGTCCCGAAAGGTGCGGAATCACCTTCCGGGACTGATTAATGAAATGACAGTGCCACTGTTCATGAGGGGGGCTGAGGGGGCCTGTCAAAAAGCCTATGTTGAAAATTTGGGGAAAAATCCCAAAATGACTTTTACGTGCATGCGTTGCGCAGTTTCCACGCATGCTTGTAACTTCATGAATTTGTAATAGTTTCACTCCGGATTTTCACAAATTGGCATTTTCCCACATCGTCTTATGAACAGTACAGCTGTCATTTTACATATCCTGGCCAAAATGTGTTTTCGCACGTCCGGTGCAGAATAGCATGATCGCTATGCGAAATCAGCTTTCGGGACAGTTTGAGGAAATAATGGTGACTCTGTTCATGAGCAGAAGTCCTAAAATACCTATGTTGAAAATTTCATGATGAAATTCCATAAAATGACTGTGTTACAAGTGTGCATTGTGCAGTTTGCACGCACCCTTGTAACTTCACAAATTTGCAATATTTTCATGCCAGATTTTCAACACTGGCATTTTTTTCACACCTCCTTATGAACACTACAGCTGTCATTTTTCACATCCTGCCCTAAATGTGTTTTCGCTCCTGTGGCGCACAATGGCGTGGTCACTGTGTGAAATCAACATTTTGGACAAATTAACAAAATCACAGTGCCACTGTTCATGAGGTGAGGTCCCAAAATGCCTATGTTAAACATGTGGGTAAAAAAATCCCCAAAATAATTGGATTACAGACGTGTGTTGCACAGTTTCTATGTATGCTCATGACTTCACCAATTTTTCATATTTTCACTCCAGATTTTCAACATTGCCATTTTTTTATGCCTCCTCATGAACAATGCAGTTGTCATTTTCCACATCCTGCCCAAAATGTGTGTTCGTCCCTGTGTTGCCAAATGGCATAGTCACTTGGCAAAACCATCTTTCAGCTAACAAACTGACTGTGCCGCGTTTCATGAGGTGGGCTCACAAACAGCCTATGTTGAAAATTTGGAGTGAAAATACCAACACACACCTACGGTGTTAGGGGTTTCCAACTGTAGCACCCTACCCTGTAGAGACTGACAGGTGTCAGGGGTATGACTTGGGATCATCAGCTGTGGTGCTCATACCATTCCACCTCCACCCCCACCCTGCAGCCAGTGACAGGCATCGTGGTGTGCCTTGCACTGCTTGGCCACAAAGTTCACCCCATTCTCCCTATACTGCACCCACCTCACCATATTTCCTTATGGAATGGGGTAAGTATAATGCCCAAAGACCCCAAAGCACACCACGACACTTGTCAGTGTATACAGGGTAGGGTGAGGTATAATGTCATGAGCGTTATAGCTGACGACCAAAAGACAGACCCCAATGCCTGTCAGTTTCTACAGGGTGGGGGTGGGGTTGTCATCACTTCAATACTTCACTGTCATTCCTATTATGTGTCTCTAACTCTGGCACTTCCAATGCCAATGCCAGCAAGACAACATTCGGCATTGACAAATGCTTGTTCTTATATTGAAACATTTTACTCTTCACCTTGTTAATGCCCTTACAGTGTTTGAATGTTTCGATCATATCACCTCTCTCCCTCCTTTGCTCTAGGGTAACATAGAAACATAGAAACATAGAATGTGACGGCAGATAAGGACCGCTTGGCCCACCCAGTCTGCCCATTTCCCTACCTACTGGATAAGCTGCAGATCCTAGTTAACCAGCAGCCTACTTCTTCCTACCCCCACCCCCCAGAATTGCCTTATGACTATCCCATGCATGCTTGAATTCCACCACTGATTTTGACTCCACAACCTCCTCCGGAAGGCCATTCCATGCATCCACACCCTCTCTGTGAAAAAATACTTCCTTAAATTACCTCTGAGCCGCCCCCCTCTATCTTCAAATTGTGCCCTCTTGTTCTTGCACACCTCTTTTTGAAAGATGCTACCCTCTTGGACTTTGTTGATTCCCTTGAGGTACTTGAAAGTTTCTATCATGTCCCCCTCTCCTCCTTTCCTCGAGGCTATACATATTAAGCTCCTAAGTCTCTCTTCATATGTCCTCCGGTGCAGACCCTGCACCATTTTAGTTGCCCTCCTCTGGACAGCTTCCATCCTGTCTATGTCTTTGCGGAGATTGGGTCTCCAGAACTGCACACAGTACTCAGATGGGGTCTCACCAGCTGTCTGTACAGAGGGATAATAACTTCCTGTTTTCTACTGGTGATGCCTCTCCCATGCATCCCAGTATCCCCCAGCCCTCCTTGCTGCCTTCTCACATTGCTTGCCCACCTTTAGGTCATCTGATATGACTACCCCCAGGTCCCTTTCCATTTTGTTGTTGTTAGTATCTCACCTCCCATTGTGTACTCTTCCCTGGGTTTTGTTTCCCAGGTGCATTACCTTGCACTTCTTAGCATTGAATCTAAGCTGCCATACATTTGACCATTCCTCTAACCTTGCCAAGTCCTTCTCATCCTTTCCACCCCACCCTGTGCATCAACTCTGTTGCAGATCTTAGTGTCATCTGCAAAGAGACATACTTTCCTTCCAGTCCTTCTGCAATGTCACTATAAAGACATTGAGAGGACTGATCCTATCTTGAACCCTGCGGTCCCCGCTAGTAACCCTCCTTTCTTCTGAGTGACTCCATTTACTATTACTCTCTGTGTCCTATTCTCCAGCCAATTCTTTACAGGCTGTCATCTTGGGACCCTCCCAGGCTGGCTAATATATTAATCTTTTGTGTGGGACTGTGTCAAATGCCTTGCTAAAGTCTAGGTGAGCCATGTCCACAGCCCCTCCCTGATCTACTACTTTGGTCACCCAGTCAAAGAAATCTATCAGATTCGTCTGGCGCGGCTTCCCGCTGTGAATCCATGCTGCCTAGGATCCTGTGCCCTTCTGGCCTCCAGATACGACAATTCTTTCCTTTAGAAGTGATTCCATCATTTCCCTATCACTGAGGTTAAACTAACAGGTCTATAGTTTCCTGCTTCTGCCTTGCCCCCACTTTTGTGAAGGGGAATCACATCTGCCCTCCTCCAGTCCTCGGGTACCACCCCATCCTCCCATGATTTGTTAAAGAGGTAGTCAGTGGTGTCACTAGTTCTACCCTTAGTTCTTTTAGAATTCTGGGATGAATCCCATCAGGCACCATTGCTTTGTCCACCTTCAGTTTTAAGAGTTCTTTCAGAACCCTTTCTTCTGTAAATGGGCTGGTATCAACTTCTGTATCCAAAGTGTTACTACTGTTTGTTTTATGTACCTCCCTCTTCCTTTGTAAATACTAAGCAAAAATATTTGTTTAGTATCTCTGCCTTTCACATTCTCCTCTGCCCACCCTCCCTCCCTTTTATTAAGCCTCACTATCCCTCCTTGGTCTTCCTTTGCTCCTGATGTACCTATAAAGGTTTTATTCCCTTCTTAACTGAGTTGGCTATCTTTTCCTCAGTTTGGGCCTTTGCTGTTCTGACTGCCTTCCCAGCCTCCTTTTGCTTTAACTGATACAGTTCTCTGTCCTGCTCCTGTGCGATTCCTTGTACTTCCTGAATGCTTTTTTTCTCTTGAACCTTCACTGCCACTTCCTTTGAGAACCATAGTGGTTACTTACACGCCTTGTTTTGTTTATTTGTTCACACAAAGGCTCAGTACCTCTGTGATGGCAGTTTTATTATTCCCATTGTTCTTCCACCCTCCTTCCCGCCCATTTGCTAGTGCATTCTTAGGCACTCACCCATTTTGGCAAAGTCAGCCCTCCTAAAGTCCAGTACTTTTGTCTTTTGTGGCTTGACTCTATTGCTGTGTTTATTGTGAACCATACTGTTCGATGGTCGCTAGTTCCCAGATGGCTACCCACTTCACATCTGTGATCCTCTCTCCATCTCCATTTGAGAGTATCAAGTCTAATATTGCTCCTCTCGAGTGGGCTCCAGTACTAGTTGTCTAAGGCATGCCCCCTGTAGGGCATCTAGAATAACTGCACTCTTCGAAGTGGCAGCTGCAACTGCGCTCCAGTTAACATCTGGCATATTCAGATCACCCATCAGCAATATCTCCCCTTTTTCTGCCATTCTAAGTATACTTTCTATCATTTCCTTGTCCACATCCTCCACTGAGAAAGGGGTCTGTATACAACCCCTGTGCAGATTGTGGTGCCATTGCCTGTCTCCAAATTTACCCACAGTGCTTCTTCTCCTCCCTGTTTACCCTTTTGTTCTGTTGCTTTTATTCCTTCCCTTATGTAAAGAACTACTCCTCCCCCTCTTTTACCCTCCCTGTCCCTCCTGTAGATAGTGTATCCTGGTATGTTTACATATTGATAAAGCTACCAACTTTCCAAGGTGTAAAACTGGGGCAGGGTCCATCCTGACCATGGCCCCCCCACCGTGTCACTCCCATGGGCACCGCCGCAGACAATGCTGCACATACTCAATTAAATTTTGCTGCTTGCTCTGGTCTTGCCGCCCCACAGTAACACCAGTAGCAAACATCCAGATTAGAAAAATACATCATTCTGCTGCAGCAAGTTCCAAATCATGATGTACAGAAAGTTCATTAGAAGCAAACCTGTGTTTAATAGCATTTAGACATTCTAGTTGCATGTATTGCTCCTCCTGACAGTCCCATCCCAACCTGCTTATACTCACCTCATTTGCTGAGCAAGCTTCAGTTCAGTGACTCCCACCACCACACCAGATTGTTTTCACACACTTCCCTGCAGCTGATCAGGTTCGGGTACCTTAGTTCACTGCTGCTGGTCTCTTCTGTCTGGAGTCCCTCTCTGCTGTTGGCAGGCAGACGTTCATATGCACTTGTTTGCACTACTACCCAGTCTAACCTAACTGGAAGGAACATGCTTTACCGTGCTCCCACTGACATGCTTGTGGTGCAACATAGGCACAGGGGTTGAAGCTGCAAACTGTTGTCCAGCTCGAGCAGCACCACAGTGGTGCTGAAATAACTGCCACTCACGGATTAGCAGCCAGCAAGAAAAGGGACAAAACTGGGACAAGTAAGCAAAAACCAGGACAAAAGTGACATTTTGCAAAACTTGTGGGGACACTGGGACATGCTGCCTAAAATAGGGACTGTCCTGGGAAAATAGGGATTGTTGGTAGCTTTACATATTGAGCTCCGTTAATCTGTCATATGATTTCTGATGCAGTCCCTGCACCATTTTGATTGCCCTTCTCTGGACTGCCTCAATTTAGTTAATGCCTTTGTGAAGGTTTGGCCTCTAGTACTGCATGCATTACTCCAGATGGGGTCTAACCAGTGTCTTGTAAATAGGGATTATTACCTCCCTCTTCTGACTTGTGATACCCCTACTAATGCACCCCAACATCCCCCTAGCCTTACATCCTGCTTTAGTGGTCTGCTTGGATGATTTCAGGTCATCGGTGATGATGATGCCCAAGTCTCTTTCTTCCCTTGTGACTGCCAGCAACTCCCCTCCCAGCCTATAGGTGGCTTCAGGGTTTCTCTTCCCTGTGTGCATTATCTTGCACTCTTTGCATTGCCTCTGTTGCCACTCTTCCGACCATTTTGCTAGTTTATCCAGATCTCTTCTCATTCTGTCCACCCCATCTGGATCATCTACTCTGTTGCAGATCTTGGTGTCATCTGCAAACAGACAAACCCTACCCCAGTCCATCTGTAATGTCACTGATGAAGATATTGAAGAGGACTGGCCCCAGGACTGATCCTGAGGTATCCCACTTGTGACTTACATCTCTTCTGACTGTATACCATTTGCCACCACTCTCTGTTTTCTGCCTACCAACCAGTTTGCCACCCAGTTGACCAACTTGACCCACCCGAGCCTACCCAGCTTGTTAATCAATCTTCTATGTGGAACAATATCGAAAGCTTTGCTGAAGTCAAGGTAGGCAACATCAACTGCTCTCCCTTGGTCCACCACTCTGGTTACCCAGTCAAAGAAATCTATGAGATTAGTTTGACAGGACCTTCCTTTTGTAAACCCATGCTGTCTTGGATCCTGTGCTCCTATGGATTCTAGGTGTTGCACTATCCTTTTCTTAAGGAGTACCTCCATGATCTTGCCCACTACTGAGTTAAGACTGACTGGTCTGTAGTTCCCTGCCTCTTCCCTGCAGACATGTTCCCAGTCCACCGAAGATTGTCGCGCTGGGCTCTAGAGGTAAGTATGGGGTCAGGGGTGTGTGGGGAGGTGGGTGTGCAGAGGGTGGGCACGGGTTGGGGAAGGGGGGTGAGACAGTCAACGAGGGACAGTTTTTTCTTACAGGTGTTGTTTTTTTTTCTTTTTTACAAAGATGCCGCGGGACTTTTGCCATGCTAATTTGGGCTCCCAGTGTTGCAGCTGGAAGTTTGTTTGGGGGCAGTGGAGCTGACAGGGGATTGGGCACCCTGTCGGCCATACAGACTTTTGCCATGCTGGGGTGGGCTCCCAGCGTGGCACCTGGAAGTCTGTTTTTAGGGGGTACAGTGGGCTGACGGCAGATTGGTCACCCCATCGCCATACAGACTTTGCCATGCTAGGGTGGGCTCCCAGCGTGGCACCTGGAAGTCTGTTTGGGGGCAGTGGAGCCAACAGGGATTGGGCACCTGTTGACCATACAGTGTGCAGGGGAGGGCGCATGAGAGCATACTGGGTAGGCTCCCAAGCGTGCTACTTGGGTGTTGTTGGGGATCAAGAAAAAAATGGAGCTGTCTAGGACAGCTGTTCAAATGCAGTGCTGACGGGTAGGCACTTCGGCAGTATGTAAATTGCCTGCCGACGGCAGTATGCAAATTGCCTACACATTACCACTGCTGATTGCAGTGGTCTTTTGCTTTGAACTATATGCCATCGCATCTGAACTGCTGTCATAGACAGCTCGGACATTTATTGGTGCAGTGAGGCCGCGCCTGCAAGGAGGAGCAGGGCATCGGAAGCGGGTGGCACACCTACGAAAATTCGTATGGTGGCACTATGTTTCTTGCACATGCATGCAAGCAAACATAAAAAGGACATATGTAAACTATATGAAAATTAAAAACAAGATTGTTAGCAATAGGGTTACTTATAAGGAAATAGAACACAACTGCACAAGGGCCATAGGAAGAGTGAAATCACAAATGGAAGCTAATTTTGACAGAAATGCTAACAAAACTAACAGGAAGCAGTTATTTGGACAAGGATAGTCTCATTATTGAACCTGAAAATATGACACTACTTCAATAACTATTTTGGATCTATGTACGCAGAAAAAACTAAGGCCCCCTCACTTCCCCAGTAAACTGTGCCTTTAACACTCCACTGATAACACAGGGGGCACTTTAGGAAAAAACTATCAGAAACTAAAACGCAGTCCTCACCTGATCCTGATAACGTCACTGGCAGCATGTTGAAAATTATGGCTCAACACATTAGTAAGCCACTTTGTAATATCTTTCAAGACTCTTTACATACAGGCAACATCCCGGTAGACTGGGCCCAGACAGGGGCAGGCATTGGAGGGAGTGTGGAGAGCAGACAGTGAACCAGACACATGTTTTCTAGTGGTGCCCCTCCTTGGGACCATTTTGGCAGGTAGTATGAGGGGAGGTGGAAGAGATCTTTGTTTTGTAAAATCTAGTTACTTCCCTGATTCTTTTGTCCATCCCACCTTTTGAGCATAAAATAAAAGGTAACGTTAAGGTCTGGATATTGAACAGGAGGCGCAAATGCAGTGCAAAGGCTTGCGCTGTGCTTGCATCTGCATCCGACCCAGCAACTGCTGTATTCAGTTGGATAATAGACCAACATTATCCGACTGAATATTGTCTCATGTTGGTGCAGTGACACGTAAAACTGCACTGCCCCAACATGGACGTAGACTGTATCCAGCCCACAGGGAATAGTTCTCCCAGAACGGATAGCATCAGGACCAGGGGTGCCAACAGCGTGGGTGCTGAGGTGCTTGAGCACCCACAAAGTTCAAGTGAGCACCCTCAAACCATGGACCAGCGTGGTAACATTAAAATTCCCTTATTTGCAGGCAGCCCCAATCAGCGCATAGCCACTCACTGTCACTGTCACTGTCATTTCTTCGGCTCCCGCCTCCATCTCCACCTCTCACTGCTGGCTCCACCCAGTGGCTGCCGCCCGACCATGAATCTCCAGTGTGCATTTCAAGCTGCTTGCTGCCTGTTGTCTGCATTGTCCCACCCTCCTTTTGCATCCATTCAGTAAATGGCAAGTAACATAGTTAGTTCAACCCTCTGAGGCGATCGTGCCCAATCCTGCTGCGGTCCAGCCAGACCCACATATCACATGATCAGGCAACGGATGGTGGGTCAAGTGATGTAGACACAATCTCGCTTTGCTCCCTGAGACTATGGTTAGAATATCACCGGGCGTCCGGACCCCCATGGTGTTTGTCCATCCAGGTGGGCTCCCGTTTGTCAGCTTCAGCAGAGGCTCTGTGCGCACTGTACAGACGGCAGTCCCCAGATGCTTGCGGGTCACGTAGGGAAATAATTAAAACATTCTAAACAAGGTCAGTAAAATCCAACTGAGTGCAGCGCGTACAAGCAAGTGGGCTCCACTCTTTTGCATTTCCAAATTGTGTTTTTTTTTTTCCTTAGCAAATCTCTTTGCACCTGTTGGCATATGGCAGAAGCGTACTACAAACACAGCAGCAGTGTTGTGACTTGAGTGAATGAGAAGATGAGATCCTTATTTTCCTTCCTGACCCCAGCCCAGACCCTCTCTCTAGCTGCAACTCAGTCTATGCCATTCAGCTCAACAGTGACAGTTAAGTCATGTGTGAGAGAGGATCAAGTGTATTTTCTGTCACAGCACCAACAGAAATTCATTCTGTGTATTTTTTTTTCAAATTCAAATGTAGTTTTCTAGTCAAAGCACAGAAGCACTTAAAAATACACACAATAGATCATCAGTTGCCTAATAGCATTAGGGAGGGAGGTAAAAAGTCTTTGTGGGTTTTTATTATTTTTTTACCTAGTCAAGTGTGTGAGCTGTGGGGGGAGGGGAAGGGCTGCTGACTGAAGTATTTGCGGACTGACAGGCCACTGTAGTCCTCCGTTACCATCCTGTCCAGAAGTGTCCACACCATGCTAGCCTTAAAAAAAAAAAAAAAGTTGAGTAGAACTGGAGGATAAAAAAACTGGCACTGTGTGCCAGTGGTCTGTGGCTGTGTCCAGTTTGTAAGAGTGTGAGCTGTCAGAGTCCTTCTGTTCAGAAGAGTCCACCCTAACTCAAAAAAAAAAATTTCAAAGAAATTCAGATTGGGGATTGAAAAAAAAAGGAAATAACATTGGAATAGGTCTGTGGCTGGCTGTGTGTGAGACATGGTGGGATGGAGTGTTGACAGCGTGTTGCGGAACTTGGGGAAGGGTTGCTTGTCACTTGCCTGCAGGCAGAAATACGTACAACATGCAGGTATTTTTGTCAGCATATTTGATGCTCTGTGGCTGGTCGGGACATTGTGGGAACTTAGGGAGTATTTTGTTTTGTGGGGGGTGGGGGCAGAGCTTGTTTTCTGTCTGGGTCAGGAAGGCCAACATAGAAACATAGAATATGACGACAGATAAGGACCGCTTGGCCCACTTAGTCTGCCCATTTCCCTACCTGATGGATAAGCTGCAGATTCTAGTTAATCAACAGCTTACTTCCTCCTACCCCCCATTAGAATTGCCTTATGTCTGTCCAATGCATTCTTGAATTCTCCCACTGTTTCCGACTCCACAACCTCCTCAGAAAGGCTGTTCCATGCATCCACAACTCTTTCTGTGAAAAAATACTTTCTAACATTACCTCTGAGCCGTCCCCCCTCTATCTTCAAATTGTGGCCCCTTGTTCTTGCACATCTGTTTTTCTGAAAGATGCTACCCTCTTGTATTTTGTTAATTCCCTTGAGATACTTGAAAGTTTCTGTCACTTCCCTCCTTTCCTCAAGGGTATACATATTAAGCTGCTTTAGTCTCTCCTCGTATGTCTTCTGGTGCAGACCCTGCAGCATTTTGGTTGCCCTCCTTTGAGCAGCCTCCACTCTGTCTATGTCTTTGTGGAGATGGGTACTCCAGAATTGCACACAGTACTCCAGATGGGGTCTCACCAATTGTTTGTACAGAGGGATAACAACTTCCTGTTTTCTACTGTTGATGCCTCTCCTTGTGCATCCCAGTATCCCCCAGCCCTTCCTACTGCTTTCTCACATTGTTTGCCTACCTTTAGATCATCTGATGTAATTACTCCTAGGTCTCTTTCAATTTTCGTTGTTGTTATTATCTCACCCCCCACTGTGTACTCTTTCCCTGGGTTTTTGTTTCCTAGGTGCATTACCTTGCACTTCTTTGTATTGAATCTGAGCTGCCATGAATTTGACCATTCCTCCAACTTTGCCAAGTCCCTTTTCATCTTTCTACTCGCCTTGTATATCAACCCTGTTGTAGATCTTTGTGTCATCTGCAAAGAGACATACTTTTCCTTCCAGGTGCTCTCCAATGTCACTTATAAAGACATTAAAGAGGACTGGTCCCAGTACCGAACCCTGCGGTACCCTGCTAGTTACCCTTCTTTCTTCACTGTGGACTCCATTTACTAATACCTTTTGCATCCTATTGTCCAGACAGTTTTTTATTCAGGTTACCACCTTGGGACCCACTCCAAAGCTGGCTAACTTGTATATTAACCTTTTGTGTGAGACTGTGTCAAATGCCTTGCTAAAATCTAGATAGGCCATATCCACAGCCCCTCCCTGGTCTACTACTTTGGTCACCCAGTCAAAGAAATCTATTAGGTTCATCTGATGTGACCTTCCCGCTGTGAAACCATGCTGCCTTGGATCCTGTGCCCCACTGGCCTCTAGGTACTCAACAATTCTTTCCTTCAGAAGTGATTCCATCATTTTCCCTACCACTGAGGTCAAACTAACTGGTCTGTAGTTTCCTGCCTCTGCCCTGCTCCCACTTTTGAGAAGTGGAATCACATCCGCCCTCCTCCAGTCCTCAAGTACCACCCCATCCTCCCATGATTTGCTAAAGCGAGTAGTCAGTGGTGTTACTAGTTCTACCCTTAGTTCTTTTAGAATCCTGGGGTGAATCCCATCAGGCCCCATTGCTTTGTCCACCCTCAGTTTCAAGAGTTCTTTCAAAACCTTTTCTTCTGTGAATGGACTAGTATCAACCCCCTCTATCCAGAGTGTTTCTCTTGTATGGTTTAGGTGAATACTGAGCAGAAATGTTCATTCAGTATCTCTGCTTTTTCACTGTCACCCTCTGCCCACATTCCTTCCCCTTTATTAAGTCTCTGTATCCCTCCCTTGGTCTTTCTTCACTCCCTAATGTACCTATAAAAGGTTTTATCCCCCTTCTTAACAGAGTTGCCTATCTTTTCCTCAGTTTGTGCCTTTGCTAGTCTGACTGCCTTCCCTGCTTCCTTCTGCTTTAACTGATAAAGTTCTCTGTCCTGCTCCTTCTGTGTTTCCTTATATTTCCCGAATGCTATCCTTTTCTCCTTAACCTTCCCTTTCACCTCTTTTGAAAACCATAGCAATATTTTCCTTCATTTTGTTTTGTTGATTTGCTTCACACAAAGGCTTGTTGCCACTGTGATGGCAGTTTTGATTATTCCCCATTGCTCCTCCACCCCTCATTCTTGCATGTTTGCTAGTACTTTTCTGAGGCACTCTCTCTCAACATTTTAAAAACAGGAACAGGCTGCTGCTTCTATAAAATGCAATGGCCAGCTTTTGCTGATTTGTTTGTGGCATTTGACTTTGGTGATGGGTTCAGGGGCTAGACAGAAAAATAAACATGCTAGAAGAACGCGTTAGTGATTGGAAGGCCACATAAGAAAACAAACTGTGGTGCTGTGTGTGTGTGTGTGTGTGGAGGGTATTGGGGGTAACTGGGCCAGGCAGGACAAAATTCAAGCATGAGGTCACCTCATGCTTTAATTTTTGTCCTGTGACCTCCCACACACACTCTCTCTCACAAAAATACATGTAAGCTTGTTTAACTGTGTTCCAAAAATACCAGTAACAGCAAATACTAACTTTTGTCAGCTCCACACTGATTATTTTCTTACATGGCTTCTAATCACCAAAGTTTTTTCTTTTTTCTGGGTGGCTGCTGTTTCAAAAAAAAAGCTTGCACTCTTTGCTGATTTGTGGTTCTTGTTTTTTATTTTGGGGGCTAAAAAAGAAAACAAACTTGTATGTGATTGGGACAATAATAAACAGTGTGGAACTGACTGCAAAATCTATGCTCTGCTGTTAATGGAGGTGCTAGCAGGTAACAATGAATGTATTCAGATTCAGAATCTTGAGAGAGCAGTGTGGGTCATAGGCGTAGGAACCGGGGGGGAGTGAGAGGGGCGGCAGCCCTCCTGCTTTTAATTTTTGTATGTCAAACATTAGTTTAGAAAAAATGCCCTTTGTACCCCCATAAGTGCCCTTTGGATCCTCCACCCCCTCAGCATTTACTATCTCCCGGCATCCTTGGTGTGGGTTATGGTCGGGAGGGGAGGACTGCTGCCTGGACTTGAACTGTTTGCTACAGGTCAGACCCACTGCCTTGGTGGTCACTTGTCCTCCTGCCCACCCTATGTAGGAAAAAAATAAAACCTACAGAAACACAGGATTAAGGGGTGTATTAAAAAAGGAAAATCAGTTTGCACTTTTGGCAGTCTGTGGCTGTGTATTGAGGCTTAGACAGGCAGTGTGTGAGGGAAGGGTTTCTTGCTGCCTACAGAACCTCTATGGTTTAAGGACCCATGTGGTAAGAGCTGCATTACACAGGGCCAGAGCTTGGTACATCAAGCATACCTGAGTTTAATTCCAGCAACCTCCACTTGCTTCCATACTTTGTGACCCTAAGGCTGAGCAAGTCACTAGTTAACCTCCTTGCAAATAAATATTTGTAGTTGGTGGTCTGACTCTATTATGAGATGAGGCAGCAGCAAGCACAGGCCATGTTGGGTGAGAAAGGGCTACTGCTTGAAACTTGGTGGTCCTCTTGTCCATCTGAACTAAAAAATAAATTAAATAAAACCCACAGAAACTCAGTAGGATTAGGGGATTATTCAAAAAAGCAAAATCCCTATTTAGTGCATGATTGCAGCACCTGGCGGCAGCAAAGAGCCCTCAAAGGCACCCTTGCATCCTCTGTATTGGTGGTGGCATACACATTCTAAAATGCACTAAAAGACCCTCAAAATGCATCACAAAGCATGAAACTGCCTATAGCGTCTGGAGGCCTAGGAGGCCCCCAGACCCCCAGCATTTCTTTAAGTGCTCTGAGCACCCACAACATTTTTCAAAACTTGGCATCCCTGCCCAGTGTGATGTCTTGGCCACGCCAAACCCTGGAAAGCATATATTGTCATAATTGTGGGAAGGACGGGCATATGAAGAAAGAATGCCAGTCCCCAAAAGACCTAGATAAAGTTGTATGCAGACTTCAAGGGGAGCTCCGGAAAGCAAGACCATGGCCGAGGGGTGCCAGCAACGACCACAGTAAAGGCTCAAGAAATACTAACCCAAGCTTCTTTGTGGTTAAATTATCTGTCCAGGTCCCTGCTGCCACCCCTCCAGACTGGTCCAAATTGGTGGGCCCTTCGATGGAGACTACTGTGACTGTCAATGGTGTTCATGCTCGGGCTATGCTCAACAGCGGGTCGCAAATGACCATTGTATTCCAGGACTGGTATGACAAACACTTATCTGATGTGCCATTACAATCTCTAGATGGTCTACATGTGTGGGGCCTGAGTGACAAGTCTTATTCCTACCTAGGATATGTCTGACTCTGACTGTCTTTTCCAGCGGCTGTAACTGGTGTAGATGAATAAGTAGAGACGCTGACCCTGGTGTGCCCTCCTACAGGGATGTATGATGGGGTCCCCCTACTCACTGGAACCAACGCCCACATGTTTGGGAGGTTTGCGCAGTTGTGCCAAGAGAAATGAGACCGACAGATTCGTCGGGCAATGAGGATTCCAGCTCTGATCAAGAAAGTTTATGACCTGCAGAGGCAGTCTGTGGCAGAAGACCAGGATGATTCCGTTGGAATTGTCTGGAAGAAGGACCCTGATTCCTTGATATTGCCACCCAATACTCAGTATACTGCTCATGGAGAAGTCCATCTTAGAAGAGATGAGAAAAACAAAATATTAATGCTGGACGTACCAGGTGAAGGAAAGTTGCCAGAGGGGCTATTGGTTATACCCAGTATCCTACCTGCCCGTGCCCATGCCTATGCATGACGAGTGATAGTCCAGATTCGCAATGTGTCAGATTGAGAAGTTCAAGTGAACAGAGGGTGCACACTAGCTTCAGTAAACTGCACAAACACTGCAGTATTACCCAGCAACAAATATTCTGGCGAGAAGGAGGAGGTGACCCTAGACCTATTTGACTTTGCTGATTCCCCCTTGTCTGCTGAATGGAAGACTTGGATCAGTAAGAAACTTGCCCAGAGAGACCAAGTGTTTTCGCTATAAGAATGGGATGTGGGATGTGCCCATGGTGCTGAGCATAATATTCGGCTGCACGATGACAGACCTTTCCAAGAGCGGTCCCGCTGCCTTGCTCCAGCTGATATAGATGATGTTCGGAGGTACCTACAGGAGATGCTCTTGCCAGAATTATTCAAGAGTCAAGAAGCCCCTACACATCTCCCATCATAGTTGTGCGCAAGAAAAATGGGTCCGTGAGGGTGTGTGTGGATTATCACACCCTTAACTGATGGACTGTCCCAAATCAATATACCATGCCCTGCATACAGGATGCCCTGGACTGCCTGAGCAGGAGTCAATGGTTCTCAGTACTTGATCTCCGCAGCGGATATTATCAAATCTCGATGGCCCCAGAGGACCATGAGAAAACAGCCTTCATCTGTCCTTTGGGGTTCTACGAATTTCTGAGGATGCCACAGGGGATTTCGGGTGCCCCTGCTACCTTCCAGAGGTTGATGGAATGTGCAGTAGGAGACATGAATCTGCTAGAATGTTTAGTGTACTTGGATGATGCCATTGTTTTCGGTCACACGCTAGAAGAACATGAGGCCAGACTGTTCAAAGTCCTCGATCGCTTGGAAGAATTCGGCCTCAAGCTATCCATAGACAAGTGCCAGTTCTTTCAAGCATCTGTAAAATATGTGGGACATATAGTGTCAGCTGAGGGGATACAGACAGACCCTAGTAAAGTAGAGTCCCTGACCACCTGGCCCCAGCCCACCAACCTGAAACAGCTACAGCATTTTCTGGGGTTTTGCGGCTACTATAGATGATTCATTAAGGACTATTTGAAGGTAATCCGGTCACTGCTTAATCTTACCCAAGGCTATCCTCCCACCAACCGCTGATACAAGAAGGGGTCCCTTAAAGAAGAAGACAGGGTGTATTTTCAAACAGGTGAACCTTTTGGAACCCGTTGGACCCACAAGTGCGAGGCGGCATTCTTCGAAGTCATCTGTCAGCTTACCCACACCCCAGTCCTCGCATATGCTGATCCCACCAAACCATACATCCAGCACACAGATGCCAGTCTGAAAGGGCTTGGAGCTGTGCTAGATCAAGAATATGAGGATGGCCAGAGACCTGTGGGCTTCGCCAGTCGCAGCTTGACACCCTCCGAGTGGAATTATCCTGTGCACAAGTTGGAGTTCCTCACTCTAAAGTGGGCCATAGTCGATCAGTTACATGAGTACCTCTGTGGGGCCAAGATATTAGTAAAGACTGATAACAATCCTCTAACATATGTACAGACTTCAGCCAAGTTGGATGCCACTGGGCACCAGTGGCTTTCTGCCTTGTCAACTAACGATTATGCGATTGAATACCGGCCTGGACTGAACCTATTGCTGCTGATGCCCTTTCACGGTGGCCAAGTTCCAAAGACAATTGGGTGAGGCTGTCTGAACTTTCTATTAAAGCATGGTGCCAAAAGTTTGACAAAGATGAGCAATTGTCTGCAGACACTGTGGACTGCCTGATGGACTGTTTGGGGCCCCCCGATACTTGCATACCTGCCGCTTATTGTCATTTTTCTAAATTAGATATCAGTGCTTTGCCCCAGTTTGATAGTGACAGCATTCAGTGGGCACAATCCCACGACCCCATGATTCAACCTGCACTTGATGCCCTGCGTGCGGGGAAGGATGTGTCTAAATTACGTTCTACTGACTTATGAACAGCAGTGTTATTTAAAGAAGACCCCAGACTAAAGTTACGAGATCAGTTATTATATAGAGAGACAGTAGATCATCATGGTCAGGTGGACAAGCAGCAGCTAGTCCTACCCACAGCCTTCAAACAGCTGGTACTGAGGTCCCTCCATAACCACATGGGACACCTCAGTATTGACCGGACTCTCAACTTAGTACA
The DNA here is from genome assembly GCA_016271365.2 of Neoceratodus forsteri. NCBI lineage: Eukaryota > Metazoa > Chordata > Ceratodontiformes > Ceratodontidae > Neoceratodus > Neoceratodus forsteri. The sequence continues at coordinate 1,297,746,094 of CM057459.1, read as the reverse complement.
ATCCCGATTCTATTGGCCGAAAATGGGGGCAGATGTTGAGAATCATGTCAAAACTTACAATCACTGCCTCCAGCAGAAAGCTTTGCCCCAGAAAGCTGCCCCACCTGTCAACATCACTACCAGTGGCCCCATGGAACTGGTTTGTATAGACTTCTTGTGTCTGGAGCCCGATCAAAAGAACATTGGCAATGTACTGGTAGTAACCGATCACTTTACCTGATACACACAAGCTTTCCCGACCAAGGATCAAAAAGCCTCTACGGTGGCCAAGGTGCTAGTAGAAAGGTTCTTTGTCCACTATGGTGCACCCCCAACGTATCCATTCTGACCAAGGAAGAGACTTTGAAAGTAGACTAATCAAAGAAATGCTCTCTGCATGGGGGGTTTGAAAGTCCAGAACCACTCCCTATCACCCTCAAGGGGGCCCCCAGCCAGAAGGCTTTAACAGAACCCTTCTGGACATGTTGGGTACTCTCCATCCTAAAGACAAGTCTAAGTGGAGTCAGCAGATTAGAACCTAGGTACACGCTTATGGTTGCACCAAAAGTGATGCTACCGGATTCTCTCCCTATCGTCTCATGTTCGGGAGGGAAGCCCGGCTGTCCGTAGATGTTTGCTTTGAGGTCTCCCCAGATGGGGGCCGAGCTGAGAATTATTTACAATATGTACAGAAACAGAAAGCTCAATTGAACCATGAATATCAACTGGCTCAAACAATGGCCACCAAGAGAAACCTTGCCGACACAGAGAGGCATGACAAGAAAGTGAAGGCTCAAGAGCTGCTGCCCGGAGACCATGTATTGTTGCGCAATTTGGGACTGCAGGAAAGCATAAAATTGCTGACAGGTGGCATCACCTTCCACACATAGTGATCGGTAAACTGGATGAACTGCCTGTGTACAAAGTGCGCCCTGAGAACAACTCTAGAACTATCAATACCATGCACCGCGATCACCTACTGCCCATCGGTCAAGTGATCATTGATGCTGAACCAACACCCGACACTCCCCACGGGCCAGTGACTCATGCTGCTGCCAAAAAGAGACAGTGTCAACCTGCCCCTGTTGTTCCAGACCTAAGGCCTTCCCCCCAGCAGGCCCTGAATGATGATGACTGTCAGTCCATTTCTGATGAAAGTGAATGTGACAATGCCTACTATCCTTGTAATGAACTGAGTCAGTTGTTTCGAGGCAATCCTCTGCAGAATCGTGGGGATGAAGCTGGGCCTTCAGAGCTGCCTATCCCCCCAGCTTCTTCCCTGGAACCAATGCCCCCTGAAAGTGAGGTGCAGAGTATTACGTCTGAAACAGCAAATTCCTTGTGTCTAATGGAACTGTTTGAATTACCTGAGGAGGAATCTGCTGTGGAAAATCCCCCTGGTGACACACCAGAACCTGCAGAACAATATGACAGTGTTGACAGCACCCCTTCAGTGCCACAAAATTCAATGATCAAAGAGTTCCTCCAGGCTGAGCAACCCTGGCCCTCTTCAGGAGAGAATAATAAGCAAAGTAATGAGGAAGCAGAATCTGCCGTGCAAGGAGCCGATAATGTTCCGCTACTGGAGACTTCGCCCAGTGCAGAGGTACACCTTAATAATAATAATAATAATCTTTATTTTTATTGCTCCTTTCAAAAATCAAGGCGCAGAACATGATTAAAATCAGATCAGAATAAAGCATCACAATAAAACCAATGAGATAAATAACATCAGACATCATAATAGAAGCAATAAAATCAAACCAAACTGAAGAAGAGACTGATGCAAAGGCTAATACTCTAGAGACTGTACCTGTTTCCCCAAGGAAGTCTGGGAGAGTGGTTAAACCCATAATACGTCTGAGCTACGACTCCCCTGAAAGACCAATAGATCTTCCATTAAATGTTGTTCACAAGGGTATCTATGTTTCAAAAAGCTCACTGCCCAAACTGAGCCTTTCTGCTACTTCCAAGTTGATTGTCCATCCTTCAGGACATGGTGCCCCTGGCCCATCTAGCCCCAAGTTAGCTGACAGGGATGGGACCCCATCTATGTTTTTTAGAATGCAAGAAACTATAACATGAATGAGTACAATAATGTTATTGTGTGAAATCATAGTGAAATCATTATTGAATGTATGAAAATGCATAACTGTTGCCATAATATATATATATATATATATATATATATATATATATAGAGAGAGAGAGAGAGAGAATAATGGATGGGAAGGGTTTGATATGAGAATTTAATGCACACCGAGTTGTGGGATGCTACATAAACCCTGAGGGAGAAGCCCGAGGGGTTTATCAAAAGCATCCCTAGCGAGGTGTGTCGTAAATTCTCATATGTACCATCTATATCTTTATTTTTATAATAACAGATCAGCAATTTTCTCCAACAGTTTGTGAGACTGTTTGGCCCGCCCACATATAGAATGTTGGCCAATGTGGCAGCAGCATTGTTTGACTGGCATGGCTCATGAATGTCATAACAACCAGTCGGTTGTTATGGAAAATATCAACCTGGTCAGTACATTGAGAGAAATTGCTGACCAGTTATTATATATCTATAATGGTAGTACGGTAGTGCTACCATAGTTAGGGTTGAGTAGCACTTTTAAGGTTAAAGGGTCAAAATGTGCACCTTAATAGCTTTTCCACCATTCAAGCGATTTGCCTGAAATTTGGTATGCATGATTGGGCATGGTAGATCTTGGGATCTGCCAAGTTTCGTACTGGTTGGATTTACAGCTGCGGAGTTATTAAGCAACAACCAATTGCGCAATTATGCTTTTTTGCGATTTCTTTGCTCTCACCTACAGGTCGCACAGTTTGTGCGACTGGTCCAAAAACTTTAGGGAACATGTGGCCAGGGTCCCTGATGTGCCTTTTGAAGATTTCGTGAAAAAATATTGAACGGTTCAAAAGTTATTCAAAAACAAGTTCCCATTATAAGTCAATGGGAAAAGTTAACAAAATATTCAACACTTTTGCAAATGCACTTTTTAGTGTCGCAAATGGCCCTAGTAGTGTCGCAAATCCACCATTTTGTTTTCAGTTGGTGATCAGAAACATTTTTGGCATTTAATTTTGGGACCCTTTAGGGACACAATTATATTTGTGTTCACCTAGTCGGACCCTGAGGATGCTAGCCATGTCTTTATTTTGGGGTTAAACACCCCAGAAATATGTTTTTCAAATTTCTGGAAATAGTAGTGTCACAAAGTAGTGTCGCAAGCATGACACTTTCGCAAATTTTTGCGAAAAGTGTCGCAAATTGCGACACTACTTTTCAGGCTATGGCCAAAATAACAGGAATTCTTTGTCACCCTATTGCAAAAAACGGTTTGGTCTTTTGGGCTGAAATTTGGAGGGAAGGCAGCCAACATCTCACAGATGTGTCTTTTGGTAGTTTGGTGAAAAAATATTGCATGGCTGCAAAGTTACGGTACTTCAAAGTTGGTGTTTTTTCCCATAGACTAACATGGTGGCGTACACGCGTCTTCCGGGGCTCATATCTTGAAAACAATGCGAGATACAGATTTTTTGTTGGGAATTATAATAGCAAAAACCTAGCCAGGAAAATCAAGATTTTTGTGAAATTTAAATTGTTTTTCTACGTCCTGCGGTTGCTGAGATATTAGCAATTACGTACTTCCAATGCTCGTTTTAAGCTTTGATCCCCATTACAATGCATACATTCTTTGTACACACTGTGTTTCTGTATGCACCTGTTTGGCAAAAACAGGGTATGCACTTCTGTTACTATTACAGTTACTGTTTCCACTTGCATTTATGTCCCCATTTGCGTTACCGTTCCCGTGTACGCCACCGTGTGCGTTACCCTTTGCATTGTCATTCACGCTTGCATTTTCATTACTGTTACCATTTGCGTTTCCACTACTGTTTCTGTTTGTGTTTTTGTTTGCGTCACTGTGCGCATTGCCATTCGCATTTCTGGTAGCCCTTTCGTTTGCGTTTCTCTTTCGTTTTGTGTCTTCCTTGCAGTTACTATTACCATTTGCGTTTGCAGTTGCGTTACTTTGCCCGTGAGCATTAGGGTTTGCATTTCCATATGCACTTGTGTTTCCTTTTGCACTTCTGTTTCCTTTGCTGTTATTGTTGCTGTTACCGTTACCATTTGCGTTTACAATTGCGGTACTGTGCCCGTGCGCGTTTCGGTTTGCGTTTCCGTACGCGCTTCTGTTCCGGTTTCCTTTTCTCTTTGCTTTGGCGTTATTCTTCATGTTAACTTTACCATTTGCATTTACAATTGCAGTACCATGCCTGTGTGCGTTACAGTTTGCGTTTACGTGTGCGCTTGCATTTGCGTTTCTGTTCCCTTTCGTGTTCTTTTTGCTGTAACACTTAACATTTAAATTTAAAATACCGCTGCCATCACTGTTTGCATTACCAGTTGTGTTTTTGTACGAGCGTCAATGTCCATCTGTGTCACTGTTCGCTTCGGCGTCACTTTGCGCTTGCGTTTCTATTAACACTTCCTTTACCATTTACGTTTGCATTACCATGTGTGCCGCTGTTCGCGCTTCTGTTTGTGTTGCTGTTCCTGTTACTATGGGCCCCGCGCTCCCGTCACCGCATTACATTCACTATTTCTCATCATTCTCAAAAAAAGGGAAATTAGAGGCAAAAAAATCAGTTTAATGCATTAGTTAGGGTTGTTCCACAGTGACAAAAGCGAGGAAATTTGGTGTTGGGGTTGAAAGCCCCCTTGGACCCCACCCCACCCCACAACTGGCATCGGGGTGTGCGTTGGGGTCATCGGTCTAACTCTCACCCATTCTCCTATACCTCTGCTTCTTCACACATGTGATGGGGTGATAGTTGGGGCCAGCAGCTCAGCAGCGCGATGCTGGTGAGGGTGAGCTGAGGAGTCCAAAGAAACTTCAACAAAACCTTCCTTGCTTTGTCACTGTGGAACTATACTATCATAAATCAGGCTTTGCCTCTAATATATATATATATATATATATAAAATCATATGTATTAGCTATTTTGGATACGTATAGTAATGAAGCATATATTTTGTATAAGTACAATGTCTTCAAATAACGTTGTTGTGGGCATAGACTTGATGCGGACACCAAGTTCTTTCCAGGCAGGGAAGAGTGTAACCCCCTTATAAATGGGGGTTACCAAAAGCCTTCCTTGGGTGTGCTTAAATGCCCACTACCAGGCAGGCGTTCTGTGTCTTTGCAGGTGTAAAAGTGCTTGCATGTGAGTGCCCTGTTAGCTTCCGTGCCTGTCTCTTTAAGAGACATTATTTTTGTAGTGTATACTTAATCTGGGTAGGGGCTGAGTGTTTCCAGGCTCGAGTCCCACCCGAGCTGCAGTAATATTACTCTGTTCTGCCATTGCTAATGGTGCAGAAGGAGCTCTGTTAGAACTGGTAATTGTTTGCTGAATAGCTGCTCTAATAACAATGGTATTATAATTTGTCTAACCTGCCTTTCTTTGCAGCATGGACATTTCTGTATTGCACCGATCAGTACCTTTTGGGGACCTTAAAATGGAGTCTGTCCCCAGGGGTCTTGTGGGAGTGAATTTCTGTAGGAATTGTAGTTTTTTCACTTTGGTGCCTAAATGGACCTGAAGGGAGAGCCCTTGCTTTGACAGATGGATGGCTCAACCAACCAAACCCTTTTTGGATCAGAAGGAAGTCCCGGTGCTGCCTGCAGCAGAGAGTCAGTCTGAGTTTGGAGTTCAGACTGTGAACAACTTGAGTGATTCCAGGAGCCCTGGTGGAAAGGCTGAGTTTGGCCTGTCTGCCTGCTGTCCCTCAAAAGGGATCCTTAAAGAGTGCTTAAATAACCGGACTATATCCGAACCAATTATGACAAAAGCCGCGGAATTGTGACTGTACCTTTGACTGAAGAAGACCGAAGATTTGCTCCACATGATCCGCCTGTCAGGACATCTGAATCACCACAGAGATCACGGTTTTGCTCAGGAAAGCTGAATTTGCAACTGGACTGTCATCCGAACTGTGGTATTGCTTTTTTTTACTATAAGTGTGCTGAATGCTGTTAGTGGGTCGTGATTTGGTTCCCCACTGCCTAATTGTCTCACGCTTGCTGGAAGCTGCATCTAGCATTTACTGGGCTGAATCCAAACTGTTCACCAGGCCTAGACCCTGCCAACTTGGCCCAGCCAGCTACTCATGATGCAGAGAAAACCATCGACGAGAGACCTGCCCGGGGATCAGCCCCCTGCTCAACATCTCAAACAGGAACAACACCTCAGTGATTCATGTGGGCCCTGCTTCTCCTAGCAAACCAGCAAGTCATCCTAAAGTCTCCATTTCATCCATCCTGTGTCCTGTACTGGGTAGCGTGAGTAAACACCAGGGTAGCTCCCTGCAACAACAGCTCAATCAAAGTGTGTCATCTGATTTAGTTGTTTTGTCTAATTATCAGAAACTGAGCCTCCTGGCTCTGGATTACAAACTGTGTGTGGTTGTGCATGCTTCTTCTTTCCATCATAGGGCCCTGACCAGCTGCAACGCCGGCCTACCCCAGGCAAAGAATTAGGCTAGCTCCCCTTTGTTCCAACTGGGTATCCAGAGTGTGTGACTGTGAAGGGACTCTAAAGTGTATGCATGATTGCCTGATTGAATCACTTACAGAACTAATCAGCCCTTCCCTTGTTCATTCCCCCTGAATAAATCAAATTTAATTATTTTTGCATTTAACCTGTCTGTGGTTCCATTTTGTACCAGAAGCACTGTTGTTATCTGCTGCGTCTAACCTTATTTTACAGGGGGTCTACAGGGTCGGACTGGTGGAACCAGCCCTGGTGGTAAGTGTAAACAGAGTGGGGATTTGTATGCTGATCAGGGGTTATTGTACCTGTGTATGCTGTTCATTATTTAGACCACTAGAAGGGAAAGAGGGGGGTCACAGTGTCCCGGAGGGCTGTATCCAGGTCAGCTATGCTACCACTAACCCTGTCCTCCGGGTGCAGGCACCCATTTTCAGTACCCAGGCCCCTTAACCTGCAACTAGTCATGCAGGCAGGGGTAGTAGTCCTTGGGATAGCGCCACCTAGGGTTACATAAATATTCAGCCACAAAATGCAGATGAGTCCATTATGCATGCAAGATGGTAAGGGGTGATTTGTATGGCCATTATGGTCTCATTTGTATTGTGTGGGGCAGCCCATTAGCACCCATCCGGTGTGTGTGTCTGGCATCATCCCTGGAGTCTAGTGGCACCCCCCAACTTTCGAACACCTGCGCCACGATCGTTGTACATATCCCTGGCATCCAGTGGAACCACCCACCTGCAAACTCCAAGGTGCTCATGAACAAGGGGATAAGGTAGAAGAGGGAAATATTTTTCAGAAGAAAAGGTGCTCAAGAACAAGGGGACATGCTATGATGCTGGAGGAGAGTAGATTCAGGAGAGGTGTGAGGAAGTACTTCTTCACTGAAAGAGTGGTTGATTCCTGGAACAGCCTTCCAGTGGAGGTGGTGGGGCAAAAACTGTGGTGGGATTCAAGAATGCATGAGGAAAGCATACAGTAATCATACTGGAAAGGAAGGGGAGGGAGAAAGAGCAGTAGCTCAGGCATGGTCTGTGGTAATAGTGTAGGTAGGGAGAAATAGGCAGACTGGATGGGCAAAGCGGTCCTTATCTGCCATCAAATTCTATGTTTCTGTTTCTATGGTTGTTTAACATTAAGATGGGAACAGAGGCAAACCACATATGAATGAAGGTCCTGGACTTTAGGAGGGTGGATTTTATAGCAATGGGAGACTGACTAAGAAACGGTCTCATTGGGGGGCTTGCTAGGGAGGGTAGAGGCACAGTGGGGAAAAATAAGGGAGGGGATAATTAAGGCAGTCAACCTATGCATGAAGGAAGTGAGTAAAAGCAGAAGGAAAAAGAGACCATCATAGTTCTGTAGGGAAGTGGCAGTGGTGGTGAAGGAAAAAATTGTGGTATTCAGGAGGTATAAGGAAGCACAGAGGGAGCAGGACAGGGAGGTATACCAAGTAAAACAGAGGGAAACAGGAAAGGCAGTAAGGGGAGTAAAGGTGCAGATAGAGGAAAGACTAGTCAATGGCGTAGCTAAAGGGGATAAGACTTTCTTCGGATACATAAGTGAGAAGAGGAAGGCAAGGGGAGGGATAGTGAGGATTAGGGGAGCAGAAGAGGAAGACAGCATAGAACTGGAACAAGAAAAAGCTGCCATTCTGAACAGGTACTTCTGCTTAGTTCACACTGGAGGGAGGGGAGATGGACCACCAGGGAGGAGTAGTAGCAACAGAGGGGAAGGTAGGCACAAATACATTTTCAGAGAAAAGAGTCCTGAAGGGACTTGCAGCTCTGAAGGTGGACAGAGTTGTGCATCTAGATGGGATACACCCATGATACTAAAGGTACTCAGTGAGGTGTTAGCTGCCCCACTGACAGCCTTATTCAACAGTTCACTAGAAAAAGACAAGATTCCAGAGTACTGGAGAAGAGCTGATGTGGTCCCTCTACATAAGAGTGGCAGCAGGAAGGAGGCTAGCAACTAGAAGTCAATCAAGTCTCACCTTAGTAGTGTGGAAATTAATGGAAACCTTGCTAAAAGAAAGACTGGTCAGGTATCTTGAATGCAGTGGGCTACAAGACCACAGGCAGTGTGGATTCATGCGGGAGCGTACCGGGTGAAAAGAGCAATTCAGTAATAGCGCAGTGGAAACCACCCTGTCAAAATAGTGAAAGCTAATACAGCTACAGGGATAGAATAGCGCAGGTCAGCTTAGCACTATCCCTGTAGCTGTATTGCTGTTGGGGAGAGGAGGAGAAAGGGATGAAGCCTGTGCTGGGAGGGGTTCCACCGTGCAGCTGCCATGGCACAGAGGACAGTCGCTTTTTTTGTCTCCCCCTCCTGTGTTGCGTTTTCCTTTCCTTGGTCAAGAATCCCCCCAGGTTCCTACGTGTCCCCGAGTTGCCCCCCCCAGAGGTGGTTATTTTTAGTAGGGGGGGTTCAGGGGCACGTAGTGCGCCCCCCGCAAAAGCAGAAATTTCTGTGAGGTTTGCTTTGCCATGGTAGCGGTCAGTGTGTCCCTGGACCACTACCATTGGCACTATAGTTGTGATTGCTGTTTTGGGCAGGCACTGTTATTGTCAGTGCCCTTTTGCCTTTGCTGTTATAGACTGTGCTGCTCTTATTTACACGATTTTGACTTAGTGCCACAGAGGAGAGGTCATGCCATAATCTGATTGATTTCTTTGACTGAGTGACCAGGAAAATAGAACAGGGGAGGGTAGTGGACATGGCCTATCTGGACTTAGCAAGGCCTTTGACAGTGTGCTGCACAAGAGACTGATTAAGAAGTTGAGCAGCCTAGGAGTAGGATCCAGAGTGGGGAATTAGGTTAGAAATTGGTTAACAGATAGGCAACAGGAATTGTTGGTTAATGGTATTCACTTTAATAATGGGAGCGTGACCAATGGGGTGCTGCAGGGCTCAATACTGGGACCAGTCCTCTTCACTGTCTTCATAAGTGACAGTGTAGAAGAACAGGAAGCCTTTTTGCAGATGATATCAAAATCTACAATAAGGTAGACTCAGGATGGGGTGGTTAGATGCCCAGGGATCTTGGGGAAACTCAAGCAGTGGACAAGAGCATGACAGTTGGGGTTTAATGCCAAAAAGTACAAAATCATGCACCTAGGGCATAGGAACCCTGGAGTTAGAGTATAGGATGGGGAAGGTACTGACAATCACTAAGCAAGAGAGGGGCATGACCTCAAAGTGGCAGGGCAGTGTGACAAAGCAGTAGTTAGGGCTATCACATACGTGCTCCACAGGTCAGGCCCTCTGCTCCCATAGTACCAACCTTAAAGTGCAATAGTGTGAACAGGAGACAAACAGGGTAACCCTCCTGTCTGTTTTGGGTCCGAATCACCTACTAGCTTCGAGTTCTGGGGGTCAAATGTGAACCTTTTATTAGCGCACCCAGTAACAGGCTCAGAGATATATTCTGTTTGGGGAAATGCAATACAATCCTTCACCCAGTGGCACTCAGCCAGGTTCCCAAAATGTACTCTTATGTCTCAATATGAGACCTAGGTATATTCTTACCTTTAGCAAGATAGTAACACACCCTTTTGAGTTCTTAACAGCTGTCAGACTTAAACACTTTTCCAGCATTTACATGCAAAAGAAACTGAGAAGGCACAGGCCCGAATTTCAAGGAAAATAGTATTTACTAATAATTTAAAATAGATAAAATACCAAAAACAGAACATATAACATGACTACTTACAGGCAACAAAATATTTGGGAAATTACAGAACAAACAAAACGCCTGCAAAATACTTAAATGTTCCAGCTGAATTATATCTTTCTAAAGTGCCTAGTTTTCAGTCCAGAGACGAAGTATGTCTTTGATTTTCAGAGAGGACTTTTGCACTAACTTCTCAGATGCAGGCAATATTCAAAAAGTCAGCTTTCTCCACCTCCTGGTGATGTCACAGTATACATGTCACTGTTAGATCCTGCCATAATCCCAAATTCCTAGTACAAACATTCAAAACAATGTGGAAATCAGCAGTTAGCAATTTTTAAAATATGACAATCTCTTTCATCAGAGCCTTTCCTTTGATCTCTCTGCTGGTTTCCTGTTTTGCAAGAATGATTTCAGTTTTATCATTTTCACAAGAGCTTGCTAAAAAGTTATCTCTTCTCTCAGGATCATAAAATTCCTATTTAGTTTTCGCTTCAAAAGGGATATTTTATGATATCTTATCACTTGGTGTTTGGCAGGAAGCCTTATGTGTTAAGACAGAACAGAAAATCTTTAATTAGTGTTCCAACTGGCCAGTTTTATGACAGCCTGCTGACTAAGTCACACTGACACCTTTGAGGTTAAAGGTCAAGCCTCTTTACTTGTTGGCAGGTGTGTCCTGGCAGACAATCACATACACATTTATTTATAATACAAATATTATACATTTAATAATAAGCAGGTGGCAGAGCGTCACAAGGGCTAGTAGGATGTTGGGGTGTAGAGAGTATCTCCAGCAGGAGGAGGGAGGTGGTCTTGTCATTACATCGCTCGTTGGTAAACTCCACCTAAAGTACTGTGCCCAGTTTTTGAGACTGCACCTCAGAAAGTACATAGGGTAGAGGCAGTCCAGAGGAGTGCAACTAGAATGGTGAAGGGGCTGCACGAAAAGCCCTACAAGGAGAGACCGAAAGATCTCAATATGTACACCCTGGAAAAGGGGAGAGTAAGTGTGTACATGATAGAGACCTACAAGGACCTCACAGGGATGAATAGGGTGCAGAGGGGAGTCTCTTTCAAAGGGGAGAGAGAGAGCCCCAGGACCAGAGACATGTGATGAAGCTGAAGGGAGGGGTGTTTAAGAGGGATGTGAGGAAGTGCTGCTTCACTGAAATGCTGGTAGATGCCTGGAACAGACTGTCAGAGGAAGTGGTGGGGGGCTTCAAACATGCAGGAATAGACATAGGAAAATATTAGTAAATAGGCAGGGAGGAGGGAGGGTCACTGGAGATCAGTTAGAGTCTGGCCAGACAGATTACATAGGGAACATCAAGGCAGACTGGGTGGGCCAAGCGGTCCTTTTCTGCTGTCAGATTCTGTTTCTATATGTGCTAAGGGCAGTCGGTATTTGGGATGTTTGTTTTGGTTGAGCTGGATTTTTTTCACAGATTTTCTTAGCTGCGGCATCAGCTGAAGTAGGTTAGTAAATTACATTGAGTACAGGATATAGAGGCAGATGTCAAAATGCCAAAATTACTTTGAATGCTGGAACATGGTATGCAATCTGTCTTGTTTCCTCAGAGCATTTACAATTCATGCGTTAGTTGTCTGCCCTCAACTGGAAGCCTCAGTGTGTAACTGAGGGCAGCTATTATTTGCAATTCAATTTTGACTCACGGCTACTATTTGAGGGCAGCTTCTAATAGATGAAATACGGTATATCAATGAATCCTAGCACTGATAAATGTGTTTGTTATCTTAAGGGTTGACTTAGACTACTGCAGTTTGTGATCTGGTCTTCAGAAACGTAAACTTGACAAACTGCAATATGTCATGAATGCAGCAGTGAGTGTGGTCTCTAATTCTTGACTTCGAAGTAATATTACCCTGGTACTCAGAGACCTGCATTGGTCACCAGTAAAATTACGTATTGATGTTAGAGTACTTTGTCTTACATATAAATGTCTTCATGACTGCGGCCCCAAATATCTGTCTGATTTACTTGTGGAATGTTGTCCAACAACATTCCTTTGTTTGACAAATGTAAAGCTGTTGGTTGTCCCCAAATTCCAACTGAAAACAATTGGTGGTAGGGCTTTTGTGGTTAATGCTCCTTTAATTTGGAATGCCCTTCCGGTAGGTTAGAAGCAAGCTGATCCTTTTGAAGGCTTTAAATTCACCCTTGAAACGTGGATATTTCCGAAGCCTTTTAAATTACAGGGTCTTAACTATTTTTAAGTAGAATGTCTCGCTAATGTTGCTGTGCAAGTATTTGTTTTATGCTAAGGAAATCTTCTGTTATATATAAGCATTTGTATTATATATTTGTCTACATATTGTATACACTGTGTACTGTTTGTATTTATTTTATCTTACTGTGCATGATGATTTTTTTTTGTTCTTTGGTAAACGGTTAAGGCCCACTAGGCACAAGCGCCTATTTTCAGAGGTGACCAGGAGCACTGGGGAGGTTAAATGACTTGCTCAGAGTCACACAGTATGCAGGTGGAGGTTGTGGAAATCAAACTCAGGTCTATTGGATGTGCCAAGTTCATTCATACCTCATTACTCTAACCACTAGGCTATACTGCCAGTACTAGCATACCCCAGATTTATACTATGCAGTGCTCAGAGCTTTTTTGGATGAGCACTTTCTGAATTAAAACGGATTGGTTTGGACTGTATAACCTGAGATGGAGACATCCATGTCAATGATCCTGGCCAAGAGCTAGAACTCAAGAGATAACAAGAATGTCAGGTTGGTTCTGCAGGGTTCACAGCCTAAGTTGATGTAAGTTTGGGATTAAGATGCAAGGGTTCATGTGTATAACAGTTGATCCCTTTGAAAGGGAAGAGGAGGAGGAGGCGAAGTGGGGTAGGCAGGTTTAGCGTGACATCTCCCAACAGAAGACGCAGAAGGGCAATGATGAGCCTTTAGGAGTGGGACTTCCTCTGGTGAGGAAAGCGTGCAGAGGAGGAGAAGGGGGCCAAAGACATACCTACAGAATGCTTCAAGGTTGAAGGTAGGAGAAGGCTCTTACTGATGAGGAAGTGTTAAGGGCAGGAGGAGAGGAGAGCCGGGAGGGGTGGAGGAGAAGGGTAGGGAGAGGATGGTAGATTCAGAAGGGAGGGGGAAGAGAAGCAGAAGAAAGAGAAGTAGCATAGTGAGACATGGAAACTAGTGGGAAGGAGAGCAGGAAGAGACCTGGGTAGGGGTGTAGAAGCAAATTGGGGAGGTAGATAGAAAAGGCAGAGGGGGAGAGAAAGTTACATAGAAACATAGAAACATAGAATTTGACGGCAGATAAGGACCGCTTGGCCCACCCAGTCTGCCCATTTCCCTACCTACTGGATAAGCTGCAGATCCTAGTTAACCAGCAGCCTACTTCTTTCTACCCCCACCCCCCAGAATTGCCTTATGACTGTCCCATGCATGCTTGAATTCCACCACTGATTTTGACTCCACAACCTCCTCCGGAAGGCCATTCCATGCATCCACAACCCTCTCTGTGAAAAAATACTTCCTTAAATTACCTCTGAGCCGCCCCCCTCTATCTTCAAATTGTGCCCTCTTGTTCTTGCACACCTCTTTTTTTGAAAGATGCTACCCTCTTGGACTTTGTTGATTCCCTTGAGGTACTTGAAAGTTTCTATCATGTCCCCCTCTCCCTCCTTTCCTCGAGGCTATACATATTAAGCTCCTTAAGTCTCTCTTCATATGTCCTCCGGTGCAGACCCTGCACCATTTTAGTGCCCTCCTCTGGACAGCTTCCATCCTGTCTATGTCTTTGCGGAGATTGGGTCTCCAGAACTGCACACAGTACTCCAGATGGGGTCTCACCAGCTGTCTGTACAGAGGATAATAACTTCCTGTTTTCTACTGGTGATGCCTCTCCCTATGCATCCCAGTATCCCCAACCCTCCTTGCTGCCTTCTCACATTGCTTGCCCACCTTTAGGTCATCTGATATGACTACCCCAGGTCCCTTTCCATTTTGTTGTTGTTAGTATCTCACCCCCATTGTGTACTCTTCCCTGGGTTTTTGTTTCCCAGGTGCATTACCTTGCACTTCTTAGCATTGAATCTAAGCTGCCATACATTTGACCATTCCTCTAACCTTGCCAAGTCCCTTCTCATCCTTTCCACCCCACCCTGTGCATCAACTCTGTTGCAGATCTTAGTGTCATCTGCAAAGAGACATACTTTTCCTTCCAATCCTTCTGCAATGTCGCTTATAAAGACATTGAAGAGGACTGGTCCTAATACTGAACCCTGCGGTACCCCGCTAGTAACCCTCCTTTCTTCTGAGTGGACTCCATTTACTATTACTCTCTGTGTCCTATTCTCCAGCCAATTCTTTGCCCAGGCTGTCATCTTGGGACCCACTCCCAGGCTGGCTAACTTCTATATTAATCTTTTGTGTGGGACTGTGTCAAATGCCTTGCTAAAGTCTAGGTAGGCCATGTCCACAGCCCCTCCCTGATCTACTACTTTGGTCACCCAGTCAAAGAAATCTATCAGATTCATCTGGCATGACCTTCCCGCTGTGAATCCATGCTGCCTAGGGTCTTGTGCCCCTCTGGCCTCTAGATACTCGACAATTCTTTCCTTTAGAAGTGATTCCATCATTTTCCCTATCACTGAGGTTAAACTAACAGGTCTATAGTTTCCTGCTTCTGCCTTGCTCCCACTTTTGTGAAGGGGAATCACATCTGCCCTCCTCCAGTCCTCGGGTACCACCCCATCCTCCCATGATTTGTTAAAGAGGGTAGTCAGTGGTGTCACTAGTTCTACCTTAGTTCTTTTAGAATTCTGGGATGAATCCCATCAGGCCCCATTGCTTTGTCCACCTTCAGTTTTAAGAGTTCTTTCAGAACCCTTTCTTCTGTAAATGGGCTGGTATCAACTTCTGTATCCAGAGTGTTACTACTGTTTGTTTTGTACCTCCCTCTTCCTTTGTAAATACTGAGCACAAATATTTGTTTAGTATCTCTGCCTTTTCACATTCTCCTCTGCCCACCCTCCCTCCCTTTATTAAGCCTCACTATCCCTCCCTTGGTCTTCCTTTGCTCCCTGATGTACCTATAAAAGGTTTTATTCCCCTTCTTAACTGAGTTGGCTATCTTTTCCTCAGTTTGGGCCTTTGCTGTTCTGACTGCCTTCCCAGCCTCCTTTGCTTTAACTGATGCAGTTCTCTGTCCTGCTCCTGCTCGATTCCTTGTACTTCCTGAATGCTTCTTTTCTCTTGAACCTTCACTGCCACTTCCTTTGAGAACCATAGTGGTTTCTTACATCGTCTTGTTTTGTTTATTTGCTTCACACAAAGGCTCGTTACCTCTGTGATGGCAGTTTTTATTATTCCCCATTGTTCTTCCACCCCTCCTTCCTGCCCATTTGCTAGTGCATTCCTTAGGCACTCACCCATTTTGGCAAAGTCAGCCCTCCTAAAGTCCAGTACTTTTGTCTTTGTATGGCTTGACTCTATTGCTGTGTTTATTGTGAACCATACTGTTCGATGGTCGCTAGTTCCCAGATGGCTACCCACTTCTACATCTGTGATCCTCTCTCCATCTCCATTCGAGAGTATCAAGTCTAATATTGCTCCCTCTCGATTGGGCTCCAGTACTAGTTGTCTAAGGCATGCCCCCTGTAGGGCATCTAGAATAACTGCACTCTTGGAAGTGGCAGCTGCAACTGCGCTCCAGTTAACATCTGGCATATTCAGATCACCCATCAGCAATATCTCCCCTTTTTCTGCCATTCTAAGTATACTTTCTATCATTTCCTTGTCCATTTCCTCCCCCTGAGAAGGGGGTCTGTATACAACCCCTGTGCGGATTGTGGTGCCATTGCCTGTCTCCAAATTTACCCACAGTGCTTCTTCTCCTCCCTGTTTACCCTTTTGTTCTGTTGCTTTTATTCCTTCCCTTATGTAAAGAACTACTCCTCCTCCTCTTTTACCCTCCCTGTCCCTCCTGTAGATAGTGTATCCTGGTATTTTTACGTCCCAGTCATGGTTTTGTGTGTACCATGTTTCTGTGACTGCCACGATATCCAGATGTTCCTCCTCCATCAAGGCCACTAATTCAGGAAGCTTGTTACCTAGACTACGGGCATTGGTACTCATTGCTCTCCATTTTTGATGGCCTTACCTTCTGTTGCAGCATCCCCACTGACCGTTCTACCTTGGTCTTTTTCTCATTTAGTACCCTGTTTTGTAGGGAGAGGCTGGGATTTTTCTGCTGCTTGTCAGTGCCTCCCCCATTGACTAGTTTAAAAGCTTGCCAATGAAGCATTTAAACCGATTGCTCAAAAGACTTGTTCCCTTCCTGGACAGATGCAGACCATCCTGCCAGTATAGGCTGGTGTCCTTCCAGGTGGAACCCCAGTCCCCAATGAAGCCAAACCCCTGTGCTCCGCACAGGGTGCATCTAATCATTTGGAAGTGGAGGGAGTAATGGAGAGGGGATAAAAGTGGGACAAACTACAGATGTCTAAATAGAGTAGAGGGAGCCTGGTTATATGGCAAGAGGGGAGTGTGGCGGAGCAAAAGAGGTAGCAACAGAGGAGATAATTAAAGTACAAAAACCAGCAGCAGACTGAGCACAATAATTAATAATAATAATAATAAAAAAACCAGCAAGTTACTGTAAGCAGCAGTGGATACTTTGGTTTGAATGGTTGGGTACCAGGGCAATTACAATGTACTGTATGGTAGCAACCCACCATGCACTTATTAATAAAATTATCCACAAACAAAAACTTTAGAGGCAATAGGGGAAGGGGAACATTGTTTAAACAGAAGTAGCACACTAAGCCGAAGCTTGTTTCTAGATGCAACCTGGGAACACAAGGATGTTCAGTGACTTGATCAGGATCACACAGTCTGCATTTAGGTGGCTGTGGGATTCAAACCCAGGTCTCCAGATCTGCAGCTCAGAGCCTTAACCCACTGCGCTATACTGCATCCTAAGATTTGCAGACAACAAAGCGAAAGGGTTACTAACAGTGGTAGCTAGGGGATATTAACAGTCCTTCAAAGAGAACAACAGAGGAAAGACAACAATACATGGAAGTCTACTTACAGTGCAGTGATGCATTGTGAGAATAGGTGGTCTCACATCTGAGGGGTAGAGGTGGGAGTCGGACAACATAGTATACCGATCTTCCATACTGACACTTATGTGTAATGCGCTCATGCTGGAGACCTCTTGTGGTGGAAAGGAATAAGAAAAGGTTTGGAAGTTCCACCTCCGTGTCTGACCTGGCACCAGATTAGGCCTTTTGGGTCAAGTCAACCTTGGATTACAGGTCAGCTCAGGTGAATAAAGGGTGAGTACACTGATGGAAGAAGGGAGCAGCGTGGACAAGACCCACCCCTACTGGACCCCACAGGAAGTTACTGCCATTTCGGTCAGTGTCTTTGGGCATCTGTGGCAAACTCTTTGTGCCACAAGGCTGAGATGGAAGTCCTGCCTCTGGGCCAGTCTGGTTCTGGATTAGGCCTGAACATTCCAAATTTGCCTGCCACATTATTCCCTGTCTACCTGAACTCTGTTTATACAGTATGTAAGATGTCTGCTCAGTTTTATTATATTTTAAAATTCTGCACACCAGGAGAGCCTCATTTAGGTGTCACACCTACTTTTCAAGAGGGTCCTGGGGGAACCAATGCAGCAGCAGCGGAGTTACACAGTAGTTTCATCATAGATTTGAAACAGAGATGCATTGAACTGAAACAGGTAAACATAAAAATGTTCTGACAGTTTCTAAGTTACATTTAGGCTATGTACAATAGCTAATAAAGGTAACAGTTTTCAGTGAGAGGGGCAGGTGGAGAGCAAGAAAGACAGATAGTATTTTTTTTTTATTTATTAAATTCTCGGATTACAAATACCTTTGAGCAGAAACTGCTCGTTTACAAAGGTTCCACGTCAAAGGATGAGGGTCAACATACATACAGAGGTAGTAAAAGAATGCACAATAAACAACCAAAACAACTAAAAGAAAAAATAAAGATACTCAGTTATAACATACTTTGACATAATATTCATATAATGAGCAGCTTGAGCAGGCAGCTGGCTGCGGTAACAATAAGAGATAGAGGGCACCATAGACAGTTAGTATTGCAGGCGTGCGACCGGGAGAGGAAGTTGGCAGGCTAATGGGCCACTGTCCGATGGTGGTGGAAAATGTCTTGTACCAGTGGAGATGTGAAGCAGGAAAGGAGTCACAAGGAAGGCCCAGTGCCAGAGGGAATGAGACTGGGAAAGGGTGGGCTGTGAGACATGAGTGAGCTGGGAGGTGTTTAGAGAGATCTCTGTTCAGAGAAGCAGTCACATTGAGTGGTAGAGGTGAGGTAAAGTTCGAGATTCCTTTTGAAGGGTCCAAGAGTAGTAGAGGAAAGTGCTTCTTTATTGAGGGAATTGAACCATTGAGCGGCTCTATAGATAAAGGACCGCTGACCCATGGAGGTACGACATCTGGGAACCTGAAAGGTTAGAGACTGGGCACCACGTGTTTGTTGAGTGCCACTGTAGGTAGTAAGGAGTGAGCTAACACCAGGTGGCATGAGACCAAGGAGAATCTTTTTGGTAAGTAAGCAGGTCTGGTATTGTATTCTGCTGCATAGGGGTAGCCAGCTGGCCTGTGCATAGAGGTCACAGGTGTGAGTTTGTCGGGCTGCACCCGTCAGTAGTCTACAGGCTTTGTTGAGAGCAACTGAGATCCTGCGGAGGGCACTTGTTGAGGCACAGCCATAGATGGCAAGGCCGTAGTCAATGACAGAGGTGACAGAGCTGTAGATGGCTAGATTAAGGGCATCCGCAGGCATACAGTGCTTGTGTTTGTGTAGTAGTCCAATCGAGTATTGGCGGTCTTGGCAACAGTGTCAATATGCCGAGTGTAGGAGAGGGTACTATCCAGGGTAATAACAAGGTACTTGAACTCCTTGACATGTTCGAGTGGGTTCCCAGCATGGTTCTTGATGGTGAGGGACAGAGAGTTGTGCCTGCTCTGTCGGTTACAGAAGGACATGGCTTTAGTCTTGCTGTGGTTCAGGACAAGTTTATGAGAATTGAACCAGTCTTCAATGCGCTTGAAGTCGAGCTGCAGCTGGGATTCAAGGACTGTAATGTCATGGTGGCTGGAAAACAGGACTGCATCGTCTGTGTATAGTAATATTTTTTGGTGGCAGGCACTGGGGAGATTGTTGATGAAGAGGGAGAAGAGTAGAGGGCCCAGAATAGACCCCTGGGGGACTCCGGAGCGGACCGGTTTCTCATCCAAAGAGATCCCTGCAATCCTTACACGTTGCATCCGATTATCAAGGTAGCTGGTGAACCATGGAAGGGCATCGCTGGAGATCCCAATGGAGGACAGTTGCTTGAGCAGTAGGGGGTGGTTAACTGTGTCGAATGCCTTGGTAAGGTCTATAAATACTGCCCCTCCACAATTCCCTTTGTCAAGCGTGGCATGGATGAAGGTTGTAAATTCCAGTAGTGCAGTGGTGGTGCTGTGCCCTTTTCTGAAACCATGCTGCTCTGGGCACTGTACATTGTACTTATCCAGGAATTCAACTAGTTGGTCCGATACTATTCGCTCCAGCGCTTTGGATAGTTGGGGGAGGAGTGAGATAGGTCTGTAATTGGTGTGCAGTGTCCTATCTCCACTTTTGTGAACCGGTGTGACAGTGGCTTTCTTCCAGAGAGAGGGGAAATGGCCCAATCTAAGTAAGAGATTAAAGATCTTTGTAAGTGGTTCTAAGATTTCATTGAGGACTTGTGCCAGCAGTTTCAGGTCAAGGGAATCACCACTGTACCCTTGCTTGCCAATGGCCTTTTGAATGTATTTTCTAGCTACTTGTGGTGGGACCTCCTTAAAAAAAAACTTTAGGGTTGTACGTTCTAGTTGGGGGGTAACTTGGGAGGAGCTGGAGGGGAGGTTGTCGAAAAAATTTGGTGGAAGGACACTGTCCAGGTTTGTAAATGCATTATTAAAAGTGCTGGTGATGGTACCTAGGTCGAGTGTAGGAGTGCCATGAAGGTTGAGCATAGTGGGTTGTGCTTTAGGATCCTTGCCTGTGAGTTCTTTCATGTTGTTCCAAAATTTGTTTCCCTGGCCCCAAGAGTTGGTCAGAGCCTCTTTGTAATAGCTGCGTTTAGCATTCCGTATTTTCGAGTGCAATCATTTCTGGCTGCTTTGTATAATTGTATGTTTACTTCGTCGAGTTGCATGAGCACAATGCCAGAGGTGGTCTCTGTGCTTGAGCAGAGTTAAAGGTCAGTAGTAACCAGGGGTTGTTCTGTCCTTTGACCTTCATCTTTTCACTGGTGCATAGATGTCACAGGCTTCGTTGAAACGTTTGATAAATAGGTCCAGAGCTTTGTTGGTTTCATTGAGGAGTCGAAGACTGCCCAGTTCAGCCTGGTTAGATGGGATTTTAACAGCTGGAGGTGCCCTTGTTTGATAACCCTGGCATAAATAAGCTTGGAAGGGGGCTTGTGGTATTTGTTTGACCAGGAGCAGATGACAGGTGAGTGGTCACTTATTGTATCCGGGAGTACAGAAACATTAGAGATGCATTCAGGGCAGTTAGATAGAATCCAGTCTAGAAGCGTAGGGAGACTGTCCTATAGTTACACCTAGTGGGGGCATTGACCAGTTGAGTGAGGTGATGCATGTGCTGCATCCTTAGGTAGCGGCCTCAGCAGAGACCAGTTAATGTTAAAATCACAAATGATTATGGTTTCAGAATTATGTTGCTGGACCCTTAGATATTCCATGATGCTATGGAAGCCAGCAGCCTGGTCTCTTGGGGTAGGTAAACTGAGATGACAGTGAGTTCCTTGTTATGTGCACCAAGGAGGATTTTGATTGTGAGGACCTGAGAGGAGTTGCTCAGGCTGGGGATGGGATGATGTGACCCATAAGGGTATCCTTAAGATAGATGGTGCAGCCCCGCCCGTTAGCAATCCTGTCTTGCCTGAAAATGCAGTAGCCAGGGATAGAGATTGAGGTATCAGGGATTTTAGGGTTTAGCCATGTTTCCACAACTGAGAGGACATCAGGGTTGTGCTGTAGGATCCATGTTTGGAGGGAATCAAGTTTGTTGAGGATGCTGCAGGCATTGATGGATGCCATGGTAAGTGTCCCTGTCCTTCTGCTTGGTGCCACTGCTGGCTGCCCAGGTGGTCCTGGGTTGGGGTGAACATTTCCTGAGAGCAGGAGCAGCATAAGGAGAATTTGTAGGAGAAAGGATTTCAGCATCTTGTAGATACTTATGGGAGTGATTTCAAGATGATCCTTCTGCTGTGCAATTTCTTCCCCCTTCACATCAACAAATGGGAGTTCCTTGTCCCTGTGAAACAGCAACAACAAGTGCTCTATTGAGATGTTGTAGCCTACTGAAACCATGCTTTCATAGTTCTGCACCATCACTTCCATGTGAAGCTCCTTATCTTGTTTGCTTAATATCTTCCACTCCTCTTCAGAAAAAGTGACAGCAACATCTTCAAAGGTTTCTGGTACCTCCAGCTTCATGGTTTGCCGTTTCAGCCTCCAACACCACAAACTGCACTGTTCAGAAATACAAGCAGATACTGGTCTTCAGAGTTTGGGATTAAAAGAACAAAGGATATATGTCCATGGACTCTGCCCGTGCAGTCAACTCTGTGCTCCAGTCCCCAGAGCCCTAGTAAGCCAAGGAAAGGCAATATCGTTTGTACAGTGCCCTATCCCCAGGGCTCAGGGTGCTTAACGTACATGTAACAATTAACATAGCATTAAAATCATCAATTCCATACACATCAAAATAATCAGTGGTGCAAACAGAATCAAGCAAGCATCAAATAAGCTAAGCCAAACAAATGACTTTTCAGGCCCTGTTTAAATGCCTGCACCACGGAGAACTCCTTAGATGATATGGCAGAGAGATCCATATTGCAGTCACTGCCACCAAAAAGCTCTATCGTTGGATTCATTCAGGTGGGATCTATGGCTGGCTAGCAGCAAATCCTTGGTGGAGCAGACAGAATGGCTGAGAGTATACCAAGCCAAGAGATCTTTAAGATAGGCAGGGCCCAATCACTGCAGGGCTTTGTATGTTAACAAAGCAATCTTGAAGGTAGTGTGCCACCTAATGGGAAGTCAGTGCAGCTGCCGCAGCACATGTGTAACATAATCTCTGTAAGGCACCCAAGCCACCAGCATGGCTGTGACAATATGTACCAGCTGAAGTAGCACACCTAACCTCCAGACAGGTCTAGGTAGAGATTATTAAGCAATCAAGTCTCGAGGTCACAAAGGTATGTACTAAGCTAGTCAGATCCTCTTGCGCTAGGTAGGGTCTAATCTGTGAGATTTTGCTCAATGGGGAAAATCCATTACAGACCACAGCTGACACCTGATGTCAACTGTGAATCAACAGTGGCTCACAGATTTTTAACCCTATCCATAGCTGTCAGAACTGTACCATTCAGAAATGGTATTTTACAGCATCGTATCTTCTAGCCAACCCCCCAAGGACCTGTAGTGCAACATGAGAGGGGTGCTGCACTTCTGAGGTGCCATCTTTTGGATGAGACGTTAAAAAACCGAGGTCCCATCTGCCTGGATTGGTGGTAGTTCAGATGGACGTTAAAGATCCCATAGCACTTAATAAAAAAGAGTAGGGGAGTTTTTATTGAAGAACACATGATACAAAACAACAAAAAACATCAGATACAATGATATATACAAAAAAAAATCAATAAATATTTATATAATATAAGTAATATTGAAAAAGAAGGAAAAATTAATAATTACCTCCTATTGATCAAGACAATTATCACCTCTTGTTTGACATTTATTTGAATTTTATAAATATATTAAACCCCATCCACCACCGATAAACTTTTGATGCAGAGTGCCCTGTAAAATCATAATGATAAGCTTTACCCATGCTTTGTTCAATCAAAGTACTAAATACATAATATGGCATCCTTTTCTGTTGCGGAACCCATTGACATCTTGCCTGCCATAAATAAATCATTAGACAGCTTTTAAACAAATTGAGTACATCAATATCATAAGATAATCCCCCCATAGGAATGTTCCCTAAAACTAAAGTTTCGTAAGTCATGCTAGATAACCAGTTCATCTGCCATTTAATGGACAAAAAATCTCATAAGGGTTTTGAGAAGGAACAATCTAAAAAAAATTGTTTCTATTGTTTCAATTACATTAATACAGTCAGGATAGGGACAGTTCCTTTCTTCCATAACCTTATGTTTTGCATTTACCCCTCACATTCAGTCTACCATACATTGTTAACCAGATCATTTCCCACATAAAGCCTGGGAGTCTGTTGTTATTTAATTGTAGTAAAACTCTAGAGTTGTTATCAACTGAGCAATTCTTGAAACAAGGTATTTGTGTATAGATTAAATTCATGATTAATTTGTATAATTTACGTACAATATTTTGTTGTATTTTGCTGTTTTGTTAATCCTCATTTGTGTAATTCCTGCCCAGAGGGTTTAAAATAAACCAGAACAGAAAGATGATTGCCTAATTTTGGTGGAACAACTGACCATACCTGAAAATATTTATGTAGGACTTTCTCTTCCCATTTTTGGTGGAGATCTTTCAGATTCAATAAACCACATTTAACTGTCTGAATTAAAAACAAGGTATGAAAAAAAATGATTGGGTCCAACATCCCTAGACCTCCTTTGTCCCTTGCCAAGTAAGTATAACAATGTTTAATGGGGTTTAACTTATTACCCCATAATAGAGAAAAACACAACCCATATAATTTAGTTTATAATGTACTAGGGGGAGGATAAATCATGGCCACATAGTGTAGCTGCGGAATAATAAATTTTTTTAGAATCAGAATCCTTTTGTTTTTTGTCAATTTCCAATGTTTCCATCTGTTAATGTTAGATTCTATCTGGGCTATTCCAGCTTCCCAGTTTATTACTGGTAAATTTTGGGATCCAAACAAAATTCCTAATATTTTAGTGGGTCGAGATGATACCTGAATACTTTCAATGAGGACCATTTCACGCTTGCCAGCTCCAATATGTAGGCCTTTACATTTTCCTAAATAAAGTTTTGTATTTGAAATTGTGGAAAATGTTTCCATAATTCTAAAGGAGACTAGTATATCTGACTGGTCAGAGAAAAATAAACAGATATCATCAGCATAGGCTTGTATTTTTAGACCTTCATCCGCATCTACCCACTGTAAACCTTCCCACACCTGTGTCTGAGTTATTGTTTGCAATAAAGGATCCAATGAATATAAATAAAGTAAGGGGTTCAGTGGGCAGCCCTGGCGTGCACCTGTGGAAATGTGAAATCCTTCCATAACTTGCTTTTTTATTATTGGAAATACTAATGCATTCTTATACATTAATAAGATGTATTGCCTAATCACATTTGGGATCCCATAATATTGTAATGTAGCAAATACATAGCTATGGGATACCCTATCAAATGCTTTGGATTGATCCAATGAAATAAGGGAGCCAGACATGCCATTAAGAGATAGATATTCAATCAAATCTCTAATTATCATTAAGGCTTTCTGTATTTTTTTCCCATCATGCCACAATATTGGTGGGGTGAAAGAATTAAACTAGAATATTCCTTTATCCTAGCATTGATAATACAGGCTAAGATTTTGTAATCTGTATTTAAAATAGTAATAGGTCTCCAGTTATTAATGTTGAATTTGTCTCCAGATTTATATAAAAAGACTAATAGACCTGCTGAAAAGGACAGTCTAATATCATTGTGAGCCAAAAAATATTGAAACACCTGTGCCAGGTTGTCTGCTAATAAATCAGAAAAGGATTTATAAAATTCACCAGGAAGACCATCTAATCCTGGTGACGTACCAGATTTCAAGGATTTAAGAGCCAGTAATACATCAGCAGAGCTAATGTCTGACTCCATTATGGAATTGTCAAATGGAACTAATGGGAGAGCAATAGTCTGTAAAAAAAAACTTTGTAATTCATCCCCTGTTGGGGACATCCCAGGGTTATGGGATTCCATATGAATTTTTATGGTCTCATGAAGTTTCTCTGGTGTATCTGCTATAGCTCCCTTAGAGTCTATCAGTAAATTCATATTCATTGAATTCTGCAACTCTTTACGTGCCAAGAAACGTATCTCCTACAGGGCTTCTTTGTGTACCAGACTGCAATAGTACATTGATTGTTTTGGCCCTGTCATATTGGTATAATGACATCTCCTCTTTAAGTATTTTTATTTGCGATGAAAGGTCAGCTCTAGAGGTGGAAACCAGGGAATACAGCCTTTGCAATTGGGATTGTAATGATAAATATTTCTAGAAATTCTCATTCTCTTTATGTTTCCCATATTTTATAAACCAGGATTTAAAATCTACTTTAGAGTCTTCCCACCATTCCCCTTTATTATCATATAAACTTATGACAGAGTCTCGAGCTTTAAGTAAGGATTGCACACCTGACTGAACACCAGGATCTTGTAAAGCAGAAATATTTAATCTCCACCTAGTAGTTGTCTTGGCACTCTGTTGTACATCAGAACATTTTAGAATAAGAACTGGATGATCCGAAAATTCAACAGGTTCATTAAAAAACTGTAAAGGAGAAATGTTGTGTGAAATAAAGATGTGGTCTATGGTGGTTGTGTATTTCCCTCTTTTATAAGTGAATTTAGGACCTCTTATTAGAGGAGAACCACAAATTATGAGCTCAGCAGTTTCAACAACTGTAGCCAAGATAGATGAATCACAACATATTCTTTTTTGAGACCCAGAATTTTTACCTTTCTTAATCACATCACAATTGAAATCCCTATACCTGGTTAAACAACTAAATAAAAAAAAAAATAGAAATCCCCACCAAAAATTATCCTATGTGAAGATACCAAGAAAGGCTGTATTAGTGTGAACAGTTTAACTCTTTCTACTTTGGTTTGAGAACCATAAACATTAATAAACTGGTAGGTGGAATTTTCCTATATCCCATCAAGGATCAACACCCTGCCTGGTATTAAATCAATTAATTTTATTAAAGTAAACTTGTAAGTTGAAAATAGTATCCCTATGCCATCCACACAGTCTGTCCCAAAGGACCAATAAGAAGCCCCCCCCCCACCAATCAGCTTTAAAAGATCTAATTTGCTCTATAGTGTACTTCCATGACTCCTGAATAAAACAGATGTTGAAGCCATGGGAATACATAAAATTAAAAATCATCTGACGTCTCACAGCATTCAATATGCTGTGCACGCTCAATGAGCATAGTGTTAGGGAAGTCAGAATTTACAATTTTATGAGACACTTGCACATTTTTTTTCATTTTTTTTTCTTTTTTCCCTTATAACCAACCATTTCTTGGTCAGGATAACATGATCAGAAATGGTTGATTGAGAAGTCACATCATCTTGTTCCATATCAGAGTAGTTTTCCTCGGGAAAAAAGAGCTGCATAGAAAGTGTCACATTTAACTACATTTGCTGGAGGTGGGGGAGAGGGGGTTTCAGATTCCTCATTGATCTTCCAACAGAGAGAGGAGGTTCAGTTTGTTTAATGACTGGATCAGTATAACAAACTGGCCCCAGGGCTACAGCCACCAACTCTTTGACTTTCTCGGAGGTTTTTACTGAATCCTCTTTAGCAGGCTCAATACTGTCTGCAGCCACATTTTCCTCATCAATAACAATCAAAGAGGAAGGAACAGGATCAAGCTGAGGAGGGGGGTGGAGGTTTCCTGGGCTTGCTGAATAAGCAGATCAGGGCTGCTACAAGTAGCTTTATTTTTGGCTGCCCATGAACATTCAGCAAAGACGTGGCCATACTCTTCGCATAGGTCACACCTACTGTGATTGGCACATTGCAAAGTAATGTGTCCTATCTTCCCACAGTTATCACAGCGAGGTTTATCACAAGTGCTAGAGAGATGGGTTCGGGCCCCACAGTGATAACAGGCCCTAGGCTGTCCTGAATAAAAACAGACCCCTCTGTCTCTACCCAGCATAAAAGAATTAGGTACATGACAGATTACTGCATCAGTTTGTTTGAGTTTCACTTTGTACTTCCACCCTCCTGTCCAAAACATTTCTGAATCTAAAACAGCCTCAGGTTCACTTAAAACATCACATCGTTGGGACAACCAATAGGTGATACCGTCCACATGGACACCTTCATTTCGAAACATTATAGTAATGTATTTAATCAAAGGTTTTGTGAGGGGTATGACAATGAAGGGGGTCCATGTGGGTGAGAATTTCACCTGACCATATCTCTCCCAAAATAAATCCGGTGCATAAGAGGAGCAAAAGCTCACGTTATAATTGTCCTCTCCTGAGATATTGATAAAGACATACACCTCTCTCGGGGAAAAGTTTAGAGTCTTTTACTAGGTGTCTGCCCACATATAGTCTGTCAGGTCATTCCTCTAAACCTCCTTTATGTCAAATTCGGACTGCATTCCTGCGTGGAGCAGCTTCTTTTCTTGTTTTTGTGAATAAATCAGATGATAGTGGTTTTTGTAGAGGTTCTTTTAGGTTATCTGCAGGTAAATCAATCTCTAACTCAGAAGGCCTTCCATCAGTGATTTGTGCTAACACTCCTTCCTTTGGTGGATCCAGGCCTGTAAGGGGCTTCATGGGCCCAGTAATAGTTTGGAAAAAAGGTTATCTTTATCTTTCCCCAGACCCAAATGATCTGGTATTATTTTAGTGTCATTATTTCCCGTGTTTGCAGGCTTCCATTCCGGAGTAACTTGTGTGAAATTTAAATTCAGGTCCCAGTCAGGATCTGGCATCCAGTCTCCAGTTTGGGTCTGTTTCCACCCAGCCTCTAGTAGTGTTTTCTGTGGTTTCCAGGATTCATCAAGCAAGCAGTTAGAATCTGTAGGAAGGATTTTAGAATGCTCATTACTCAATCCTGTAGCATTTCTTGTGAACCAGTGATCATTTTAGAAACTAGTGGGCTGTCATTAATATTTCTGTTAGCAAAGGTCCAGGCCATTTGTTTTTCCTTTCCATCTCCCCTAGTATTTGCAGATATCTGTTTCTCTTTAGGAAAAGAAAATATGGACACATCGTCCTGACAACCGGCATTTTTTTGATAAAGAACAGTCTGGGGGTTTTGTTGTGAAGGCTTATCGTGCCCAACCTTAAAGTCTGCCGAAAAAACAAACCCTGAATGTGTAGAAAAGATCTGAGATTGTTTTGGCTGTGGGGGTGATTTCTCTGAACTGTTGGAAGTCGCAGCCTTACGGTTTGGCGTTGTATCTAGCAAATGCTCACTTTTCCCTCTTCAAGCCGCAGACTCTCAACAATTGTCTCTCCTGATTTATTTATCACAGTGTCTATGACAACAGGTTTTTCTACATTCTTTCGTTCAGTTGGGGGACCAGCGCTAATGTCAGATTTAACTGTCAAAACATCAAAGGAAATGGAAGACTCACCCAGCTGGTCTCTACCCTTTGATGATGCTGCATCAGAGGTAAAACTGACAGGTAGGCCTGTTGGTGGAACCGCCGCTGTTTTGGCGTGAAGCTGAGCAATTTCCTCCCATAAACGTAGTTGGATCTTACAATGGCGCTCATTTTCTTCAGTCAATTGTGCCTGTAAAACTTGCTCTTGATGCAATATCATTTTTTCAGGTACATCTAGTAAATTAACAGATCCAGTTTCTATTTGACTCAGGTCTTCAGTGGAAATGAAAATATCCTGCATTTCAGGCTCCATATCCAAAGAATTAGAAGTAGAATCTGTAACAGTTGTAGCCTCTGGTACATTCAAGGTGGGAGAGGAGGCCTTCTCCCCCACCTCTACCTCCATCCACACCGAAGGACTCTCTGAACTGGCCATGCTCACAGCCAGTGAGGCCCCCTACAGCACAGTAGGGGAATTTCCCCGGTGTCCTGGTCAAATTTCCTTTATTCACAAAAAAAATACCACCAAGAGTTTCATCTCGTTCAAGGTCAGTTGGCATTCATCTGTACCCCCTCCCCCGGGTCGTGCCTGAAAATAGGCAGGATTTGTCTAGTGCACTTACCCGGTCAACAAAAAATAAATAAATAAATAAATAAATCTTGGTTGGGTTGAGACTCAGACAGCTGGAGGCCATCCAGTCTACAATTTCTTCAAGGCAACGCTACAGCGCTGCGACTGCCTCCTGCCCATCTGATGTAAAGGACATGTACAATTGAGTATCATCTGCATAGTAATGAAAACTCACACCATACCTTCTAATGACCTGCCCCAGCAGCACCATGTATACCACAAGCAACACGGGAATAGAATCAAAGCTTGGAGAAACCCACAGCTGACTACAATAGGCTTCGGTGAGAAAGTTCGCATCACAACCTGCTGTGTTCTGCCAGAAAGGAACTACTCAAACTTCTTTAAATTCATCCTGATGAGTCCTCCATATTCCCCAAAATGCTCCATCAAGACCCCATGGCCCACGTTGTCAAATGCTGATGAGAAATCAAGAAGGTTGACAATAGAATGCTCCTTCTATCTGTTGCTAAGAGAAGATCATCAAACACCTTAACAAGTGCGGTTTCTGTACTGTGGCAAGGCCTGAAACCTGATTGGAGAGGTTCGTAGATGTAAGACCTTTCAAGGTGAGCTAGCTACATCATCACCACATTCTAAATAATCTTCCTTAGAAAAGGAAGATTCGAGACAGGCCTGTGGTTAGCTAGCATCTCCAGGTCTAAAGATGGTTTCTTTAAGAGTGATCTCACCATGGCTTTTTTAAGAGCTGGTGGGCAACAGTCCTCCTGTAAAGAATCCTGGATAATACTAGCAAACATCGGGCCCAGGACCATATGGCAATCCACCAACAGCAGAGTAAGCTCTGGATTCAACATACAGTAAGTGGGGTGCAGCACTGCAATCACTTTGAGAACCTTATCCATAACAGCTGGATGAAACTCATTCCAGACCCCCAGAGTGCCTTTGTGCCTCTCCCTTTCATCACGGCTGGCCCCTAACAGGCCTCATGTTGAGATACCAGCTCGAATGGAGGACATTCTGTTAAGGAAAAAAGAATCAAACTCCTCATACTTTTCTGTAGCCAAACTCTTCCGGACTGCAGTCAGGCAGGATTCAGTAACAGAAAAGGAAAAATATAATGCACTGCTAAAAGTACTAATAAGCAGGAAATTTTATTTAGTGAGTCACAAGGTACCACCAACTACTCTGGTACATCAAGGCACTCTGCCTCTTCCTCAGGAACTGAGTAACCTGTCCACAATGTGAAAGAGTTGAGCAGGCCTGTTTCCCTGCTGAGGTAATAACCTGTGACAGGAACTCTGTCTTTTTGAGGGTTATTGTTCTCTGATAGCACTTATGATGGGAACTCAGAACCATCCCACCATGTATCAAGCACGACCTCTTCCAGGAATGGTCCAGCCTATACCCTATTGCCTTCAAATGCCTCAGTTCATCACTATACCACAGTGAGCTGCATAAAGAGTTCAATGGGTTGACATAGATTGGCATGATAGAGTTGCACGCCACTATAATGGCCAAAATATAACCATCAGTGGCTGCCTCCATGCCTCCAAACCATGCTGCCTCCATACCCGAGATGTCCAAGATCACTA
Source organism: Neoceratodus forsteri (assembly GCA_016271365.2). Classification (NCBI taxonomy): domain Eukaryota; kingdom Metazoa; phylum Chordata; order Ceratodontiformes; family Ceratodontidae; genus Neoceratodus; species Neoceratodus forsteri. The sequence continues at coordinate 1,297,715,257 of CM057459.1, read as the reverse complement.
AAAGCTTTACCGGTACCAAGGAACATCTAGGGCAGTATTGGATCACCTCCATCGGTGGGGATGGTTTCTGGGGAACCCATAACTGAAAGTCAGCGGCATAGTGTTCCGACTACCCTACTAGAGTCACCATGACATCAGAGATGTTCAATACCAGGAAGAAGACAAGGTCTAAGTTGTGGTCGTGCTCATGGGTAGTGGTGGACCCAGCATGTGTGAGGCCCAGTGACTCCATCAGCTGGAGGAATTACTGAGCAAATTGTGAGGTTTCATCATCGACCCATACATTAAAATTTCCAACCCAATTATGGTGCGGGCGTTCAGTGATTGGTCGATGATGAAATCTGCAAATTCTCATAGGAACTCTTTTTTCAGGGCTGGAGGGCGATGGACCAGCAGAATCCTACACCCCACAACCTCATCACCCTACACTTCCACACAGAAAAAGGAAGGAGTAAGTGGTTAGCAGTTGCAGGGTTTATAAAAGTAGTTAAACTAACTACTAGAGCCCTCTTCAATATTTTTTTTTGCTTGAATAACACTTTTTCAAATTTGATCTTTGAACCTAACTACCTCTCCCCCACATTCTCAAGATTGGCAAATGGCCTGTTGGCAGTATACCTGTCAGCGATCTCTGCTGCTTGTCTGACAGAGCTCAGAGCTGTGTCTGCCAATCACACCTTTAAATCCTCTGGACAGCACCTGAGGAACTGTTCCAGTAGCGCAACCTCTATAATTTGCTCAACAGTGGATGCTTATGTCCCCTTTAACCACCTCCTGAGCAAATTGGCTAGGTGTACCCAAATTTCCATAACACTCATGGCTTTTCTTGATTCTACAAAACATCAGCCTGCATGCTTCAGCTGTAAATTTGTAACATTTTAACAGTTAATCTTTAACTTTATCTTAGTCTCAGCTTCCCTGTACATTCATTTTTGAGAAAGCATTGAGCTCCTTTCCAGACAATAAAGAAGCATAGAAACATAGACTTTGATGGCAGATAAGGACCGCTTGGTCCACCCAGTCTGCCCATTTCCCTACCTGTTGGATAAGCTGCAGATCCTAGTTAACCAGCAGCCTACTTTCTCCTGGCCTCCTAAAGGAGTAAGACTGAGGGCCTGCATTCCCTTTTCCAAGTTGGACTGTACAAATGTTTTTTTAAATATTTAAAGGAACACATCTAGATTGTCTCCTTCTTTAAAGTGAGAAAATATTTAAGAATTTGGTTTGGGACTATGTGCTGTCCCCATAGATAGCTGCTGACATAACTGCTCCAGCTGAAATTCATGTTTGCTCTGGACTGCCTGTGCCCCAGCTCTCTCTTTCAACTTTTTCCATCTGCATCTTTTACAGCTAGACGTCTGCCTCTCTTCACATCCTTTCCAGCACACACTGCTTCCTCATCTTTTCCTAGTTGAGATTAACTGCTCAGCCAAAAATAACTGCTGTCTGTCCGTCCTGCTGTGCTACTGCTGCTCAGGCCATGGCTGCTACTGCTCTGACCATGCCTGCTACTGCTTTGGCCATGCCTGCAGCTGCTTTTGCCATGCCTGCTGCTGCTCTGGCCATGCCTGCTACTGCTCTGGCCATGGCTGCTACTGCTATGGCCATGGCTGCTACTGCTCTGGCCATGCCAGCTACTGCTCTGGCCATGCCTGCTACTGCTTTGGCCATGCCTGCAGCTGCTTTGGCCATGCCAGCTACTGCTCTGGCCATGGCTGCTACTGCTCTGGCCATGCCTGCTACTGCTCAGGCCATGGCTGCTACTGCTCTGGCCATGCCAGCTACTGCTCAGGCCATGGCTGCTACTGCTCGGGCCATGGCTGCTACTGCTCTGGCCATGCCTGCTACTGCTCTGGCCATGCCTGCAGCTGCTTTGGCCATGCCAGCTACTGCTCTGGCCATGGCTGCTACTGCTCTGGCCATGCCTGCTACTGCTCAGGCCATGCCTGCTACTGCTATGGCCATGGCTGCTACTGCTATGGCCATGCCAGCTACTGCTCAGGCCATGGCTGCTACTGCTCTGGCCATGGCTGCTACTGCTCAGGCCATGGCAGCTACTGCTCTGGCCATGCCAGCTACTGCTCTGGCCACGCCTGCTACTGCTCTGGCCATGCCAGCTACTGCTCTGGCCATTCCTGCTACTGCTCTGGCCATGGCTGCTGCTGCTCAGGCCATGCCTGCTACTGCTCTGGCTGTGGTTGCTACCTCTGTTCCAGCTACAGCACCTCTGGACCATCACCCTTGCTCAGCTCCTTCTTATCAAGGAAGTCATCTGCTGGTTAGGGGGACCCACCACTGAGTACTGAATTTGGCCCGGCTCCCCACCACCATTAAATGCTGCATTTTGCCCAGCTCCCCACCCCATCTCTTCTTATCCATTTTGACAAAAAGCCTTTGAAGCCTCAGGTGTGGGAATTTCCTTTGGTTTCTGTGGCTCCAGCCAGACTGCTACATCTTGATTCTGCTCTCTCTGACCCCCATAACTGGGACTCTGCTGTGGGGGACTGACAGGAGAGCTGCAGCCATAGAGATTTCTTTTTTTTTCTTTTTTCTGTGGAGCCATGGCCCCTTATCTTCCCTTTAGAGATCTGCCTGTGCCTGTCCATGTCCGCCCCTTGCCCAGACTTACCCCACTGTGTAGTGCCCCCCCAATGGTAACTGTGGGCTAGCCCCGGATTGCCCCCTGGGTCAGGGTTCAGGAGCAGGACCCCCCCGGCAGACAAGTAAGGCAGTGGAGGATGGCGGTAGGGCAGGGGTGTCATGCCAGGGGGTGGTGATTTTTCTTTTTGTTGCTGCCCCAGGGGCAGGGATGTGCAATGATGACCAGCATCTGCCCCACCCCCCCAACTTGCTGGCGCTGGCCGCACGGCATCCCTAGCCTACACCAGGGGGCAACAAAGCACTAGACATTCTTCCCCCTTCCCCCTCAGAGAGCAGTCCCATGGATGCTCGGTCCTCCCCTTCCCCCCAGCCGGCCCTCCGACTCCCGGGTCCATTCCCGAACCTGGATCGTCAGCCTCGCAAGCAGAAATCCCACTGCTGTGCCAGCGGGCCGGCATCATGGCAATTCTTTGGTGCCTCCTGTGCCATTGCAGAAGCATCTCCTGCCGTACTTCAAAGGACTGCTTGTTGCCGCCACCAGAGCAAGACAGCACCGCTTGCACAAGGATCAGGGTTCCACCAACCCAAACTCTGACCCTACCAGAAATCTTAGCATGATGTCGCAAGTCAAAATGATGCACAGTTGAATGTTTCAAGGACAGGAGCCCTGTTTAAAATGAACTATGGGCTCAAGCCCTAATCAACATGGCTGCCACCAAAAGGGTGTCCCTGACCCTGCCATTTCAGCCTGTCAGGGGACAGAACTGGAAAGAGGGAGCCCAGAGACTTGTGGGCTACAGGAGGGCCTATTAATTTAGGTACCTTTTTCCACAACCAAGTGCCTGCCAAGGATCAGGTCTCCAGGACTTTCAGGACTTGATTGACAGACCTTGTTTGGACAAATGGGAGCAGGACATTTTGGAGAAAAGAGCAGGGGCTGTGCTACTATAGATCAGATCTGCTTGTGACCTCCGTGAGGGAGGACTGTGGTTGAGGGTTTGAACTATGCTGCAACAGTGTCAGTCAGTCAGTGTGAGATGAACTGTGAGTAAAGCCATTTTGTCTAGTTTGGAAAAAGGCATTTTTATGTTTGCTTGCACGCATGTGCAAGAAACATAGTGCCATCATCCGAGTTTCTGTGGGTGTGGCACCCCCTCTTCCAATTCCCTCAGTGTGTTTGCAGGCGCGGCCACAGTTCGCCAATGAATGCTGCAGCTGTCTATGACAGCAGCTGAAATGCAGTGCCTTACAGTTGAAAGGCACAGCTACGCTTCACTGAGCAGCGATAACAGTGTGTGCACATGCAACCCCCCCCCACACACACACACACATGCGCATTCCCAAACCTACGTTGCCGGTGTCATGAGCAGTAAACTTACCACGGTGGCAGTAAGCTGAGTTTGTGTGGAGATGCACTTTAGTCTGACACACATATCCATCTTGATTTGCTTTAACAAGTCTCTAGTTCCCATTTTAGCCGGGGCCGGAAGGGGTGCTTTAACACGTTCTCGTCGGTCTGAACCCAATGAACTCGTCTGCTTGAATTGTTAGATAACCGGCATTTCGGGATTAGAGTTGCAGTTATTTTTTTTTATTTTTTTTTTTTATTATTGCGAAGTAAACGCGGGGATACGAGTTACACAGCATTCGGCTGTGGAATAATTCTACCTTGAAACACTGACACAGTGTTCTGTTTTTGCCTTGCTCCACCTAATCCCCCATGTGGCAGGCAGCAAGCCACAGAATGTAAAGTTTTTTTTCTGTGATGGAAATACTGAGGCGGCAGAGGAGGGTTCTCTTCCCTCGCCTGCCTTGACTCCGTCGTACCTCACAGTTTTAATTCTGAAACCAAGTTTAAATGTGTCTGGAATGGCCGCGGTTATGTGTTCTGCCAGTCCTTCGGCTGGTGCTGTTGGACAACTCACGTCTGCAACTGAGTTTTGAGTCGCTGATCTGGTTGCTTTGTTTGGCAGTGGGCATACATGCCAATACGCTTGAGGACTGTCATGATTTGGGGGTGGGGGCTTGGTGGGTTAGCAGCAGGAAAGCGTGCGCGTTTGGAAGGAGATCCTCGTTTTTATGCGCTTGAGGGAAAGAATGTCATTGACTGGAAATGAGGGACGACCTTCTCCAGGTGAAGGAGGCTTGGAGGGCCTGCAATGAGCTATTGCAAAACTGAGCTGAACATTTTGAATTTAGGTTATAGTTTTATTAGTAAGTCTGAGATGCAGCTTCTGGCTTTCAGCAGCACCCTGCTTTTTCTGATTTTAAAATGTCATGGTGAATTATATTACAGTCATAATTAGTTAACCTTTAGTTATTTTATTAGTGTTTATGTTAAATGAGAAGCATTCAGGTATAGAGTGAGTGTGTGTGTGTGTGTGTGTGTGTAGGATTGTGGTCGCATTTAGTTATAAAATTGGTAAAGTAGATACAATTGTGGATCCTGATTAACCAAAACAGGCTGGCACCTTTTAGCTCTGGAATAAAAAACATATATCCATGTGCAATGTTCACTTGTCAAATTTCTGGCATTTTCTTCCTTGCTTAGCAACCCCCACCCCACACTCATTACTTGACACTCCACCTACTGTTTACCTACCTTTTTTTTTGTTTTGGTTAAAAGTGCTGCTTTTATATATATATATATATATATATATATATATATATATACACACACACACACAATATCCTTCCCACTTGCTCACGCATACAGTGCATCTTTTGGCTTGCTGCCACAAGTGGGATGGGAGCCCTTTCAGACATTCAGCTGAGGGAGCACTGGAACAGTTCCCCATCTTCTCTCCCTCTGCCAGTCGCACACACCAGTTTCTTGCTCCTCTAAAAGCAGCAGGGTACAGCTGTTGAACGAGCCACAGTATACTGGCATTGCCGGCCTCACAAGAGGTTGCTCAAAAAAACACCTGATTGCTGACGTGCTTGCATGCCTGTACAAATACTCCCAGCACTCGGGACAGGCAGAGGGGTTGGGGAAACAAGAAAATAAAACATCTGAAAATGGCAACAAATTACCTATTTTGTAAATGAAATAAGGAGCTGCTGACATAGAAACACGGCTTCATGAGGGGCAGAATCTCCTCTGACTACCTTAGGAAACTTGAGCATATTGTTTCCGTGTCTGGGGACCCAGGAATACAAAGAGTCCTGACGCCCCTAGATGTGGAAAAAGCATTTGACAGGGTATCCTGGCCATTCATGTTTGGAGCACTGAGGAGGTACAGAATAGCAGAAAATGTGTCAGTGGGTTAATTTACTGTACACCACGAATCCTAAGGCTCGCATGTTTTGTAATGAAATGTTCTTCAAATCCTTTTTGTTATGCAGAGGAACCAAGCAGTGATGTCCCCCCCACCTTTCTTGTTGTGTAACCTGTTTTTGGAACCCCTAGCTTGCAAACTGTGGGACGATCTGAATATTAATGGAGTCGCAGTGGGTTAGGAGCATTACAGATTTTCAGTGTAAGCAGATTATACTTTTGCTGCACGTCGTAGAGCCCAGACATCCTTGCCCGCAATACTGGACACGGTATCAAAATTCAGCTAGGTATCGGACTACAAGCTAAATGTAAATACGATCATAGTTATGCCATTGAATCATGGGGTGTTAAACAGAAATTACAGGTTTAGGATTGTAGTGGTTATCCTATTCACTAACCTAATTGGGAATAGTAGGTTCTAAGCACCCTGAGAAATTAAGATCTGAAAACCTGGACAAGTTGGTGTCTAAAATTCTGTCTTTTCTAGATAGCTGGACCAATCTGCCTTTCTTGCTGGTGAGTCGCATCAGTGTGATAAAAATTGGCAACAACTTACCCAGGCTGCTTTATCCTCTTAATATGCTAAACATGTGGGTCCCAATATCTTAGTTTAAATTTTTTTTTCCATGTGCTAGCGAAACCTTGTTTGTTTGGAATGGGAAAGAAGCCAGAAGGGCATCTATCAAATTGGTAGTCCCCAAAAGCAAGGGAGGATTGAAGATGCTTAATTTCCTTTAATATTATCTTGCTTGTAACAGTAGTAAATGGTGTAAGTGTAGTCCAGTGTCAGAGCAGTAAGTGGGCTACAGACCACAGTGGTTTGACATAGAGGAGAGATGAAGTGGTCAGTGATCAGTGTAACATCTCTGCAAGGGCGCAATTTTGCAAGGTTAATAAATTACCCCAAATCCTGCAGAATACCTCAGTTGCAAACTCCAGTAAGAGAACACCAGCAACTCTGTCTAATGAAACATAACCATTAGGCTGATTTGGGACAACCTATTCTGCGTAACCCTAATGTATGTATAATGGGTAAACCAGTAACTGGACAAGGGCACTTGTTACAGATTCCATCAGTTGACCGCATCTCTTTGGGAAGGAATTTAATTCTATTCAGTACACTTCAAGTTGGGTATGGTGAAGCTAACAGTACAGCTGTTAAATTCCTGCAGCTAGCCCATGCCATCTCACGTGGCCTGAGTTCTCTTCTCTCCCCGGAACATTGCATACTCTAATGCTTTTACCTACTTGATGGTATTGACAGTGGTCCCAAATGCCATATCAGCAATGTACAGAGGTATTAATGATGCATGTCTCTCAGAGGAGTCTGAAGGTGGAGTGTACTGGAACCAAGCTTTACCACCGGAAATTGGTATAGGGCTATGGGGGGAATACATGGGATAACTCGCACAGATTTATTAAAATGGAAAGCCCCCGGCTGATGCAGCTCAAAATACTATGGAATTTATACTTTACACCAGAAAAATTGTTCAAAATAGGCTGTCCTAGCACTAAAAATTGTACTAGGTGTGGAGAACAAGAAAGAACTCCATTCCGTATTCTGTGGCAGTGTGTTTAAAGCCAAACCTCTCTGGGAGGGGATCAAAGACTAACTAAATCAGCTCCTGGGTCTCGATGAAGCATTCACCTTAGAGATCTGTGTGCTGGGTGACCATTGGAAACTTATTAGGGACCCCTCCCCCAAAAGAAGCTTCATAGCATGTCCTTGTGTTCTGGTACTCCTCCAGTGAAAGAGGCTGCCTTGTTCACCATCGTGAGGTACTTGGGTCTCGATCATCTCTCCTCTTGGGAGTATATGTTGAGCTCCTGCAGTGTCACCTCATATGGATTCTCTTGCAACCCTCATACCATTTTAGTAGCCCTCTGGACCAGTTTCACCCTGCCTATGTCCTTGCAGAGGTGCAGCCTCCAGAACTGGACACAGTACTCCCGGTAGGGTCTGACAAGGGAGCGATACAGGGACAACACCACCTCCTGTCTTCTAGAAATTCCCTTCCCCATGCACCCCAGCATTCAGCTTGCCTTGAGCTCATCATATATTATCACCTCAAGGTTCCTCTCTTGCTTGATAACTGTTCGTACCCCCTTCCTGTATGTTTTACATAACCAACAGCAAAGTCATGCACCTAGGGTTAACTAGGATCTGCAGCTTATCCTGTAGGTAGGGAAATGGGCAGACTAGGTGGGCCAAGCGGTCCTTATCTGTCGTCAGAATCTATGCTTCTATGAAGCCCAGCTGCCACTCCTCGACCAGTCCCAGTTTCCCTAGATCCCTTTGCATTCTCTCCACCCCTCCTGGGTATCCACCCTGTTGCAGATTTTTGTGTTATCTGCAAAGAGACGCACCTTTCCTTCCAGTTCCTCAGCAATGTCTGTTACGAAGACATTGAAGAGGACCGAACCCAGTACTGATACCTGCGGTACTCCACTGGTCTTTCTCTCGTCATCCAGGTGACTGCTGTGTACCATCACCCTCTGCATGACCTTTGAACTGTGACACAGCATTTTGAAAGGGATTGAATTCTGTACAGAACAGTGCTTTACTGTATGCTGTAATACAGTGTACTTACAGTGCAGTGGTAATTGTACAAAAATGCAAATTATAAAATGGCAAGAAAAAGTCCTGGACTGTGATTGGTCAGTGCTACCTTCAGCAGTGATGTTATCCCAGCAGAACAGCACGCTTATTCGAAAAGCAACAAAAATTAGTTTTCACTTTTTTAATAAAACAGGAAAGCCATTTTATAATTGCAGTAATGTATTCCAGGGTGTGTGTCATGGAGATAACATCACTTCTCAGGTGTTGGACCTCTGCAAGGACAACGACAGGGTCCAAGCAGTTCAGGGGAGGGCTAAGACACTTTCTGATCCCAAAAATGTCTGGAAACAGATCAACTACCTGCTGAAAGAATGCTGAGAAGGTACTGCACTTGATATTATTGCAGATGGGGAACGCATTTGATCCTGTTGCTTCAGATAATGCTTTTAATAACATGATCTGGACAAGTACCTACCATCTCAGACTGGGAATCTGAGCCCTTTTCTTAACTCTAATCAACCCTCTTCCCCAATTTCACCTCTGACTAATCACCAGACAGGAAGTACTTAGAAGTTGGTGTACACCCAGCCCCAGGACTACTTGGAGTTACACCACTCGCATTGGACTGGATGATCATACATACAACTTGTTCTAGCACTACCTAACCAACAGAATGCAGCTGGTTAAATGGAGTGGAAGTATAGCTGACCTTAAGCCTATGACTACAGGGCTACCCCAAGTATCCATTCTGGGCCCATTTTTTCATTGTTTAAATGACATGCCAGCGAGTTGTGGCCAAGCTGCAGCTGTATGTGAACGATGCTGTAGGTACTGAAACTCAGCACATGTAAATCGGATAAACCTCGACCTAAACACTGATAGTAGGGAATGGGAGGGCTGGCTGTCGGGCAGTAAGCCTGTCTTATACCTCAAAAAAACTAAAGCTATGCTGTTTGGATCCAGGCACCTGGGTAAAGTGAGACACACTTTACTCCAGCTGTTCTCCCTGACTGGTACTCAACTGGAAGTGTCTGACTCTATGAAATACCTTGGTCTGTCTTGACCAGGAGATCACACTGAGAACTCATTTTAAGGCTGTGATGAAATCTTTGCATCAGAAGAGTGGACCTCTATACAGACTTGGTGGGTATCTCGGTTATGAAGCATGGCTGGCCATTGCCACTGGCACACTGCTGCCTGTTTTAACTTTATGGAGCCCCACTCCTGCATCCCTTCTGTGGTTTGAGCTAAGCAGGCTACAGCTATTCTGTCACAAAGTGGCATGTTCTGTGGCAAGAGCACAACCCAGAGACAGTCACTGTGATGTGCTCTACGCCCCAGACTGGCCCTCCTTTGAAGCAAGATTAGCCTGTTCATTCCTCTGCCTAGCCTGTAAGCTATTCAGAATTTCTGCCCCCTTCTAGTCTGCATGGTATCCTCCAAACCAAAACACAGAAAAGGGCACTAAGGTCCTCAACCTGTCCGCTGCTGGAGGTCCAGAGGGCTTGGACATGTGCAGGGGACTGGTCTTCTGCTGTTTCTGCACCATGACTCTGGGATAGTTTACCATTGGAGGTGGTAAACTGTGTTCTTCTACAACTGCCTTAAAAAAAAACAAAAAAAACCCTCCTGGCTCATTTGCTTATGGGATAGTCATTGGATTTGTTCAAGTTTGTTTTCATCAGAAAAGCTGCATTGAGCAAGCTCATTTACAAGGAGGACCTGCCATGGGCAAAACAATACATAATACAAAACAATATTCTAATAGGTATACAATATGGCCTACGTAGATTTTAGCAAGGCATTTGATACAGTCCCACACAAAAGATTAATACACAAGTTAGCCAGCTTTGGAGTGGGTCCCAAGGTGGTAGCCTGGATAAAAAATGACTTGACAACAGCACGCAAAGTGTAGTAGTAAATGGAGTCCACAGTGAAGAAAGGAGGGTTACTAGCAGGGTAGCGCAGGGTTCAGTACTGGGACCGGTCCTTTTTAATATCTTTATAAGTGACATTGCAGAGGAACTGGAAGGAAAAGTATGTCTCTTTGCAGATGACACAAAGATCTGCAACAGGGTTGATGTACCAGATGGAGTGGAAAGGATGAGAAGGGACTTGGCAAGGTTGGAGGAATGGTCAGATGTATGGCAGCTCAGATTCAATGCAAAGAAGTGCAAGGTAATGCACCTGGGAAATAAAAATCCAGGGGAAGAGTATGCAATTGGGGGTGAGATACTGACAACAGTAAAAATGGAAAGGGACCTGGGGTTAATTTATATCAGATGACCTTAAGGTGGGCAAGCAATGTGAGAAGGCAGTAAGGAAGGCTGGGGGAACATTGGGATGCATAGGGAGAGGCATCAATAGTAGAAAACAGGAAGTTGTTATCCCTCTGTACAGACAGTTGGTGAGACCCCATTTGGAGTACTGTGTGCAGTTCTGGAGACCCCATCTCCGCAAGACATAGACAGAATGGAGGCTGTCAGAGGAGGGCAACCAAAATGGTGCGGGTCTGCACCAGAAGACATCTGAAGAAAGACTAAAGGAGCTTAATATGTATACCCTTGAGGAAAGGAGGGAGGGGGACATAATAGAAACTTTTAAGTACCTCAAGGGAATCAACAAAGTCCAAGAGGATGGCATCTTTCAAAAAAAGAGATGTGCAAATACAAGGGGCACAATTTGAAGATGGAGGGGGGACAGCTCAGAGGTAATGTGAGGAAGTATATTTTCACAGAGAGGGTTGTGGATGCATGGAACAGCCTCCCTGAGGAGGTTGTGGAGTCAAGAACAGTGGGGGAATTCAAGAATGCATGGGACAGACATAAGGCGGTCCTAGTGGGGGGTAGAAGGAAGTAAGCTGTTGGTTAACTAGGATCTGCAGCTTATCTGTTAGGTAGGAAAATGGACAGACTAGGTGGGCCAAGTGGTCCTTATCTGCCATCAAATTCTGTTTCTATGAAATGTAAGTGGCAGGCACAGTGATGTAAATACATAAAAGTTTCGCCGACAACTGCTGTCACAACGCTGCATATCATAGGATGCCCAAGTGCCCAGAGACCTACAGCTTTCGTTTTGTGCCAGTACAGTAGTCGACTAACTTCCATTTATGTGCATCGAGTCTTTGGCAGCAAAAAAAAAAAAAAAAAAAGGTAGTGAGCCAAAGCTCACTAAGTTCGTTTTTTCTGAGTAAACTGAGCTTTAGCTTCTGTGAGTACTGGTGTGGTGTATATGTTTACATGACGATATTCTGGATAGATGGGTAGTGAAATCAACTTAAAGCTGCAAGCATCTCTCCTGTATATGGTAAATAAACCAAAAATTTGCTGTACCCTCAAGATAATCGTGTCAGCACGATTTCGACGATGTGCTGTACATTTTATATCTTGTACTGTTGACAGATTTTAAAACGAGCTGTAACTTAATTTTTATTGTGCCTCTAGTCAGATTACTTCTGGTGTGTGTGTCTGTGTGTGTGTGAGTGAGTTCATACTTTGGGGGGTGGGCGGGACAGTCAGCGGATGGAATAGGTTGGAGAATGGGACATAATGTCTGAGAGCTGGCCCCTAAGAGTTGCTGTTTTTCTCCCTTTGCTTTTTTTTTCTTTCGTTTCTTTTTTATAATGTGTGCCTTCTTGCCTCTGTTAGTCAACTGCAGGCTGAGGAAGTCGGGGGTGGTCGGGTCCTTTGAAGCCGCCACTCAGTTGCTTACACATTCACACACTGAAGTGAGTATTTATGCTGCAGACACACCTTTCATCTGTGCACAGTAGAAACTACCAGTGATCTGATTGTCTCCAGCCTAATTACAGTTGTCCCTCGTTATAACGAACCCCTCTGGAGCTGTATTGAAAGTTCATTATAACGAGGATTCATAATACCGGGAAAAAGTTAAATTTCTTGGTCTGCATACTGTAATTTGCTGTCTCAGTTGGAGTAGACCAGTTTCTAATCCTGCTACTCCCTTTGTAGCATGAACAAAGTGACTTGTTGCTTCTGTTACATGGTCATAATCATCTGAGTCTGACACTGCAATTTCCCTACCTTGCCCCTGTATTTCCAATAATATGGACAGTCACTCATGTTTCCGATATTTCTGATGTTGCGATAAAATCTTCGGCGAACAATGTGTTCAGCTGGTCCAAAGTGGCTTAAATCATCAGTATTGCTGAATTCGTTTATTTGTCTGTGTGCTCAGGGGTCTGATTGTAACATAAAAATGCTGTGTTAGAGTAGTATTAGCCACAGCAGATCCGGGAGCAGTACTGTGTCATATTGAATTTTGACACTTCACACTAAATCAGTTACTGAATACTGTAGCAGTGCCATGCCATGCTTTTACATGCTTCTGATGTAGTGTTGATCTAGTGAGGCTCATTTTATTCTGGAAACCACCACAAAAAAAAAAAATGCAAAATACCGCAAGTTCAAAAGCATTACTGTATTTTGATGGGAGCCAAGCAGCCAGTTTGTTACAACCGGGATTTATTATAACGAGATTCGTTATAACGAGGGACAACTGTATTCACTTTAATACATCTCTTTTGCACCAAAAAACAATCCCTTCCCACCTATTCAGTACCTGCTAGGGCATTTCACACCTTCCGCGGCTGGTAATTCAGAAGTGCGCTTTGAACTGTGCCGCTTACTCCTTCTTCCCTAGATGTTAAAATATCTAATTCAATTCTCTTTTGTTATGTGTTAACAAAAGAGCAATGATAAGATATACTACTGGCCCTATGTGCGCTGCTGCCTCAGTCCTGTTCCGAGTGATGACCCACAGTGACCTTCCTGCTGCAGTACAAACCTGAACCTGATTCAGATATCATATTTTATTTATTTTAGTCTCTCTTTCTCTCCCTCTCATCTCTCTGTGTCTGTCTGCAGTAAATGTATGACTGAGTCTTTAAAAATAGGAGAAATTAATGATGTGAAAAGGATATTATAATAACTGGTTACAGTTTTTTCCCCATAGGGAAACCAGGTTATAATTCTGTCACTATAACCAGATGGTTATAACGACAATCATGCCACTTCTCAAGCTGGAATATTCACCGTCCACAACTTGGCATGGGCATGTGCCCTCAATAAAAAGTAATTTCCACAGTTTTAAACAACGCTGCTTAAAAAAAACAAGAAAGTAAACATTACTTTTACTAAGTATGGACGCTACCTCCAATCTCCAATCTTCCATTTTTAGGTAAGATTGTTGAGAAGGTGGTGGCGCGTCAGCTTGAGGAGCATCTTGTGGCCCATAATCTTTATGAACCATTTCAGTCTGGGTTTCGTGCAAGGCATAGCACAGAAACTGCACTAGTTCGGGTGCACAATGACCTCCTTAGGGCAAGAGATCGAGGGGAGGGGACAATTCTTGTTCTCCTCGATCTCTCCTCAGCATTTGACACGGTGGACCATCGAGTGTTACTTGACCGCCTAAGGGAATTCTGTGGACTCGCCAGCTCTGTCATCCGCTGGTTTGAGTCTTTTTTATCCAACAGGAGGCAGAGGGTAGTGATAGGGAATTTCTCCTCCTCCCCTGACCACCTGTTGTGCGGAGTTCCCCAGGGTTCAGTCTTGTCACCAATGTTGTTTGCCGTGTACATGCTACCCCTGGGAGAGCTCATTACGAAGTACAGCTTGGGTTTTCACTGCTATGCTGATGATACCCAGCTGTGCTTTTCCTTTGCCCCTGGAACATCTTGTGCAGTAGAAGTGCTTAACAGCTGCCTTGCTGAAATCAATGACTGGATGGCCTCCAGTTGGTTGCGACTTAACCCCAGTAAGATGGAGGTACTGGTGGTGGAGTCGAACAGAGGACGTGATAGGTTGGCCTCTGGTGCAGAGACAGGACTTTGCCTTGGCTCTGTACCATTGAAGGCCTCCTCTGGAGTGTGTGATCTTGGTGTTATTCTTGACAGCGGTTTGACACTTGAATCTCAGGTGTCTTCCGTTGTACGTACTAGTTTTTATCATCTGAGGAATATCACCAGGATCAAGCCCTTAGTTCCGCCCTGGACCTCCCCACTCTGGTACATGCCTTTGTGACATCGAGGCTTGACTACTGTAATGCACTCTATCTCGGGGTCTCTGGGGGTACCATGCACCGACTGCAGTTGGTGCAGAATGCCGTGGCGAGGTTGTTGACAGGACAATCTAAATACTGTCACATTACCCCGGTGCTGTGTCATCTGCACTGGTTGCCAGTTAGGTGGAGGGTCCTCTTTAAGATGGGTTTGCTCACCTTTAAGGCTCTACACAGCCTGGGCTCTGGCTACCTGAATTTTACACCTGCTGTCTTGGTCTGTTCCTTGCGTTCCTCTTCTCGGGGCCTCCTTGCGATTCCCAGGACGAGGTTAAGAACTGCAGGCGACAGAGCATTTAATGTCGCCGCTCCCATCCTGTGGAAGTCGCTTCCTTTAGTTGTTAGGGAGGCCCCGTCTGTTGAGGTTTTTAAGGCCCGACTCAAGACATTTTTATTCGATCAGGCATTCCCTGACTATGTTTTATAGTTTATATTGTCTAATTTTTTAAGGTTTATTTAAGTTTTAGAGAATGAAACAAATTGTGTAGTAAATTACGTTTTAATTGTTTGGAGTTGTATATTTTATTGATTGTTATTGTGTTGTGTTGTTTTTATTTGATTGATGTACGGCATCCAGAGCCTCTGGGATGGGTGTCTTTTTAAATAAAATTTGCCTTGCCTTGGCTACCTGTGAACTTCAGCTTCTCTGCTGTTTGCTGCCGTCTCACTCCTCAACACTCTGTAGGACTGGCAGTAAGTTCTTTTTCCAAAAAAAAAAAAATATCACTGGGCACAAAGCTGTATTTTCAGTGGGAAACGTTAAAAAAAGAGTGTGAGCAATGCTTTACATCAGGAGCCCAGTTGCCACAGACCATGTTCAAATCCCAACAGTCCGTAGCTCAGCTCCAATCACAGATACATGTATTTTGTATAATTGCTGTGGCAAAAAAAGTTCCCCAGCAATTACATAAAATAAAGGATGAGTAGGTGTATACAACTCCAATTTTACACACCCCCCTGAAGTGGGATGCCTTAATAAACCTCTCGAGCTTCGCTCTCTGGGTTTATGTGGCATCCCACCCCACGGGAGTGCATACATCCTCGTTATAACCACCTACCCATCCATTATTCTCGATGTAATGGGAGAGCATATGTATAATGTCCATGTAGCTAATAAAAATGCAAATGTAAATACATAAAAGTTTCGCCGACAACTGCTGTCACAACGCTGCATATCATAGGATGCCCAAGTGCCCAGAGACCTACAGCTTTTGTTTTGTGCGAGTACAGTAGCTGACTAACTTCCGTTTATGTGCATCGAGTCTTTGGCAGCAAAAAAAGAAAAAAAACTGTAGTGAGCCACAAATGAGTTTGCTCAGATTTCTTTTATTGTACCCATGCTCAGCTCCAGAAAAGACACTTTGACATGCTGTTGCACTGTGTTATTTCAGGTCGTCTCTCTGGCTGCTTGATCCAGGAGTAATTCAATTTTAAAAATGTTACTTGCGGGTTTTTACTGTGATAATTGTTACTGGATTTTGTTGGTGACTGTTGGCCCTATACTGCTGAAAAATGCACATATTAGGCTGCATATATTTACAGTAAAATAAGTGTGAAAGTTCGTGCTCCCCTATAGACAACCGCTGTTACAACGAATTCCCAGGTGCATTTTCGAAAACTATTGTTTTTCAAATGTGTTTGGAGGAGTCCTTCCCGGGTATTATGAAGTTTTGTGACTACACTTGCTGAGTGCATCCAATGGTCTTTAGCCGCACCTGATTAAAACATACAAAGGAATGTATTTTATGAGTGC
This sequence comes from Neoceratodus forsteri, assembly GCA_016271365.2. Taxonomy (NCBI): domain Eukaryota; kingdom Metazoa; phylum Chordata; order Ceratodontiformes; family Ceratodontidae; genus Neoceratodus; species Neoceratodus forsteri. Next base: position 1,297,698,985 of record CM057459.1, on the reverse strand, counting down.
CGTATTTATAACCCATTCCTGCCCAGAGGTGGTATTATTTATTGCTGACTGGTCCAATATTTGTGATGTTATCTTGTGCTTAATGTACAAATCCACAAGCTGCATTCCATTTATATAAATTAAATCTCTTGCTGAGATAAACTGTTACTGTTTCACTTTCTCTTTTTCTCTTGTTTTTGATTCCTGGTTTGGCTCACCCCAGCCCTCTGTGCTGGCCTGTCCCTTCTGACTGCCCCAACTTCAACTAGGTCTGGCACTGTGTCGCTTACCCGCACAGTGGGCTCAACTTATTAAGCTGGGATATATTAAATGGAGATGTGCCAGGTGTTCTGCGGAGGTTATTGAAAGGATGCACTGGAGCTGAGGGGATGACCAAGGTCCCTGATTTTCCGACCACTCTTTCTGCACCAAAACACATGCATAAACTGTGTGCTCCCCCCCCAATCAGATGTGTCACTACTCAAACTGGTGCTCTCTGCAGCTTGTGGCACCAATATGTAAAGTGTCCTTCACTACCTCCTCTCCCTGCTGTAGGGATGACTGTTAATTCAGGATGACATCTGCACTTTCCCCAGGGATGGAAAGCACTTCCACCTCAGCCAGTGCATAGTGCAGCGTGTTACCCTTGGGCCTTCAGTGGCGTCGAGTCTACTGTACTATGCTATAGAAATGCTAGCAGTACTTGCGCAAGTTGAAGGCTAATGCATGCTACCAGTAGTCGTGTATTGATAATGTGCAAATATTTCACTTTATTACAAGACACCCTAGTCACATGTTCAGGGGTGCAAATAGTACCCTAAAAGTGCAGAAGACGACACATTTTTGTACAGTACAGTTTTGTTTTTCACTTCTCATTCAGTCTCTAGGTCCTCCATCCACCTATCCAAGCCCTCATCCCATCATAAAAGACATCCGGCTGATCTTCTGCTACCAGCATACGCTTTGTATCCTTGCCAGATCCGTCACTCATAACCCATGACTTTTCCCTTATGGGACCTTGGTTCCTCAAATGGAGGACGGAGCATTCTCGCTGAATGTGCAAGATCCAGAGGAGGAATCGGCAAGGAGTGAGCAACACCAGTAGGGCCCTGCATTGGTGTGGTGAGCAGGTGGATTCATTTGCCAGGGGGCTACTGGATTATTTTTCCCATCCCTGATTTATCTGACAGCCTCTCTGTCTCTCTCCACCTCTGGGTCACAACATGAGGAGGTGAGCGGAACAAGTCAGTGGGACTGTTGGAAAGATGAATAATCTTGTCCCTTAATCCATGCCCCTAGCTGGCCTTGCTGTGGTGATGCATCAGTTGAAAGTGCGGTGCTGACTGAACTCAGCCCAAAGAGAGCTATGATTTTTCTCCCTAGACAAAATGCATCCAAGACAGGAGCCAAGTCTGCCACAGTCATTTGGCTTGTGATATCTTGGGCTTGGAAGGTGAACTTGGATCACTGGGATAGACAGTGGCAGCCCTGCTATTGTGTGACTGGAGATGGCTAAGAAGTGGTGCTGTTATAACAAAAAGAGACATCTTGCCACTTATAAAACTACAGGTATATTACTAATCTTTACATTTTTCTAATTATAGTTTAAAAAGTAGGATTCATAACAAAAAAATGAATGTAAAAATATCAGTTTATTGAAACCCAGCAGGTCTGTTCTCTCTGTCCTTATGTTGAGAGCAAATCATTGCTTATGATTTATACACGGAATAAAGTCACTCTCATGCATAATATCGGTACAATGAATTGATATAAAGTTGTATACTTTATGTGTGTGTGTGTGTGTATATATATATATATATATATATATATATCTGGATATGCCCATGTCCCTAATGAAAATATCACTGTTATTTTCCCTCGGTGCTGTTCCATCTTTGACTACTGTGACATAGTCTGTGGTGCTGCTCCCAAATCTTCTCTGACCAAGTTGGACACTTTCTTTAACTCCTTCTGCTGCTTTGCTATCGACTCCCCTTCCCGCTACCGCCACTGTGAACTCTATTGCTCTCTAACCTTCCTTCCACTATCTCACAGACGCATCTCTCACTGTGCCAAACTAACCTCCAAATTCTGGTTCAGGGGGCTCCCCTCCTATCTCTCATCCTCTCTCTCCACTCCACCTCCCCCCACGCACTCTCTCGGATCAAATGACGCCTGCACCTTGATGGTCCCTCGCCGCTCCACCCTCATCGGTTAGACTGGTTTCGCCCATTGTTTCCCTAAAATCTGGAATTCCCTGCCCCCTGAAATAAGACCTCCTCCAACTACTCCCTTACCTCTTCCCTACACAATTACCTTTCCCTCAGCTGTTCCTGCTTTAACCCACCTTAATACCTATCCCCAGTTTCTACCTTCCTGCCATGACCCCCCCCCCCAGCAGGGTTCTCAACATCTTGTAGGGGGAAATCAGGAAATGGCTACCCCTTCTCCTCATATGCAGTTCTTGTCTCTCCCCCTCTCTTCTCCACCTGCCCTTCTGGGTCACCAGTATGCACAACCTAACCCCATCCTTTTTACTCCAACAGCACTTGCGTACTACCTCGAGCCTGCTCCTGGTACACTCATGCACTATAAATGGTTCTAGTATTACTGTTTTGTACGTTTATATGTTCTTTTGTATGATTCTGGACATGTATTGTAATTTACCCAATATTCCACTACTGTTTATTGTACAATACCTTGTGTTCCAACTGTTGCACAATCTTACAATGTTGTATTGATTATTCTACCCACATATTATTGTAACTGATCATCCTTCACAACCCTATGTGACACCCACGCACACACTGTTTGGCCAACAGGGGTGCCCAATCCCCCATCGGCTCTGCTGCGATCCCCCCCCAACAGAGTTCCAGGTGTCACACTGGCAGCCCACCCCAGTGTGGCAACAGTCCACATGGCCAACAGGGGGTGCCCAATCCTCCGTCGGCTCCACTGTCCCCCCCCAACAGACTACCAGGTGCCATGCTGGGAGCACACCCCAGCGTGGCAACAGTCGGTATGGCCGATGGGGGTGCCCAATCCCCCGTCGGCTCCACTGGCCCCCCCAAACAGCCTTCCAGCTGCCACACTGGGAGCCCACCCCAGTGTGGCACAAGTCCCACGTCGTCTTCGTAAAAATACCCCCCAAAAAACTAGAAACAAAAATCTGTCCCTCGCTGCCTTGACCCCCTCCTTCACCCGTGCCCACCCTCTGCGTACCCTGCCTCCTCACACACCCCCCTCACCCCATACTAACCTCTGGAGTTCGGCGCGATGATCTTCGGTGGACCGGGAACACATCTGCAGTCTTCAAAGCCGACCGCGAACTGAGGAAAGGCCGGTAAGCTGTATAATGGAATAAATAGGGTTTTTTCAACTTTGATGCATATCTTAGGCATTTTGGGGAATTTTTTCACCAAATTTTCATCATGGGATTTTTGGGACCCCACCTCATGAATTCTGTCCTTGTCATTTTGTTAATCAGCCCGGAAAGGTGATTTTGCGGTCACTGTGCAGAACCACCTTTCGGGAATGATTATTAAATGACAGTGTCTGATTCGGTGGGCTAAAAACTCTATGTTGAAAATTTGGTGGCTATCAAAAAAATGACTGTTTTACTGATCATGCGCTGCGCTGATCCTCACATGCGCTCGTAAGTTCACACATTTTCAATATTTTCACTCCACATTTTTAACATTGCCATTTTACCACACCTCCTTATGAGCAGTACAGCTGTCATTTTTCACATCTCGCTCAAAATGTGTTTCCGCGCATGTAGCGCACAATGGCACAGTCGGTGTGCGAAATCAATGTTTGGGACAGATTAGAAAAAGCACAGTGATACTGTTCATGAGCAGAGGTGTTAAAATGGCTATGTTGAAAATTTGGTGAAAAAATTCCCAAAAATGACTGTTTTACGAGCATGCGTTGCGCTGTTTCTACGCACGCTCGTAAGTTCACAAATTTTCAATATTTTCACTCCACATTTTCAACATTGCCATTTTACCACACCTCCTTATGAACAGTATAGCTGTCATTTTTCACATCTTGCCCAAAACACGTTTCCGTGCATGTAGCGCACGATGACGCAGTCGGTGTGCGAATCAATGTTCGGGACAGATTAAGAAAAGCACAGTGAGATGGTTCATGAGCAGAGGTGTTAAAATGGCTCTGTTAAAAATTTGGTGAAAAAAGTCCATAAAATGACTGTCTCACGAGTGACCATTGCGCAGTTTCCACACACCCTTGTAAATTCATGGATTTCTAATATTTTCAGTCCAGATTTTCACCACTGGCCTTTTCCCACACTACCTTATGAACAGTACAGCTGTCATTTTTCACACCGTGGCCAAAATGTGTTTTCGTACTTGCAGTGCAGAAATGCGTGGTCACTGTGGGAAATCACTGTTCGGGACAGATTAAGAAAATCACAGTGACACTGTTCATGTGTTGACAATCTGCTGGAAAAAAAATCATCAAACTAATTGCATTACAGGTGTGCGTTGTGCAGTTTCTATGCCTGCTCGAGACTTCACCAATTTTTTTAATATTTTCACTGCAGATTTTCAACACTGCCATTTTTTGCACCTCCCCATGAACAGTACTGCTGTCATTTTTCACATCCTGTTCGAAATGTGTTTTCGCACCTGTGGTGCCAAATGGCGTAGTCGCTGTGCAAAATCAGTTTACGGCTAACAAACTGATATTGCCACTGTTCATAAGGTGGGGGTCACAAAAAAGCCATGTTGAAAATTTGAACTGAGAATGCCAACGAACGCCTGAGGCGTTAGGATTTCCGACCATAACGCCCCACCCTGTAGAGATTGACAGGCATCAGGGGTGTGACTTGGGATTCTCGCCTGTAATGGTCATACCATTCCACACCCTGCAGCCAGTGAGAGGTATCGAGGTGTGGCTTGAACTCTTCGGCCCCAAAGTTCACCCCAGTCTCCTATACAGCACCCCTCTCACCCTATTTCCTTATGGAATGGGGTGAGCATAAGGGCCAAAGACCCCAAGGCACACCGTGACACTTGTCGGTGTCTGCAGGGCAGGGTGTGGTGAAATGGCGTGGCCGTTATGTCTGACGACCCAAAGGCACACCCCAATACCTGTCAGTCTCTGCAGGGTAGGGGTGGGGTTGGCTTCAGTTCAACACTTCACTGCCATTCCTATTATGCAGCTCTCTAACTCCTACACTACCAGTGCCAATGCCAGCAAGCAGACATTCGGCATTGACAAATGCTTGTTGTGTTAGCCAGCATGAAGGAGGAAGTGTCAGTGGGTAGCAAGACAGAAAGAGACAGCAGGAAGGAGCTACAGGAAGGCTGTTGCAGGGACCATTAGCAGGCACCATAGTCAGGCATCAAGCAGTGGGTTGGACCGCCCTTAGGGTTTGGAGGCCGTAACATGTTGGTCGGTACAGACATGCTGCAATGGGGGTGAGGGAGGCCAGCTGAACCTCCAGATGGAACCGATAAAGCCAGCATCAGATAGCAAGTGTAGCAGGAGAATGGAGAGGCAGTCCAGCTTATCCAGGGAGACAGTGGAGAATAGAGATCCAAGGCCCTGCATTGTGAGGGAGGATCCACCCAGTCAGAACTGGGAATAAGATCTGGCTTGTTCTGTTTTAAGGGAAATGAGCTGGCAATTTGGGAGCTGTTTCTTTGCATTTGTTTAAGACTGTCATTTTAGTAACTGCATGGCTTTTGGGTTTGGGGGTTTATCTGAGTGACTGCTCACTATGTAGTTTAAAGTGCACCACCACTGGCCAACCAGCAGCAACATCAACATGCATGCATCAGTTCAGCAATGGGTATTTAGGGACTTTGTAAGGGAGCGCCTAAAAGGTTAAAAGGGAAGTACTGGTACCAGGTGGGAGAGGGTAGCGGCATGAAGTACAGGAGGCGCCACACATTAAATGTCTGGGCATTGCTGAGGGGTGGGGGGGGCTGAGGGGTGGGTTGTGCATTGGTGGGCTTTTTAGTGGCAGCCTGGGATAAATTGTATTTGGCAGCGCTTGCTCAGGGTGCGTAGTGGCATCCACTGTTACATTTCTTGTTACTATCACTGAAGGATAACAGTGTTTGTTAATTGGGGGAATCACTTGCTACTGCTTGGGCTCTACAGGAGGGTGACCACAGTGTGAAGGTGGGCTGATATAGCATCCCAGGTGGTTTTACTGACTAGTCCCCAGGTCCACATATTTCTTTCTTTGGATGGAGGTAGTACACTATTTTTATTGTCTGGATATAAATCCTCCTCATTAGGGAAGGAAATAACAGAACCCAGGAGCCCCCCAAAACATCTATGGTGACCTGGTAGCAGTGTACGGTAGTGGTGCCCCCTCCATAATTCAGTTGTGAGGATGTCCGCCCTACAGGGGTCTTACACTTCTTTGAGCTGTCTCTCATTGCGTGAAGTTAAATGGCAACTAAGTCGTTTGTCAAGCTGTAGTATGTGACATGTCAGTTACTGCAAGGTACTGTGTTGCATTCTGGCTGGCTCCACTGTAAAAAGAAACAAAAGAAAATATTATTCCTGTGAATCTCGTTCTGTAACTGGTTAGGTATTTTGTGCATTCTCTGTGTATTTTTCTTTAGGTGTCTGTGTATCCTACACAAGTATCTTTCAAGTAAGCAGCAAATGCACACCTGCCACTGGCTGGTACTTGCATGCTTCAGACAGATCTCATATTCTGCCACCAGGGGCCCAGTATTCGAAATAGTGCAAAGCAGAGTGCAAAACATTGCTCTGCACCTTGCAATTGCCCGGGAGCCCGAGGATGTTATATTCCATCAAATAGCACACCAGCTCTATTCGACTGAATATAGAGCCATGTCAGTGCAGCACTAAGTCAAGTAGTGCTACCCCTACATGGATTCCAAAGTACGCCACCAGAATGGATAGCACCGGAGCACTGTCTGCAATATTCAAAGGGACCAATACAAATGAGCCCATAACGGGCATGCAAGGTGCTAGGGGTCCATTTGCATGCCCATTATGGGCTCATTTGAGTAGGTAGTGAGGCAGGTTAGCATGGCTCCCCTAATTGCCCGGTCCCACAGCTGTGTAGATGTCCCTCGTGTCTAGTGGTTCCCCCTTCCTCCGATCGCCAGTCTGTAAGAATGGTAACACATCCTTGGTGCTGGTGGCCCCCTCACCCTCCAATCACCAGCCCATAATAATGTTAACACATCCCGGTGCTAGTGGTCCCCCCCCCCTCCGATCACCTGCCCATAATAAAGATAAAGCCTCCCTGGTGCTATTGGTCCCCCCTTCTGATCGACAGCCTGTAATAAAGATAAAGTCTCCCTGGTGTTAGTGGTCCCCCGATTGCAAGCCCATATGAAAATAAGCCTCTAGGGTGCTAGTGGTCCCCAACCTCCGATTGCCAGTCTGTAGTACAACTTACAACCCTCCCTAGCATCCCCCCAGCACCAATCCACAGCACTACCACTCACAGTTTCCAAATCCCTGATGTCTAGCACCCCCCCCACTGGAGCACCAAGCACCCCCCAGTCACCTTACCAGTATCCTTGGTGCCACGGGTGCATATGGTGACCGGCGCAGCCCTCCTCATACATCCTCGGCTGGCCGCCATATGTCCAGGCAGGGTGTGCACCTCTTATTTATAGGACAGGGTGACGCGCCCTGTCCTATAAATAAGAGGCATGCTCCCTGCATGGACATATGGCTGCTGGCTGAGGAAGGAGGAGGGCTGCGCCAGTTGCTGTTGCAACCTACGGCACCAAGGATACTGGTAAGGTGACTAGGGAGTGGTTGCTTGGTGCCACGGTGAGGGGGGGCTGCTAGATGCCAGGGATTTTGGAAATTGTGAGCGGCAGTACAGTGGATCGGTGCTTGGGGGACACCAGGGTGGACTGTAAGTAGTACAACGGACTGGTGATTGGGGAGGGGGAACACTAGCACCAGGAAGGATTTCATTTTCACACAGGCTGGCACTCGGAGAGAGGGAGGGAGGATCACTAGCACCAGGGAGGGTTGTGCTGGTACTAGGGGCTGTTGATCAGTGGGGGGCACGGACCACAGAGGGTGGCTGTGCTCCTCCAGCAGTGAACCAGCTAGGTGGCTGCATTACCTCCAGCAGCTGCTAGGGTTGCCCAGAGCAAGTCGAGATTTTGTTTGGCAGTATTTGCACTGTGCAAAAGGATCATGCTAAACTCTTTACGCAGTGCAAAGCCACTGTATATGTGGTAGTGTGGCTATTCACAGCCACAACCCACCCCTTGCCCACCTGCATACATTATGTTTTGCATCTGCGCTAGCCGTCTTTGCCCATGCAACAGCCCTTTTTGAATATGGGGATCCAGCGCAAATGAGTGCCATGTATACTTTTGAATATCGGGTCCTAGATGTCACAGACAGCCCATCTGCAACTGCGCCAGCACCCCTCTCACATCTGCTTGTCACAGTCTCCCACCTTAGTTTTTCCCATTCTGTTTCCGTGACCCGGGTTCAAGAACGACCTCAATTCATCGGGGAGCCAGCACGGGGGGATGAGCAGGATTGAATAGCCTAACAGCAGCTCTCCTCTCCAGGGGAGGGTGTCGCCCTCTCCATAGTTTCACCACCACCAAGTGAAGGTTCAGTGGTGGCGTAGGCAGGAGTGGGCGGCACGTAGGAAGGGTGTCTTGAAGCGTGGCATGCGTGTGCCTCCACATGCGCATGTGCATGCCCAAGATGGCAGCGGGTGAAAATGGGGTTAAAAAAAACCTATAAATTATAAATGAAAAATAAAAAGGATCGCTAACCTAGAAATCCACAAAATGTCCTTTTCTCAATGCCCAGCCAGTCACATAGATCTTAAATAATCATTGTTCTTTTACAAGCTGTAATCCAGAGTAAAAGTTAAACAGTTCCATTAGGAAAAATATGAAAATAAAGGTTTTAGACAGTAAACACAAGTACTTACGTCTAGACTGATTTAGGCTACAACTTGTCAGTAAATATCTCATTTGCAAACAGAGCTAGGTGGTCTGTTCTTATCTTTCAAAACATATTCCCTCTTCATCTAACAACATACATCAAGGCAACCTTACTGGCATCATTACTTCTCTCCTTCTGTTCTATTCAGACTAGCAGACCCAGGCCTTCAAAAATCGATTGTATTTCCTGAGAACAAAAGGGTCTCTCAATTAGAGTTATCAGTCAACTGTTTTTGTTGCTAGTATAGGTGTCACTAGGCTTCCACTCACAGTGTCCCCGGTGAAATGGAGACCCCTTTGAGCATTAGAACTACTATCAGCATGCAGTTACAGGAACTTCAACACAGAGGGCCCGATTCTCAAAAGTTATCGGAATGGCACAAGGGGGCTTGCACCACAAAGAATGGTGCAAAGTGCCCCTTGTGCCAAAAGATGTGCCGGGAGCGATTCTCAAAGGCAGCCTGCATCAGCCGCAGGCTGTGGACACCAAAGGGGGCTTGCGCCATCCTTGCAGCACAAAATCAGCTGCGGCATGGTGCTAGGGAGCTTGTGCTAGATACAGGCTGCCATATCCGCAAAATCAGTATTTTCAAAACCCTCACAGAGGGCAAATTTCCATTAGACCAGCCAGAGCTGGTCTAAGGGTACTTAGATGTGTGTCTTCTAAGAGGGTTTAGTGCACCAACGTGCCGCGGCCCCCTCCTCAACCCCAATCCCCTTTATAAAACAATAATTCCCATCCTTAGTGGCTAGCAGTCCCCACGTCCCCGATCCCTGTATAAAATAATTTCCATCCGATCCCCATGTGGAGAAATAAATCCCCGTCCCTGATGGCTAGTGGTCCCCCAATCCCCATATAGATAAAATAATTTCCATCTGATCCCCGTCTGGAGAAATAAATCCCTGTCCCTGGCGGCTAGTAGTTCCCCCCATCCCTGATCCCCTTATAATGTAAATAATTTCTGTCCCTGGTGGTCTAGCAGCCCCCCCAAGCCCCAATGCCCCAATCTGCCAATATAAGACATGCTCTAAATCTTAGCGCCGTGTGTGAATCAGCAAATTTGGCACGACAGGCCAATTTCGAGTTGGGCTGGACAAAACTTGAATTGGCCCGATTTGGCCTGAAATTAAATGAAGGGTTTTGAGGGTCAAAATAAATTTTATTTTAAATGGCTTATCATGTACTATTAAAATATACTGTTAAAATGCATGAAAAGCAATGAACAATTACTTTAAGCAGAACCGTCATAATCAATCAATCAAAATCTTTATTTAACCAGTTGGAGCACCACTGAGTAAAAACTCATTTACAAGATGGACCTGGAGTAGATATACATCAGCAAAAGGATACAGTCGCAAGTACATTGACAAAAAAAAAGGAAGGTAGTACACAAGTAACATATCAGAATCACCTAAGATAAAGGAATGTACATATAATGATGGGCATATAATTCAGATACAAGTACTTTGACAGACAGAGAACAGAATACAGATTTATGCAATTTCTACACATATACATCCAGCAATGATCAGCTGCTCTACAACATGCAACATAGTACTTATAAAGGTATGCACACAAGATAAAACCAAGGGAATGCAAAAACAATAAATGGAGTAAAACAAGATTTAAGAAAAATATAGGTGTAGACAACGGGGGGGTTAGGAGGGCAGGGGAGCTGTGGGAACAGCTACAACAGTGAGGTATGGAATACTGAATGGGGGGCTAGACAAACAAGTTGGGTGACTAGAACAGTTTCTTATGGGCAATTGCAGGTCTCCTGAAAGGACCGCAAGAACAGATTTTTGAAAGAGGACAATGGTACCGGCGAAGCGAGCCTCAGCGTTTTATGTGTATTGTTCCAGAGGACAGGGAGGACATGGCTTTTAGCCACTCTGCTGAATCGCATCCTAACTTTGGGGATGGAAAGGGAAATGTAGGAGACTTCTTAGCAGATAGGCTAATGAGTGTGGCAGGGTACCTTATCAAGAGGCTCAGAGTCAGGCAAACACCTTCCTAGTCTACTGTTCCATCCCCGACCCACCCAGTCCTGCTCCCCTCAGTAGTGCTTCCCATGGTGGCACTGATGGTGGGGTCAGCAGTCAGAAAAATGAGAGAGTTATGCTGCTGCTGCATTACTGAGACTAAGAAAACCTGAGGAAAACACATATCGTAGCTGGCTAGGTTACAGAGGACACTAGAGCAGAGCAGAGCAGCATACCCAGGGGCAGCATACAACTTCCTCCTCCCTGTTCCATTCCACATACCCCAGCTCCGCTAGGTAGTATGCCCCATGGCGACACTGATGTTGGGGGAATGATGATGATGGTAATGGCAAGAGAGCTTGGGAAAAGGAAAAGAAATAGCAGTCAGAAAAAGGAGAGAGCGATCTAATAGCTATGCTACTGCTGCTGTGTTGCTGAAACTGAGGAAAACACATATCATAGCTAGCTAGGCTATGGAGGACACCGGAGCGGAGCAGCATACTCAGGGGCAACATACAACTTCCTCCTCCACGGTTACAACCCACCCACCCCTGCTCTCCTAGATAGTACTCCCCATGGCGGCACTGATGTTGGAGGAATGACGATGATGATGGTGATGATGGCAAGAGAGCTTGGGAAAAGGAAAATAAATAGCAGTCAGAAAAATGAGAGAACAAAAAGCAGCCCCGCTGGCTGGATGTGCACAGGAGAATAATCAGAACAAAAAAGCCAAAACTCCAGCACTACCCACTGAAACAGATTACATGCAAATATCAAAGAGATGATTTCACTGCTCTATACTTTTTGCATGCGTTTTGGATCCGTATCCTGGGGGTGCCTATACAGTCATCTATTTGTTTCCTTAGATCGAAACTATTTGTAATATCTGGTTGATGTTTTGTTTGTCTTTACAGAGTTACATCTTTGCCATATATATATGAGTATGTAAAGTATATGTATATGTATGAAAAAACATTACCTGTTTACTAGTGTTTTACATAAAGACTGTATAAATTTAGTTATTATTTACAGTTGCACTAGTAAATTAGGTTTAGACAAAAATGCTATATAAAACATCACTGTGCAGACATTCTGTTCTATATATATATATATATATATATATATATATTTATTTTTAGTGAGTCATAGCTGTATATTTGTGTTTTTCTTTTGTTAGTGGGCCACTTTAAGTGTGGGATTTAAATGAAGTATAACGGCAACAGGCGAACACTTCCTGAAGAAGTGAAAGTGGTAGGAAGCTTGTGGATCCCCGCTGTGTTGTTCCTGAATGGGGTCTTGACACATTTTGGTACAGTATGCTTATGTTGAATTGTTTCACATGCCTTATTAAAGAGCAGTGAAATCATCTCTTTGCTGTTTGCTCGTAATCTGTTACGGTGGGTTGCGCTGGAGTTTTTTTTTTTTTGTCCTTTTAAATAATCCCATATACTTGTTTAGATATACATAGTAAATAAAGAGGCAGAAGGGAGATTTCATGTATGTCTTTTGCAGCACACACTAAGGCACTGACTGAGTCTAGAATTATAGGTTTATGTACTGGTATTATACCTTTAATTAAGTCAAGGCAAGTTTATTTTCAGAAATGTTAACTGTTCAACATGCTCTGGGTCCAAAGTGCTCCTAGCAGGGGATGCAGCACCACCAGCAGTACTAAAGATGCTCTCTGATGGCACACTTGTAGGCGGACATCCAAGATATTTTGACTGCAACTTGAGTTATGGCTTGCCAAACTGAGCACTTGCTTTTCCAATATATGAGGGTCACATTTAGGGTTGGTCTCTCGAGGCTCCATGAGGTAAGTATTCAGCGCTTTTTCAGCGCTAGGCATGCATGACTGTTCTGATATTGGCCTTGTGCAGTCAAGGGCGTTTAGCTTATTCCAAGTATTATCAGCTTAGTTAACTTTAACATGAAGTGGATGAGAAGCAGAAGGAGAAGAAAAGTCTGTTTGTTGAGACAATGCAGGAGAAGAGGTAGTTGTTGAGTCCCGCCATGACTGCCTTGGTGATGGTTGTTGCTGCCCATTCATTCTATCTTGCACCTCCTGAATCTCTTCAATGAGTTTATTTATTTATTTGTTTTTGTTAACCGGGTAGGGCACACTAGACAGCCAAGTGCCTATTTTCAGGTGCGACCCGTGAGGGTTACAAAGGTAGAGGCATTCAGGAGTCAGTTACAACAGTTGAGCAATCAACAGGATTAACAGAAAATGAATAGGCGGCCAACAGTAAGTACAAATTTTGCATACAAGAAAACAACAAACAATACCTGAAAGAAAGAGGAAGGAAGGCATAGTTAGAATTGAGGTTGGGAGACACAGGTGCATACAATTATGGAGTAAAGCTAAGCGAATTCAGGTTAAACAAGACGAATTTAGTTACAAATTAAAAGGTAAATCAGTGCTAACAGAAGTAAGAGCATACGAGGGGAAAAACGGATGGGGGAGGGACGGGGTGGAGCGGGTGGGGTGGGGAGGAACTGGGTGGAAGGGGTAAGGCCAATTTGGGAGGGAGGGGTGAGGGGAGAGGATGGAGGAGGGTGTAAAGTCAGAATTGTGTAACTAGTTCGGAGGGGTATGGTGCAGTGGGGCCCTGGGAGCTCATGGTACTTGAGTAGGAAGGGAAATACTAGGAGGTACAGGGGCAGGCTGAGGAGGGTTTCAGGTAGTGCCAGAGTGAGGTTTTGAAGCACGGATGTGATGGGGTGGACCGAGTAAGGATTGGGAATGAGTTCCAGATTTTTGGGGCGAAGGAGGAGAAGGCCGGTCCCCATGAGGGAGCGAGTTCTAGGGACAAGCCGACCGAGGGCCTCTTGACCTTAGCTGATAGGAGGGACCAGGGTTAAGGGAGGGCGAGGGGGAGGAGTGGCCGATCTTATAATGTTGTCAATGAAATTACCAATCACGAAGGTGCAATGCTTTTCTGGAGGGAGCCACTCCAGTCGGGAGTAGAGGTCGCAACGGTGAGTAAGGGGCGGAGCAGAAAGGGCGAAGCGGCAAATGTTATTGTAGGCGGAGTCCCATTTCAGGAGGCTGGATGGGGGTACAGGGGCAAAGGTGACCAGCCCATAGCAGAGTGTAGGGAGGAGGACCCCCCTGGCTAGTGCCAAATGAGCTGCAGGGGTTAGACAGTTTTTAGCTCTGTAGGCAAGGCCGAGCTTATAATTTGTAGCCCTGCAGACGTTATGAATATGCAGGGTGAGATCGAGCTGCAGGTCCAGAGTGACACCCAGGTACTTGACTGAGGCAGCTGTTTGTAGGGGAGAGCCATCGATATCAAGAATTTGGAGGGGGGAGAGGCAGGACTTTATCTTGTTCCGTGAGCCAAACAGCATAGCTTGGGTTTTCTTGAGGTTGATGGTGAGCCTGTGATCCACTAGCCAGGACTGAAATGCGATGGAAGTCTGCGTTCAGCTGGGAGTTAATGGTGCAATGTCACGGGCACAGGTCAATATAACCAGGTCATCGCATACAGAGTGGTATGCCCATGGATAGCGGAGGACGGAAGATGTTGATAAAGAGGGAGAAGAGGGTGGGACCAAGGACGGAGCTCTGGGGACCCCACAGTGGACAGGAGAGAGGAGGAGATACGATTGAAGTTGGTGTACTGCTGTCGGCCAGAGAGGTAGTTGAGGAACCATGAGTGGGCAGTGGGGGAGAAACCGAGGGATCGGAGGGTGGAGCAGAGGAGGGAGTGGTCAACCCTGTCAAATGCTTTGGAGAGAGCCACAAAGATGGCACCAGTGAGGTTCCCCTGGTCAGCAGCAGTTCTGATAGTCAAGGTGACAACAGCGAGGGCAGTGGACGTGCTGTGCCCTTTTCTAAATCTGTGTTGAGCTGGTGAGAGAAGGTTATGGTCCTGAATGTAGAGGGATAGCTGGGAGGCCACGATTTTCTCAAGGATCTTGGAGGCGGCTGACAATATCGCAATAGGACGATAGTTCTGGGGTTCCTTGGGGTTGCCTTGTTTTAGGACTGGGACCACCTTTGCCACCTTCCAGATATCCGGGATTAGCCCAGAGCTGAGGGAGGAATTGAAAATGTGCGTGAGAGGTCTAGCAAGAAGATGGGCCCCCAGCCTGAGCAGCTTAGGCTCGAGGCCATCATGACCTGCCCCACTGTGGGGAGATAGGCTGGCGAGGAGCTTCTGGATCTCACAAGCAGACACTTGTTGGAGGAAGAGTGGAGGCCGGGAGTTGGAAACAGGAGGTGGGGGGTCAGAGGGCATTCCGGCAGAGCACAGGGGAGGAGGGGCCGGAGGTTCGGAGAACAGGGAGTTAAAGGTATTAGAGATGGTGAGGGGTTGTTACAGCTGACCCGCCAATAAGTAGTCGGTGACTTGCACTCTGCAGACCCACCAACAGCGCTTTGATATTTTGCCAGAAATTCCTCGGTTAGGCTGAGGAGAGCAGGGCAGATTGGCAGTATTCGCTTTAGCGGAGCGAATGGCTTTTGCATATGTTTCTGATGGTCCTGTAGGCAAGGAGATCGGTAATGCTTTGGGAGGCCTTGTAGGTCACCCAGCTTTGTCCCTAGATTTCATAAGGAAAGAGGCCACCGTGAAGCCATTTGGTGAGACACCTTTACTCGCCTCCTGGTGAGGGGTGTTGTTCTGCATGGGATGAATTTGGTAAGAAATTCCTCAAGAGCTCTGTGCTGGGTCATCTAGAGCGGTGACCCCTGACCAGTCAACAAGTGAGAGGTCTGAGAGGAAGTGATGGGTATTTAGCTTAGAGTAGTCCCTCATTGTGATCACTTTGCTGGGGGTTTTGATCGTGAAATGCCCCGTGCAGTAGGTGGGCGGTGATCGGAGATGGCATCTGGCAGGATGCCTGAGTATGTGATCCTGTCAAGTCTGTTAGTCAGGATCCAGTTGATTAGTGACCCTTTATTCCCCCAGGTAGAGGGCCTTGTAGGCTCAGTGATGACCTGGCTCATGGCATGGCCCGAGAGCAGAGGTTCATATAACTTGCGGCTGGGAGCCAGCCAGTCTAGATTGAAATTGCCTATGATTAGAACTTCGTTTGACCCCACTGTGTCACTGGTGCAGTGGAGAAGGGAGGAGAGCCCTTGCAGACCACTCTTCGGAGGGTTGTAGGCACATATCAAGTGCAGTTTCTTCGTATGCCCAAGTAAGAGGAGGGCATGTAGGAACTCACTGGGGGGAGGGGTTAGGAGGGAGATCAACGGAGGACACATCAAGGTGTGCTTTGTAATAAAGTAGCACCCTGCCACCCTGCTTGAAGCCCTCACGGTCGTGCCTGATGTGGCTATATCCCGGGAGAGAGATCACGGAGTCCGGGATCTGGGGTTTCAGCCAAGTTTCTGATATGCCTAAGATATCAGGGTGGTAGTGGGCTACCCAGGCCGTCAGTTCCACCAGATTGGCTAATAGACTGCGAACATTTAGGTGGGCAATTTTCAGCCCTTTTGTGGAGAGCCAGGCAGGAGGAGAGTGGGGGGGGACAGTAGTGCTGGCTGGCTTGAGAGATTGGCCATACTCCCGGGAGGATAAGCATTCATGGGGAGATGGGCGGAGGAGGGAAGAGAGAG